>CAWUFW010008499.1:0-600000 GCA_963921515.1 Calotriton arnoldi
GAGGTGTCTTCGCGATCCCTTGCCAGCCGGCTCGTGGGTCCCCAGAAGACTTTCTAAAGAAACCAAAGGGCTCCCCTGGTTGCTCCAGGCCTGCCCTGACTTACCCTCGCTGGGTGAGTTCCCCAGACCTTGCTGGTCTGCACCATCGACGATCTTCAGCTACATCGAGACTTGCCGTTGCCAAGGCTTGTTGGGTCCAATCCGGTCGCCGACACCGCAGCACTCGACAGACATCGTGTACCAGCCCGAATCCTGCTCCTGGTCGCCAACAACGCCTCCTGGACCTCGTGGCTGCAGAAACGAGACGACCGTCAACGCACCTGAAGCACTCGACATCGGTGGGCATCTGTCCATCGCCTTCCTGGTCACTGGCTAGTGACCCAGACTCTGTCCCCTCTGCTTTCAGGTTCTTCAGAACTCCGATCCACTCTTGGATCCACCCGGACACTTTTCTCCTGGTCGCCAGCAGCACTTTGCAGCAGATCGCCATAAGAAACGACGACGAAACCCGACCCCGAAAGGCACCTATGCACCCGGCTTCCCTGGGTGAGGTAACACGAGTACTCCGGTGCTCCCGTGGGTAGAGACTCTTCAAAGTCCTAGATCTCAAAGGGTTTTGTCCTAGTCCTCTTTAAAGTGTCCCTTTCCTCTATTTTCCCGATCCCGACTTTCTCCATAGAAGTTAACGGCGTATCGCGGTTGTGTATTTACACTGCACGCGTCTCCCGTGGGTCCCCTGTGTCACTACCTTGGGTGGTTCCTTGTGGTCCAAGCACTTCTAGAGGCTCTAGGCCTAGTGTCTAGTTCAGTCGTGGTTCGCATACCACTTTATTGGTATATGGTTTGGTACGCCCCTAGGGCCCAAACGTGTATTTGTGCTATTACTGTGATTTAAGATCTTATAACCTATGTACTTCGAACTCTAGCCTCATAAAGAGACTAGAGGGGTGTGTTTAGTAATAAATACATATATTTTGAATATATACCTGGTGTGGTGCTCTTTCATTTGGTCACTCAAGAGATTATAGACTGGTAAAACAAGCTGCTTTACATTCCTTCAAGACTTAGCCTGAAGGCTGCTCTCCACAGCTACCACTAGGATAGCTTTCAATAAGGTTGTCTTTAACCTACCTACCATAAGAGTCGATTTGGACTGGTGCAAGGTGCCCACTATAATTAGTGGACAGCATATGCCAGGCCAACTTCTCACATTGGTGTGCAGCGTGTGGGATTCCAGCTTGCTATTGTTTTACCAGATAATCTCAATTGAATTGATCAACTGAAAACCACTAAAGGTACCTAAGGTACATATAATTTAAGCTTAGAATATCAGTAAGTTCTACTGAACTTAGAGTTGTGTGTTAAGGGATAGCACAACCCTTTCTACAACTCAAGAGAGTTTAGTAGGCCACACTAGAGTAGGTAGTGCATACACCACACCACACTAGTAATGTCTTTAAAAGCAGGATCCAAAGATGCCCTGCAGGAAGCCATTGAGCTTCCCCCTCCAAGTATGACACACTCCCATTCTTGGAACTGAGAGCTTTGTGTAACGTGAGGAAATTAAGGACAGGCCAAAGTCCCACCACCCAACACCTCCAGGAGTTGTTGGTGGCTTATGATCTTAGTAAGTCCTCAGAGACTGAAGGGGTAGGAGCAGAGGGTGGGCCAGCAGATGAGGAAGGGGCCAGGGGTACTACTACCCCCAGCCCCCCTCTGAAACTGACCAGGAGGGTGACAATGACCCTGACCTGGAAAACCCAATCCCTTCTGGGGAAGATGAAGATGAGGATCTAGAGAACCACACCTTTGTCCCCCAGGAAGGATTATGAGTGTGCTCAGAAAGTCTAGGTCTCCTTCTCAGGAGTCTAACCACTCTGGCACCTCAATAGGGAGCTCTGTTTCTTCTCACAGGAGGGAATCCTCTCATGAGAGAAGAAAGAGACTGGTCCAGTATGAGGAAACTCAACTAGAGATCAGGAAGAAGCAATTGGCTTTAGATAGAGAATCCCTAGATCTCCTTAGAGAGAGAAGAAAGTTGGGACTAGAGTCCCATGGTGGCAGCAATATCCCTAGAGATAGGGACAGGTCTTATGACCATAGAAACCTAAACAAGATTGTCCCTCCCTACCAGAGTGGGGATGACATCCACAAATGGATAACTGCACTGGAGAGGGCCTGTAAAGTTCAGAAGGTCCCCCAGAGGCAGTGGGCAGCAATCTTGTGGCTCTCCTTTGCAGACAAAGGTAGAGACAAGCTCCTCACTGTAAGAGAAGAGGATGCTGACAATTACACAGTCTTGAAGAGTGCTCTGATAGATGGGTTTGGCCTAACCACTGAACAGTATAGGTTGAAGTTCAGAGACACCCAAAAAGCTCAGACTCAAGACTGGGTTGATTTTGTAGATTGTGCTACAAAGGCTCTGGAAGGTTGGATACATGGCAACAAAGTGCATGACTTTTTAGGATTGTACAATTTGATTATGAGGGAGCAGATCCTTAATAATTGTCAAAACCAGCTTTTGCACCAGTATCTGGTGGACTCTGATCTGACCTCTCCCCAAGAATTGGGAAAGAAGGCAGACAAATGGGTCAGAACCAGAGTAAAAACTAGAAATCAGGGTGGTGACCAGAAGAAAGATTCTACTAAGTCCCAAGAGAAAGGTGGGGATAAATCTAAGGATAAGTCCCCTACAGGGCCCCAAAATTCCTCTTCTGGGGGTGGGTCCCAAACTCCTTCCTCTCCTGAAAAGAAACCATATTGCCATGTCTGTAAAAAGCCTGGGCACTGGAAAACTGATCCCAGTTGCCCCAGGATTGGCAATAAAGAAAATGTTCCTCCCACAACTACTACCACCCCTCCTGGTACTACCAGTAGTAATCCTCCAGTTGGGAGTAGTGCACCCAAAAAGTTAGGTGCTTTTGCAAGAGGAACAGAGGTGGGCCCTAGTTTAGACAGGGACCCCTCAACAGACTCCTCTGACTCTGATGGTGGTATAGGATTTGCCACCTTTACCATGGGTCCCATAGCATTGGGCAGGTACAGACTGGAGCCAATGATTAATGGTCAGAAAGCTGTGGCATTTAGGGACACAGGGGCTAGTGTCACCATGGTGGCAGGAAACTAGTCCCCCTCACCAGCTTTTACCTGAGTTTAAATACCAGGTGACCAACATTGATGGTGTCAGAACAGATCACCCCATGGCCATAGTCAATCTCAGCTGGGAGGGGGTCACAGGCCCAAAAGAGTGGCAGTGTCCCCAACCCTACCTGTAGATTGCCTGATGGGCAATGATTTGGAAATTTCAGCCTGGGCTGAAGTTGAACACCAAACCCATCTTAGGATGTTGGGCGTCCCTGCAAAGGTTAGTGGGGCTGTGATGGCCACAGCCCCAGCCCAAGACTTTGGAGAGATGGAGCCTGAAAGAATGGCCCACTCTCCCCCAAAAGAGAGCAAAAGGGTTGAAGAAAAGTCTTCTTCCCCCAGACAGTAGGTAAGGGTCAGCCTCCTCAGGGAACTGACCCTACCCCTAGTGAAGGAACTGCCACAGAGGTAGTCAGGCCTGGCCTGGCCACACCCCTGATGGCAGAGGACCCTTCCACGGTGGTACCCAGTCTGGAGCAGGTAACCTGCCCCTCTCTACCCTGCCTCAGTCAGCCCAGGGCTGCAGAGGTCAGGGAGGTCAGTGGACCCCCGGGCCCCCTGTCCAGAGGAAGCCCCCATCAGCAGATTAGGGGCAGCCAGTCTAGTAGCCCTAGCCAGGTGAAAATTCCTCTACACACTGAGGGATCCCCCATACCTTTATGTAGGGACCTCCCCCAGAAGGACTCTGGTAGGCAAGGGCAAACCTGGGACCAGAAGGTTCCAAACCTGCCATGTCCCTCCAGTGTTCCATCCAAAGGGACCCAACCCCCAGCTGTAGGCAGCCAAAGGTTGACCCTTAGAGCAAAGTGCAACTCAGTCATGGAAAGACAGGCATACATGGTGACCAGTGATCTGAGGAAACTGAGGCCAACATTCCTAGGGCCTCACTTCCCTACTCAGACACCTCACCAGCCTTGTACTTTACCTAAGCACACCAGAGGTAGTGATTCCCCATGGTGGAGACCCTCTCATACCCTTAGGGTGAGGGATTGCTTAGTGGACCATAACATAGGGGGCAACCATGCTAGTGCAGGTGCTTCCTTATATGGCCACTTAGTCAATATAGGCTCAACTGGCCAAGGTTAGCCTTATCTCCTTTCGTTTGGGGGGGTTATGTAGGAAGGTGGAATCTGACTATATGGTTGCCCCCACTTTTTTTATGGTGTTTTGCTGGTTTATGACTTAGTTGGACTGGGATCCTGCTATTCAGGGCCCCAGTCTATCTGCTTTCTCTGTAAAATGGATTCCATGTGCCTTAGGCACATCTCTGATTGGGATCTGGAGTGCCCTTATAAGTCCCTAGTATATGGTATACTATGTACCAAGGGCATAGGTACCTCAGAGGCCTGCCAGGGGCTGCAGCATGTATTATGCCACCCCTGGAAGGCCATCCAAACTGACACCACAGGTCTGCTACTGCAGCCTGGGTAAGGTGGTGCATGCACCCCTTACTGTGATATAGGTTACCTATATCACGAAATACATACACACCTAGAAACCTATAAGTCACTCCTAAGGCAGGCCTTATCAATCCTAAAGGCAGAGTGCATGGTTCCTATGTGAGAGGGTGCCCCTGCATGAGCAGGGCCCCTCTGCAGCGTTCGGAGACCATCTCTGATGCTGTTTGTAGTGCAGCCTGACCATATACTCTTAAGCGCATTATATCCTCGCGGTAAAATGCTAACTTTGGAATGGCTGCACCTAAACATGTCGTGTTTGGTGTCAAACATCTTGGAATACTACCCCCCGCCAATCCTGGCGGCGGGGGTAGCATTCCACCCTTCTAGAGGGAAAGACATGTTAACTCTGGCTTACCCGGTAACTTCTTTCTGAAGCCCTGGCATCACAAAATGGATGCTGCTGCCACAGACACAAGTCTGGCCTCCTGCTGCTGGACGAAACTCCGGCAGGGGAGGCCTGGACAATAGGTTTCCTGTTGCAGGGAGGTGTGACCACCTCCCCAGACAGGATAATGTGTATTGGGGCTGGGTGGGTGCACTCTTAGAGTGCTTTGAAGTCCTGCACTGGGGAGCAAAAGGCTCCTCTGTGCATATGCCAGTTCAAACCAGCTCAGGGGCTACCTGCCCCTGCTCTGGCGCGAAACTGGACAAAGGGAAGTGGGTGTAGCCACCCCCTCCCTTGACCCTCCCATAGGTGGGGTCATAGAGTTAGTCCCTCCCCGTTTTACTAGTTAAAATGGGGAACCCTTGCCACAGCAAGATTAGATATCCCTGGACTAAACTTTGAAACTGAATCCTGGACCTTCGACGCTCTACATCACGATTAGAGGACTGAAGAATCTCCCTTGGGGTCAAGGAGAGACTCCCCTGCTTGGCAGGCACCAAAAACGATAACGACGGTCGCAAACTACGCCGCTCCCGCTGGAGTCCGAAGTCCCTGCAGCCCAAGAAGTGGATTTCCTGACTTCTCCAAGGCCATCGTGAGTCCCCAGCGAAGCTGAGGCAAGTGGACCCCACGAGTGACGAGGAACCGCGACCCCCGGGTACCGTGCACTATTATCGAGTGCAACCCCTTCACAACGTTCTACGAACCTGTGCTTTGGACCACGTGTGGTCCCAACCTCCAGCAGAAATCTCTCCAAAGATCAGAGGCCTACACCGTCCGGAGTGACCGTGGGCCCCTGTTGAGTGATTCCGCCCGAGGTGTCTTCGCGATCCCTTGCCAGCCGGCTCGTGGGTCCCCAGAAGACTTTCTAAAGAAACCAAAGGGCTCCCTGGTTGCTCCAGGCCTGCCCTGACTTACCCTCGCTGGGTGAGTTCCCCAGACCTTGCTGGTCTGCACCATCGACGATCTTCAGCTACATCGAGACTTGCCGTTGCCAAGGCTTGTTGGGTCCAATCCGGTCGCCGACACCGCAGCACTCGACAGACATCGTGTACCAGCCCGAATCCTGCTCCTGGTCGCCAACAACGCCTCCTGGACCTCGTGGCTGCAGAAACGAGACGACCGTCAACGCACCTGAAGCACTCGACATCGGTGGGCATCTGTCCATCGCCTTCCTGGTCACTGGCTAGTGACCCAGACTCTGTCCCCTCTGCTTTCAGGTTCTTCAGAACTCCGATCCACTCTTGGATCCACCCGGACACTTTTCTCCTGGTCGCCAGCAGCACTTTGCAGCAGATCGCCATAAGAAACGACGACGAAACCCGACCCCGAAAGGCACCTATGCACCCGGCTTCCCTGGGTGAGGTAACACGAGTACTCCGGTGCTCCCGTGGGTAGAGACTCTTCAAAGTCCTAGATCTCAAAGGGTTTTGTCCTAGTCCTCTTTAAAGTGTCCCTTTCCTCTATTTTCCCGATCCCGACTTTCTCCATAGAAGTTAACGGCGTATCGCGGTTGTGTATTTACACTGCACGCGTCTCCCGTGGGTCCCCTGTGTCACTACCTTGGGTGGTTCCTTGTGGTCCAAGCACTTCTAGAGGCTCTAGGCCTAGTGTCTAGTTCAGTCGTGGTTCGCATACCACTTTATTGGTATATGGTTTGGTACGCCCCTAGGGCCCAAACGTGTATTTGTGCTATTACTGTGATTTAAGATCTTATAACCTATGTACTTCGAACTCTAGCCTCATAAAGAGACTAGAGGGGTGTGTTTAGTAATAAATACATATATTTTGAATATATACCTGGTGTGGTGCTCTTTCATTTGGTCACTCAAGAGATTATAGACTGGTAAAACAAGCTGCTTTACATTCCTTCAAGACTTAGCCTGAAGGCTGCTCTCCACAGCTACCACTAGGATAGCTTTCAATAAGGTTGTCTTTAACCTACCTACCATAAGAGTCGATTTGGACTGGTGCAAGGTGCCCACTATAATTAGTGGACAGCATATGCCAGGCCAACTTCTCACATGATAGTCCTGTACTGAGTGACTAAGTATGAGTGACTGTACGGGTGAGTGAGTGGATGTGTGTGTAGACCTAAGAATCAGTGAGTGGGTATGTAGTTTTTGGTGTTGGAGTGTCTATGATTTTGAGAATGGCAGTCTGTAATTTAGAGTGGGTGTATCAAAAGTTATATTAGGGTGTGAGAAGATGCATGAAATTATCACATGGATGATGTCATCAGTGATGTCATTTGAGATGTCATCAGTGATGTCATCAGTGATGTCACTGACCATGTCATGAGTGATGTAATATGTGACGTCATCAGCAGTGCATTATGAGGCGCGAGTTATAGTTAGCTGAACTAACTATAACGGGGGAATTTCTATGGTTTTGTACAAGTGAAATGTCCAACTAACTATAACTGTCCCTAAAACCTATGGTTTTTCAGTGAATTTCAAAGGTTTTTTAAATGCTAATTTCTAACTATAACGTGTCTGAAACCTATGGTTTTTTCAGTGAATTTCAAAGGTTTTTTTAAATGCTAGTTTCTAACTATGCCTACAGAGGTAGGACATGTGAAAAAAGAAGAAAAAACGCACAGAAAGAAGCAAAAGATGTGCAGAAAGAACCAACAGAGGAGCAGAAAGAGGCCTTGTTGCAAAATCATCCTGTGCCCACAACTTTTTCAGACGGGTACTGGTGGTAACTGACTCTGACTAACCAGAGCCAGTGCTATGCTAAAAGACACTTAGAATACAGTGAAAACACCTACATACACTAGGGAACACTATGCGTTGGGGTACCTCTGTGATTAGCATGACCTCCTCTGCAAGTCCCTAGTACATAATAGGGCAGGGGGATTAAAACTACCTCTTAAAACGCGCTACAGGGCGCGTTTGCAGAGTGGTGAAGGGAGGGGGGCCTGAGGTGACATGTGTGCAAACGCACCCCGTGGCGCGTTTTAAGTTGCTGGATTAAGTCCCCTTGAATTCTGAGGGTCCCTGGGGCCCAACTAGCCCCCAGGCACCTACAGTTAGGACCACAGAGCTGAGTTGCAGAGAGGCGTTCCGAGGCCACGCACCTTTTTTCACCTCTCTGCAACGCAACTCTGTTGTGCTTACTGAAGGTACCTGGTGGGCTAGTTGGCCCCAGGGTCCCTCAGGATTCAAAGGGAATTAATTCCCCAACTTAAAACGCACCACAGGGCGTGTTTGCGCACATGTCACCTGAGGCCCGCCCCTCCCTTCACCACTGTGCAAACGCGCCCGTGGTGCGTTTTAAGTTGGAGGATTAGGTCACCTTGAATCCTGAGGGTCCCTGGGGCCCAACTAGCCCACTAGGTACTTCCAGTAAGCACCACAGGCCTGCGTTGCAACGCCTGTAACAAATTGTGTAGTTGTGTTTAGGTAGTGAAGAGGGTCGTGCTGGGGGTAGTGTTTTAGGGTTTAGGTTAGTGCAGTGGTGTTTGTGTAGTGTAGGGAGTCATGCTGGGGGTAGATTTAGGGTTTAGGGTAGTGCAGTGGTGTTTGGGTAGTGTAGGGAGTTGTGCTGGGGGGAGTGTTTTAGGGTTTAGGGTAGTGCAGTGGTGTTTGGGTAGTGTAGGGGGTTGTGCTGGGGGTAGTGTTTTAGGGTTTAGGGTAGTGCAGTGCTGTTTGGGTAGTGTAGGGGGTCGTGCTGGGGGTAGTGATTTAGGGTAGTGCAGTGGTGTTTGGGTAGTGTAGGGGGTACTGCTGGGGGTAGTGTTTTAGGGTTTAGGGTAGTGCAGTGGTGTTTGGGTAGTGTAGGGGTACTGCTGGGGGTAGTTTTTAGGGTTTAGGGTAGTGCAGTGGTGTTTGGGTAGTGTAGTGGTTCGTGCTGGGGATAGTTTTTTAGGGTTTAGGGTAGTGCAGTGGTGTTTGTGTAGTGTAGGGGTAGTGTTTTAGGGTTTAGGGTAGTGCAGTGGTGTTTGTGTAGTGTAGGAGGTCGTGTTTTAGGGTTTAGGGTAGTGCAGTGGTCTTTGGGTAGTGTAGGGAGTCGTGCGGGGGTAGTGTTTTAGGGTTTAGTGTAGTGTAGGGGGTCATGCGGGGGTAGTGTTTTAGGGATTAAGGTAGTGCATTGGTGTTTGGGCAGTGTAGGGGGTCATGCGGGGGTTGTGTTTTAGGGTTTAGGGCAGTGCAGTGGTGTTTAGGTAGTGTAGGGGGTCGTGCTGGGGGAGTGTTTTAGGGTTTAGGGCAGTGCAGTGGTGTTCGGGTAGTGTAGGGGGTCGTGCTGGGGGAGTGTTTTAGGGTTTAGGGCAGTGCAGTGGTGTTCGGGTAGTGTAGGGGGTCGTGCTGGGGGAGTGTTTGAGGGTTTAGGGCAGTGCAGTCGTGTTCGGGTAGTGTAGGGGGTTGTGCTGGGGTAGTATTTTAGGGTTTAGGGTAGTGCAGTGGTGTTCGGGTAGTGTAGGGGTCGTGCTGGGGGTAGTGTTCTAGGGTTTAGGGCAGTGCAGTGGTGTTTGGGCAGTGTAGGGGGTAATGCTGCGGGTGGTGTTTTAGGGTTTAGGGCAGTGCAGTGGTGTTCGGGCAGTGTAGGGGGTGGTGTTTCAGGGTTTAGGGCAGTGCAGTGGTGTTCGGGCAGTGTAGGGGTCGTGCAGGGGTGGTGTTTCAGGGTTTAGGGCAGTGGTGTTCGGGCAGTGTAGGGGGTCGTGCTGGGGGTGGTGTTTCAGGGTTTGGGGCAGTGCAGTGGTGTTCGAGCAGTAAAGGGGGTCGTGCTGGGGGTGGTGTTTCAGGGTTTAGGGCAGTGCAGTGGTGTTCGGGCAGTGTAGGGGGCGGTGCAGGGGGTGGTGTTTCAGGGTTTAGGGCAGTGCAGTGGTGTTCGGGCAGTGTAGGGGTGGTGCAGGGGTGGTGTTTCAGGGTTTAGGGCAGTGCAGTGGTGTTTGGGCAGTGTAGGGGGTCATGCAGGGGGTGGTGTTTTAGGGTTTAGGGCAGTGCAGTGGTGTTTGGGCAGTGTAGGGGGTCGTGCTGGGGCTGGTGTTTCAGGGTTTAGGGCAGTACAGTGGTGTTCGGGTAGTGTAGGGGTTGTGCTGGGGCTGGTGTTTCAGGGTTTAGGGCAGTGCAGTGGTGTTCGGACAGTGTAGGGGGTTGTGCTGGGGCTGTTGTTTCAGGGTTTAGGGCAGTGCAGTGGTGTTCGGGCAGTGTAGGTGGTCGTGCTGGGGCTGGTGTTTCAGGGTTTAGGGCAGTGCAGTGGTGTTCGGGCAGTGTAGGGGGTCATGCTGGGGCTGGTGTTTCAGGGTTTAGGGCAGTGCAGTGGTGTTCGGGCAGTGTAGGGGGTCTTGCTGGGGCTAGTGTTTCAGGATTTAGGGCAGAGCAATGGTGTTCAGGCAGTGTAGGGGGTTTTGCTGGAGGTGGTGCTTCAGGGTTTAGGGCAGTGCAGTGGTGTTCGTGCAGTGTAGGGGTTGTGTTTCAGGGTTTAGGGCAGTGGTGTTCAGGCAGTGTAGGGGGTCTTGCTGGGGTTGATGTTTCAGGGTTTAGGGCAGTGCAGTGGTGTTCGGGCAGTGTAGGGGTCGTGCTGGGGGTGGTGTTTCAGGTTTTAGGGCAGTGCAGTGGTGTTCCAGCAGTGTAGGAGGTCGTGCAGGGGGTGGTGTTTCAGGGTTTAGGGCAGTGCAGTGGTGTTCCGGCAGTGTAGGAGGTCGTGCAGGGGGTGGTGTTTCAGGGTTTAGGGCAGTGCAGTGGTGTTCGGGCAGTGTAGGGGGTTGTGCTGGGGTGGTGTTTCAGGGTTTAGGGCTGTGCAGTGGTGTTCGGGCAGTGTAGGGTGTCGTGCTGAGGGGTGGTGTTTCAGGGTTTAGGGCAGTGCAGTGGTGTTAGGGCAGTGTAGGGGGTCATGCAGGGGGTGGTGTTTCAGGGTTTAGGGCAGTGCAGTGGTGTTTGGGCAGTGTATGGGGTCGTGCAGGGGTGGTGTTTCAGGGTTTAGGGCAGTGCAGTGGTGTTCGGCCAGTGTAGGTGGTCTTGCTGGGGGTGGTGTTTCAGGCTTTAGTGCAGTGGTGTTCGGGCAGTGTAGGGGTCTTGCTGGGGGTGGTGTTTCAGGGTTTAGGGCAGTGCAGTGGTGTTCGGGCAGTGTAGGGGGTATTGCTGGGGCTGGTGTTTCAGGGTTTAGGGCAGTGCAGTGGTGTTCGGGCAGTGTAGGGGGTCGTGCTGGGGCTGGTATTTGAGGGTTTAGGGTAGTGCAGTGGTGTTTGGGCAGTGTAGGGGGTCGTGCTGGGGCTGGTGTTTCAGGGTTTAGGGCAGTGCAGTGGTTTTCAGGCAGTGTAGGCAGTCGTGCTGGGGCTGGTGTTTCAGGGTTTAGGGCAGTGCAGTGGTGTTCGGGCAGTGTACAAGGTTGTGCTGGGGCTGGTGTTTCAGGGTTTAGGGCAGTGCAGTGGTGTTCGGGCAGTGTAGGGGGTCGTGCTGGGGGTGGTGTTTCAGGGTTTAGGGCAGTGCAGTGGTGTTCGGGCAGTGTAGGGGTCGTGCTGGGGCTGGTGTTTCATGGTTTAGGGCAGTGCAGTGGTGTTCGGGCAGTGTAGGGGGTTGTGCTGGGGGTGGTGTTTCAGGGTTTAGGGCAGTGCAGTGGTGTTTGGGCAGTGTAGGGGGTCATGCTGGGGGTGGTGTTTCAGGGTTTAGGGCAGTGCAGTGGTGTTCGGGCAGTGTAGGGGTCTTGCTGGGGGTGGTGTTTCAGGGTTTAGGGCAGTGGTGTTCGGGCAGTGTAGGGGTCTTGCTGGGGGTGATGTTTCAGGGTTTAGGGCAGTGCAGTGGTGTTCGGGCAGTGTAGGGGGTCTTGCTGGGGGTAGTGTTTCGGGGTTTAGGGCAGTACAGTGGTGTTCGTGCAGTGTAGGGGGTCATGCTGGGGGTGGTGTTTCAGGGTTTAGGGCAGTGCAGTGGTGTTCGGGCAGTGTAGGGGTCGTGCAGGGGGTGGTGTTTCAGGGTTTAGGGAAGTGCAGTGGTGTTCGGGCAGTGTAGGGGTCGTGCTGGGGCTGGTGTTTCAGGGTTTAGGGCAGTGGTGTTCGGGCAGTGTAGGGGGTCTTGCTGGGGGTGGTGTTTCAGGGTTTAGGGCAGTGGTGTTCGGGCAGTGTAGGGGGTCTTGCTGGGGGTGATGTTTCAGGGTTTAGGGCAGTGCAGTGGTGTTCGGGCAGTGTAGGGGGTCTTGCTGGGGGTAGTGTTTCAGGGTTTAGGGCAGTGCAGTGGTGTTCGTGCAGTGTAGGGGGTCGTGCTGGGGATGGTGTTTCAGGGTTTAGGGCAGTGCAGTAGTGTTCGTGCAGTGTAGGCGGTCGTGCAGGGGTGGTGTTTCAGGGTTTAGGGTAGTGCAGTGGTGTTCGGGCAGTGTAGGGGGTCGTGCTGGGGTTGGTGTTTCAGGGTTTAGGGCAGTGGTGTTCGGGCAGTGTAGGGGGTCTTGCTGGGGGTGATGTTTCAGGGTTTAGGGCAGTGGAGTGGTGTTCGGGCAGTGTAGGAGGTCTTGCTGGGGGTAGTGTTTCAGGGTTTAGGGCAGTGCAGTGGTGTTCGGGCAGTGTAGGGGGCGTGCTGGGGGTGGTGTTTCAGGGTTTAGGGCAGTGCAGTGGTGTTCTGGCAGTGTAGGGGATCGTGAAGGGGGTGGTGTTTCAGGGTTTAGGGCAGTGCAGTGGTGTTCGGACAGTGTAGGGGGTCGTGCTAGGGTTGGTGTTTCAGGGTTTAGGGCAGTGCAGTGGTGTTCGGGCAGTGTAGGGGGTCGAGCAGGGGCTGGTGTTTCAGGGTTTAGGGCAGTGCAGTGGTGTTCGGGCAGTGTAGGGGGTCGTGCTGGGGGTAGTGTTTTAGGGTTTAGGGTAGTGCAGTGGTGCTTGTGTAGTGTAGGGGTCATGCTGGGGGTAGTGTTTTAGGTTTAGGGTAGTGCAGTGGTGTTTGTGTAGTGTAGGGGGTCATGTTTTAGGGTAGTGCAGTGGTGTTTGGGTAGTGTAGGGGATCGTGCTGGGGTAGTGTTTTAGGATTTATGTTAGTGCAGTGGTGTTTGGGTAGTGTAGGGGTCGTGCTGGGGGTAGTGTTTTAGGGTTTAAGGTAGTGCAGTGGTGTTTGTGTAGTGTAGGGGGTCGTGCTGGGGGTAGTGTTTTAGGGTTTAGGGTAGTGCAGTGGTGCTTGTGTAGTGTAGGGGGTCATGCTGGGGGTAGTGTTTTAGGGTTTAGGGTAGTGCAGTGGTGTTTGTGTAGTGTAGGGGGTCATGTTTTAGGGTAGTGCAGTGGTGTTTGGGTAGTGTAGGGGGTTGTGCTGGGGGTAGTGTTTTAGGATTTAGGTTAGTGCAGTGGTGTTGGGGTAGTGTTTTAGGGTTTCGGGTAGTGCAGTGGTGTTTGTGTAGTGTAGGGGGTCATGCTGGGGGTAGTGTTTTAGGGTTTAGGATAGTGCAGTGGTGCTTGTGTAGTGTAGGGTGTTGTGACGGGGGTAGTGTTTTAGGGTAGTGCAGTGGTGTTTTTGTAGTGTAGGGGGGTCATGTTTTAAGATGCAACGCTCCAATACCTGACCAGTCTGCACTACATAAAACTGCAAAAACTAAAAATAAAAAGTGTTTTGCACACTTTTGTCATTGGGCTATATGTGGGCTACATCTGGGTAATATTTGTGCTACATTTGGGCTCTTTTTTCACTGGTGGCCATCTTGGAAGACTTCTTTGTTATGTAGTTTCCTAATTTCCTCATTTACTGCAGTCTCCTCAGTAGGAAATGCTTTCAGTTTTTTACTTTGATTCCATCAAGAAGGCATTCAGATGTGTCACACATTTGCCATAAATTCAGAATGTTAGCACTCTAGTTGTTCATTAGATCACTTAAGTAAAGCTACTGCTCACCAAGGAGTTAACTGGAAGTCTACTGCTGGTATTGAAAGGGATTGTTTCAGTCTGCATGTCAGAATTTTCTAATGAAATAGAAGAGGATTTGAGATCTCACTTAAAACATGCACTAAATTTTCTTTTTGCAGCACTAACCATAATTTCTGTGGCAAAATGAACCCCCTCATTTTGTTCCTTTTTAAATTAAATGTTTTAAGTGTTACCAGTTTATTCCAATCAAGATGGCTTCAGGTGTGCCATACTTTTGTCATAAGTAAAGCTATTAGCACTCTAGTTGTTCTTTAGAACACTCTGGGAAGCTGCAGTAGAACACAAAGGCATCAACTGTCAGGCTGCTCCTGTTGAAATATAACAGGAAGATATTTGAGATCTCACTTAAAACATGTCCTAATTTTTCTTTCTACAGCACTAACCATAATTTCTATGGCAAAATGAACCCCCTCATTTTGTTCCTTTTAAATTAAATGTTTTAAGTGTTACCAGTTTATTCCAATCAAGATGGCTTCAGGTGTGCCATACTTTTGTCATAAGTAAGACTGTTAGCGCTCTAGTTGTTCTTTAGAACACTCTGGGAAGCTGCAGTAGAACACAAAGGCATCAACTGTCAGGCTGCTCCTGTTGAAATATAACAGGAAGATATTTGAGATCTCACTTAAAACATGTCCTAATTTTTCTTTCTACAGCACTAACCATAATTTCTATGGCAAAAATGAACCCCCTCATTTTGTTCCTTTTTAAATTAAATGTTTTAAGTGTTACCAGTTTATTCCAATCAAGATGGCTTCAGGTGTGCCATACTTTTGTCATAAGTAAGACTGTTAGCGCTCTAGTTGTTCTTTAGAACACTCTGGGAAGCTGCAGTAGAACACAAAGGCATCAACTGACAGGCTGCTCCTGTTGAAATATAACAGGAAGATATTTGAGATCACACTTGAAACATGTCCTAATTTTTCTTTCCAGAGCACTAACCATAATTTCTATGACAAGATGAACCCCATCATTTTGTTCCTTTTTAAATTAAATGTTTTAAGTGTTACCAGTTTATTCCAATCAAGATGGCTTCAGGTGTGCCATACTTTTGTCATAAGTAAGGCTGTTAGCAGTCTAGTTGTTCTTTAGAACACTCTGGAAAGCTGCAGTAGAACACAAAGGAATCAACTGACAGTCTCTGCCCTTGTTGGATGTACATGTTTTACTGAGAATGTCAGACTTCATTCTCACATGACTGAGAAAGATAATGTGAATTTACAGAAAATATGCTCTCATTTTAGCTTCTGGAGCACCTTCCAAAACTGTATGGGACAAGCATGTGAAAATAGTTTTCTCTCAAACATGATTCATGATATCCCAGCAGAAGGTTTTTCACAGGGTAAAATCACCTTAGAACACACCACAATTCCTGAAATTAGTATGGTACCATCAACAAATGAATTCTAATGTAACTAAAGTCTGTTATCACCCTTTATAGTTCTCCTTTTGGTAACCCTCAAAATCTTCTATTCACTACAATGCATTTCAATGGGGTACTATCATTTATATTGGTCCCAAGATGGCTGCCAGCAATTCCAGGATGAAGTGCTGACAGCCAATCAGATCTCACGATGACATGTGTGGTTAGGCTCTGCCCAGATATATATGTGTTTTTACTTTTGATTTTCTCAGCAACTACTGAACGGATTTACACCATTTAACAAAAGGGTTCTTTCTGAACCAAGAACTACCTCTTTGCCAAATTTGGTGTAATTCCGTTCAGCAGTTCGGGCTGTAGCCTTGCATAAAGTTTCCTATGGGAAATTGATTTTTTGACTCTTATTTTTTTAATTTCTCCGCAACTACTGAACGGATTTACACCATTTAACAAAAGGGTTCTTTATGAACCAAGAACTACCTCTTTGCCAAATTTTGTGTAATTCCGTTTAGCAGTTTGGGCTGTAGCCGTGGCTAAAGTTTCCTATGGGAAAATGAATGGGGAAAACACATTTTGGGACCCCCCTTTTTTCTCGGCCCCCGCTTTACGAATCACCCCGAAACTTTCAAGGTAAGAGTGGACCGGAGCGGGCCATACAGTTTGAAAATTTTCAGCAAGATTCGTCAACCGACGCAAGAGTTATTTCAAATAGAATGTTGCGGATTTCCTATGGAAAATAGGTCCTAACTATAACTATCTACTGGCGACCGCCAGTAGATAATATGTATATATATATATATATATATCTTCCATTGTGTCCGCACTCGACAGCAGCAATTCTACTAAAATCTTTAATAGCAGGGAAACCGGCATTGTGTTCCTGATTTTCTTTCTGCCGACCGGTTTCAGAGCCCCCAGCTCCTTCATCATAGGAATCACTGGAATCCTGCAGACGTTTCCAAGCACACTCGAGGCTGCATGCTAATTAAATCCTTGCCCATCAGTGGGCCCTCACAGGTGAGTAATTTTCCCATAGCATGCGGAAACCCACTAGTGGGAAACAATGGATTTCGAGCATACTACAATAACCAGCATGCTATGGGAAAATTACTCACCTGTGAGGCCCACTGATGGGCAAAGATTTAATTAGCATGCAGCCTCGAGTGTGCTTGGAAACGTCTGCAGTTTAACCACATGCTGCAAGCACCCAAATAAATGCCTGAGGGTGCATCAATGCTTCAAACACCGTGTGTACATGATTTGCTAAGTCTTTGGAAATGAGTTTGTCTCCACATTTAAGAGATAGATGGGTCTATATAGAAGGCACAGTGCTTAGGGGGCTTGCCTTATAAATGTATCAGTACAGCCATAGCTAGGCACAATTCAGTGCCAGGCAACTGTCCTCCTTTGCACCATTATACATTTACAAAATATGGGCCGGGATTTTAGTCTTTCTCTGCATAGTTAATTCAGGACTTATTCCAATGTTTAAATTATATAAAGCTTGAATGCATCTTCTGTGTTGTTGCTGTGTCAATTGGCCTTTGCTTAAGCACTTCCCAAACATTTAAAATGATTATACTCGGGGTGTGGCTAGCGTCCGTGCAAGATGGAGGCTCCCTGCTTAGCTCCGCCGAGCCCGCCGCACCATCAATTGGTTTCCCCAGCCCTGACCACCTCTCCGAAGCACCGCTGCAAGACCAGTACCTCGCTATGTAGGTGCAGCTGTTTTAGTGGTCCTTGAGGTTCCTGGGACCTCCTGGGGGTCGAAAACCTCAACAAGCCTACCGAGACCCGCAGGACCAACAAGATGGCGGTGCCTTCTCCCTTATTTGAAGACCGAGCGTAAGGCACCTGAACACGCTCCGGCCCACAAGTACTTCAGCGGGGTCTGCATTTGTACAGACTTCAGTAACAATACTGCGCCCACTGCGGTGAGACCTTACATATTCCTATTAATCAATGTGACACATGCTCTCTGAATTGCTCCTGCAATTGCTACCATCACGCGGCCCCTGGCAGCCTGGGGAGAGACCCTCACAGCCCACGGACCTCAGCCCTGACTTTTAGAATGCACCTGATTGAAGGAAGTGACCCGTATAGGATCACTCGGGTTACTACACCACCTCTCGGCCTTACCTATATCAATGAAGAGTCGGTCAACCAGTAGAGAATGCAAACAAGCAGTTTATTATCTATACTCTGCAGAGGAGCCCAAATACAACATGCACCATGCAATGCTTGCTAATGGGCTGACTCAATAATCATGCGCAGCATAGTATGATACATCAAACACGTCATAAACATCTAGAGCACGCCTACAAGGGAAAGTTACAGGTTTAGGGATGCGTACTTTAGGGAGGCAGAGGGGCGTACATCACCAGCCCGAGGCAGGCTCACGGTATCTCTTAGCCAAGGTCAGCCAGCTGCATCCCTGCTCCTCCCAACGTAGGAGAGGTGCTGCAAATAGAATATTACTTACGCACACAGAAAGGCTTATTCATAAGCGAGGCAGCACCCCTTATTGGATAAAGAAACGAAACTGGGCGTATACTGTCGTAGGGATTCTGCACACACAGAGCTATGCACAGGATAATAGAACCTCGGAATATAGTGGTGAGCCAACCATAGACCTTAGCACCTAAAACCCCAACCCAACTAGCCTTAGCGTCCCATTAGCACCAACGTACCAATGATTAGACAACCCAGAACACGGTATCTCTCTCTCAGGACTCGCAGAAGCAAGAACACTCTTTCGTCACTCACTCGTACCTGTCCACAACATGCGTAAGAAGAGACACTGTATAGGTTAAACTGTTTATTTCAACTTACGTGCTCTAAGATACAGTACACGTGTCAGTACTACTAGCATAATACATATGAATAATATAATCAGCATAGTTACAACTCCATAGAATACAAACGGGGAAAGCATCTCATAAAGCAGTGGATATATGTCTAACTAACATTACCACCCTCCCCGTGCTGGAAGCTAGTTTATTATAAAAATAGAAGACCTCTGGGCTTGCGAACCCCCATACCTCAGTCTCTAGATGCAAAACTACATCAGCAGACAATCACAGCTCTTCTCCCTGGAAAGGTTTTCTCCAAGTCTCTCTAGAGCGGGCAAACCGCAATATTAAAAGCACACTAATTTCGCCATGGCAGCTGTACATAGTGTTATGTCTAGGTGCGAGGGACTGGCCAAATCAGCAAGAACAAGGAAACGTTGTTATTCGACCTTGTACATGTTGTGCAGTCTGAGCCCAAAGTGAACAGGAGGAAAAGGTGAAAGATAGAATATGCAGACAGTGCAAAAAGAACTTGGCAAGAGCAGAGGTCGATAGAACAACGGCTCAGAGTAACGTGTGCAAAGAAAAGCATTATGGCAGCCAGGCCCAAGACAACTGTAGCAAGGCCAGCCAGGGCCAGGATGCTGCAAACCACAAGACACCCTCCCCTGGACAGTCCATCGGCCAAGACAAAGGACGAAGACAGAGTTCAAATGGGCCGAGCAGAACAGAAACATCTGCAGGTTATGCAGTCCCCAGGAGGGAGAGGGACAAAACAACAAAAGTGTCCGATGACCAATGGGAGCCAGCGAGGCAGGCCATTTCAATCCAGAAGCGTGTAAGTGCAGAAAAACGCTATAGCATCCAAAAGGACATCATTGGAAGTGTCAGAAAACATAGACGCCATCCAGTCCAACAGATCAAACGAGCAGGAATGTTCCTCAGAGGACGGAGCATCCAAAAGCAATGCGGGACAGCTTGCGTGATATTCAATATAGCTCTGTTGTAGGAGATCCTGAGCAGCCGCCCAGATATCCCATTGTGCCAAAATCCCAAGTGCAGCCGCACGCGTCATCCAACCAGTAACGGAACAGTCCTGTTCATGGGCCTCTAAGGGACCCACCAACCGAACAAAATCCGGAACAGACAACGACGAATTGGAGAGGCAATAATCCATGGTCCAGGTGAAAGGACAGCGGATGCAAGACATCACAGGTTGCACGCAAGTGAAATACGCAAAGCGAAAAGAAAGGGTATATGACACACTGATGGTCGCCAATGGCAGAACACCGAAACCAGCCAGGAGTCGCTCACGGAGCAGCTGGAGGCGTTCGGGATCGAGAAGGGCCCATCGGGGAGCAGCCATTGCGCAGAAAACAGACCAACAGCAATACACCAGCCGCCAAGGCGAGGATTAAGGGGAATCCACCAAAGACGCTGGAAAAAAATAGAATGAATGAACGCCGGTATCACACCGAAAATAGTTTGGAAGGTGGACACCAGGCCGGACCCCACAATCTTAAAAAGTGCACCAGACCCTCAGTGTTTGATGCGTTAAAAATACGATGAATTAACTCCCCGAAATATTGGGGGAGGTCAGTGTTCAAAAGGGCCTGTATTTCACTGTGGGTACTCGCCACCTGGAGAATGAATGTCTCCCGGGCGGATGTGAGCATAACCTCCTCATTCAATAATAGGGCCTTTATTCTGCTCAACTTATTGAAATCTGCCTCCATGGTAGGAATGGAAGGCCAAATAGAGTTATCAACGATGTCGTGAGGGGGAGGAAAAAGCACATTCTTGCAGCAGACAACTCTGTGCGAAACCGTGACAATATACGGAATGCCGGCCTGTAGGCCACAACAGTCTTCGTTATTTAAAAGCAAATAGCTACCATTAGTAAGCAAAGTAAAGGTGGGAGAAATAGCAGGAGCAGGAATACCTTTTAGCACACATGCAAGATTTGGAACGGAAACGCTACAAGCTCCGTGAAGCTTAATATGTTTACAAATAAGTGAATGACCTACAGTTGAATCACAAGACTCCCCCGTGAGAAAAACTTCCTTGCCGTCTCTAAGGCATTTATACATGAAAGGCAAGGACCAGAGTTCATGTAGGAAGGCACTACCCAAAGGCTGGAAACGGCCCACAGGATAATGTTTCATGCATGAGCTAAATTCAAACAAGGAAAAAGGTAAAGCGATAACCCCATGAACCAGCCACACAGCAGAATCTAGTTCCGCTACAGAGAATGGTAAAGGATCCACTTTCTCAATATGTAACAAAGTGTAGGATGCATCTTTCATGGACATGAACTGCTGTTTTTCAGTCAAATTAAAAGGCATTAATAGGGCGGTGGTGTTCAAGAAATTCCAAGGAACTTTACCTAACTTAAGGGTTTGCAAAGTCCACGCAAACTGCATTACTGAACGCAATTGATTTTGACCATGGTACAATATAGAAACATCATCTTGTACAATATCAACAACAGAGGACACAATATTCTCTAATGTGTAAATGCGGGAAGACAGGGTATTTATACTATTGTCAACAACAGCAAGCACCTTTTCCAAATTTGCTTGGTCTATTTCCCGAAGACGGGATGCAGCTTCCATTTGTGATAGCTTCCAGAGTTCATTATATGCTTCATAAATGAATCTCTTTGGTCGTGGACCACGAGGCCCCAAAACAAAGTCGGACAGATCAATGTTGCCTGAAAGGAGGGATAAATGCTGTTTAACAGAGTCTAGGGACGAATGCTGCAACCACTGTTTGCATAATTTACCAACAGAATATGTGGTGACAGTACGGGAATCAGAAAACCTCGGATCAGGCTGTCCTGTTTGTATCCAGGAACTGAGCCGTGAAAACGCAGTTGGCATGCATTAGACGATATGGGCCATACCAACCAGGGTGACTGTACAAGTGTAGAAACATTGAATGAATTGTCCTGAAACATGGCCTGCAAAGTCGCAAGGGACATATTAAAACGCAAACTATCATTGGGAGCGCTTGACAGGGATGGTAAGGAAGGTGCATTTAATTGTTTAGTAGTAGCCAAACCCCAACACGTAGTCTGATAGATGGAAGCATTTAGAAACACAATTTGGGCCGGGATAAGGCAAGCACGGTGCAAAGCCTCTGTGCCTTGCACCTGCCATGGCTTTGAGCCCCAGATTGATTTCAAATCCACAGTGTCCCTCCAGTACTCATAACCACCCACAGCCAAGGAGTTCAAAAAGGAACCCGAATAAAGTAATTTTGTGGGGGTCAACATGATTTTCTGAGTTAATGGGGCATTCAGTTTAAAATAATAGGACCCAGGGTTTGATCGATTGAAATCAGTGAAATAGGTAAATTTATTTCTAAGAGTCTGGGAGCTACCTGGTCTGGGGTTTGGGCAATGTTCCCATTGGGTGTATGTAACAGGTCTACGTAGTGCACTCGGTTTGTGGAGAAAATGGTTGCCCCAATGCTGGTAGCAGTACAAATAGGCATAATTCGCAGAATTCATATACAAATCCTCAGCATTAAAAGAAGCATAGTATTTTAAATCAGCAAATAATGCTTCAACGGCATGCACATCCCAATCGTCAGAATGAATATTACTTTTTACTACATCACCCATCGAAACTCGAAGGACATTTGGTACATTAATAATTTCTGTCGGACCATGGATTTGAAAATTTACCGCATCCCATACGATGCCATCAGCAACTGGAAACGCTGAAATGTTCACAAATGTGTGGTCACGCTTCATGATGTGAGAGGAGGAATGTGGAGCCAAAGTTCCAGCAACACTGTTCACAGCAGAGCGTTCAGGTAAATAGTGACCATTGATGAGTAGAAAAACACTGTGACAAAGCCAATGGACATGAACAAAAAATCAAGAAAAGCACCAACCAGAGATATGTCCAGGGTGGAACCAAAAAATTGTCTCTAAACCAGGATACAAAAAGACTGAACTTGGACGGGACATTTGAAGAGGTGGAATCCGAGTCAAAGGAAAAACGTGTCGGGCTCAGTGGCGTTGTTGGTTGGTGTGCCACCGACTCTGTTGCGGGATAGGTATACTCGTCCTCGTCGATGCAGGGGGATGAAGGGGGTTCGAATATATTTTCAGGCAAATCAACCATCTCCATCGTAACACCAGTGACCGTTCGCGCAGGAGTGCCTCGAACACATGTCCGATAAATGGCAGGACAAGAGACCGCTGGTGTAACACTATTCAGGATCGGCCAGATGTTGTAGCTTGACATTTTCCACTGAGATGTATCTGTTCTCCTTGCGACCAGGAAGCGGTGGTAAGATTACTGTACGTGTTCCCTTCAAACCCAGAACTGGAACCGGTGCACGAAAAGAGGGGCCAAATTCTTTTTGTTCTCCACCTTCTCTCGAACCAGGTCGCCAATCTTCGGAAGCCAGCCGGCAACCGGAATCTGCAGAGCGGTGTCTGTGGCTGAAGGCAAATGTGCAATTGCAAGTTTGTCTCGGGCTTCTTGTAAGTCCTGTAACATAGCAGAATGGTTATCTACATCAAACTTGGCGGATTGCGCCGCCATGTCTAGACCATCAAGGTCAGGCACAAACATTCGTATGCCAAAAGCATTTCGTATGGGGTCCGCCCACCCAGAGGTCTTCTAGGGAGATTATTAAGTGCACGTTGTATGGTATACAAGTGGGCCAGCCAGTTCCTGCCAGTACCTATAACTCTAGCTGTCAAGGATTGCTTTAAGTCACGGTTCATTCGTTCAACAATAGAATTGCCCTCAGGCCTATACGGAGACGAAAATTTCACCCGCACCCCCAATGAACCCATTGCGTCCTTGTAAGCCTTAGAGGCAAACGCCGGACCTTGGTCAGAATGGAAGGTGCCGCATGCGAAAGATCCCACAAAGACACGCAAATCCCTGATGACATTTCGAGCGTCAGCACTCCGTTGTGGCCAGACCCAGATGAACCATGTGCACGAGTCCACTGCCACTAGGATATATTTATAGGCAGTGTCTGAGGAAAATGGATCGCAGTGATCTAGGTAAACACACCCAAAGGGTCTGTTAGAAATGCCTAGCGGGGTCTGAGGTGGTCGTGTAACCGTGGAAGGCTTGATCTGTTGACAAACGTCACAGGAAAGCACATAAGTACGGGTGTCTTTATATAAACCACGCCACCAGTAACGCTGCTGTAAGATGGAAACTGTCGCAGACACACCAGGAAAGCCTGCGGTCCGCGTTGGGGATCAGCCGATCCCCAACACCGGGTATTGTTACATAAGGAGCCTGTTCGGGACCTAACTGATAAGAATATTTGGAAGGAAAACCCCTAGGGTAATTAACGCCTTCCTTTGTCGCAGCAATGGCTGCCAAGATATCGGTGTCTATTTTAGACATGGATCTAGTAACTGCTGCTACTGAACACGTGACTACTGCTGATCTGGCAGCTTCATCTGCCAGACTGTTACCAACAGCGTGTGCGCCCACCCGCTGATGGCCTAGGGTGTGAACCACCTGTGTGAGCGGCAGACGTTGTTTTAATTCTGCCACTCGAACCCAAAGCGTTTTATGCTTGATTGTGTTGCCTTTAGCGTCTCTATAGTCGTTTTGCGACCAAAAGAACAGATTGTCATTGTATGATTGAACACAGTAGTAAGAATCGCACACAATTAGAGTGGTCACATCAGGATTAACGAACTCAAGTGCAAGCACCAAAGCGCGCAACTCGGCCTATTGTGCGGTACTATCCCCTAGTGTCTGAGTGTGCACTACAGTGGATTTGAACTCTCTGTTCACAAAGGTACCTGCAACAATAGCACATGCGGCTGAATAAGCATGCTTGGACCCCGTGGCCGGTTGTGCCGAACCATCGGTGTAGATCACACAGTCGTAATCCTCAAGCGGCAGTAAAGACAGAGGAGGAGGATGAACGAATTCATACTGTAAAAACTCCTGAGTCTGAAGAGAAGAATCGAATATGAAAGTGACATCCGGAGACGTCAAAGATGTTGCCCATTGAATCCAACGGGGTGCAAAGCTTTAGAGTTCGGTACACTTGCTTTTGTCACCGCCTCCAGGGCAGGATAGGGTGTTACCACCAGAATGCGTTTTCCCTGTGCCAGTGCGCGCTCCTTTAGAATCGCCATTTGCACTCCCGTTAGAACTTTTTCTACAGAGGAAAACCGCATTTCCGCGGAAGTGTACAGATGTGACTTGTATGCGATGGGTACTGTATCACCTTCGTTAAAGGTTAAGTACGTGAAACCCACCGCCCCTGGAATGATTCTAATCACCAGGTTTGTGTGGTTATCCCGCGTCAGAAGATATTTAGACTCAAGAAGGTCAGTCTGTAAAGACTGTAGAATGGAGGTATGCTCCGGAAGCCAACAAGACTTCGAAAAAGTAGGTTGTATCAAGGCATACAGTGGCTTGATACGCTGGGCGTATTCGGGAATGTATGTACGTCCAAAGTTCAAAAAACCCAGCAAGGACTGAAGCTTCTTCAGATTAGTAGGAGTGCACAGAAGTGCACATTTCTCCAGGAAATGGGGGGCTGAGCCCTTACCTTCATTGTTGAGCTCGTAGCCCAAGAACAAAACGGTAAATTCAGCAATATGAGATTTGGCAAAGTTAAATTTGTAACCTTGAACCGCAAATTCAAGAATAATGCGGTCTACTCGGGTCAGATGCGGGAACAATTCGTCGTCCGTTAGATAAATGTCATCTACGCACGAACATGCGTCTGGATCGATGCCGTCTAACAAAGAGACAACACGAGCGGCGAATACGCCTGGACTATTCTTGTAGCCCATAGGAAGACGCCTGAATTTGAACATTTTACCACCGGAAGTAAAGCACACCATTGGCCACTCTCCGGGGCTAAGTTGTGCGTGTAGAATCCATTTGAAAGGTCAAGTGTCGTTTTATATTTTTTACGAACAAGACTGTCTACAAGCGCAGAACTATGGGTATTTTGCACCGCAAAGGTCCGACAATGAGAGTTCAAATGCCGGTAATCCAAAACTAAGCGGTATGATCCATCGGGTTTAGAAACCGCGAATAGGGGATTGTTCATAGGTGATACGCAGGTTTCGATTACTCCCTGATATTCCAACTGAGTCAGAATTTCGGAAACGGGGCCTTTGGCTTTACGTTTTATGGGATATTGGGGTTGTGGCTGCGGTAGTGACCGCAAAGGTATTTCATGGGGGGGAGATTCTTCGTCCCAACCCACGTGGTTGCGGTATAACGCAGGAGCCAGGGACACAGCCCACTCAGCTGCCAGAGCCTCCGCTTTGTCCTTTGGGACATGTCGAGAAAAGCTCGGAAGGCTTACCTCCTCCCCTGTACGTGCAGCAAGAACGAATGGGGGTGGCCAATCCACCTCCGCTAATAAAATGTCATATGAAGAGGTTAGATTTTCCCAAAAGATCCCTTTAATAATGCGCTGTATATCACCTTCAATTTGAATGACAATATTAAAAAGTCTATCAGGGGTGCCACTCTGGTGTCAGCTGTCTCGACAGTAATGAATGTTTCAGTTGCTGTCGCCTCCATATGAGGACGTAGCGCCTCCCGCACTATGGTAACTTCCGCGGCGCGGTCTAGGAGGGTTACTGCCCACGTCCAATTCAGGAGCCTCATTCTCACCGTCTGTGGCATATTTCGCTGTTACAGCGGCAACTTTCTTCTTCTGAAATTGTGGTCGAAAACGTTGAAAGTCTTCTGCTTTTCCTCTGACTTGTTGTCGAGGTTGGTCTCGTCCCTGGGAGCCTCTCGGTCCCTTCCTCTATCCTGGCGGTCTCCTCCACCGGCCTGTGACGAAGTCTGTGCCTGCGAAGAACGAGGAGAACGCGCATCAGGGATCTGAAACCTATCCGGTGATTTAATTCTCGCTCTATCGCGTAAATCATAAGTGCGTTCAGAAGAGACTGAAACCGGGGATGCGCCTCTCGACCCCGGCTTCTTTGTTGCTTACCCTGTTTTTTCAGCCTCCAACTCTTTTTAGTGAAGACTGGTTTCTCATCTTTCTCAGGCTGAGATTTGGTTTGTTGTTGTTGTTGCGATTGTGTTTGCTGTTTTGCAAAAGGCTTGTTGCCCAGGCTATTTCTGCCAATAGTTTTGTAAGCCTGGGTAATAATTTTCGGTAATTCGCGAGGCCTGTCCAATTCTGGGACCAAAGCCAAAGCATTCGCTACTTGAAAGTTCACTGCATCGCCCTTGACATTCGCAAGGATCAGCTCAGCTACTACTTCAAACACTCCCACCAGTCTCATCCCTAATTCCACAGCCGCTTCAGGGCCATGTTCATCCTGTACTTTTTAATTACTGAGGGGAGAACTGTCATGGAAGGAGTACCAAAACACTTAGAATATACTGCTGCGAATACCTTACCCCAGTTGTCACATGCTGTCAACTCGGGAATTAAGTCTTTTGGCAAACTAATCGTAAGAATGCGGTGTTTATCCACCGGGGTTGTGTGTGGAAAAACTGCCTCCAACTGGTCAAATTTTTCTGCAAGCCAATAAGGAAAATCATCCTTATTTTGTGGACGTTTGCCCATCACCGAATTCACCATGACAGGACTTATGGTCACTCCGCTTGCACCAGCTGGTTGGCCGGCAACTCCAGGAGCAACGCCATGGATGTTGCCTGTAACATATCGCACTAAGGCTCGATGCACTTGCACCAAAGCCGCATACATAGTGCGCAGTTCCGCGACTGTTATAGTCATATAGCGCGGATGTGGGGTGTACCCGGCCAAAACAGGCCAAGTGGCCCCTCAATAGATAAGGGGCCTAAACGAACCGTGGTAGTCGGTTGTGGGAGGGCGCCATTAAACCAAACACGGTGCTGCCAAGCCGTGAGCGGTACTTCAAGAGTAGTATAAGGTCGATAGACAGCAGGAACAGTAGTGGGTTCATATTCATGGAACAGATTATCGTTCGCGTCCACCGCTGGAAAAGTGATCCAAGAGTAGAACACCTCAAAGTGGAAAGCCGGATCGGCTTGAACCACAAAGACTAGTTCGACTCCCGTGTCTGGCACTCCATACACCCGTAAGTGATCCCGGAGTGCTGTGCGGCTATGCGCCGCTATGTCTATACCCGCCATTACGAACGGGAATGTTCGACAACCTAACAGGAGGCAGCACAAAAAGGGTGTTGATTAAGAAACCTTTTTTAACAACTTCAAGCTTGAAAGAACCTACAAAAACTTCAATATAGGAGGTATCGCCGTCACACACGCCTCCGGAAGCGTATGTGAGGGGATTGTGGACAAGCACAAGTACTACTCAAGCGTCTCGCAGATAAGCCCCACGTTGGTCGCGCCATGTCGTAGGGATTCTGCACACACAGAGCTATGCACAGGATAATAGAACCTCGGAATATAGTGGTGAGCCAACCATAGACCTTAGCACCTAAAACCCCAACCCAACTAGCCTTAGCATCCCATTAGCACCAACGTACCAATGATTAGACAACCCAGAACACGGTATCTCTCTCTCAGGACTCGCAGAGGCAAGAACACTCTTTCGTCACTCACTCGTACCTGTCCACAACATGCGTAAGAAGAGACACTGTATAGGTTAAACAGTTTATTTCAACTTACGTGCTCTAAGATACAGTACACGTGTCAGTACTACTAGTATAATACATATGAATAATATAATCAGCATAGTTACAACTCCATAGAATACAAACGGGGAAAGCATCTCATAAAGCAGTGGATATATGTCTAACTAACATTACCACCCTCACCGTGCTGGAAGCTAGTTTATTATAAAAATAGAAGACCTCTGGGCTTTGACTAGCGAACCCCCATACCTCAGTCTCTAGATGCAAAACTACATCAGCAGACAATCACAGCTCTTCTCCCTGGAAAGGTTTTCTCCAAGTCTCTCTAGAGCGGGCAAACCGCAATATTAAAAGCACACTAATTTCGCCATGGCAGCTGTACATAGTGTTATGTCTAGGTGCGAGGGACTGGCCAAATCAGCAAGAACAAGGAAACGTTGTTATTCGACCTTGTACATGTTGTGCAGTCTGAGCCCAAAGTGAACAGGAGGAAAAGGTGAAAGATAGAATATGCAGACAGTGCAAAAAGAACTTGGCAAGAGCAGAGGTCGATAGAACAACGGCTCAGAGTAACGTGTGCAAAGAAAAGCATTATGGCAGCCAGGCCCAAGACAACTGTAGCAAGGCCAGCCAGGGCCAGGATGCCGCAAACCACAAGACAATACTTATTAGGTGAACAACAAGTGTCATGGTGCAGCTGTCTGGGCCTACCTCGTTCGCAGTTTAGAGCTCACCGCGTGCTTAAACATAGCCATAATGTAAGATGGCGGCCAGTATACAAAATGGCTGCCACCTGTCCAAGACTAACCTATTCTGTAAAACATCATCTTTCCTAATATAGCTAAGTGGGTTGTCAATATAGATGACTACCACTGCTATATTTAGCTATATAAGGCTAATCTAATAGCGTAACATAAGGGGCATAGCCCTATGATTATTTTGAAACCTACAGACCCTCCTTTTAGCGTTATAAGCTAAATATAGAAGTACAGACGCCATCAGGCAGGGTCGTTATCAGTCGTCAACATGAGGAAACCAGGGGGGGGGGGTATGCAACTGTGCAGAACTAAGGTGAGATTCTGTTGAATTCGAATCTTTAGTCCTCGAAAATGCCTTTGTCGATATCCATCAGTTCTTGAAGTTCTTTCAGCATCATAATCACATCCCTGGCTTTAGACTCACTTATTGGAACAGAGGGGGTGAGTTTAGCCATGCAATAAGTGCAACAGGATGGAAGACAATTCACACAAAGGCAACAAGTGAAGATGATCTCTGCAACTACTACTAAACCCGAGAATCTGCCATCCCCATGCGGACATTAGGCCCCAGAACCACTGTGTCAGAGACCCTGTACCGTTATCTTCATGTATTTCAGAGGCTAACCTATGGAGTTTCTGAATAGCTGAATAAATGGTAGGGGCGTGGTCTGGTATGTAAACGCAGCAGCTGCTACCAATCACACGACAGGCTCCACCCCTGTCTGCAAGAATGACGTCAAGGACAATACGGTTTTGAATAGCAACGAGCCTGGTCGCCTGAAGCTCAGCTGTAATATTCGTGAGTATACCAGCAGTAGTGTTAATGACCGCTTCCACTACTCTAGTAAGATGGCGAATTCGCCTACTATTATACATAGCTCCCCATAGAGGCAACAATCCTTTCATAGCATCAGCAAATTGCTGCATCGTGGTATCTGTCTGATCAACATCTTCAGTGTTGATAATCCTCTTTACTCGCGACAATGAGGTACCCCTTTGCTGCAACTTATGATCCTTATGATAATTGGATGGGGCTAAGTAAACTGGGGGTAGAAGGAAAGAAACATAACAGCGTCCTGCCCACCCCCTAGGGAGCCATACATGAGCATGTGTCCCACAGATAAAATATACATTTGGGGGTGTAAGCAAGGGTGGACTACTTGTCGTATTCAATGTAAACGTATAATTACAATGACTCTTCCCCACAGGAACACTCCCAAACCCTTCTACACAAAATGGGGCTGGTGTATCAATTATTGGATTGGGTAGGACCTCACTTTCTGGGATATTTCTCTCATGAAAGGATCTAAAATACTCTGTTATATTAAACCCTTGGAACTCCATCATCTCATCTTTTTCCCAAGAAATGTTTGCACTTTGCTCAAAAACATTCATACAGGCATCTGGATGCAAAGTACCTGCCTTCCCTCCTTTTCCAGGAGTGTATCCCTGGTGCATCACTATGTATTCCAACACTGCTTCATGATCTTCTTTAGTCAGTTGGGCAGTATCTGCATGTGAGTGGGTATACACTACAGTAAGGAGCTGGAACCATGCTTCACAACTCCCTAGATATGACAGAGGCAAGGATATAAGAAGATCATTCTTATGAGTCATAGAAGGAAGTAAACCACAGATCCAACACTTTGTCGCATTAGTCGTTTGGTGTACTTCATGGAGCATCTGAAGAAAAGCATTTCCAAAATACGTCTGCCTATGTCTTTCTTTATGTGGAGCTAGGGAAACAAACGAATGCTCAGGCGGATCAGGAGCAGTCCCTATCAGAACATGCATTGGATGCTTAATTTCTAAATAACATATCACCCCAAACAATATAATCATAACAACAAAAATGCAGAATAAAACCACAACTTTGGTTTTAGTGGTCCAACTAGGCCATCCAGGATCATTTTGACCTAAGGGCGGGGCCGCCAGAGGCTGCTCCTCTTGCACGACAACTCGCCCAAACGGGAACATATCTAACACCTACTTTCTACAATAATGATGGAGTCACTTGCGACCTTCTTCAATCAATGATCAACTACGCCAAAGTCCGTTCTAAGCCTCTTTGGTAGGCTTCTTATTGTCCATCATACTGTAACAGATGACTTCCTCCGCGTGGGGCCTCACAGTCTAGGCCTACTCAGTAATCCAACCCTTCTTTGTGTCGGTTGGGGTGCCCTCCTGGCAAACACCCACAGCTCACTCGAAAGTCTAAATGTTCAAAGCAGTGCACCAGTGTCTCTCTTTTGTGGCAGGCACTACAGATATTGTGCTCTTACCATAAACTCAAATCCATAACTCTCTATTTCCCTCTGGTGCTCTTCTTTTGTCGTGGGCGTAGATCATATCTTACAGACCCAGGCACTGTTTGATCAGAGAAAAGCAACAAAGGCTCAGGCTCAACAAAGCTCCCAGACTCCAACACTCGTTGTTCAGTGTCAGAGGACTCTCGTGCTGCCCTTATTTCGGGAGGGACAGCTTCCAATAACACATCTTCGTTCTCTTTTTCTGTCTCCGTCCAAGTTAGCCGAGCATCCGAAAACGGGATGAACCTTGGTACGTGCTCACATTCATGATCTCCGATTCCTTCTTGGACCCATCGGTCATAAGGGAGTGGCAGCGGTATTCTTTTAGTATGGTGGGCATTTATCCAATTCTTTCTCCCATCCACCTTCACCGCAGTCCTCGTTGCAAGGAGGACTTGCTTCGGTTCATGCCAACGAGGCTCCAGAGCCTTTTTCCTCGCAAAGTTTCGGATCAGAACCCAGTCACCGGGCTGCAACTTATGTCCGGGACTCTCTGGAAGTGGTCGCAGTGACTCTCCGATCTGCTGATGAATAGAACGAAGATTTTTAGTTAACTCATACAGGTAATCTATCATCATCGGATACTCGATCTCACTAAATCGTTTTGGCCTAGGGACACCCCATATATTGGCAGGGCGCACGAAAACTACCTCATAGGGAGATAGACCAGTCCTCGTGTGTGCGGTCATTCTTGTGGACAAAAGGGCTAATGGTAACGCATCCGGCCACTTCAGGCCTGTGCTCTCCTGGATCTTAGCTAGCTTCAACTTGAGCGTTCCATTATATTTCTCCACAAGACCTGCAGATTGGGGGTGATTTGCTGCATGAAACTTCTGATTTATGTGCAACCCTTCACACACCAACTGCATGACTCGGGCATTAAAATGGCTGCCGTTGTCACTCCAGATCACCCGAGGCAAACCGAAACGAGGGAAGAACTCTTTTATGAGTGCTTTCGCCGTTGCGTTAGCAGTATTTTCCTTCACAGGAGTACGCCTCCACCCACTTACTGAAAGCACACACGACCACTAGAACGTACTTCAAATTATTCACTTGTTCTAGCTCAATGAAGTCCATTTGGAGAACCTCAAAGGGAAATGAGGGTGGTGCGATATTCCCAGAAGGCACAGGAGTACCTTTCCCAGGATTATGCTTTAAGCAAATCATACAATGTTTCACTAAATGGGCAGCTACCTTGGGAATGAGATCATTTCGCCACACTGGGTCTAACAATTTATAAATCCCTTTTGCGCTAATATGAGCGGGACCATGAGCCATAGTGACAACTGGGAAAACATATGCATTGGGCAACAGCCATCTCCGGCTGTCAGACAAATCAGTCCAGCACCCATCCTCATCTAGAGTACCTGTCCTTTCCTGCCATACAGCCACTTCATCTGTTGTGTCCTCATTCTGTATGTCCTTAACACTACTTACAGTGTTCTCATACATCGCATTATCAGGTACCCACCTAGCAGGTCCTGCCACAAACATCTTACTCATCTTCGATCTAGCAGTTTCTCTAGCTGTTTGATCCGCAAATGCATTACCCCTACCCACGTCATCTGTAACTACCTTGTGGACACTGCATTTTATTATTGACAGCTTTTTGGGTAACATCAAAGCAGACAGCAATCTATGGCTCAATGGGCCATTCTGTATCTTCAACCCATGGGATGTCAGGAACCCCCTTTCCGCCCAGAGCCGCCCAAAATTATGAGCGACTCCAAACGCGTACTGGCTGTCGGTATAAATATTACCAGCCATCTTCTCACTTAACTCACAAGCTCTCAACAAGGCTACCAACTCAGCAGCCTGGGCAGATTGATATGGGACGCTGGAAGTCTCTACGACTGTGCGCAATGTGGTGATCGCATATGCGGCAGAAGTAGTGCCATCTGGTAGTTTAAGGCAGGAGCCATCGACATATAGTTCCCCTTGGGGTCAGATAAGGGAACATCAGTCAGGTCTACACGTCCCTTTGTTTCTTCCTCTGTTCTGTACATACAGTCATGCGCATCTGCATAATGACTCGTCGAAGGGAGGGGTAGTAATGTGGCTGGATTCAGAGTGACACATCGTTTAATGGTGACATGTGGAGCGAACAAAGTTAGCTCATATCCAGTCAGACGCGCACTAGTAAGATGCTGCATCTGCGTTCTATTCAATAGAGTGTCTACAGAATGGGGTATAATAACCGTTAGGTCAGTGTCAAGAACGAGCCCTGCCGATTGTCTGATTGCAATCGCCACCACAGCAGCGGCTCTCAGACAGCTCGGGAGCGCTCTAGCCACATTGTCAAGGACTGCAGAAAAATAAGCACAGGGCTGATACTTACCACCGAAAGCCTGTGTCAAGACACTCAGCGCACAACCCTCCACTTCATGTACATACAATACAAAGGGCTTCCCATAGTCAGGAGTACCAAGGACAGGAGCAGAACAAAGCGCATGCTTCAATTGCTCGAAGGCTTGCTGACACTCAAGCGTCCACGGCAAGGGTTCACACACACCTTTTGTAGTTAAATAAAGGAGTGGTTTCACAATCAAAGAATAGTTGGGGATCCAATGTCGACAGTATGAGGTCATTCCAATGAAACCTCGCACTTCTCTCTGTGTCCTTGGCACGCCCATTTTATTGATTACAGAAATACGTTCAGGTGTCAATCTTCTACCCTCCTTCGATAGGAGGTGACCTAAATAGGTAACCTCCTGTCGACAATACTGAAACTTAGAAAGGGACGCTTTATGTCCATTTTGTGCCAGATGCATTAACAATTTGACCGTGGCTTCCTTACATCCTTCTTCAGTATAAGAAGCCACGAGGAGATCGTCAACATATTACAACAATACATTACCAACCGGAAGCACTAGCGAGTCCAATTGCGCTTTCAAGGCTTGACTATATATACTAGGACTTTCAGTATACCCTTGAGGAGCGCGACAGAACACAAAGCTTCTGCCAGATAAATTGAACCCGAAAAGATACCTGGAATCTGGATGAATCGGAATACTAAAGAACGCATTCTTCAAATCAATCACAGAGAAATACTGAGCTGTAGGAGGGATCATAGTCAAAATCGAAGTGATATCAGGAACAACAGGAAATTGTGGTACCACTATTTTATTAATTTCCCTAAGATCAATAATAAATCGGTACACATCAGAATGGGCATCAGGTGAATCTGTTGGGGCCTTTTTAAGAATCAGAAGAATAGGACTGTTGCACACATTAAAAACTGTTTCCTCAACCACACCAGACGCAATTAAATCATTTATGATTTTCAACAAATCAGTCTCTCCTGCCTGCGATATTTTATACTGTGGAATACGAGGCAGAGAAACATTGTCCTTAACCTGAATAGACACTGGCGGTACCTGCAACAGTCCTACGTCCGTGTCACCTGTAGCCCACAGCATACTAGGCACGTCCTTGAACTCATCGGGGAGAGGGGAGTCTTTGGCAAAGTGTTGCTTCGCCCGTGCCACATCAGGTCCAATCGTCATGTAAACACCGTCTGGGGAGCAGAAAATGGTTGCATGCAGCCGTTTCAACAGATCAAGCCCCATTAAATTTTCCCCACAATTTGAAGTCAAAAGGAACGAGGATTTCACTGAAAACAGACCAATTGTCAAAGCAAGGGGCTTAGAGATGGTACTAACAACCGACGTACCTGAAAATCCCACCGAAACATTATTCTTGCCAGACAGAGCTGCCCCAGGGACCAGCGAACGGGAAACGGAGCTGTTCATAGCACCCGTGTCAATCAAAAACGTTTGAAAGGTACCAAGCAAACCCGCAGCAACATAGGGTCCGCGTTGATCTATATTCACTGAAACTGGTCCCCCACCCTGTCCGTCGCTGTCCTAGCTGTGGATGGACATCCCTGTTCCTTCATCTACATCATAATCCTCACGACAATACTGTCGTCCTCTAGGATCATCAAAGTAATTCTGATCCTTTTCAACATTCTCAGTTTGTTCTGGTCTTCTCTCACCCTGACGTCCTGTTCCTCTACCACGTCCCCGAAAACCCCCTCTTCTAGGGATCCCACCAGCCTGTAGCAACTCAGGGCACTCATTTCGCCAATGCCCCTCCTTCCAACAATATGCACATTGATTAGGTCCCACAGGTACATATGGAGCACTCGTTCCACCACCTCGCGGTACGGACCATCGCTACTGCACTTGCGGCTGACCCCTTCCTCTTCCACTACTTCCCTGCACCTGCTGCAACAACACCTTTGTCTTCAATTCCTTCCCTTTCTTCTCTACAACCTGCCTTTGTTCGTTCTCTCAATGTTCATAATATTGCGCCATACTCAATATTCCCGAGGGAGTGGACATGGACCAGGTACTTTCCGCTGCCTTCATCCGAGCTGCAATCTCAGGAAGCAAATTATTAACAAACCTGTCGACAAACAGACGGACTCCACCATCCACTGACAAATCCTGACCACTGAAATCCCAAAACACCCCCTCGTATCTAGTAAAGAAATCTGACACACTCTCCTCTTTCTTTTGACAACATGCTGTAAGTTTATCCCAATCCACTTTCTTGGGAGCAATAAACGAATGCATGTACGTAATAATTCGGCCAGGTAAAGCTAACACTTCCGCTCTTGGCTTCTCACCTGGCTTACGTTCTTGATCCCACAGCTTTATCTGATCCCATGTTGCTCCTAACTCTACCACGTGATCCACCAAGTGCACCTGCCTCCATATATCAATCGGCACCAGGAACCCAAAAAACAACATAATGTCAGCTAACGTCATAACTGTTGAATCAGCCGCTTCTGTCAGTTCTTTATAATAAGCAGTCGGATTCTTTCTGGGATCTGGCAACTGATTTTTAAGAGAAAGTACTTCGCTTCTCTTCCAGGGGGTATAAACCCATTGTTCTTGAAACCGTGCCCCCTCCCGGGGCCGAACAATGTCACCCACTGCATTTATTTCTGCTGGTATCTCGGGATGATATATGGGGTGAACTTCTCTCATAGGGAACTTCGCTAATGCTGTGGAACCCTCTTTAAGCATCCTACCTCGATATTTTAACAAAGTAGTAACTTTATTCAACACAGCAGCAGGATCCATACCGGAACCATACACTTCATCTCGTATCTCAGAAACCTCCCTTGGGACCTCAGCATTAAAGCGCTGCTCCCACAAACTCATCAGCATTGTACACATATGCTTAAGCGCAAGTTGTTGCATAAGCGGTTCATACTGTCTCATCACACTCCATACATCCTCAACCATATAGATCGGATTTCGAATCCACTGCGCAGCCTGATTCGCCACCATCTCCTTTTCTTGATTACTTACTGCAGAACGCACCAACACCCTACTCACGCGTTCTTGCACTTTCGCTCGACTTCCCGGGGACATTCCACTCACAGGCGTTCTGTCAAATTGCATCATGGGACGTGAAACATCCGCCGGTGAAAGAGTGGATGAAGAGACAGGTACCATCAATGAACGATCTTGACTAGAGGGAGTAAAGAAAGTCGAACCAGAAAATGCAGAAACAGGTGCCACAGACGGAGAGCTATTACCCTCCAACCCAGACATCGATAAAGCAGTATAATACCCAGAAGGCGTCAAATGTAGACCCGGAATGTTAGGAGGAGGAGGAGGACTGGTAGGGCCAAGAACCGGAGCCAGAGCCCTTGAAGCCGGGGCCTGGGAAGCTGGAACAATAGGATATATCTGTAGAGGAGCATAAGGTGGTGGGGGTTGGGTGTCTAACAAATCTTCAACAAAAGCATCACCTTCATTTTGAATGACATAACTCTTCTCAGCTTGCAGCCGAAACGCCCTATCTGCGCACTCAATACCTTTGTTTACTGTCGCTTTATCATAAGCCATGGCTTTCTGCGCGATCGTCAGCGCCTGTCTTTTCCTCGTATTTTTTTCCTCTCTAATTCGCCGCTGCTTTGCCTCCTTCTGCCAAACCCTCAACATATCAAACATTGACTGCCTACTCTTCTTAGCAAACAGCTTTCCTTCTAGAAAATTCTACTTTTGTTCATCGAACAAGCCAACAAGTGGCCATTGCAAATCAGCATTGTCCTCCATTTATTTATGCCATAAGGTGCTAAACATAATAAGGCCAATACCGTGCTTTATGTACATATCAAAATTCGGGGTACCCTCTGGAGGAGCAGGTTGTCTTTCCTCCAGTCGATCACTTGAACAACAACATCGACATACAAAACATCCAAGTTTACTAAAACACGGCATCTTAATATAAGATACTTACACAATTCCCACTGCGCAAGCGCAAAGCAACTCCACTTCTCTGTCCGAAAATCGTACACAAAATACACTAAAAAATCAACACGAACAGACCTCTTAAGGTATGCGATACAACACGGCCCAAACAGCCTTTCACTAAGCACCACCTAAGAATCTCTGTTACGTGTATGGATACCCCAGCTCGACCCTGTTGTGATTAGACACGATCTAAAGCCTATCCCGTATCTTGTAGCTCGTAGAGCCGTTAACGACTCTCAAACCACCACGAGATTCAGCCCCAGCACTCGTTCACACAATACAGTTCAAACTCGCTATTAAAGCACAGCCCAAGTAGCTTGTCCACAATACTTAAGGGTACAACTCAAGGTTCTGCCTTGTCAAACGCGGTCCGGCACTGCCCGTGAGGTTCGCCACTAAGGCTCATCTTATCTGTGGCTCAAGACCACTGAGATACAGCTCGATGGGCGACCTCACCCTCACAGTCCGGTACCACTTATGGAGCACAGACAGATCGGTTCTGTCTCCCTCAAGTCGGTAGTGTGGCTCTGTCCACGAAACATGCCCCGAAGGCCCTGCCCCTCCCGGTGCTACCCGAGAACCACTATGAGATGGGTCTCAAAAACCCGAATCACCCGGAGCAGTTCAAGTTCACACCGAAAGGCGGTCAACGGTCTGCCTCGCACGGTTCAGTCCAACACCACCTCAGGACTGGCACCAGTACATTTTCAAGTACTAAAACATACACAAAGTCACTCACCTGTCAAACGCAGGTTTCACACGTGATTCTCTACCGCCGACTCTCCAGACCAATCTGGTCAGCTCCAAGGTCTCGCCGTCTCTGGACCCCGGTGTATCACCACTAGGCAGGGCACCCTCGATCAGACGGGCGGGGCAAGCCACAGAAACAGAGCTCTAGCTTGTGGGGGCCCCCGATCCGACCGCTAGACCAGCCTGCACCCCGACCTCACGACCCATTTACGGGTGTGATGGGTGATTAATCGTGGGGTCCCTGTTCGGGCGCAACTGAAGGAAGTGACCAGAATAGGGTCACTCGGGTTACTACACCACCTCTCGGCCTTACCTATATCAATGAAGAGTCGGTCAACCAGTAGAGAATGCAAACAAGCAGTTTATTATCTATACTCTGCAGAGGAGCCCAAATACAACATGCACCATGCAATGCTTGCTAATGGACTGACTCAATAATCATGCGCAGTATAGTATGATACATCAAACACGTCATAAACATCTAGAGCACGCCTACAAGGGAAAGTTACAGGTTTAGGGATGCGTACTTTAGGGAGGCAGAGGGCGTACATCACCAGCCCGAGGCAGGCACACGGTATGTCTTAGCCAAGGTCAGCCAGCTACATCCCTGCTCCTCCCAACGTAGGAGAGGTGCTGCAAATAGAATATTACTTACGCACACAGAAAGGCTTATTCATAAGCGAGGCAGCACCCCTTATTGGATAAAGAAACGAAACTGGGCGTATACTTATCAGGTGAACAACAAGTGTCATGGCGCAGCTGTCTGGGCCTACCTCGTTCGCAGTTTAGAGCTCACTGCGTGCTTAAACATAGCCATAATGTAAGATGGCGGCCAGTATACAAAATGGCTGCCACCTGTCCAAGACTAACCTATTCTGTAAAACATCATCTTTCCTAATATAGCTCAGTGGGTTGTCAATATAGATGACTACCACTGCTATATTTAGCTATATAAGGCTAATCTAATAGCGTAACATAAGGGGCATAGCTCTATGATTATTTTGAAACCTACATGATGACTAAAACACCCCTGCTGCCTTAAACATTTCCATGCCTTAAACGCACCCAATGCTTTAAACATTTCTGATCCGGGTAAGACGATCTGGATTCCAGTCTCATTGACTTATGCTAGCACCCAGAGCACGCCTTTATTTTACCTCGCCGCACTACCTCTCCCGGTTAATGAGCAAGCCTCGTGGCTCCCAGGCCTCATTGCATACATCATACACAGCCGCCAACAATTGAATCTAGGACACGCCAGTTGGCCCAATAACTTTCACTGTAGCAAGGGCCTCCACCACAGCAAGCTGGGATCGAGACTTCCATCCGGTCTTTCATCCTGCTGATATTCCTGATTTTAGCTGGCTAGTGATCTTGCTGATTCTGGCTCACGTTGTGGGGTATGCCCTGACCCTCTCTCATTCGTGGCCCCATGCGCGAGCCTTGGACTGAGCATACAATGCCTATTACTGGGCCAGCACCCTGCCTGTACCCATTGATCCGAACACCTGCTCAGCCTGCCAAGCATACAACGTTAATGCGCAGCACATAACAAAACCCTTGATGTTGTGATCAACAATAGAGAATGTGAAACTGCAAAACAGAAAAGTCTATAAACTTCTTTGATGCAGGTGCCCTCTAAGAATATGTGATTAATATTTAGTAGATGGATGATTGATATGTGATACTCAGATAAACTCAGATATACTCAAATGACCTGATGTGATCCAATTCCATACGCTAACCTCCCAGTCACCCCGTACACTACGTACTAGGAGGAGTGATGAATTCCTATAGCGCGCTGCAGGAGTAGCGCAAGGGTAGAGCAGTTATAGGAGACTCTGCCTGTGACCTCATAATAGACTCATAACAGACTCTCCATATTTCTGCTGTCTGACACCCTGCCATGGTCACCCATATTGTCGAACCAGCTGGCCCGACAAAACATCCCATTGCCTCAGTACTCCACTCATTTGATCATTGCTCCACCAGAACTCACCAGATATTCTGCAAACATGGCAGACCAGATGGAACACAAATCACTCAAAGACGAAGAAAGCAAAAAGGGTCTAAAAGGGTCAAAACATGAAGATTTATACCCTGAGTCTCCCATCAAAGACAAACACAAGAGACAGTCCACCTTGGAAATGATTCTCCAAAAACTAAACGACATCCACAACATTGCTCAAAGCACAAAGACCAACACTGACATGTTGCACACGGAAGTAGCTGCAATTAGAAGAGACCTCAAAGAACTAAACTTGAGAGTATCAAACACTAAAAGCCGACTAAGCATGACAGAGGATCGCCTGACAGCGCAATCCAAGCATCTACTTAAATGCAAAATAACCGAACTGGAATACCGCAATAAGAAGGGGAACGTAAGAATCTTTGTTCTGCCAGAAGGAACAGAAGACAAAGCTCCATCCACGATCGCCTTCCTTGAAACACGGATCCCGGTAACCTTAGGATTCACATTCAACAAAGACTTTGAAATTGAATGCACCCACAGGGTGCCCTGTTACAAATCAAACCATGTCCACTCCACGGTTACTCATTTTTTGACACTTGCACTACCAGCATACAGAATGCATCCTATCACATATGAAGAAAAACAAATCACTCTTCTGGAAAGGTGCAAGGATCAACATTTCCCAGGATTATGTCAGAGATACAGTTGTTAAAAGAAAAGGGTTCCTAGCCCTCAAATGACCAATTATGGATAGAGCAATCCAACACTCCTTTATTGGTTTGTCCAAATTTAAGATTAACTATCATGGGAAGACCCATGTGTCCCCAGACCCCAATGACTTACTAGTGTTCCTGGACAACTCTGTAGAAACTCACATGGAACATTCCCAGACTGGTCACGGGTGAAGCCAATATACAATCCATATCTACCCAGATACTTAGATCTTTCTATATGGCTTTGACCCTCAAAGTTTTGCACCCTATAATCTGATCCAATGTGTGTTGTGGGATATTCTATGGATATCATAGACTGCCCAATAGCTCTATATTGCTTCACGTTTCGTAATATCGCATAATGTTCCAAAATGCTTTATAATACTATAATATTTCACTTTTCAAGTTCCACATGTTTCACATTTCACACATCTTATAACCTCCATACACAATATGACCCAACACATGGTCCAAAAGAAGATACACACACTCTATTCTCCTATAACCACTTCAATGGAATGACACAATGCCTCCTGTGCAAGTGTCTATGTATAATTTATGTACTGCCTATACAGGTTTTGTGCCCTTGAACTGTGCATCTATAAGACACCCTACTACCTTGCTACTGCTTCGTACACCGTACAACGTAATTCAGTTCCCCTTGTGTGTTAACATACGGCCCTACAAAAGGCCCGACATATGGCCCAACAAATGACCCACCACGAGGCCTATGCACTCTATTCTCGCATAACCCCTCATAATGGGCCCACATATGATGTCTTTTGTTTTGATGCCAACATACCATCTATGCAATGCTCGGACCCTCAAGTTTTATGTCTTCATTTCTCCCATCCTACAATGCAGGCTAAAAGGAGCCATATTACTGCATTCTCTCTATGACACATTTTTGCGTGATTGCCACATTAACCCATGGTGCCTTATAATGCTATAGATCATCATATGATTTCTCATAATAACATATTCCGCACATCACTGTTATTCAGCCCTTTATGATGTCTCAACACAATATCTCACCATTGTATGTATCTATGTAACTATTTACAGGCGTGGATGTTGTTCGTCTAGACAGTTCGATGGCACTGAGTTATATTAAGTTGTAAATGTTCTATGTATGCATTTATTGCCCATCAGAGCCTTGCTATTTATATCCTAACAATTAGTCACTATTGCGAAGGGCCTGTGCCCTCCTTTCTGTTTTACTAGTTGCATCTTGCAAGTGATGCCCACTGCCACACACTATACACCTTGTCTCTTGAGACCTTCTCTCCCTGTTGGAGAATAACTGGTCTCCCCATGACCTCTTACTCTATCCTAAACACTAACTGTAACCCCTTGTTTCACCCCTACCCTGAGTCATGTGATCACCACAAACCCTCATTGGCCGCACCAAAGTCCATGGGCAGCCATAATACCATTCCGCTATGAAACAAAACGCCACCATGCTCAAAGTGATATCCCTTAACGCCAAAGGTCTTAACCATCCTGTAAAGTGTGGAAGTTTTCTGACTACTGCCACTCTCTTAAGGGCAACCTGGTCTTTTTACAAGAGACCTAAATTGGATATAAAGATGCTCTTTCCCTTCGCACGGGATGGGCATCAGACATTGCCTGTTCCCCTGCAATCTTAAAAAAAACAGGGTTCTTACACTGATTTCCAAGAATTCTGGCCTCTCAATTATTTAATCTGAACCAGTTAATGATGGCAGATGGCTAATTACTTAACTACAGAATACCACTACAGAAATGTATGCAGTGAACATATATGCCCCACCATAGATACATTTTGGGACAACCTCTCTGCCAAACCTGCACTCTTCCCCTAGGAGGCATGGATTATTCTTGGTGGTAATTTTAACCTCCCAGTGGACCCCTTCTGGACAGGCAGTCTGCTTTCAGATACAGAATACCTAGATCCCACAAAGCACTACATGCCTTGTGCTCAGCCCACAGATGTAAGGAGACTCCACAATCCCACTGGAACTGACTTTAAAAAATGTTTGCCCCCCTTCTCAAGAATTGACTATATTTTAATCGACTCCACTCTTCTTCAATACGTCGCTTCTACCGCCATAGAACCTATCACTATCTCGGATCACGCAACCATCTCAATAACTCTCCAACTCCTTCCCACCCCCAAAAAGCGAAGGACTGCCATATGAATCTAGAGATCCTGGAGGACCCAGACAAGTTAAGGCGCTCCATGATGAGTTATCACAATTCATTCAGATAAATAAAGACTTTGTATCCTCCCCAATACCTCTTTGGGACTACCTGAAATGCTACTGTAGAGGTCATATTATAAGCCGGATGTCCCAGAAAAAAACTGAATTAAGTCATCCTAGACCAATTGACATTTGTAATAAAAGCTTAAGAACTGCTTTATCTGGAATCTAATGATCCGGCTACCCTGCTGATGCTAAAACGCCTTAAATATGAGTTCAATTACTTAATTAGCAAACGTGCACACCTCTGGGTTCCAATCCAAAAGGGTAAAAAATGTATTCTACTTAAATAAAGCCGGAAAGTCCTTGGTGGCGTATCTAAAGTTCAAGTGCAATTCTCACCTTATTCAGATGATTAAAGATGAACAAAACAAACTACAAACTTCAACAGAAGCGATATTTAAGGTTTTCCCATGTTTCTATGCTAAATTATACACACCCTCTGTCAACATCCCACTTAACGCCTGCTCAGAATTCCTGAAATCTCTACCAATTAAACAAACCTCAAACTCTGATTGAATGCCACTAGCCAGACCAATCACCAGATTAGAGATTAATCGCACCATTAAAATTATCCCATCTGGTATGGCACAGGGACCTGATGGTTTCCCAACAGAATTTTACAAAACCTTTGCCCCTCCAATTATCGACACACTAGATTTGTCAATCTCCCATTTCGCTGTCTTTGGTACAGTATCAGAGTCTGCCTCCGAAGCCACCATCGTAGTTATTCCCAAAGACGGGAAGGACCACTCTGACCATAAAAACTTTAGACCTATATCTCTTATTAACATTGAAGCAAAGATATATGCAAAAATCCTTGCAAACCATCTCACACCCCTGATTCCCACACTAGTCCACCCCACTCAATCCGGTTTTATCAAAGGATGCCCAGCCAGCAACAACATTTGCCCTATTTCCCATATCATCAAGAGAGCCTCCAATCCGCTTACCCGCTTGGCAGCGGCCATAGCCCTTGAGGCGGAGAAGGCTTTTGATAAAGTCTCATGGCCATACCTAGAAGCTGTTCTCTCGAGACACGACTTAGAGGAAGAGCTTATCATGGACCATGGCCTTTATCCCTCAAACCCTCAGCCAAAATTAGAGTCAATGGAGCCCTATCCCAATCCTTTACACTGCAGCAGGGAACCCATGAAGGATACCCCTATCACCTTTATTGTTCCTAGTCACCATTGACCCACTCTCCCAATGCTAAATGAATCAGCTGACATCCCAGGCATCTCATTCAATGATATGCCATACAAAACAGATGCTGCTCTTGTGGCAGATGAGCTTTTCTTCTTGACAACAAATAAGACCTAAATGTACACATAAAACGTACTCAAAGGAACACAATCCCACTGTTACGCTTCCAATAGCGTGAGAAATGACATCCATGAAATACATTTTTAAAAAGTAGGCTGGTACTTTTGCTACTTAGTGTAAGATATGGTAACACCTTACTAAAAGTCTTTACAAAAACAATGTAACACATTAAAAAATAGTGTAATATGCTACATGTGACTGGTCATTGGTGTTTGCAATTATCGTGGTAACACCCCATCATGAATCTTACCTGCATAGGCCCTTATTACAAGTGGCTCACACCAGAATTAGCATTATTAGGGATCCCGACAATTCCAGGGCTGGGAAAAAAAACTGAAATGAAAAGATTTGGGAAATAACAGTGAGACTTTCTTTGATTTACTGTGCTGATTCCCACATAGTTTTCCCCTGGATTCCCACCAAAGACTGCGCCTGCTTGCTGCAGGTGAAAACTCCAGGTGGAACATCACTCACCAGCGATGTTCTCACTTATCAGATAAATCCTATAGGCCAGGTAAATCCTGTTACGGCTCCCATCAGAATTGATAAGCTACTCGTAACGAGGGCATTAGTGTTTGTATGTATGTATCTAAGGGAACTTATGAAGCACAAATGAAACTAGGAAGCCATGGAACACCTCCAAACAGTTTGTCTATATGTAAGAAAAAGGCATACAGGGAGGGCTTCTCTTTAATCACGCTATCTGGGAGGTAAACTCAATCTCAATCTCTGTAGCATGTGCTGAGCCTCAAGGAGTTTTTCTGCCTGGAAATAATGTGCTTTAACAAAGATATAAAATTATAATAAACCATTTTTGGTTGTGCCACAAAAACACTCAGCATGACGTTTTTTTGTGAACCAGATCTAACGTTCACCCTTTTCTGTAAAAAGTGTTAAACTGCCCTTTTAAAGAGATATCTCAGTACATTTTCAGACCGTAAAGCTTTGGATGTCTTTTAATATGAAAGGGAGGCCTGAGTCAAGTCAATTAGCTTGTTATCAGACACTGATTTTTTCTAATTATAGGGAAGCTTTAAAGATTTCCAGACAAGCAGGGCAGGTACTTTTACTATAATACATGGGATCCTGCAATACCTATAGAAAAGCCCGTCTCTAATTTCCTTAATACAGGCGACTTGTGATGCCCCTAGCTACCTGTAATAAAGAAATGACATAGCCGCTCAACTGTAAGAACTTATTACAGATGAGTCCTGCCATCACAATGCCTGCTGCCAGCAGCCAGGACACCAACATAATTAAAGATACCTTTAAAAAATGAAAATCGCACTTGTCCTTTCATTACTCTGATCTGTTTTTCTAGATAAAAAGTGATAGATAGAAAGGAGATATTTATGGCAGCATTTTTAATTTGTTCACACTTTAGGTAATTATAGGACATATAGAATCTCTCTGGGTATTTCCACACATTCTCAGCTGCTGTGTTTTATTCAAATTTGACTTGTATTAAATTGAGTCTAATATCTTTTTACAACAAATATCTTACTGCTTTTGGTGTGTTTAATTTTTTGCACTAGGCATACTAATTGTATTGTTATCCTATTTCTTACATATAAAAGAGCAGCACACCAAGGATTTAAGTGTTTTGTACGAAGGGGTAGGGTGTATTTTAAAGAATAAGGTACCCAGCTTTTAGCCTCATTCCTCTATATGGTCACAGAACTCCTCGGTGACTTGCAATATCCATGGCAGGAGGTACCTTATCCCATATATAACACTTAGGAGCCTGCAATCCTTGTATTAAATCCTGTTTCTAATTTGATTACTACATTTGACTTTTGCTGTCTCTAGTTACCTGTAATAATGAAATGACAAAGCTGCTCAACTGTAAATAACTTATTACAGCTGGGTTCTGATATCATAATGCCTCATGACAGAGCCAGCAGCTCAGTTGCAAGGCAGGTCATGGAGCATAATTGCAGATGGAGCTGAAACAAGGCACAAACGCAAAAGCTGACATTTCATTCTTAGGGTCTGTTTGTAGAAAACAGTGAGGAGCAGAAAGGAAATGTTTATGGCAGCATGTTTATTTTTCCACCACTAAAGTTCAATACAGGAAAAATAGAATCTCTTTTGCCTTTTTCATACATTCTGAGCCTCAGCATTTTTTAAATCTGACTAAAATTAGATTGATTATAATATCCTTGCACATCAATATACTTATTGGTTTTTTGATATGCTTAATTTCACATTAGAATCCACTTTTACTCTTCATATTTGCAGCTATACTTCATCTTTCATGTGAAAGAGAAAATCAGCAAAGATTTAAGTGGTTTGCAGGAAGGGTGGTTGATGGTGTTACCATGTACTTAAAGACTAAAATACCCTGTCTTACATTTTAGGTATATTGCAAGCCACCTCGGAGTTCCATGACCTTATTAAGGAAGGAGGCTGCTATGGTCATAGAACTCCTCTGTCACTTTCAATATTTGTATAATGTATTCGAATTGTCCCAGCATTCTGTACAGGAGAGTTGGGACAGTGGAGTGGTGATGTGGCACCCCAGGACAGGTCAGAAGTGCCTCGCTTCTGGAACCATCTGCACCCACTTAAAAGATCTTGCAGAAGAGCGACATATATCTCTTGGTTCTGCTGGACACTGGGACTGGAGGTGGCAGCCATTGACAGTTGGAAGAAGGAACCCCCTGATATCCATCTGGACTAAGGACTCTGGGTCATATTTGTGAAAGGGTTGTGTCGCTTATGCACCAAGTCGTGCAAAAACGACGTAACTGCTAAGATGCGATTAATCAAGCCACACAAGGCTCCCAATGTGGCCCTGAGTGACTTCATAAATACAGAGTAACACAACTTAGCACAAATTGCTGAGTTACGTTACCCTGTCCCAGGGAGGTGTCCATGGGTGGTGCGTGTGTGTTCCCACACAACACTCATGGATTTTAACACATTCACAGATTTACCATTACTGGTAGACATGGGAATGCGCCAAAATGCTACACCTCCCTAGGTAAGACGTAACGAGGATAAATATCTTTATTTCTCCTTGTTTTTTCCTCTTTTAGGTGGGCTGCAGAATGCCTCCGCTAATTGTTTTTGTGCTGGAAGTTGCCCCTTCCTGCACAAAAACTATACTGCTTGCAGCGCAGGCACAATTGAGTGCCTGCGTTGGAGCTAGACAGCACATTGTGCTCAAGCGCTAGGAAAAGTGCCATATTATGTTAAATACAGCTGCATTCCTTCCCTTTCCCGGTTGCGCAGAAAGGAGACGTGCTGCACTGCATCACTTCTTGATAAATAGGGCCCTCTGACTACAGTTGCCCCAGAGCCTGTGGGGCTCTCTTTAGGAGCAGGGAAACAGGTTCCCTTAAACCCCCTGAAGACTAGTTGGAGGAAAGAACTGGACTTCTACACCAAGGAGGAGAGAGTCCCCAGAGGAAGACAAAGGAGAAAGGCTGGCAAAGGGAGACAGTGGACCGAGCTCTTTGCAAAATTTGCCACCTTGGAGGCCAGAACACCCAAGGAAAGTGCTCCACATGAAAAGGGCTCATCACCAGGGGCAAAATGAGCTCAAGAACAAGAAGGAGAAGGATTTGACCTTTGACCCCCCCCCCGGCTGACCCTGAAGCGCGTAGAACTCCACTGCTGGGCGAGTCTCTTCCCCCAGGATGGGCAAGGCCCGGGGTTCACCACAAGAAGCATCCGTCATTTTTTAACCCTGGATGGGGCTGTGCCTGGTGTGCCCTCCTGAAAGCTCAGGATGCTTGGGAACCCAGTTCTTTGTTCTGGGGGGCCTAGGACGCTATTCCAGGCCTCCAATGTGCCGGCAAGATGGGGGGAGGCTGTTGCATTCCCCCGAAAGACAAGGAGAGGCGAGGCCCGGGATTCCCAACTCCAGGCTGCCGACAGAGAGGAGGAGATATGGGGAGTGCCACAGCACTCTCCCTATCTGTGGTGGATCTGCCCTGCTCCCCGTTGTGAGAAGTTGGCCTGGTATATGCTGTCCACTAGTTATAGTGGGCACCTTGCACCAGTCCAATCGACCTTTATTGATGATAGGTTTAAAGACAACCTTTATTGAAAGCTATTCTAGTGGTAGCTATGGAGAGCAGCCTTCAGGCTAAGTCTTGAAGGAGTGTTAAGCTATTGTTTTACCAGCTATAATCTCATGAATGACCAAATGAAAGGAGAACCACACCAAGTATATATATAAAATATATGTATTTATTACTAAACACTACCCAATAGTCTCTTTATGGGGCTAGACGGTGAAAGTACACAAGTTACAAGTAGCACAGTAAAATAGCACAATATACGATTAGCCCTAGGGGCGTACCAAACCATATATTAAGAAAGTGGTATAAGAAACCACGACTTAAGTAGACACAAGGCCTAGAGCCTGTAGAATCGCTGGGACCCCAAGGAACCACCCAAGGTAGTGACACAGGGGACCCACGGGTGCTGTGTGCAGTGTGTGAACACAGCTGCGAGCTCCGTTAAAGTCTATGGGAAAGTCTAGGTAAGAGTTTTAGAGGTTAAGGACACTTAGAAATGGACTAGGACCAAACCCTCTTGGACTTAGACAGTTCTAGGGTCAACACCCACGGGAGCACCAGAGTACTCGAGTTACCTCACCCAGGGAAGATGGGTGCATAGGTGTCAAATGGTGTCGGGTTGCGTCGTCGTTTTCAATGGCAGTCTGCAGAGAAGTGCTGCTGCCGGGAAGATGCGAAGTGTCCAAAGAGATCCAAGCCTGGATCGGAGATGAGAAGAACCTGAAAGCAGAGGGGACAGAGTCTGGGTCACTTGCCAGTGACCAGGGGCACGATAGTCGAATGCCCACCGATGTTGGGTGCTTCAGGTGAAAGAGGTGAAGCTTGACTCTTCAGCCACGAGGACCAGGAGGTGTCGACGACAACCAGGAGCTGGATTCGAGCTGTCCCACAAAGGATGTCGAGTGCTGCAGCATTGGTGTCCGGATTGAACACAACAAGCCTTGGCAACAGCAACCCACGCAGGAAGGAGAAAGATACTTCGGTGCAGACCAGGAAGGTCTGAGGGACTCACCACTTGGTGGGGAGTTAGGGCACATCTTGTGCAACCAGAAACGCCCAAAGAAAATCAGAGTTGCCTTCACAGGGACCCACCAGTCGCAGGACCAGGGATCGCAAAGGAGCCTCGGGCAGAAATGAAAGCAGCAGGCCCACGGAACACTCATGGAGTGTAGGCTCACAATTTTCAGTGCAAATGGTGCTCGCGGCCTGGGCTACAAGTAACCCAAAGCAGGACTTCAAGAGTTGTCGAGAAGTTGATGCACTAGCAAATGTGCACGGTGTCCAGGAGTTCTGGTTCCACGTCACTCGTGAGGGCTGCGGGTCTCAGCTTTGCTGGGGTCTCGGGTCGGCCTCTGAGAAGTCGGGAAATCCTCTTCCTGGGCTGCAAGTACTTCGGAGTCCGGCAGGAGCTTCGGAGATGCAGACCGGCAAATGCTTCGTTGGTGCCTGCCAAGCAGGGGAGTCACTCCTTGACCCCAAGGGAGATTTCTTCAGTCCTCTAGTCTTGAGTAGAGCGTCGAAGTTCCAGGATTCAGTTGCAGAGTTTCATCCAGGGATATCTAAAGTCCTGTTGCCAGGGGTTCCTTACTTATACCTAAAAAAGGGGTTGGACTAACTCTGGGGACCCACCTATGGGAGGGTTTGGAAAGAGGGGTGGCTACACCCATTTCCTTTGCCAGTTTCACGCCAGAGCAGGGGCTGGCAGCCCCTGCAACCGGTTTGAACTGGGGTATGCACGAGGACACCAAATGTGCCCCCAGTGCAGGACTTCAAAGCACTGTTGGAGTGCACCCACCCAGCCCCAATCCACTAAGGCCTGTCTGGGAGGTGGTAACACCTCGCTGAGACAGGAAACCTATTGTCCAGGCCTCCCCTGCCGGAGTTTCGGTCAGCAGTAGGAGGCCAGGCTCGTGTCTGTGGCTGCAGCATCCATTTTGTGATGCCAGGGCTCTGTTTAGCTAGGTACCGGGTATACCGGTGCTGTCATGTCTTTCCCTCGAGAAGGGTGGGATCATACTCCCACACCAGTTACTGGTGTGGGGGTATGATTCCAAGGTGTTTGACACCAAACACGACATGTTTCCATGCAGCCATCCCAAAGTTAGCATTTACCGCGAGGATATAATGCACTTAAGAGTATATGGTCAGGCTGCACCACAGACAACCCCGGATAGGAGATTCCGAGGGCTGCAGAGGGGCTCTGCTCATGCATGGGCACCCTCTCACATATAGCCAAGCACCCTGCCTTCAGCATTGATAAGGCCTGCCATAGGGGTGACTGATAGGTTTCTATGTGCAGTGATAGGTGAGATATAGGGAACCTATATCTCTGTAAGGGGTGCATGTACCACCTCACTCAGGCTGCAGTAGCAGTCCTGTGGTGTCATTTTGGATGGCCTTCCAGGGGTGACACAATACATGCTTCAGCCCCTGGTAGGCCTCTGGGGTACCTATGCCCTGGGTACATAGTATACCATATACTAGGGACTTGTAAGGGCACCCCAGAATCCAATCTGAAGTGTACTTAAGGTACTTGGAATCAATTTAGAGAGGAAGCAGCTAGACTGGAGTCCTGGATAGCAGGGCCCCAGCCAGACTAAAGTCGAAAAACAGTGATACATCAGCAAAAAGTGGGTGTAACCATAAGAGGCAGATCCTACTCTCCTACACAACCCCCCCAAACGCAGGGACATTAAACTAACCTTGACCAGTTGAGTCTTCATGTTCTAAGTGGAAATATCTGGAGAGTCCATCTGCATTGGCATGGTTACTCCCAGGTCTATGTTCCACTGTATAGTCCATCCCCTGTAGGGAAATGGACCACCTCAAAAGTTTGGGGTTTTCACCCTTCATCTGTTTTAGCCATAAGAGGGGCTTATGGTCTGTCTGAACAATGAAGTGAGTGCCAAACAAGTATGGCCTCAGCTTCTTCAGAGCCCAAACCACAGCAAAGGCCTCCCTCTCAATGGCTGACCAACGATTCTCTCTGGGGGTCAGCCTTCTGCTATTAAAAGCTACTGGCTGATCCTGACCTTCATCATTCAACTGTGATAGTACAGCCCCCACCCCCAACTCAGATGCATCTGTTTGCACAATGAACTTTTTGGAGTAATCAGGACTCTGCAGAATGGGAGCAGTGCACATGGCCTGCTTCAGGTTATCAAATGCCTTTTGACAGCTAACTGTCCACTGAACCTTTTTGGGCATTTTCTTAGAGGTTAAGTCATTCAGGGGTGTCACTATTGATCCATACCCCTTGACAAATCTTCTGTAGTACCCAGTCAGGCCTAAAAAGGCTCTCACCTGAGTCTGGGTAGTTGGAGCAACCCAGTCCATGATGGTCTGGATTTTGCTCTGCAATGGTTGAACCTGGCCTGCACCCACAAGGTGGCCCAGGTACACAACCTGACTCTGCCCTATCTGGCACTTAGTGGCCTTGATAGTGAGGCCTGCCTTCTGCAGGGCCTCCAAAACATTTCTGAGGTGGACCAGGTGATCCTCCCAGGTGGAGCTAAAGACAGCAATATCATCTAGATATGCTGCACTATAGGCTTCCAGACCTGTGTGGACTGTGTTCACCAACCTCTGAAAAGTGGCAGGTGCATTCTTCAAACCAAAGGGCATCACCACAAATTGGTAAAGCCCACCAGGGGTAGAAAATGCAGTTTTTGGCTTTGCATCATCAGCTAGTCTGATCTGCCAGTAGCCAGCTGTCAGGTCAAATGTGCTGAGATACTTGGCTGAGGCCAAAGTGTCTATTAGCTCATCTGCCCTGGGGATTGGATGGGTATCAGTCCTAGTGACTGCATTGAGGCCTCTGTAGTCCACACAAAACTCATCTCTCTTTTACCATCTTTGGTGTGAGGTTTTGGCACCAGGACTAATGGACTAGCCCAAGGGCTATCTGAAGGCTCAATGACACCCAGTTCCAACATTTTCTGGACTTCTGTCCTGATACAGTCCCTGACTTGGTCAGGTTGCCTGTAAATCTTACTTTTAACAGGCAGACTGTCCCCAGTGTCCACTTCATGAGTGCACCAGGTGATCTGACTTGGAGTCAGAGAAAACATGTGTCTGAACTGATTGAGCACCTGTCTACAATCAGTTTGCTGCTGGGCAGTGAGGCTGCCGGTCAAGGCTACACCATCTACTGACCCATCATCAGGGTTCTGTGAGAGCAGGTCAGGGAGAGGGTCACTCTCCTCCTCCTGTCCCTCATCAGTTGCCATGAGCAAGCCCACGTCAGCCCTGTCCACATATGGCTTCAGCCTGTTGACATGGAGCACCCTGTGGGGCTCCTGGGAGTTCCCAGGTCTACCAGATAGGTAACCTCTCCCTTCTGTTCAACAATGGTATGGGGGCCACTCCACTTGTCTTGGAGGGCTGCTGGGGCCACTGGCTCCATCAGCCACACCTTCTGCCCTGGCTGGTAAACAGTCAGCACAGCCTTTTGGTCATGCCAGGCTTTCTGTAATTCCTGGCTAGCCTCAAGGTTTTTGGTTGCCTTTTTCATGTGCTCAGCCATCCTGGAGTGGAGACCAAGTACATAGTCCACTATGTCCTGTTTAGGGGGTTTGAGAGGTAACTCTCAAACTTCCTTCACCAGACACAATGGACCCCTGACAGGATGGCCAAACAAAAGTTCAAAAGGGCTGTAGCCAACCCCCTTTTGAGGCACCTCCCTGTATGCAAGTAAAAGGCAGGGCATGAGTATGTCCCATCTTCGCCTAAGCTTTTCTGGGAGCCCTTTAATCATGCCCTTCAAGGTTTTGTTGAACCTTTCAACTAAACCATTGCATTGTGGGTGATAGGGTGTGGTGAACTTATAAGTCACTCCACACTCCTTCCACAGTGAGGTCAAGTAACTGGACATAAAGTTTGCACCTCTGTCAGATACTACCTCCTTAGGAAAGTCCACTCTTGAGAAAATTCCCAGGAGGACCCTTGCCACCACAGGGGCTGTAGTGGTCCTAAGGGGAATGGCTTCTGGGTACCTGGTGGCATGGTCCACCACCACCAGGATAAACCTGTGCCCAGATGCTGTTTGGGGATCCATGGGGCCAACTATGTCAATCCCCACCCTCTCAAAGGGAACCCCCACCACAGGTAGTGGTATCAGGGGGGCCTTTGTGGTGCCACCTGCCTTCCCACTGGCTTGGCAGGTTACACAGGAGCGACAAAACTCCTTGGTGTCTTCAGACATGTGGGGCCAGTGAAAGTGAGGGACAATTCTGTTCCAAGTCTTGTTCTGGCCCAAGTGACCTGCTAAGGGAATCTCATGGGCTAGTGTCAATAGGAAGCCCCTGAACTTCAGAGGTATGACCAACCTCCTGGCTGCTCCAGGCTTGGGGTCTCTACTCTCTGAGTACAGGAGTCCATCATCCCAATATATCTTATGGGTGCCACTAGCAGTCCCAGCAGCCTCAGCAGCAGCTTGGTGTCTGAGGGGTTCAAGAGAGGGGCAGTTCAGCTGCTCCTGGCTCAGATCTGCCCTGGAAGGGCCCCTGTCCCCAAGAACTCAACCTGATCAGGTTCAAGCTCCTCTGGGACAGTTCCTTCTTCAGGCCTGAGATCATCTTCCTCAAAAGACTGATCTGCTTCCTGAGCCAAGGGGGAAGGCACTGCCTTAACCCTACTGCTCCTCCTCTTGGGAGGCACCTGGTCCATTATTCCAGAATCCAGGGCATGTTCAGCTTTTGACATTTTTGCCTGTGACCTAGTCACAGCAAGGACATGTGCAGGGATCCCTAGCATTTCTGCATGTTTCCTGAGCTCCACCTCTGCCCAAGCTGAGGTTTCAAGATCATTGCCAAGCAAGCATTCGACTGGTAGGTCTGCACTCACCACAACCTTCTTAAGGCCAGTTACCCCTCCCAGGAGAAGTTAACAACTGCCAGAGAATGGTCTGTTCTGACATTGCTAGCATTGGTCACCTGGTACATTTCACCAAGTATAATCTGCCCAGGATCCACAAGATCTTTTGTCACCATTGTGACACTTGCTCCTGTGTCCCTGAATGCCAAAGCCTCCCTTCCATTAATTAAAGGCTGCTGTCTGTATTTGCCCAAATTATTGGGACTCACTAAGGGGGACATATCCATGCCCCCATCACAGACTAGGACAGGCTGAGTTGGCACTCTGACTAGGCCAGAGCCCATCTCAATACCCAGGGTCAACCCTACTAAACCCTTATTCTGAGTACTTCCACCACCATTTGTAGCTGGACTAGGGGGAACAGTTGCCTTAGGGGCAATGGTGGCTGGATTAGAGTATTTAGACTTGGTGCAGTCACTGGTCCAGTGAGTTTTCTGCTTACAGATTTTGCACCATGGTTTCTTTTGGCCTTTTCCTTTAGTAGATTGGGTTTCCCCACCAGATGCAGATTTTTGGGGACCTTGAGAAGATTTCTGATCTTTACCCTTTTCCCCACCCTTGTCAGAGTTTTTGGGATCTTGCTTCTTCTGGTCACCACCTTGGTTCTGTACCTTCTGCTTCACCCTGGTTCTGACCCATTTGTCTGCCTTCTTTCCCAATTCTCGGGGAGAGGTCAGATCAGAGTCAACCAGGTACTGATGTAGCAACTGATTCTGACAGTTATTAAGAATCTGCTCCCTCATGATTAAATTATACAATCCTATGAAGTCACACACCTTACTGCCAAGTAACCAGCCTTCCAGAGCCTTAGTAGCACAATCTACAAAGTCCACCCAGTCCTGTGTCTGTGCCTTTTGGGTATCTCTGAACTTTAACCTGTATTGCTCAGTGGTTAGGCCAAACCCATCTATCAGGGCACTCTTCAGGACTTGGTAATCATCAGCATCCTCTTCTCTTACAGTGAGGAGCTTGTCTCTACCTTTGTCTGCAAAGGAGAGCCACAAGATTGCTGCCCACTGCTCCTGGGGGACCCTCTGAACTTTACAGGCCCTTTCCAGTGCAGTAATCCATTTGTGGATGTCATCCCCACTCTGGTAGGGAGGGACAATCTTGTTTAGGTTTCTATGGTCATAAGACCTTTCCCTAACACTAGGGAAGTTGCTGCCACCATGGGACTCGAGTCCCAACTTTCTTCTTTGTCTCTGAAGCTCTAGGGACTCCCTGTCTATAGCCAACTGCTCTCTTCTGATCCTAAGCTGAGCTGCTCCATACTTGAGCAGTCTCTCTTTCCTTTCATGAGAGGATTCCCTCCTATGAGAGGAAACAGAGGTCCCTACTGAGGTGTCAGAATGGTTGGACTCCTGAGAAGGAGATCTTGACCTTCTAGGCACACTCACAACTCTTCCTGGTGGGACAAAGAGGAGGCCATTCTGGTCCTCCTCCTCATCTGCAGGAGGAGCTGGATTGTCCAGGGTAAGATCATTGTCATCTTCCTGGTCAGCTTCAGAGGTCAGGTCCTGGGTTTCTTCACCCCTGGGCCCTTCCTCATTTTCTGCCCTACCCTCTCTGCCTACCCCTTCAGACACTAGGGGTCTTCTGAGATCATCCAACAGAAGCATCTCCATGAGACGTTGGGTGTTGGCACTTTTGCCTGTCTTCAGCTTCCTAGTCTTGCACAATGCTCTCAATTCCAAGAATGGGAGGTTGTCATACTTGGATGGTAGAAGCCCACTGGCTTCTGGCAGGGACCCACTGGTTCCTGGCCTTGAAGACATCACTAGTGAGGTGTGGTGTATGCACTACCTACTCTAGTGTGGCCTACTAAACTCTCTTGAGTTGTAGAAAGGGTGTGCTAAGCCCTTGACACACAACTCTAAGTTCAGTAGAACTTACTGTATTTCTAAGCTTGAATTTATATGTACCTCAGGTACCTTTAGTGGTTTTCAGTTAGTCATACACTTGAGATTATCTGGTAAAACAAGGCAAGCTTTGATCCAACCGCTGCACACCAATGTGAGAAGTTGGCCTGGTATATGCTGTCCACTAGTTATAGTGGGCACCTTGCACCAGTCCAATCGACCTTTATTGAGGATAGGTTTAAAGACAACCTTTATTGAAAGCTAGCCTAGTGGTAGCTATGGAGAGCAGCCTTCAGGCTAAGTCTTGAAGGAGTGTTAAGCTATTGTTTTACCAGTTATAATCTCATGAATGACCAAATGAAAGGAGAACCACACCAGGTATATATATAAAATATATGTATTTATTACTAAACACTACCCAATAGTCTCTTTATCAGGCTAGAGGTGAAAGTACACAAGTTACAAGTCAAATAGCACAGTAAAATAGCATAATATACGATTAGCCCTAGGGGCGTACCAAACCATATATTAAGAAAGTGGTATAAGAACCACGACTTAAGTAGACACAAGGCCTAGAGCCTGTAGAATCGCTGGGACCCCAAGGAACCACCCAAGGTAGTGACACAGGGGACCCACGGGGGCTGTGTGCAGCGTGTGAACACAGCCGCGAGCTCCGTTAAAGTCTATGGGAAAGTCGCGGTAAGAGTTTTAGAGTTTAAGGACACTTAGAAATGGACTAGGACCAAACCCTCTTGGACTTAGACAGTTCTAGGGTCAACACCCACGGGAGCACCGGAGTACTCGAGTTACCTCATCCAGGGGAGCCGGGTGCATAGGTGTCAAATGGTGTCGGGTCGCATCGTCGTTTTCAATGGCTGTCTGCAGAGAAGTGCTGCTGCCGGGAAGATGCGAAGGGTCCGAAGAGATCCAAGCCTGGATCGGAGATGAGAAGAACCTGAAAGCAGAGGGGACAGAGTCTGGGTCACTTGCCAGTGACCAGGGGCACGATAGTCGAATGCCCACCGATGTTGGGTGCTTCAGGTGAAAGAGGTGAAGCTTGACTCTTCAGCCACAAGGACCAGGAGGCGTCGACGACAACCAGGAGCTGGATTTGAGCTGTCCCACAAAGGATGTCGAGTGCTGCAGTGTTGGTGTCCAGATTGAACACAACAAGCCTTGGCAACAGCAACCTACGCAGGAAGGAGAAAGATGCTTCGGTGCAGACCAGCAAGATCTGAGGGACTCACCACTTGGTGGGGAGTTAGGGCACGTCTGGAGAAACGAGAAACGCCCAAAGAAAATCAGAGTTGCTTTCACAGGGACCCACCAGTCGACGGACCAGGGATCACGAAGGAGCCCCAAGCGGAAATGCAAGAAGCGGGCCCTCGGAACACTCGTGGAGTGTAGGCTCACAATCTTTGGTGCAAATAGTGCTCGGGGCCTGGGCTACAAGTAACCCAAAGCAGGACTTCAAGAGTCATCGAGAAGTCAATGCACTAGCAAATGTGCACGTGTCCAGGAGTTCCGGTTCCACGTCACTCATGAGGGCTGCGGGTCTCAGATTTGCTGGGAACTCGGGTAGGCCTCTGAGAAGTTTGAAAATCCTCGTCCTGGGCTGCAAGTACTTCAGAGTCCGGCAGGAGCTTCGGAGATGCAGACCGGCAAATGCTTCATTGGTGCCTGCTAAGCAGGGGAGTCACTCCTTGACCCCAAGGGAGATTTCTTCAGTCCTCTAGTCTTGAGTAGAGCGTCAAAGTTCCAGGATTCAGTTGCAGAGTTTCGTCCAGGGATATCTAAAGTCCTGTTGCCAGGGGTTTCTTACTTATACCTAAAAGAGGGGTTGGACTAACTCTGGGGACCCACCTATGGGAGGGTTTGGAAAGAGGGGTGGCTACACCCATTTCCTTTGTCCAGTTTCGCACCAGAGCAGGGGCTGGCAGGCCCTGCAACCGGTTTGAACTGGGGTATGCACGAGGAGACCAAATGTGCCCCCAGTGCAGGACTTCAAAGCGCTCTTGGAGTGCACCCACACAGCCCCAATCCACTAAGGCCTGTCTGGGAGGTGGTAACACCTCCCTGAGACAGGAAACCTATTGTCCAGGCCTCCCCTGCCGGAGTTTTGGTCAGCAGCAGGAGGCCAGACTCGTGTCTGTGGCTGCAGCATCCATTTTGTGATGCCAGGGCTCTGTTTAGCTGGTACCGGGTATACCGGGGCTGTCATGTCTTTCCCTCTAGAAGGGTGGGATCATACTCCCACACCAGTTACTGGTGTGGGGGTATGATTCCAAGGTGTTTGACACCAAACACGACATGTTTCCGTGCAGCCAATCCAAAGTTAGCATTTACAGCGAGGATATAATGCACTTAAGAGTATATGGTCAGGCTGCACCACAGACAACCCTGGATAGGAGATTCCGAGGGCTGCAGAGCGGCTCTGCTCATGCATGGGCACCCTCTCACATATAGCCAAGCACCCTGCCTTCAGGATTGATAAGGCCTGCCATAGGGGTGACTGATAGGTTTCTATGTGCAGTGATAGGTGAGATATAGGGAACCTATATCTCTGTAAGGGGTGCATGCACCACCTCACTCAGGCTGCAATAGCAGTCCTGTGGTGTCATTTTGGATGGCCTTCAAGGGGTGGCACAATACATGCTTCAGCCCCTGGTAGGCGTCTGGGCTACCTATTCCCTGGGTACATAGTATACCATATACTAGGGACTTATAAGGGCACCCCAGAATCCAATCTGAAGTGTACTTAAGGTACATGGAATCAATTTAGAGAGGAAGCAGCTAGGCTGGGGTCCTTGATAGCAGGGCCCCAGCCAGACTAAAGTCGAAAAACAGTGATACATCAGCAAAAAGTGGGGGTAACCATAAGAGGCAGATCCTACTCTCCTACACCCGTCTCTGGGGGTAGCAGGCGGCCACCACCAAAAGGAAATGCCCTGCCCGCAGGAGTGGGCAGGGAAATAGAACTGCCAGCTCCCGCAGCAGCACAGAGGAGTGCTCCCTAGTTGGGCAGCCAGCAGGGGAGCCAAGCTCTCTGCTACCCCAACATTTGGAGGCATAGGGGTGCCCAGGTGGGACCGGGCACCCCCAAATAAAAAAAAAAACAGCTGTGTAGCACCCCATAATGCCCAGTGGGGCTTCCCAATGGCTCAATGGTTTGACAAAGTGGTGCCCCCCGGATGGCAGGGGCACCACCAATTCTTGAAGGAAGTGGTGGGGGGTGCTCCAGCACCCCCAAAGGAATTTAATAAGGATACTGACCCTAAATTTGGAGGGTTCAAAAAGAATGCACAACCCAGGATTCCTTTTCTTTCCCAAGCTGGAGCTGGAACTCTACAGCTGGGAGTGCAGCGCCCTCTAGGGGCTAAGTCTCTGGCTGCAATTATTGTTGCCTCTAGGGGTGTAATGAAAGATACATGTTGTAGTGTGCCCTCTAGGGGCTAAGTCTATGGTTACATGCTGTGTGATCAAAATGTAATGCTCTCTATGGACTATTTTTCTAATTAAGTTTTCATGGGTTGAAAGTATATTAAACGCACACAGACACATTTAATGTTCATTTTTAAATGCTTTATTGAAATAATAATGTTGACAGTGATTTCTAATCAAGGTGCATATGCTTTATTATCACTAGTACGTGCATTTACACATGTTATTACTGATTATTGCATTCACTCCTAAAATGATGATGTTTCTGACATGTGATTTGTTGATCTTGAACCTTTGGCCAAGTCAATAGACTTACCTGATGTGTTTATATGACCTTTTGTGGGGTCAGAGGTGATTACACAATCCCATCAAAGGCATTTCCACCAGCCTTATGTGTATTTGTAAATTACTGCATAGTATTTAGTAGTGTCTGGGTAATAAATATACCTTTTCTTTCTCTAAAGAAAAAGCACAGACTGGACAAATGTTTTTTTAATGTTACTACTGTGTGCTAGCAAATGGGGATTACTTTCCCACTTCATCTCTCTTGAGTAGGCCTTGGACGTCTGTGCTCCGTTACCCTGACAGAGTCAAGCTCTACAATGGGGTGTTTGGTTCCCAGTGGAGGGTGAATGTGGATGAATTGTGAAGGTCACACAACTAACGGCCCATTTCCTTAAACTCCCAGACAGTGAAACAACAAGGGACTATGTGTGGACAGTATGGGCCATCCTGCCAGGATGTCTGGGGGTGGAGCTGTTCCCTGCCCCACTTGCATTTCAAAGGGTCTTGCCCCCAGCACACACAAAGGAACCTGACACTAGTCTTTTGTCACCCCAGATTTCTTGGAACCTTGACAGGGGAAGGGAAGAACTTTCCAGAAGCAGATGTGAGGATAGTAATGGGAAGCTCCCCACTTTAAAGGCTGGCACCAGGTATACATACTGGACCCTCAGAACACCTCTCAGTACACTCCTGGAACTGTGGACATTACAAAAGAAGAACTGCTTTCCCCCAGGGGGCTGCCCTTCTGCTACCAGAGGCCCACCCTGCTGCTTGAGGCCTAACCTGCTTGCTGGGAAGGAAGACTGGACCTGCACGATTCATCTCAGGCTGAAGTGACTTCAAGGGTCACTTAACTGACTGTCTGAGCTACAGGGATACAAGAAGCTCCAGAAGCATCCCTGCAACTGCCCAGCTGACACTGGACTTGCCCTGACATGTAACCGGACCTGCCTGAGTCTTATTGGCCTCTGCTGGAGTGAGTTCCTTATCCCCAAGAGGTGCCTTCCCAGGTCCTAGACCATTGGTTGTCATCAGTTGAGCTCCTCCTTTGAAGAAAGGTGAAATCCTGATTTTTTGGGCTCTTCATGACTGCATATGGACCTGTTCTTGCCGAGACTGTGCCACCCACAACGACTGCCACCCCGAAGCTGTGGTGAACCCTACTCTTTATGCTACAGTGACCGCCAGCAATGACCGGCAACAGGAGATCTGCACTTCGCACCACAGCAACTGCGGTGACTGCCAATGTGAAGCTCCAGCAACTATTGTCTGTGACGCCTGACTAACTCTTTGTGCTACAGCAATGACAGCCCGCACTGCTTTGCCTGCTCTTCGCGCTAAAGGCGACGACTCACCCTGCTCCTCCCGTCCCCCTCCACCACGAACGGAACTCTTGGTGCCAGACTTTGGAAACTTTTTTGATGGGACTAACCTGGCCCCTGTATCTGACCCACGCTCCATTGCATTTGGCATGAACTTGTGACTTTACTCCAGTCTAGGGCAACCAGATGACCGCGAGTGGCGCATCGTGCCTTTAGGCACTATATCTAGTTAAAACTTTTAAATTGCATATCTCCAGTTCTACTTACATTTGTCATTCTGGTATAATTGTATTCATTAAAATGTACTCTAATGTTTAATTGGTTTGGTATTTTTCTTATGTTGCTTTTTCGCTTTATCACTGTTTGTGTGCTACATACTTCACACATTACCTCTAAGTTAAGCCTGATTGGTTTGTGGAAAACTACCAGAGGGTTAAGCACAGGTTAATTTAGTGACTTTTGTGGTTCACCCTGACAACAAAATAACTAAATTTCTTGCAAGGAAGTTGAAAATTACCCGAAGTATTATTACAGAATATGATAAATGTGTATTAACCTGTATTGACATTACAATGAAGCTAATGGATGTGTGCTACGTCTCTGTGCCTGATAGTTTCTGCTCACGTGGCCTAGGCTTAGAGACCTACCTTGCCATCTGTGGGAGTTTCTTTCCCTGATCTGTGTTGTCTGGTCTTTAAAATAGGTAGCTTTCACTTGACTAATGCTGTTTCTACATGCTTCCGTCATTTGACATAGGATATGTAGAGAGACCTATGATGACTAAAGTCACCAGTGTCTTTCTTTGATTATATATTTTTACTTTCCTTCATTAAGATCACAATAAAAAAGCAGAGAGTTACAACTTCTGTTGCAGACTAAAAATCTATGGAAGTGACTGCACAAACGTGGAACAAACGATTAGTGACAAATCCTAGTAAAGGTGTTGAAATGGTATTATGTTAGTATTTTTCTTGTTGATTTACCTAAAGCTTCGAATTCTCTGGGCCTGATTCACAGAACTAACTTACGTCAAAAACGTAAACGTAAACGTAAAGTTAGTACTTTTAGGTATTCACAGAATACACTTACTCATTTTGGTATTCACAGAATGAACTTACTCATTTCGGTATTCACAGAAGTTAGTAGTCCTAACTTTACGACTACTAACTTCTGTGAATACCGAAATAGTAAGTTCATTCTGTGAATACCAAAATGAGTAAGTGTATTCTGTGAATACCCAAAAAGTACTAACTTTACATTTACGTTTACGTTTTTGACGTAAGTTAGTTCTGTGAATCAGGCCCTCTGTGAACGCGCGATCGATCATGTAATTACCCAAGAGCATATTTTTCATAACAATAAACATATTGCCAATTTTGGAACTCAATAACTTTAGCATTAAAGTGCGTGGCTGAACTCTCATATGAACACTGAGATAGCATTAGCAAACTGATTGAACAATAATTAAGAATGTACAGTGCTCCGCCGAGTGTCATCATCATAATAATAACAATGTTGTGCCATATCAGTAACACTGTAACAAGCCTCATTAAAATCATAAACAAGGATCCTATATGTTTTGTTCAGACACATCATCTTGACTGGAACCTACAACAACATATAAGGTAATGTATATGCCAGGAGCCTCAGTTCATGCAAATGCCCCTATTTTTAGGCTAAGGTAGACCACTCCATCCCAAACCCAGGCACTTGTATATGTAATATGAACTGTGCTTACAGCTGAAGAGAATAAGTGAAGTAATATCAGATTTCAGGTACAGAATGTGTCCACTAAAGGAAATTTATTTGGTGACTGGTTACTTGTGTAAACGCCACTTTCATTTTGTGCTATTCTCGTTATGCCTTTATTTCACCCCATTGTCACTTTAGGAATCAGGGGGCAGATTTACAAGCCCCTTGCGCTGCCAGTACATCACTTTTCATGACGCACCGGCGGCGCATTTCACTGCCCCATATTTACAAGGACAGGAAAAGCCACCCTGCGTGACTTTTCCTGTCCTTGTAAATACGGCCCCTTTACACGCAGCACTTTGCGTGAAAGGGGCGTTCCATGGGTGTTGCTGTGGGTGTTCCCACGCAACACCCAAGGAACCAGACACATTTCCAGATTTACCATGGTGCAAGGGTGCCTGCGCCGGCGCATGGCAGCTGTTTGGGCGCCAGCGCAGGGGAGAGCACAGGAATGCGACATATCATTGTAAATATGCCGCATTCCTGTGCTCTGAAAGTGTTGCAGCGTGGCGCAGCCAAAGGGTTTGCGGTGCCACGCTGCGGCACCTTCTTGCAAATCTGCCCCCAGGTCTCTGAGCAGACGTTTTGTGTGTGCGCCCAAAGGCCACAAGAACATGTGCCAGAGTTAACACTTCATCTCTGCAATATCTAAACACTTTTCTAAGCATGATGAAAACTATTGGACCAGGACTTGGCACATAACATTGTAACCATTTAGAATTTAACTTATCTCTAGGATTGGGAAAACCCCCAAATTTTACAGAAATGTTTCTTGTTTCCTGCTTTCTTCTGGGAAATATTTTATTTTCTACTTTGTTGGACATTTTTTTATAGTGTAGCTGCACCAACCCATATAAGCATGCTTCACGTATAAAACAACCTATGACAGACATAATCTAGCAATGTATAGGGAATGAGAACTCAAAAGTGAGGGTAGAAATAGTCAGTGGTAGGTAAGCAGCTATAGCATTTAACAGTTTATGTTACAGAGGGTGAGTGGAACTGTAAGCTCGGGGTACCCCGACATTTTTGACACCCCAAATTCACCTCAATCAGAATGCCCACTTTTTACTGGAGCGGAGACATTGGTAAACCTCAATTTTCATGAGACAATGTGTTCCTGTGTTAAGGCACCTCCCAATACATCACAAATCATAAATGCAGTAAATTAAGTAAATGGGCCCACTCAATAACTGAGTTCCAGGTCAATGAAAAAGTTAAAGTTTTTTATTACAAAATTTGAAAAGTAAAGTGAGACATGAAGGATCTCAATAAAAAGGGAAATACAGAGAAATGAAAAATCAGAAATTAATTCAAGTCGCAAGTGGGCAGCAATAGACAACAGCTGTAGTAGAACAGGAAAGTCTTCTGGCTCGCCTCCAAAATCGAGTGATTTTATACATTATTTTCGCATATGAAATTATTACAACTGCAGAATCTCTGTGGTGTGAGCAAATGTATCATTTCATAAGCAAATTAGAGCACAACAAATTTAAATATTACATTGCTTTAATACCTAAACACAATCCCACTACATGAATAATTATTCTGCCCCTTCTAATGTCATCTGGAAATGCTGTAAGAAACTAGATACATGAATAAACGCATGTCTTATGAATGAACAGGGCACTGTAATATAGCAGAAAAATCTTGAAGAAATAGTTGCAGTTTCCTGAGTGAGACAGGTAAGTTAATTGACGTCAGACAGAAACAACAACAATGGAAATAAACAAATAATCTGCTTGACTACGTGCTACAGAAACGACAGTCAGTGAAAGGTGCAGATGAAGACGTGAGTGACAGGGGTGATTTCCATTTTGTGCGTAAATTGAGGCCTAGTTAACCAAGAAAAACACACTTTTACACATCATACAGAATTTGTTTCAAAGACAACAGTACTATATCAGTGTGCACATGTGAAATTGAGTGTGAAAACACATTCTGCACATTGTTAATGATGGACAAAAATATAAACACACAAAAAACAAACTCTAACAAAAGAAATCTGTGATACATTGAGGGATGAGACAGAACATGACAGGGGTGCAGCTTTGAGTGATATCAACCCAGATACATCCTAAAATAAGCGGGTCTTAAGGGCATTGCTGGAATATAGAATGGCAGTCTGTGTCCTTAACTGTAGTCATAGAAAATTTCAGTTAGTGGTTGTGTCTTCTGAGCAGGTTGTTTCAATTCTTGTTTAGTTCTGAATTTGTGAAATTCCAAATTTAAAGAGAGTTTGTTTCATGAGGATCTTGAATCCACTGATTTGGTCAGCAGGTTGGCTAAATAGCATGGTCTTCTGATGGTCTATGTTCTTGGCTTTGTAGGTTAAGAAGCCATTTTTATATTTAACCTCGCGAAGTAACCAGTGAGAACTCTTGAAGGATTGTTACCGTATGATCAGCATGATTAATCTTCCTCTAGAGTGGAACACTGCTTTGGTTATCAAATGAGTGGCTGTTGGGATACTAGTCACAAGTGTATTGTCATTAATAAAGCTGACAAACTATTAATGTTGTGTAAAAGTATGCTGATTTTGAATTTGTATTGATATGAAGCATTAAAGTTAAGGAGGAGTCAATTATAAAGCTTATCAATTTCACCATTGGCGATAACTATGGGGAGAATCCATCAAGTTTTAGATCAAGGAGTCATTTTAGGTCCACTTTGTTTTTGAATCTGGAGGTAATCAACATGAAGTTTGTCTTCTGTAGATTTAGCATGAGGAAATGTTCTGTCATCTAAACTTGCAGTTTTACCAGAGAGCATCGGAGTGCGAAAATGGCCTTCTAAGATGGCCGCTGCACATGTGTACACATGCATGTTTATGCACAGTGGCCATCTAAGAATGTTTTTTCTTTTGCTTGAAGGAAAATCATTCCAAAATGTCTGCTGTGCCTACATGCGCACGCATAGGTATGACTTGGGATATCAGAATGCACCAGTAATAAGAAATAATGAACTGGGAGACTATGCAAAATAATGCTCTCCCATATATCATAGCAATATTATCCACTACAGAATACTTGTGCTTTTTTCACTATACAAATAGAATGACTATAAATAGGTTCCTGCTACAGTGTAAGAGATGACTTTGTCGTGTATGTTCTCCTTAGGCTTTTCAAAATTCATGACAAGTCCAATTTGTAAAACCTACATTTTGCTTTTTTGGCTCCAGGAGGGAAAAATGACATACACACGATAAATAATGTTTTTACTAAGATATTTCAGCTGTATCCATCTAAAGAACAGCTCCTTTTAAACAGAGAAATAAGGGATGCTCCAAAGGCTCCGGGGGAGCTGCCTTGAGTAATCAGCTCTGGTAGGCCTGTGTGCCTTCTGGACGCACACAGCTCCTCAGTAACAGAATATCGGACGCCAGGGGCTAAAAACGCGCATTTTGACAGCACGGCTTAAATCACTGTGTTTTTTATTTCTAAACTAAAAGCTTCCTTGGTTGCTGAGTCCGAACTACCCGTTAGTACACATTTTCTAACAGCACCTAAACAGATCTGTTTCTACAGCCACCATGTGTGCACACGAGAAACCATTATTTATGCATTCATCCTCTCTCGTCAGCGCTAATGGTAACAACCTTGTTCTGTTCCCCACTCTTCTTTCCCAATCCTTGAAGTTTAGAGAGTCCAAGAGATGGAATGCTTGTTTTCCCCGATGCCCTATCCACACCAGCCCATTTTTGCAGCATCGCCTTCGATGGATGTCAGTTTCCTTGTTAGATCCATTACTTGCTCACCTTACACCTACCCATCTCCCCATGACAGTCATTATTCAATAGACACCCCCATTCTTCTCTCTGCTCTTCTAACACACATCTCACAGTAATCTGACTATTCATCACGTTCCTGAGCCCAATCTAAAAAATATGCTTTTCCATGAAAATATTCACTGACCTCTGTCATGTTCCCATGCTATAAAATGTCCCCTGCTTCCTGACCAGCGCGCTCATTTGATGTCAAATGCTTTCAGAGTACCGATTTTATCTCCTTGTTCGGTAAAGTGTTTATTTTGTCCAAAATCTGATCTTTTATCATAATCACCGCTATTCAAAATAAAGTATGCAGAATGATATTTCATGGGTAAACATGAGAAAAGAAGGAAAATGAATGAAGGTGTGTATTTTCTTGGGGAAAATTGCGCCCACTTTTACAATTGCAGTATGTTTGTAAACGGATAAATAGATGCAGTCAGCTCTTTTTTCATACTAATCACCATAAATCTTTATTATACATGACGTCCTGCAGCAATTCCTTAATAAAAGACAACCTACTCACGGGCTTATTTACAAGGCCATTGCACCGCCGTGGCGTCGTTTGTAATGACGCACCAGCAGCGCACTGGGCTTGCCCATATTTACAAGGCCATGTAAAGTCACCCTGCGTGACCTTTCATGCCCTTGTAAATATGTTTCCCTTTCATGCATAACTCTGCGTGAAAGGGGCGTTCCATGGGTGTTGCTGTGGGTGTTCCCAAGCAACATCCATGGAACTTGACGCATTCCCAGATTTACAACATTTTGTAAACCTGGGAATGCGTCAGAATCCTACACCTCTCCAGGGGAGGCGTAAGGAGGCACAACAAGGAGTTATTTCTCCTCGTTTTTTCCTCTTTCTATGCAGCTGCATTCTGCAGAACGCACAGAAAGAGGAAAATGCTTTTAATGATTGTTTTTGTGCAAGAAGCCTTCATTAAAGGCATTTTCCTCTTTCTATACATGTTGCAGAATGCAGCACACATAGAAAGAGGAAAAAACAAGGAGAAATAAAAGTATTTCTCCTCTTTGCGACTCCTTACGCCTCCCCTGGAGACGTGCAAGATGTCCCTTCCTGCACAAAAACAATCATCCCCTCAGCGCAGGCACCCTTGCAAAATGACGCAAGGATGTCTTCGCTGGCGCGTGGCTGGTGTGTGTGCACTGGTGCAGGGGAGAAGGACAGGAATGAGTCATATCTTGTAGATATGGCGCATTCCTGCCCTTATTTTGACGCAAGGCAGCGCAGCAGGAAGGCTTGCTGCGCTGCTGTGCATCAAAATATTGTAAATGAGGCCCATACTTCTAGTCACCTGTGAACTGCTCAACATTAATACATTTTTACAGTGGATTTCTGAAATTACAATGTCTATTATGAGGGACAGCAGCCAAGATGAAAGGCAGGTCATAGGGCATAATAACAACAGCAGTATAAGCAAGGAAAACAGGAATTAACTTTTCCATTTTCTGGTATATCTCTCTAAAAAGAAAAGTGACCAGTTGAAAACAGATATTAAAGGGCAACATTTTTATTATTTTCCCATGCTATAGGTAATTGAAGGAAACATAAAGGGCCTTATCGCAGAAATGGGACGGACTGACCTAGAGTCGGCGGTCCCGACCGACCTCCAGTTGGCGGTCCCGACCGGCCTCCGGTTGGCGGTCCCGACCACCTAATTACAATGCGACTGCACATGGTGTGGTCGCATTCTCCCATTTCTCAACGGGAGCCTGTATTACGGCTGTAAACCGCAGTAACACAAGCTACCATTGAGAAATGGGAGTCTGTGTTCATCCCTGCACCCCTCAAGGTGCCTGCCACATATTGCAGGGATCAACAGGGGGGCACTATAGGTGCCCCCTCAGCCCCCAACCGGAGGCCCAATACAGAAGGGGGCCCTGCTAGGGGACCCCAGACATGCTTTCCGACAGGTTTCCATGTCGGAAAGGCCAGCATGGAACCTCTGCCGGAAACCGTGCATAGTAACCCAGAAGGCGGGAACGCCTTCCATTTGGATTATGGGTCAGTCTCCGCCTGGCAGATGGGCTCCTGGAGCCTGTCGGAAGCCAGCCGGAATGGCTGGCCAGTTTCAATTCCGACCGGCTGTATCATAATCAGCTGGTCGAAATTGAAACCAACGATGTCGGTCGTAATAAGGCCCAGAATATCTGCACTATCTGAGCCAAAGCACATTTTTAACCTGACTTACAGTAAACTTATTCTAAAATCTTTTGCAAAATTACTAACTGTTTTATAGTGTGCTTAATTTCCAAGTACAGACTGCTTTATTTTTTTTGTCTCCAATTACAATGAAAGAACAAGAATTTAATTGGTTTATGGGAAGGAAGATGGTGTAACCATGTATTAAAATACAGAATAAAATTCCATCTTCCTTATATTAAACAGTTATTGCAAGACTTCTCAGAGTTTCCTGACCTTACGAAGGACCTTGACCTTTAACCTCGTTTCTCTTTATGGCCAAGGGACACTTCAGTGACTTTCAATATCTTTATACTGCATGGCAGGTGTACTTTATACCATATATCTTTAAAGTCATGGCATGGATTATCAATAGTTCTTAGCTTAACAATTATCTAGCAAAACATCCCAATATCATGGCTGTCAATCCACCAAAATGCCAGGGATAGCACAAGTGACATCACACATTTTTTGCCCCCAGAGGCATCATAGGAAGTGACATCATATGATCTTTTACTCTGAATCCCAGGAAGTAATGCCACATGACCTTGATAACATCATAATTACTAATGTCACTGAAGCCTAGTGTATAACCCAAAAGAAGATGTATTGATTGATCACAGGGAGATTTAAAAAAAAGAGCTTCTAAAAACAATAGTGCTCATGCCACTGATACTAATGCAAATTGGCTATATAGCGAATATTAACTACATAAGACTTGATTTACTATTTATCATCCTTAATATGCTTTGATTAATGGTCACTTGAAAGGAACTTTCAGACTTCTGAAGCACAGAGGTGACTGTTTTGTGCGAACACATTGTTAAATATGGCTTACAGGCAGCCTTCGCTGTTTTCCCATCCTCATGTATTTTAAAGAAAATCGTAACAAAAAAAATATAAACATATACAAAGATAGAGGGATTTGGGTCAGCCCCTTTCATCCACTGGTGTGTTCTACACTCATTCACATTTTACTTTTACCCACTGCAGCATACAGCACAGAATAACCCACTTCATCCATTGGCTGCCTTGCGCTCTGAATGGCAGAATTTTGTTTGGTTCAGATATGCACATGCACCTACAAAGAAGTACACTTCAGTGCCAGGGATGGTGGGACAATACCTTATTTTTCCAATGCTTTTTTTTCTTCTAATCTCTATCCTTTTAACTTTTTAGTCTTCCATGTGTTTTTATATCTTCGGGTCAGAGCCAATAGAAGTTTGTCTGTGCACCGAAAATAATCGGATTACTCCTATGGCGTGCCTTAAAGTTAAAATGGATTGCTATACCTCCTCTAGATAAACTTCCTGTTCAGAAAGGGGCATGATGTTCCATTAAAATTGTATGTGAGTGTTATTATTTTAATTTAAGATTGTTATTGCAAGTATATAGTGCCACCCGTTGGTGGCAATTTTTTTGTTTATATTTTTGTGGCATGTTCTTCAAACAAATATCACCAGCTTGCCAATGCCACACCTATGAGCTTTCCCATTGCTTTATTTTTATATATTCATAAAACTGAAATTCAGCAACAACTTAAAAAAAAAATCTTCACTTGTTTCATTTTATGGTGTATTCTGAAGAGTGCTGCTGAATAGGCTTATTTTCCCAAGCAGATAGTGTAATGTCCCAGTGGGTGCTGAAGAAAGTGAACAGTGGCATTGTTTACCTTCCATTCTTGACACTTTTGTTGTTACCTCTGAGGTCAGGCGTAGCCAAGGCAGTGTTAGGTGTTTAAGGGGAAAGCCAGGGATCCCTTCGGCAACTCCAGGTGACCCTTTAAGTGATGCCCATGCCTACTGTATGAAGATCAAACTTTGCACCCCTTTCAATGATATATTTGTTTTTATAGCCTTCTAAACAGAAAATGAGTCATGTTGGAAACAAAGATGTGCTAGATGTTGACAGTCCTTCTTATTTTCCTCAACCCATAAGTCACTATCAGGCTTCAGCTGCACAGCAGACTGCCTCAGAGATCCTCCAAATTCATTGTCAACCTCATTGAGCACCGGTCCAGGAGCACACTGTTGACGCTAGAGTGATGTTGATCCCACAGTTCTCTCTTGGTGATTATCTGGACTTCACTAACCCTTAACTCATGTTTGCTGTATTTTCCTTTAAGCCATTAATCTTGTTGATGCTTTAGTATCCTATGGTGCAGCAAAATTATTCCTCATCAGCACTGCATTTTCTCCCAGCAGCGGCAGCTTCTTACATCGTGAGAGCTTATTGTTTCCTTTAACGAGACTCTTATCTGGCATGCAGTTGGTTACAGACTACTGTAACTAGCTGTTGTCAAGACCTATTGTTTTCAATAGATTACATATGCAAAGTGTGGGTTTTGGGTCAGCCCATTGTTTATGACTGGATAGCTTAGTTGTCTGTTTCACTCACATGCTGCTGATTCAGTGGCTATCATCCCTATTCTTGTGCTTGACCCGCCATGGACCATTTCAGTCTCAAAGTCTCCGAGTGGATGATGTATCTATCCACTGCTGACATCAGACCTTGCTTTGTAGTGTCTAGGTACTTTCCCTCTGGCTCTTTGCTCCCCTTTACCTCTCTAATTCCCCACTTCTCCCCCACCATGCCTTTCTTGGCCCCACCATCACTTTTTTATAACATATTTTCTTACCATTTTAGTATGTCTTCTTACCTGTGCTCTTGCAAACTTGTGCACGGCGGACACCCACTTATGGTTTTGTTTTACTTCAATAAATTCCACTCAAAGCTAGTAGCCTCAAAAGCATGTGCATCCATGACAGTCATCTTTAATTGGTATTTGTTAAAACATTACTAAATGCATTTAAAAGATGGCCTCTGTGGATGCGCACATCATCAACAGGCATCTTTTAATACATTTAGCAATGTTTTAAAGCTTACATGTATTCATGTTGTCTATCTAACCCAAAAAACCATTGCTAAACCAACTGTTGGGAGATGGCCCTTTATGCAGGGTCACTCCCAAACCTTTTGCCTTTCTCCTCCCTCTTTTGCAGAATTCATTTTTGTTGGACTTAGTACTCTGTGCACCCACTCCCCTAAACATGGTTTGATTGGCACACCCATGATTGGCATAATTAATTTACCTATATGTCCCTAGTAGAGTGTACTACATGTGCCAAGGGCCTGTATCACTGATTGTGCCACCCACTGAAGTAGCCCTTTAAACATGTCTCAGGCCTTCCACTGTAGAGCCTGTGTATGCAGTTCTAAAGTGCCATGTCGATTTGGCAATTAAAACCCCTTACTAAGCCTTAAACTCCCCTTTAATTACATATAAGTCACCCCTAAGGTAGGCCCTAGGAAGGCAATATGGCAGGGTGCTATGCACGTAAAAGGTAGGACATGTCATTTTAACTTTTACATGTTCTGAGAGTGAAAAACTCCCGAATTCGTTTTTAACTACTGTGAGGCCTACCCATCCTGTAGGATAACATTGGGGATTGCTTATAATATTTAATATGCTGTAATTCCTAATTGAGAGAAAGTGGATCTGTCATGTTTTTTTTATCCTATGAAATTATAATTATAAGCCCTCTTTAATGGCAAGGTTGGATTTTTCAATACAATTTTGAAAATGCCACTTTAAGAAAGTTGCCATTTTCCTCCTCTTAGCCCTGTGTGCCTGCCTCTGATCATATGTCTGGGGTGGGTGACAGCTGGGCTTTGCATATTCCCACTAGACAGCCACACACAATGGGATCTTAGGAGTGACTTGATGGGCCATCCTGGCAGGATGGAATGGAGGAGTTGGACACAGCCTCACGTACACCTGAAAAGACTGTGACCTGTCCCCACACAAAGGACTGCATACCCCCTGTAGTGAGCTTGAGCCGAAGCAGGAATTGAGGATCTCTGTGAACTTCAAAGGCCTGTCTTTGAGGTGTCTCCCACTTCAAAGGCACCACCGGGTATAGGAACTGGACCCCAGACCCCACCACTTCAGTACACTTCTGGACCTGTGGATACTCTACCAAAAAGAAGGACTAGTGTGCTGCTGAAGGACAGTCACCCTGCTGAAATGCTGCGCTTGTTGAACTGTTGCCTTGCTGTGCTGGCCTGCTGCCCTCCTTGCCTTGATGAGAAGGACTGGACCTGCATCAATTGACCTCAGATGCCAGATTGACTTCAAGGGCTAGTTGTCTGGCCTCCTCATCTAAAGTCCCAGGAACATAAAAGATTTTCAACCACACTGCTTCTGCACCTTGACTTTGCCATCTATGAGTCTGCCCTGCCAAGTGGTGCCACCCCACTCCTGGACCCTTGGAAGTGGGCCTAAGGTGCTGCTCTAGCAGAACCAACACATTGCCATCGCTGTGGAGATCGAAACTGGCGCATAGCCACCACTGTGGGTCAGCACCGATGCATCGTCGCTGTTGTGTGGATCAGAACAGGCGCATTGTCTCGTCTGCTCCCCGCACCCTAGCCGTCAACAGGATAATCAATGCATCCCGGACTAAGGTGCTTTTGCTCAGCAGGCCAAGCCTGGTTCCTATAGTCGGCCTTGCTGTGCTTTTTGGCGCTACTTTCACTTAAAAATGTAAAAATCAATATCTCCAATTCTGCCTATTGTTTTTTTGTTGTTTTGGTGTCAAATAATTTATTAAAATGTACTCTATTTTTCTAAATTGGTTTGGGATTTTTCTTATGTTGTGTTTTCACTTTATTACTGTTTATGTGCTGCATAATTACTTTACACATTGCCCCTAAGTTAAGCCTGACTGCTTTTAGTGCTAAGCTACCCAGGGTTAAGCACAGGTTAATTTAACAACTTTTTTGGTCCCCCCTGCAAGGGGTTGTGGCTGTTGCTTGACCCGGGCTCACACCCCAGTCAACCAACAACCCAATTTCAATAGGTTTCACTGCTTAGACTTGTTGGCCTTGCAAATGTTTGTTTCCAAATGATGTTGCAACCTTTTAGTTGCAGTCTTACTATCATCTGGTTTACACCTTCAGCTATCTTTCTTTCTTTAGATGCTGCAGACATTTTTGTGAACAGGTTTAAGAAATCCGTTTATGCCTGGTCACCCCAGATTTTCCGTCTTTTGCTGGACCTTATATTTTTGCTGGCTGTAGAACTCGGTGCACGCTACCCTCTGCTAACCAGTAAGAAAGTGCTTGTTCTCCTCCTTTCAACATGCTTTCAACATGGCAAAATTGAGATATTCCTCACTGGCATATTTAGCTTATATATGTGTCGGTACTATGTGGTACAAAGTGTACCCAGGGACTGTAAATTAATGCCACTCTGCAGCACCCATTGTGCCATCTACTACAGTGACAGTGCAAACAGGCATACCATTTATAGCCTAGCTGTTGCAGTTTTAAACAGCAAATTCAACATATCAAAATAGCCTCTTTAACAGGTCAAAACCTTCCTTTGGAATATTTATAATTCGCACCTAAGTAGGCCTTATTGCCCGTATACCACAGTGCATGGCATTTAAAAGTAGAGCATGTAAAGTTTTAATGTTACACATGTCCTTACAGTGAAAAGGTCCCATTAGCTATTGTCGCTGTAGCAAGGCTGGCTGTACCATAGGAAAACACTGGATGGAATATTAAAGTCTAATTCTGTATCTTGGGAATAGGACTAGCTAGAAAAATCATTAAGCAACTATTTTTAATAAATATTAAAATCAAATTCAATGGTGAAGTCAGATGTTTACTAAGTAATAAGGTAAAGTAACTGTTAGAACATTACGTTTGCTAGTTTCCAGAGTTGAGACAAAGATTCTGGAGGTGGGGGGGTGTTGTTGTGCCCTTGACAGGGTGGCTTGTGATCTAGGCCCAGGAACTTAATTAACTTCAAATCGGCTTACCCTGTCACAAATAGATGTAGCTAACACCCAGGCCTGCCCCCTTCCATTGCCCATCAGCCAGGCAGGCTTCAATCACAGTGGGCCTTTCTTTGACAGAACAGTGTCTAATTATGTTTGAATGTCGAAACCTACTTGACAGGCCTGCTGAGGTTTTACATAGAACATTGGAGATACAGTTCTAAGGGCGAGAGCAGGATGCCAACGCAATTCTTGTTTATTCACTATTTGGTTGCTGGGAAACTCAGCTTTTGTTCCACCAGGCTTCTGTCTCTGAGTTTGTTGTAGGTACAGAACTTACTTCAAACTGGATTTTTGTGTTAGATATGGGAGAACACTAGAATTACCCTAGGACTCTTCCCACATACACCCCTAGCCCTCAGGGCCTGAGTTGATTGCGGCCAAAGACATTTGCCATCTTGAAAATGCCAAAAGTGGGTAGGGTTAGCCCTGGTAACTGCTATCTGAACCCTGATAAGAGCCCTAAAGAAATGGACGTGCTCTTCCTCTTGTACCCAGGACAAAAAAGTGGACTCCAACGGTCATAAGGCTGACATCCTATTTAAACCACAGGGATAAAACAAGCTGCAAGAGACCTTTCCTGCAACTGCCCAGCTGACCAGTGATAACTGGAGCTGGACTAGACCCTGCAGTTGGCTTTTGCCTGACACCCATTGAGTCTTTACACACCTTTCCTGAGTTCCTGGAGAGCTTTAAAAGTGAACTCCTGTGGTGGGTTGGGACTTAAACGATTCAGTTAGAAGCTAAAATCTTTTTCCCAGGACAAACCTGGTTGGTATATCCGGCACATACTCCATTGCAGTCAGCATAAAATTGCACCTAAGCTCTGTTCTACTGCAGCCATTGACTATCATTTGCACTTTGTGCTTCTTGGAGCTATTTCTACTTATACTATTCTCATATCTCTGTTTCCCTTTATTATTGGAGTTTTGTGATTTTTGTGTCACTTTGTTTATTACTTTTAACTCTATTTTCCTAATTTGTTTTGCAGTTTAACTTTACCACTCTTTAGTGCTGAATAAATTCTTTGCACATTGTCTCTAAATTAGGTCTGCTTTGTGTAATAGCTACCAGGGTGGTTGAGAGCTCAGGATAATTTAGTGACTTTAGCAAGTCACCCAAAAAATGGATTGTGATTATTATTTGAGGTGGGTACTTACTCCCTCAACTAATACTCCCATTTCTTACAGCAGGTCTGTCAGATTTAGGAAAACACTGACTGACTGTGTGTTTTCTGGTTTACTTCTTGCTTTGCATCCCATGGTCAACAGTTGAAATGTTTTCCTTGTTGCCACTGATATGTTCAAATTCAGTACTCTGTATTCAAGATTTGAATCAGGCTACAGTTTTGGAAGAAATGTATTTTAGTTACTCTTTACCTTGTCAGTACGTACATAGGAATGCACCACCAGGAGTATAGATGTCCTTTTAGCTTGGACCTCTGGTCATCTGACAAATCACATTGATTACAGAATAGTCACACATCATACATCTCAATATAGGAGGAGCGCTAAAACACAACTACATAAGCCAGGTACAAAGAAGACAGGATAAAACTCCCCCCCTCCTCAATGGAGAACCACAATAAACAAGACAAAATGAGGATACAACATATATTCCTATTGAAAAGTATGTTTTTACCCAAAAAAATGTCACTACAAGTTACAATATTCTGTATGGAAGTTTATAAATGTAAAATTATTGATATGATTAGCATTGGAGATAACAGAAAATCCTCCAATTCCTGGAGAAAATCCTAAAATTAAATAGAATCTACCAGTGAGATCTACATCAGGTCTGATTTTAGCATTTTCTCAAGTAATTATAGGATTTTCCATAGGCACTCAAAGTTAAAAACTGTTCGACATATGACCATGACATCGTCAACATTTGCTAAAGACCAGTAATTTGTAGTGACTATATTCTATGGAATCTCAATCCTTACCTACAGAGAGACAGAGGCATTATCATCATAGCCCAGTATTACAAGCAATTAGGCAATTTGTGTTTTGGCAGAGTGGATGTTAATACCATTGTATATGATACCCTGCTTCCTTTATCTCTTTGTTCCACTCTAATATAAAAACTAGCAGCCTGATTTTGTCTTTGGAGGACAGACCAATGTCCGTCAGGGGAGGGCAAGTAATGACCTTCACTGCCAAGCCGAATCGTCCTCCCACCATATTTAGAAATCTGTGTCTTCCTAGTGGAGATCTGTGTTCCTTCATGGGATCCACCGCAATAGTGGCTCCTCTGTCTGCAGTCAAAGATTGCCTTGTTTCATGAGGCTGCTCAGCAAAGTTTTATGAATTTTTTTCACAAAAACATACTCCCAAAGCAAGAGTTTTCTCTAAGGCTGTTGGGGTGATTTACCTTTTTTTCTTTTTGGGACCACCAAGCTTCTCCTGGCAGTCCCTAAGAGGAAGAAAAGTACAGTAGACCATCTGCTCCAAATAGGGCAGATGGTCTGATGTACTTACGCCGACTGTCATACCCTGGTGTGTCTCTGCTGCATGTTCCTCGTTGTCATCACTATTTTCCAATTAGGCAGATGCCATGTACTTTCCTATATACTTTAGTTTGCATGCTCTGATGAGTCCTCAATTTCAAATACATGGGATGTACTGTAGTTTGTGTACACTGTAAACAAGTCTGTTTAATGAAGTATATGTCTCTGACATTTTTGTTATTTTGACAATTGAAGGCCTCTGTTTCCTCCTCTCCTTTTTCCTACCAAAATGTCAAATATTTTGTTTATGTTTCTAAAATGGCTGCTGATTAATTATACACTGCAGAGCAATTAAAGGCCTCAGTTTCCTGTTGTCCTCATTTCCTGCCAAAGTGGATGGTATTTTATTTTTGTTTATATAACGACTGCTGACTCAAGTGCCTCTGTTTCTGCCCCCCGTTTCCTGCCGAAGATGGACTTTGTTCTAATTGACAGGCAGCCCTCTCCACATGCATGACGGGCTACAGATACCACATTAAAGTGGGCCTGCCCACTTTGCTTTGTCAATCCATCTGAAGAGAGAGAGCTGTGTCTACCGTTAGCATGCCTGTGGGTTCTGAGCTATGCCGCTTGCGACTAGAGCAACTTGGAAACTCTTGTCTCGGAGCTCAGGGCTTGCAGCCTCTCTTGCAATCCTGTTCCTTCAAGATGACTCTCTATATCCTTGAACCCAGGTACCTGTTTGTTCAGCTGGTGCTGGTGCTCCTCCCTCGCCTCGACTATGACAATCCTTTTCTCACTGATGCTCAAAGCTGCAGCTACTTCAACCCATTACACGGACCTTAGGTTAGTGCACTAGCAAGGCACCTCTCACTTTTTCATTTCTTCTTTCTTCAAGGACACCCTTACAATTTAAATTTAAATGAGGAAATTTTGATAGAAGATAAAGAAAAAAGGACAAACTGTGAATAGCTGTATGAAGTAACAGAATGTAAAAAACAGTTAGTACGATTGTTATATTCTGTGAAGAAACTAAAACATGCACTTAGGGGTTCGCGCAGTGGTCAGTGTTCAAAGGACCCCAAAGATGGACTCGGATTTCTTTCAGTAATTCTTGTTTGATATGATCTCTAGACTCACACACAAAAAACTCTAAATGAACCTTTTTTGAAAGCAAGCAATTTTTGGAAATAGTTTTTATAACGGGACTGCCTGTTCCTTGGCAGATCAACAGGACCAGTGCAATTGCTCCTTGCATACAGTGAAAGACCTGGTGTTACAGTGGCTAGCATTTCCAGAAAAAGCGTGCTCTATTTAGCATGACAATCACTGCCTTCACCATCCTAATCACAATACCAACATGAAAGAATTCTTTTCTACTGCACACCAGCCAACATCTAGAAACACAAATGGCATACTTCGTTAAAGGCTTTTTAATAGTAGTAACTGTTACAACAAATACGTTTTTTTTTATCCAAACTATGTAATAAAACCTTTGGAGCATAGTTACTCTAAAGGGTAGGAAAAAAAGCCTTGTTTATCATTCAGAAGTTATTGATTCAGAGAGTATTCAGACAAAATATCGAAACCAAAATATCGTCCTACCAAAATATCATGTACAAAATATCGTGATATGGAAATATCAATTGCAAGAATATCGTTGTCAAGAATATTGATTTTAAGGTAAGTAATATAGATTTTGAAAATATCAAAGTCATTATTATCGTTTACAAATATATAGTTATTAATAATATTGTTTACGAATTATTGTTATGTATTTTAGTATATATTTCACATGTATATGATGTACATTTTTTGTATAATTATTGTTATATTTTTAGTAGTTATTACATTTAATTTAATAAAATGTTGTGATTTTTAGTACCGTACAGGGTTGTGGTTTATAGGGGTACAGGGTAGAAGTAATTTAATTATTAATAATTAGTTTTTAAATCATATTAATTATTTAATGTATAATTAATTATGTTAATTGTGCAATTAATTACTTTTGAATTTACATTTTAGGTGAGGTTGTGGGTTTCTAAGGGTACAGGGTGGATAGTAAATTAATTATAATTAAATAATAATTAGTTTTTAATCATATTAATTATTCCATTGATAATTAATTATGGTAATTGTGCATTTTTTTAAATTAAAGTTTTTCGTGCAGGTTGGGGGATTATAGTAGTAAAGGGTGGGAAGTAAATTAATAATAATTAATTAATATTTAGTTTTTAATTAATATTAATTATTTAATTGATAATTAATTATGTTAATTGTGCAATTATTATTTTTTTAGTTACATTTTTGTTGTGGGTTTTATAGAGGTAGATGGAGGGAAGTAAATTAATTTTAATTAAGTAATAATTAATTTTTAATTGATATTAATTATTAAATTAATAATTACTTATGTTAATTGTGTAAATACTTTTATGTTAAGTAAAAATTTAGGAGCCTGTTGTGCGTTTTGTAAGAGTATATTGTCAGAAGCAAATTAATTATAATTAAGTAATAATTAATTTTTAATTAATGATAATTAGTGAATTGATAAATATTTATGTTAACCCCTTCCATGCTCATGACGGAATGGTTCCGTCATGAGCACAAGTTCAAGTGTGCTCATGACGGAACCATTCTGTAATGAGCACACTTTCAAAAAATTCCTCTGCTGTAAACAGCAGAGGGATTTCCCTTTTTTTTTTTGCTTTGGGGGGTGGGGAAGAGCTTCCCCAACATCCCAAAGTATGGTTAGAGTTTTCATTGCAATGACGATCGTGCGCATGGCACGCTGTCGTCATTACAATGAAAACGAAGCTGAAACTTAGTTTCAGTTTCGGTGCTTGTGGGGCTATCTCAGGCCCCCGAGCACCGAAAAACATGGGAGAGGTATCAATGGTACCCTTCCCTAGTGGATCCCTGCTTGGGGATCGCCCAAGGAGGGTGATCCCCAAGCAGGGATCCACCCACTAGCCACCAGGGAGGGGAGTGGCCCCTTGGGCAATGGTCTTTGCTCCCCCATACAATTTTGCCAGACAGCCTTTCTGCCCCCGAGGGCTGAAAGCACCCTAGATGCCAGGGATTTTTTTTATAGGGCAGGGGTGGGGGCTGCCCAGAATGGGCATGCCAATGCCCCTACCCTACCCCCCCAAAGAAGGAATAAGACTTTCTGCCCCCCCTGGAGGCAGATGGAGCAGTAGCCCCTTATCTGACCCCCAGGGGGGCAGAAAGTCCCCTAGGCACCAGGGATTTAATTCCCTCAAAGTTCGGGGTGGGGGCTGCCCAGGATGGGTACGCCAATGCCCACACCCCCTCAAAAAATGCCACAGTATTTCTACCCCCCCAGGAGGCAGATGGGGACAGTAGCCCCTGATCTGCCCCCCGGGGGGGCAGAAAGCCCACTAGGCACCAGGGATGTTTTTTTTTATACGTGGGGGTGGGGGCTGCCCAGAATGGGCTTTCCAATGCCCCCACCCTAAAAAAATTACCACAGTCTTTCTGCCCCCCAGGGAGGCATATGGGGGCAATAGCCCCTTATCTGCCCCCTCGGAGTGGCAGAATACCACAAGGCACCAGGGGTATATTTTTTATAAAATTCAGAGGTGGGTGCTGCACAGAATGGGTATGCCAATGCCCCCACCCTCAAAAAAAGATGCCACATTATTTATGCCCCCCAGGAGGCAGATGGGGGCAGTAGCCCCTGATCTGCCCCACAGGGGGCAGAGAGCCGACTAGGCGCCAGCGATTATGCTGGCTTTTTTATACGTAGGGGTGGGGGCTGCCCAGAATGGGCATCCCAATGTTCCCACCCACCCAATAAAATAGCCACAGTCTTTCTGCCCCCCCTTGGGGGCATATTGGGGTAATAGCCCAATTTCCCCCCTCCCCAAGGAGGCAGAAATCCCACTAGGCACAGACTTTTTTTCGGAATGTGCCTACCTGTGGATTTTGGGTCCTAGCACAGCTGGCACCCAAGGAAACCTAGCAAACCTATATATTTTTTAAAACTAGACACCCAGGGGAATCCAGGATGTGGTGACTTGTGTGGCCCTCACTCGGTTCTGTTACCCAGAATCCCTTGCAAACCTCAAACTTTGTAAAAAACAAACACATTTTCCTCACATTTCTGTGATGGAAAGTTCTGGAATCTGTGCAGAGCCACAAACTTCTACACTCCCCGCATTCCCCAAAGTCTTCCGATAAAAATGATACCTCACTTGTGTGGGTAGGCCTATGCCCGCGACAGGAAACGGCCCAAACCACAACGTGGACATACCCCATTTTTACAGTGAAGAAGAAAATGTTTTATTTGTTGATTACTAAAAATCATTACAAACAAGATTAAAAACACTTTAGGTTGTGACAGGAACTTGGGTTACATCAATTAGAACTGACTGGAATTGCATCATTGTTCAACAAAACACTTATACTACTAGGTTTTGATAAATAATATTAAGGTACATTATAAAGTGCACTTGTGCGGTGGTTTACATCTAAGATCAATAATTAAAGAGCGCAGATTCAATCGATCTGCTATCGCATCTTTAAAAACAAAAACTCATAAAATGGATTTTGTTGCCAATAACATCAGAGAACGTTCTAAAATGGTTTCATATTTCACGCCACTCATAAAAATCCTTACTCCAAAGAAATGGTAAAAGCCTTCACAAAGAAACTACCTACCCGACCCCCTAATTTAAAATAAACATATATTAAAGTACCAGTATTAAAGTGCAATAGATACAATATACCTGTGCAAAATCTTGCAACTAGTAGCAGTGATTGAGAAGCACTTGGACTAGACTTACATTTAGCAGCAATAGTTAAAGTGCGGTTGTGCAACGTCTAACATCAAACAGCAATCTAAGCAATAGATTAAAAAGGATAGTTTGTCCTTTTCAGAACAGGCCCTCACCAACAAAAAATTGATTTGGTATTGGATTTATGTCCAGATACTACAGGCAGGAAAATCTTTTCAAACTATGGTTTAAGGGTCATTCACATGGCTTCTAGAACAATTTTATGGGATTAATAAATTTTTTAAAATTTTATTTTATTATTTTTTTAAACTAAAAACGTTATCCTGTAAAACCGGTCGTCAATATTTTAGGCATTCAACAGAAATTAGGTGTCGTGCGCGGATAGTAATTTTTTTTCTGCTATGAGGACAAACTTTACGAATCGTAGTGTCAGGCTAGGCTTATTCCCAGAGAGACAAGCTATTATAGCCTGTCGACATGTTCTAACCCCTAGTTCGTTAAAGGTGGATTTTGATAGAGCTTTCCTTTCTTTTAACAACCGAGGGCAAGTGGTTACAATATGCATGAAAGATTCTTTATGAAAACCACATAACCTACAGTTGTTTGTGGGCCAAGTTCATTCCCATGAAGGGATTCCATCCTTTGTGGTTGCTTGTGGTTCTAATTTAGTAAATGAATTGATAACTGTCCAGGAGTGGCTCTTTTTGGCGAGCTCCTCCTTGTCTAGGAGAATCGATAGGGAGTTAGCTGATCGATTTATTATCTGTTTAAACACCACTTTGCTCCTTGCTGCATCCTCAAGGGGTGGAGACTTGAAGTTATTTAAGCTCTCCATTAAATATACTCTCCAGCCCTTGGCATGCTCATACCTCGTTATCTCCTGCAAACATTGGTTTGCAAGGGTGCCCTGGTCTGAACAAGAAAAAGAATGTAATGATTTTAAATAGAAAGATTGTCTTATCAGGGATTGTCTTTTCAGACCAAATTCTAATCTGACGTTGGAATGCCCAATATACCTTGGAACCCTAAAGACAGATTTAAAAACTTTTATTTGTAGATTTTCAAGGATTTTTGCATCTTTACCTCGAAAAATCATTGAACCATAAGCCAGAACTGGAATCAATTTTGCTTTCATAACCTTAAGTAAATGCTCATGGGTTGGACATGCCAACGTAACTCTCAACTTTCTAAAAGCAAAGGACAAAGCTGTAGCTGAGTTTTTGGTCCCGGGCTTGGCGGCCATCTAGGGAAACCTACCAAACCCACACATTTCTGAAAACTAGAGACTTGGGGGAGTCCAGGGAGGTATGGCTTGCGTGGATTCCCCAACATTTCCATACCCAGAATCCCCTGCAGACCTAAAATTTGATGAAAAAAATCAAATTTTGCTCAAATTTCTGCGTGGGAAAGTTGTAGGATAACCGGGCTGACACAAATTTCCTACCACCCAGCGCTCCCCCAGGTCTCCCAATGAAAATGGTACCTCACTCTTGTGGGTGGGTCAAGTACCCCCGACAGGCAAGGGCCCAAAACGTATTGTGGAGACATCAAAATGACCTATCACAAAACAATCTGCTTTTGCAAGGGGGGTCACATGAGGTTTTGGTCCAGGGCTTGACGGCCATCTAAGGAAACCTCCCAAGCCCACACATTTCTGAAAACTAGAGACCCGGGGGAGTCCAGGGAGGTATGGCTTGCACAGATCCCCCAACGTTTCCCTACCCACAATCCCCTGCAAACCTCAAATTATGATGAAAGAAATACATTTTTCTCAAATTTCTGTGTTGGAAAGTTGTCGGATCACTGAGCTGACACAAATTTTCTACCACCCAGCATTTCCCCAGATCTCCCGATAAAAATGGTACCTCACTCTTGTGGGTGGGTCAAGTACCCGCGACAGGCAAGGGCCCAAAACATATTGTGGAGACATCAAAATTACCTATCACAAAACGAACAGCTTTTGCAAGGGGGGTCACATGAGTTTTTGGTCCTGGGCTTGGCGGCCATCTAAGGAAACCTACCAAACCCACCCATTTCTGAAAACTAGAGACCAAGGGGAGTCCAGGGAGATATGGCTTGCGTGGATCCCCAACGTTTCCCTACCCAGAATCCCCTGCAAACCTCAAATTTTGATTAAAAAAATCAAATTTTTCTCAAATTTCTGTGTGGGAAAGTACTGGAATCTGCATGGATCCACAAATTTCCTACCACCCAGCATTCCCCCAGGTATCCCAATAAAAATGGAACCTCACTCGCGTGGGTGGGTCAAGTACCCGCGACAGGCAAGGGCCCAAAACGTATTGAGGAGACATCAAAATTACCTATCAGAAAACAACCTGGTTTTGCAAGGGGGGTCACCTGGGTTTTTGGCCCCGGGCTCGGCGGCCATCTTGGGAAACTACCAAACCCACACATTTCTGAAAACTAGACACCCGGGGGAGTCCAGCGAGGTATGGCTTGCATGGATCCCCCAACGTTTTCCTACCCAGAATCCCCTGCAAACCTCAAATTTAGCTGAAAAAAACACATTTTCTACATATTTATGTGTGGAATCACTGTGCCGGCACAAATGTCCTACCTCACAGCGCTCCCCTCAGTCTCCCGAGTAAAATGATACCTCACTTGTGTGGGTGGGGCAAGGGCCTGTGACTGGGAAGAGCCAAAAACATAGGGATTAAGGGTAAAGCACCAAGAATTCTAAGCGCAAATTTGTTTTATAAATCCGTTTTTAGCCAATTCTGCATTGGACACCCACACAAGTGAGGTATCATTTTACTCAGGAGACTGAGGGGAACACTGTGGGTTAGGAAATTTGTGCCGGCACGGTGATTCCACACAAAAATATGTGGAAAGTGTGTTTTTTTCAGCTAAATTTGAGGTTTGCAGGGGATTCTGGGTAGGAAAACGTTGGGGGATCCAGACAAGCCATACCTCGCTGGACTCCCCCGGGTGTCTAGTTTTCAGAATTGTGTGGGTTTGGTAGTTTCCCAAGGTGGCCGCCGAGCCCGGGGACAAAAACCTAGGTAATCCCCCTTGCAAAACCAGGTTGTTTTGGGATAGGTAATTTTGATGTCTGCTCAATACGTTTTGGGCCCTTGCCTGTCGCGGGTTCTTGACCCACCCATGCGAGTATGGTACCATTTTTATCAGGAGACCTGAGGGAACGCTAGGTGGTAGGAAATTTGTGGATCCATGGAGATTCCAGAACTTTCCCACACAGAAATTTGAGAAAAATGTGATTTTTTTCAGCTTAATTTGAGGTTTGCAGGGGATTCTGGGTAGGAAAATGTTGGGGGGTCCACGCAAGCCATACCTCGCTGGACTCCCCCGGGTGTCTAGTTTTCAGAAATGTGAGGGTTTGGTAGGTTTCCCAAGATGGCCGTCGAGCCCGGGGCCAAAACCCCAGGTGACCCCCCCTTGCAAAACCAGGTTGTTTATTGATAGGTAATTTTGATGTCACCTCAATACATTTTGGGCCCTTGCCTGTCACGGGTACTTGACCCACCCACGTGAGTGAGGTACCATTTTTCGTGGAAGACTTTTGGGAATGCGGGGTGGGTGGAATTTTGTGGAGCCACGTAGATTCCTGAACTTTCCACCACAGAAATGTGAGGAAAATGTGTTTTTTTTTACAACGTTTGAGGTTTGCAAGGGACTCTGGGTAACAGAACCTGGTGAGAGCCAGACAAGTCACCCCATCCTGGATTCACCTGGGTGTATAGTTTTCAAAAATGTATAAGTGTGCTAGGTTTCCCTAGGTGCCGGCAGAGCTAGGGTTCAAAATCTACAGCTAGGCACTTTGCAAAAAAAGGGTCAGTTTTCAGTGTGAAAATGTGGTGTGTCCACGTTGCGTTTTGGGCCGTTTCCTGACGCGGGCACTAGGCCTACCCATACAAGTGAGGTACCATTTCTCTCGGAAGACTTTGGGGAATGCGGGGTGGGTAGAATTTTGTGGATCCACACAGATTCCAGAACTTTCCACCACAGAAATGTGAGGAAAATGTTTTTTTTTACAATGTTTGCGGTTTGCAAGGGATTCTGGGTAACAGAACCTGGTGAGAGCCAGACAAGTGACCCCATCATGGATTACCCTGGGTGTCTAGGATTCAAAAATGTATAGGTTTGCTAGGTTTCCCTGGGTGCCGGCAGAGCTAGGATTCAAAATCTACAGCTAGGCACTTTGCAAAAAAATGGTCAATTTTCACTGTGAAAAGGTGGTGTGTTCATGATGCGTTTTGGGCCGTGTCCTGTCGCGGGCACTAGGCCTATCCACACAAGTGAGGTACCATTTTCTCGGCAGACTTTGGGGAATGCGGGGTCCATGGTTTTTTGTGGATCCACACAGATTCCAGAACTTTCCACCACAGAAATGTGAGGAAAATGTTTTTTTTTACAATGTTTGAGGTTTGCAAGGGATTCTGGGTAACAGAACCTGGTGAGAGCCAGACAAGTGACCCCATCCTGTGTTCCCCTGGCTGTCTAGTTTTCAAAAATGTATAGGTTTGCTAGGTTTCCCTAGGTGCCGGCAGAGCTAGGGTTCAAAATCTACAGCTAAGCACTTTGCAAAAAAAGGGTCAGTTTTCACTGTGAAAATGTGGTGTGTCCATGTTGTGTTTTGGGCCGTTTCCTGTCGCGGGCACTAGGCCTACCCACACAAGTGAGGTACCATTTTTCTCGGGAGACTTTGGGGAATGCGGGGTCCATGGTTTTTTGTGGATCCACACAGATTCCAGAACTTTCCACCACAGAAATGTGAGGAAAATGTGTTTTTTTTTACAAAGTTTGAGGTTTGCAAGGGATTCTGGGTAACAGAACCTGGTGAGAGCCAGACAAGTCACCCCATCCTGTGTTCCCCTGGGTGTCTAGTTTTCAAAAATGTATAGGTTTGCTAGGTTTCCCTAGGTGCCGGCAGAGCTAGGGTTCAAAATCTACAGCTAGGCACTTTGCAAAAAAAGGGTCAGTTTTCACTGTGAAAATGTGGTGTGTCCATGTTGTGTTTTGGGCCGTTTCCTGTCGCGGGCACTAGGCCTACCCACACAAGTGAGGTACCATTTTTCTTGGAAGACTTTGGGGAATGTGGGTTGGGTGGAATTTGGTGGATCCACGCAGGTTCCAGAACTTTCCACCACAGAAATGTGAGGAAAATATGTTTTTTTTTTACAAAGTTTGAGGTTTGCAAGGGATTCTGGGTAACAGAACCTGGGGAGAGCCAGACAAGTGACCCCATCCTGGATTACCCTGGGTGTCTAGGTTTCAAAAATGTATAGGTTTTCTAGGTTTCCCTAGGTGCCGGCAGAGTTAGGGTTCAAAATCTACAGCTAGGCACTTTGCAAAAAAAGGGTTAATTTTCACTGTGAAAATGTGGTGTGTCCATGTTGCGTTTTGGGCCGTTTCCTGTCGCGGGCACTAGGCCTACCCACACAAGTGAGGTACCATTTTTCTCGGGAGACTTTGGGGAATGCGGGGTTGGTGGAATTTTGTGGATCCACGCAGAATCCAGAACTTTCCACCACAGAAATATGAGGAAAATGTGTCTTTTTTTTTACAAAGTTTGAGGTTCGCAAGGGATTCTGTGTAACAGAACCTGGTGAGAGCCAGACAATTCACCCCATCCTGTGTTCCCCTGGGTGTCTAGTTTTCAAAAATGTATAGGTTTGCTAGGTTTCCCTAGGTGCCGGCAGAGCTAGGGTTCAAAATCTACAGCTAGGCACTTTGCAAAAAAAGGGTCAGTTTTCACTGTGAAAATGTGGTATGTCCATGTTGTGGTTTTGGGCCGTTTCCTGTCGCGGGCATTAGGCCTACTCACACAAGTGAGGTACCATTTTTTTCGGGAGACTTTGAGGAATGCGGGGTCCATGGAATTTTGTGGATCCACGCAGATTCCAGAACTTTCCACCACAGAAATGTGAGGAAAATGTGTTTTTGTTTTACAAATTTTGAGGTTTGCAAGGGATTCTGGGTAACAGAACCTGGTGAGAGCCAGACAAGTCACCCCATCCTGTGTTCCCCTGGCTGTCTAGTTTTCAAAAATGTATAGGTTTGCTAGGTTTCCCTAGGTGCCGGCAGAGCTAGGGTTCAAAATCTACAGCTAGGCACTTTGCAAAAAAAGGGTCAGTTTTCACTGTGAAAATGTGGTGTGTCCATGTTGTGTTTTGGGCCATTTCCTGTCGCGGGCACTAGGCCTACCCACACAAGTGAGGTACCATTTTTCTCGGGAGAAATGGGGAATGCGGGGTGGGTGGAATTTTGTGGATCCACACAGATTCCAGAACTTTCCACCACAGAAATGTGAGGAAAATGGTTTTTTTGTACAATGTTTGAGGTTTGCAAGGGATTCTGGGTAACAGAACCTGGTGAGAGCCAGACAAGTGACCCCATCCTGGATTACCCTGGGTGTCTAGGTTTCAAAAATGTATAGGTTTGCTAGGTTTCCCTAGGTGCCGGCAGAGCTGGGTTCAAAATCTACAGCTAGGCACTTTGCAAAAAAAGGGTTAATTTTCACTGTGAAAATGTGGTGTGTCCATGTTGCGTTTTGGGCCGTTTCCTGTCGCGGGCACTAGGCCTACCCACACAAGTGAGGTACCATTTTTTTCGGGAGACTTTGGGGAATGCGGGGTCCATGGAATTTTGTGGATCCACGCAGATTCCAGAACTTTCCACCACAGAAATGTGAGGAAAATGTGTTTTCTTTCACAAAGTTTGAGGTTTGCAAGGGATTCTGGGTAACAGAACCTGGTGAGAGCCAGACAAATCACCCCATCCTATGTTCCCCTGAATGTCTAGTTTTCAAAAATGTATAGGTTTGCTAGGTTTCCCTAGGTGCCGGCAGAGCTAGGGTTCAAAATCTACAGCTAGGCACTTTGCAAAGAAAGGGTCAGTTTTCACTGTGAAAATGTGGTGTGTCCATGTTGTGTTTTGGGCCGTTTCCTGTCGCGGGGAGTAGGCCTACCCACACAAGTGAGTTACCATTTTTCTCGGGAGAAATGGGGAATGTGGGGTGGGTGGAATTTTGTGGATCCACGCAGATTCCAGAACTTTCCACCACAGAAATGTGAGGAAAATGTGTTTTCTTTCACAAAGTTTGAGGTTTGCAAGGGATTCTGGGTAACAGAACCTGGTGAGAGCCAGACAAATCACCCCATCCTATGTTCCCCTGAATGTCTAGTTTTCAAAAATGTATAGGTTTGCTAGGTTTCCCTAGGTGCCGGCAGAGCTAGGGTTCAAAATCTACAGCTAGGCACTTTGCAAAGAAAGGGTCAGTTTTCACTGTGAAAATGTGGTGTGTCCATGTTGTGTTTTGGGCCGTTTCCTGTCGCGGGGAGTAGGCCTACCCACACAAGTGAGTTACCATTTTTCTCGGGAGAAATGGGGAATGTGGGGTGGGTGGAATTTTGTGGATCCACGCAGATTCCAGAACTTTCCACCACAGAAATGTGAGGAAAATATGTTTTTTTTTACAAAGTTTGAGGTATGCAAGGGATTCTGGGTACCAGAATCTGCTGAGAGCCAGACAAGTCACCCCATCCTGGTTTCCCCTGGGTGTCTAGTTTTCAAAAATTTATAGGTTTGCTAGGTTTCCCTAGGTGCCGGCAGAGCTAGGGTTCAAAATCTACAGCTAGGCACTTTGCATAAAAAGGGTCAGTTTTCACTGTGAAAACGAAGTGTGTCCACGTTGCGTTTTGAGCCGTATCCTGTTGCGGGCATTAGGCCTACCCACACAAGTGAGGTACCATTTTTATCGGGAGACTTAGGATAACACAGAATTGTAGAGCATCTGTGATTACCTATTGACTTTTGATGCATTTCTGCCTTCCAAATGAAAGACAATGTGTAAAAAAGAAGTCACTTTGAAAAATGTCCTATAATTCTCATGCTAGTATGAGTACTCACAGTTTCAGAAATGTGCAAATAGCTACTGTTTCTAAACTCTATATTTTGTTACAATTTCAGAAATACATAGGTGTCTTTCATTCCGATTTTTCACTATATATATTTTCCCAAATTAATTGCTATATAACCAGTACATAAAAAACCATCGCAAGACGCTGCTGAGTTATTGGCTCTTGGTTCGTCAGGTTCTTGGTGAACCTACAAGTCCTATATATCCCCACAACCAGAAAGGTCCAGCGGATATAACGATATGTTGCTTTAAAACATCTATCATAATTAGAAGAAGTTACAGGTGAAAACGTTGGCACAAATGGCTGTTTTTTTCAACTCATTTTCAATTTTTCCTATTTTCAACTGTTAGTTTCTATAAAGAAGCCTTGAAGGATCTACACAAATGACCCCTTGCTGATTTCAGAATTCTGTCTACTTTTCTAAAATGTATAGCTTTCCAGGATCCATTATTGCTTTCATACCCATTTCCACCATTAACTGTAAGAAGGTTGAAAGCACAAAAAATAGCAAACATAGGCTATGTCCCAGTAAAATGCCAAAACTGTGTAAAAAATGTTGGTTTTCTGACAAAAGCCTGTCAGTTCCTGAAATCTGGGAAAATTGTTATTTCAGCCCCACAAACCCTTTGTTGATACCATTTGCAGGGAAAAAACCATACGCTTTCATTTGCAGCACTTTTTCCCCATTTTGTATAGCAAATGAATGATACTGCATAATAAATAAATTTAGTTTATAATAATTATAGAAATGAAAAATAATTATGTTAAATAGATACACAAAATATTTTTTATATTATATATTAGGTGTGAGTTGTTGAAGTTGTAGGAGTAAATGGTGGAAAGTTAATTAAGGCTGGCGGTTCTGAACACCCTATTACAATGCGACCGCACACGGTGCGGTCGCAAACTCCCATTTCCCTAAGGGAGCTTATGCAGCGGTCAGAAAACGGCCGCAGCACGATCTCACATAGAGAAATGGGAGTTCCTGTAAATCCCTGCATCTCGTGCAGGCACCTCATGGTGCTCCTAGACCCCCAACCGGAGGCCGCGGAGATATGGGGGCCCTGCCAGGGCCCCCAAAGTCACTTTCTGACATGAAAAGCCTGTCGGAAACTGACATCATAATCCCGACGGCAGAAACGCCGTCCGTAGGGGACTATGTGCGGCCTCTGACTGGTCAACGGGCTCCTTGAGCCCGTCGGAAGCTAGTCGGTCCAACCGGTCGGTTTAAACTCTGAATGCCTACATTGAAATTAGTCAGTCAGACTTTAAAACAAGGACATCCTAATGAGTCCCTTAATGGTTAATAATAAATGTTTAATTGAGATTTAAGTATGAAAATGTTGAAAATAATAATTTTTGAATTTATATATTTGGTCTGAGTTGTTTTATTTGTAAGGATAAATATTTTATCATGTAACATGTGTAAATAATATTTTTTTAAACACCATCTTCACATATGTGTTGTATACTTTGTTAAAGTATAGGCTAGAATGTAACTTAAGTTATAACAAATGTAAATACAGGTAATCATTTTATAAAAGTATGTTATTCATTATTGTATGTGTTAATTGTGTTGTGTTTTTTTAATGTAAATAATATTTGATTTATTAGTTATGTTGAGAATATATTTTTGTATTTTAATTATAATAATATTTGTGGTTATTTATGATATGTAGTTAACATTGTAATACGTATTTAATTTTTAAAATAAAATATATTTGTATTTATTTGTTTATATATTTATAATTTTATTTGTTTACTATGCTCTTGAAATTTTATTATTTTGAAGAGAATTTGTTTGTTTCTAATGTTGCACTGACTGGAGTGGGAATAGTAAATTTTACTGCTCCGCAATCCAACACTTTCTCTACTGTTGCACTCATTGGAATGGGAACAGTAAATTGTACCCCTCCGCAGTCCAACACTTTCTCTACTGTTGCACTCATTGGAGTTGGAATAGTAAATTTTACCCCTCCGCAATCCAACACTCTCCCTACTGTTGCGCTGACTGGAGTAGGAATAGTACATTTTACCCCTCCGCAATCCAACACTTTTCCTACTGTTGCACTGACTGGAGTGGGAATAGTAAATTTTACCCCGCCGCAATCGAACACTTTCCCAACTGTTGCACTGACTGGAGTTGGAATAGTAAATTGTATCCCTCCCCAATCCAACATTTTCCCTAATGTTGCACTGACTGGAGTGGGAGTAGTAAATTTTACCCCACTGCAATCCAACACTTTCCTTACTTTTCCAGTGCCTGGAGTGGGAATAGTATATTTTACCTCTCCACAATCCAACACTTTCCCTACTGTTGCACTGACTGGAGGGCAATAGTAAGTTTTACCCCTCCGCAATCCAACACTTTCCCTACTGCTGCAGTGAATGGAGTGAGAATAGTTCATTTTACTTCTCCGCTATCCAACACTTTCCCTAGTGTTGCACTAACTGAAGTGGGAATAGTATATTTTTACCTCTCAGCAATCTTGCAGTTTCTCTACTGTTACACTGCACAAAGTGGGAATGGTTAATTTTACCTCTCCGCTGTCCAACACTTTCCATAGTGTTGCACTGACTGGAGTGGGAATAGTATATTTTGCCTCTCCGCAATCCACCACATTCTCTACTGTTACACTGACGGGAGTGGGAATAGTAAATTTTACCCCTCTGCAATCCAACACTTTCCATATTGTTGTAGTGAATGGAGTGAAAATAGTAATTTGTACCCCTTCGCTATCCAACAGTTTTTGTACTGTTACACTTAGGGCCTGATTAAGAGTTTGGCGGTGCGGTGCCGGGTTCACCCGCAGCCTCACCGCCAAACCCGTGGACGGGCTGCCCGCTAGAGTACGAGTGTTTCTCGTGTCTGGCGGGCTTTTTTTATGTTCCCACAACAACGTCCTAAAAATGGGCACCGCAATGGATACACCAAAAACAGCTCCTGCATGGAATAGACTGAAAAGTCCACGCGGGGCAGGAACTGGGGTGACTGCACACAGGGGGGCACATTCTGTGCCCCCTGCATGCACCCCATGGCACAAAGGCACAAGGCCCCCTTTGTTTCCTCTCTGCCACGGTTTTCATGGAGGAGGAACCGCTATGAAAACCTTGGCAGAGAGTAAACTTGTAATATGCTTGGCGGGGCCGCGGCAGTCCACCCAAGCAGATTGCGGCCTCTACACCAATGCACCACAGCCAGGGGACGGCAATTCCCCGGCGACTGCGGTGGGGCAGTGGCGGTTCGACCGCCATAATTGTACTAGGGTGGTCGGAAGTACGCCATCGCTGCGCCCCCACAAGTTTGGTGGTTCGTGGACCACAAGACTCGTAATTGAGCACTTAGTGAAGTGGAAATAGTATATTTTACCCCTCCACAATCTATCACTCTCCCTATTGTTGCATTGAGTGTAGTGGAAATAGTAAAATGTATCCCTTCGCAATTTAATTTACTCTACTGTTGCAGTGACTGTAGTGGGAATAGTAAATTTTACACCTGTGTGATGTAACCGTTTTCCTATTGTTGCATTGCGTGAAGTGGGAGTAGTACATTTTATCCCTTCTTAGTTTAACACTTTGCCTACTTTTGTATAAATTGTAGTGGGAATAGTATATGTATTAAATGTAAAATGTTATTATTTATTTTATATTGTTACAATTTATATTATTATGTTTTTGTTTATTTAAAATTATAATATTTATAAGTATTAATGTTTTTATGTGTAAAATATTTTTAGCAAATTGTAAGTTATTTATATGGTTTACTTTTTATTTTAATTAAAATGGCTTGTTTTTTAATATTTTATGTTCTTGGTATATGTATATATATATATTTCTTTGTTAAATTATTACATTATTTTAAAAATTCTGAAATTATAATATAAATTAAAATTAATAATTTAATAATAGTTTTTAACTAGATATTTGCAAATGTATGTATGTATATATATATATATATATATATATATATATATATGTGTGTGTGTTTGTTTAACTTTTTAAAAATAAGTTTAATTGTTATATTTGTTTAAATACACATTAAATCTCTTTCATTTTTATTAAATTAAGGTTACTATTTAATATATTTAATATTTTAATGTAATTATATTTAAAAACGATATTTATTACAACGATAATAATGACAATTATATTTTTCCAATATTTTTGTACTTACCATTTAAATATAGGATGACGATATTTTTGACAACAATATTTGTGTCACAATATTTTGGTATGGCGATATTTTGTCAGTGAACTGCTTCAGAGTAGATACAAAGAGAATGAAATGTGCCTAGTGTTAGTTACCATTTACCTACCACATAGCAGCAACAGAAAAAGTAATAATCAGTTCGAAGAGGCATATTTCAATTGCCCAAAATGCCTCATTCAGAATACCATTGATCACTTTTAAAAAGGGAGGGACCTTGTGAACCACCTTCTTGGGTTTATTGAGAAATACTCATAAGAAATCCTCCTGGTGGGGAACATGACCAACCAGCTGTAAAAAAGGCATTGCAGATGCAGAACTTACTCAGTATTCCTTAAACCAAAAACACCAAACGAATTGTGCATAAGACTTGCAAATCCAAAAGAGACCAACACAGAACAAAATGTAATGTATCCATTACACCCACAACTAATTGTACATGGAGACACCACACAGAAGATTATGAAAATGAATGGCCGGCACAAATCCAGAATACCCTCAAAACTAAGAATAAACTATTAGGGTAAAATAATAAATGCAGGCCTCTAACGCACAGATAAGAACCTGTTGCTAACTTTCTTATCACAGTGTAATTGTGAAATCATTAGTCACCTATAATAACAAAATGACATGGCTGCTCGACTACAATAGGCTACTACAGTTGAGATGTGGCATTACAATTCATGCAGCTAGCAGATCTTATGAAAGATAGGTCACTGTGCAGAATTACAACTTATTTTTAGATGGAAGGGGAGAACTAGCTTTTCAGTTCTTCTAACCTATGGCTTCCTGAAATCAAAAGTCATTAGCAGAAAGGAGACATGTACAGCCGTATGTTTATGTATTAAATTGCTGGCATTAACATAATGAACTACAACTGTTTTTTAAAGGTACATAACATGCTTATATATTTTTTTGCATAATGTCACTCGATACATATTTGGTGTGTTCATTTTCAATCTACATATTCCGCATTTATTTCACATGTCAACGCCATTCTACCTCTTACATATAAAGACCAAGGATTCAAGCTTTCTGGTGGAAGGGCAATGGTGTGACAATATGTTATAGTGAATTATATACACACTCCCACGTGTTAAAAAGATATTCCTAGTCATCTCGGAGTTTCATGACCTTATAAAAGGTCTCAACAGTCTGCCTCTGTCCTTTATATGATTGTGCAGTTCCTAGTGACTCGCAGTGTCCTTATAATATGTGTTAGAGGGTAGTTTAAACCATATGTTAAAGAATTTAATACCTGCAATTGATGACCACCGCGCTCGGTAATACTGACGCAGAACAGATACAATTTTGACCATGAAAAAAGCAAATGTACAAATGACTTGAACACATTAACTCAGGGGCTCAATATATGTATTTCAATTGATTGCCACACCATAGGAGGAGTTCGTTTTTCTTTTTGGCATCAGGCAAGGTGTCAATATGGAGTTCAAATTCAAAGAATTGACACAGTTGGATTGGTAACCGTCATTATTGTTCTCGAATTCTTCCGTTTTCAACATCTTTTCAATAAAAACGACAAAATTGTCAGAAAGTTGACAGTAGTTAAGTACATACAAGCGAATAATAGTTTCGTGAGTACATCATTTGCCACCTTCTCTAAAGGATTCAGCCAATCAGCACACATGCGTCAGAGTATTCAGAAGATACTGTCCTCGGAGACAGGACGATGATGCACAGAATGTATTTTAAGAACATTAGCACTCACTAGGAAAATGTACACTTGGATTCTTGTCTTACATTGCTCCCTCAAAATACGATTATTGTGTTTGTTATGCCTCCTAGCCCCGAATTACAAATGTCCTTCAAATCCTTATGGGGATGGTAATTGCAGTTACCAGCTCCTTTTGGCAACATAAGTGATGCAGTTTTTACTGCACCTTGTTTTCCCTGCTTGCTTTTGCTCTGGACATATCTTCCATGTCCTACCTAGAGGACTTTGTCGCCGGTAAAAAATAAATAAAAAAAAACTATTACAGATTTACATTCGGGAACTGGTGTGGCACCCAGTGTCCAGAGCATGGACTTTAAAGTCAGGCCTGCACATGCCAAGCTCTTTAGTATGGAAAACATTGCACTTCTCTTAGAAGCAAAATAGGAAATATTTAAAGCACTCATGAAGCAGGGACGCTCACAACACCCTTATAGGAGATGGGAAGGTGTTTGAAGTTGTGTGCCTGTACCTAGATAGGCATGAATTATTTGTCTATAATGACAGATATTTTTGTCACAGCTGTGATTAAATAATTGTTCTTCCCTTATCTAGTTGATGCTACAAATTTTAAATCCTGCCTTATGCATGTCATGACAGGGGTTTTTAATGCCCCTAGTAGAATGGAACACGTTTGCCCATTCATCCTAGCACTGACGTGCTTATTAATTATATGTCATCAAAAGAGAACTAGTCTATTTTGCATGATAAAGAACTCAGAACTGTATGATGAGTAATAAGAAAAGCTCTAATTTCTTTTATGAAGCTCTCACCCACCAACCTAGTTGGTGGCGTGCTTAATCATCGGGCCCACCGGGTGACTCCCAATGTGTCCCAAGTGTGCTACAATGCCTGTATTACAGCGGAGCAGGTATGTTGCTGAGTGTGCGGTGATAGTGAAGTGAAAGTGAAGTTTAAAAACTGTCCAGTGGTCCCATTACCCAGAGGGTTTACCTTTAATATATGGGCCTCTGGCAGTGATAAAAACAAGGCAGTGGATGTAGATGGAGTGGTAGTTAGGAACTCCTGCATCCAGTGGGCGGTCTACATGTTTCAGCCAGGCCTTTAATTATTAACTGGCTTTCCTCAGGACCTAAAATATATGTGAAATGTGAGATCTACACTAAAAAACGTGTTTTTAACCTAAAATGTGTTGCACGCGCTAAGGTGCACTATGTGCGAGAAGGGGATTCCCTCTCAGAGCATTCCTGTACACAAAACATACAAGACGAACAAACATACAGGTAATGTTTTTTTTAGCATGGTTAGCATTATCACGTCAATACATGTTGTCCGTTGTGTCCGTGAGGGTATCGGAAAAAACGGCAAAGTGAGACCGTGGTGGTACAGCAGACACCAACCTACATCAAAGACACCAAACATCTGCTCAATATCATTAAAGACCAGAGTTTTAACCCTACCACCCAACTGATGGTTGGGTTAGACATCGAGAGTCTCTAAATGAGTCTCCCACAAGATGCTACCTTACAAGTCCTCCACGATATACTAATGAACACGCCCTGGGAATACCACACCCCCAGGGAATTCATCCTCAAATGTGCCACACTTGCCCTCAAAGAGAATTACTTCGAATATGAAGGCGAGTTCTACTTGCAGAGCAATCGGACATCCATGGGGAGCGTTTTCGCCCCCAGCGTGGCAGGACTTTATGTCCACCATTTCGAACAGACACATATTTCATCTTCCACTAACCCACACTTCGCCAAAATCAAAATATGGCGTCGCTACATCGACGACATCGTGATGATCTGGGAAGGTACGCCAGCATCTTTGACGGTATTCCAGACATGGTTAAATGGGAATGACCCATACCTACGATTCACAAGTACATTCAGCTCCACTACTTTGGCATTCCTGGACCTCAATATAACAGCTGAGGCAGGAACCCTTATCACCAACACTTACTACAAACCGACGGCCAGGAATTCCCTCCTTCACTTTGGCAGTTTCCACCCCCGAGCCCTCAGGGAAAATCTCCCATTCGGACAATTTCTGCGTATACGCAGGAATTGTAGCCAAATCACGGATTACAATAAACAATCAGGATCGTGGCTACCCTCGGAGAATCATCCAAAAAACAAAAAACAAGCACGCAACCAAAACTGTGAGGCCCTTTTAGAATACATCACACGGGAAGTATCCTGCCCACCCATGACATGCGTCACAACCTACAATGTGGCTTCTAACAAAGTGTCCAGTATCATCCGGAAGCATTGGCGCATCATAAACTCAGGGACTAGAAAATGGGAGGAACCCCTTTTCGCCTACAAACGAGCCAGCAACCTAAAGGATCGACTAGTGTCAACACGACCTAGAACACCCCATAGACCCACCACCAACACAATCCTGAACACATGGGGTCTCCCAAAGGTAACTGGACACTACCCCTGTAATGACTGCAGCGTGTGTCATTTGACACACCCTTCCAAGACACTGGATCTGGAACCTGGAAAAATCTGGACACAACTACAGCACACAAACTGCAACTCTACCAATGTTGTCTACCTAATCATGTGCCCATGCGGCCTTCGCTATGTGGGCATGACGACACGTAAGGTCAGGACCAGAATAGTCGAACACCGCAGTACAATAAGGTGCAAGAAAAACATCAGTCGCCTCACGGACCACTATCTGCAGCAAGGACACACACCAAATGATATGTCATGGACGGTGATCGAACAGTTTGAACATAACAACCTGAACAATGAAAAGTTTCTACTCACTAAGGAACAACAATGGATCTATCGTTTATCCACCCAGCACCACAGGTTAAACGATTCCATCCCGTGGCACAGTCTGAACCCCTGAGTACTTATGCACTGAGCACACACATTTGTTGAAATACCCCCCTTTCCTGCTGGGCTCCCATCTAATACCATAACTCCTTCCTAGTAAAGTGACCCAACGTATATACTCTGGGACATTATTTAACTTAAAATCAGACGACCGGCACATACATGGCCGTCGCCATTCTTTATGTCCCCACCATTTTGCCTTTAATACACACGCGCAGATCTGTCCGTCTATCTTTTTGATAATCTGGGCTTTGACACTTGGAATAAATAAACTCCTTTTTTAATAAAAGCCATCCTGGCTTAAACACACCAGCACTCCGGGACAATTTGTACGTAGTTACCATGACGATCGGCAACTGTGCCCTTTCGTCATTAAACTTGCGTCCCCGCCAGCGCCAGGTCTTTTGACTCTGGGGCGTCCAACTACTGGTTATCATGACGAATGGCCATAATGCGCCCTCACGTCATCACGTCCCTCGCCAGGTCTGTTGTCTATCTCTCTCTCCTTTCGCTTACAGACGCTATTCACAGAAACCTGATCATTGGAAACACCTGAACGCCGGCGATGGGTATTTAACAGCCTCGCTAACCCGGGTCCATTATCCACGGAGATCTGACGCAGCACACAAGGTCTTCACGAGGGTCCTGACCAACGATGTAGTAAGTAGAAACAGAGGAATCGTTCACCCACCAACCGGGTAAGACCTTCCTTTACAGCTTTTACAAAGGGCTATCGTGCCACTGTTTTTTCTCCACAGAGTCAGAACCCCTGCCGGAATCTCATGGGGCACTCGCTGCAAATCGCTACTGTGAGAATCATTTTCAAATCTCCCCTTCTTCTGTGTGATTTCCGATATAGTCTACCACATACAGTAGCGCATATACTGGTAATCACCACTTTGTACCACCACCACGGTCTCACTTTGCCGCTTTTTCCGCTACCCTCACAGACACAACGGCCAACATGTATTGACGTGATAATGCTAACCATGCTAAAAAAAACATTACCTGTATGTTTGTTCGTCTTGTATGTTTTGTGTACAGGAATGCTCTGAGAGGGAATCCCCTTCTCGCACATGGTGCACCTTAGCGCGTGCAACACATTTTAGGTCAAAAACACGTATTTTAGTGTAGATCTCACATTTCACATATATTTTAGGTCCTGAGGAAAGCCAGTTAATAATTAAAGGCCTGGCTGAAACATGTAGACCGCCCACTGGATGCAGGAGTTCCTAACTACCACTACATCTACATCCACTGCCTTGTTTTTTATCACTGCCAGAGGCCCATATATTAAAGGTAAACCCTCTGGGTAATGGGACCACTGGACAGTTTTTAAACTTCACTTTCACTTCACTATCACTGCACACTCAGCAACATACCTGCTCCGCTGTAATACAGGCGTTGTAGCACACTCGGGACACATTTGGTGTCACCTGGTGGGCCCGATGATGAAGCATGCCACCAACTAGGTTGGTGGGTGAGGGCTTCATAAAAAGAAATTAGAGTTTTTGTTATTACTCATCATACAGTTCTGAGTTCTTTATCATGCAAAATAGACTAGTTCTCTTTTGATGACATATAATAACCTTGGGGATACGGACTAGCTTTCTAGTCCTCTCTCTCTCTCATTGATATTTAAACAAAAAGTGCTTATTAATTAAACATACACAAATGATGCCTGAAACAATGTAAAGGTAAATCTAGCATCAGAATGACATAATGTTGAATTTATTTCTACACCAAATTGATTATCAAATAAATAAGAGATGGGTTTTCCCTTTTACATAACAGAAATAATTTTTATATATTATGAAGGATTCAATCATAACATAGGAAATATTTAAACAAAAGAATTATTTAAATACATCAGCCACTAAGCAAATCCTAGTTCACCTCTTCATCAAATCACTCATTTAAAATAATTTTTACTCTACTTATTCAGCAGTTTGAGGGACTGGCTATACTGCAACACAGATGATACTAACAAACAGAACCTCTGACTGAAAGTCTACTTAAGGCAATGTTATCTTGTTGTTGTTATTATTAATTAGCACTTTCTGGAACCAAGAAGAATAGTAGACATGTAGGGGACAATTCATTATGTGACACTTCTGTTTGGGAATAGCGTATTGTGAAGATACAATGGTCTTCTCACTTTAAGAGCTGCAAACGTGGTGATATTCCTTTGCCAAAAGCAGATATTACTTCTACTACTCTTTGCTCACATGAGTATCTTCAAGTGGTTCTGATATTTTCTCACTATGATGACGTGTGTAGCAAGACATCTACATGTATTTCTTAATGTCACTTACAATATGTACCTGCTTGTATGATAACATAGGGCCTGATTACGATGGCAGGTGGACGTAACCCTATCGGGGAGGGACCGCCCGACATGCTGTCAGCGGTCCAGCAGTAGGCCTTTTGATGCGACCGCCACCACGGCGGTCACAATGCCTATATTTTGCATTGCGGCGGGTGCTGCTTGCTGCACCCGCCGCAATGCAAATAAGGGACACTGCACACAAATAAGGGACACTGCACACATCCCTGCACTACGTGGCAGGCACCATGAGGTGCCTGCCACATGGTGCAGGGATATGTAGGGGGGCACCGTAGGTGCCCCCCAGGTCCTGTGTCTGCGGGCCAGGGGATAAGGGAGGTCTGCTAGGGGCCCCCAATGTCCCTTTCCGACAACCTTTTCATGGCGGGTAGACTGCAATGAAAGAGCTGGCGGAAAGGCACATCGTAATGCCTACGGCGGTGCCTGGCACGCACCGCCTCCATTGTAGGCATTACTCTGCCTCCGCCTGCGTGGTGGTCGGTCTTGCCGACCGCCAACAAACTGCACGCCATCCTAATGTGGCAGGCGGAAAACATGCTTAGGATGGTGGGAAGACCGCCACCGACGGGCTGTCGGTGGCGGTCTCACCGCCATCTTAATCAGCCCCTCAGTCACTGACTGTGTATTAATAATACTCGAGTGGAAGGAGCTAACATGGTACCTATAAAGTTGGCTTGTTTTTTTAAATAATGCGGTTACTAAAATGTGTGCATGATTGCAGTGTTTTTTTGAGATTCACGCTACAAGGCTATAAAAGGAAAGTTTCAGCTTTCAGATGCCTTTTCATAAAGATGGCAGCTGAAATGTGACTACAAGGAAAAATGACTTTGTGAGTTCAGTCTTGTAGAAAGAAGGAAGAAAAATAGCAGTAAACTTCTATGTATAACTATATTTTGAACAAGAAGCTGTGTTCAGCATCCTGTGTACCAAATCAGAAAACAATCACCAGCTTACCTCTCCTCGTTCCTTCAACCATCATGAATAAGAAAGGTATGAAAGATACCAAAGAGCAGTGGGGATAGATACATAGACTGGTTTCTGTAGGCATGCTAAAATATGAAGTTCCAATTTCATGGCACAATAAAGTACTTAGGGAGGCATTATATAACTTGGCATACTATGACAAATGAATGCCTGGATTGATTCCATCTATGCTGGCACTCATCCATCTGTCCATACATTCAGTCACTCATCGAAAATCAAATCAATCACTCAGCCTTGCTCTTACTAATCTATTCCCCCACCCATTGATGCACTCTTGCATTAACCTACTTGTCAATGCCACAATAAAACACAAACAAATACCACTCACCAATCAGTGAAGAGATAATTTCAGTTAACAGCCAGACCAATCAATTGGCTTTGCTGCTAGTTTGAGAAAGAATGATAGTGCTGCCAGTAGTGTATAAATATTGGTCTCTGAGGGTTGGTAGACTACTTCCGATAGTATGTGACTGCTTGTCTGTGAATGGTGTGAGAGTGCTTTCAGTGGTGTGACTCTGCTAATCTGTGAGGAGTGTGAGTGCTCCTGCTAGTTTGTAACTGCTACTCTGATGGATGTGGGAGTGTTATCCATAGTGAGATATTGCTGGTATGTGAGAGGTATAAAAATGCATCCAGTAGAATATGCCACCAGACTGAGAGGAGTAATAGCATGCAGTCTGTATTTATAGTATTTGCTTTTCTTTCATAAGGGCTTTAGAAGTTCCCTTGTGTTTTCATTAAACCCATGTCTAAACACATGCAACGTACTTATTTAATCATGGATGACTCTTACTCTGCAGCAATCATTCCTAATCAGGATAATCTGTATATGCTAGTGTACTTATATGGCCTGCTTTCCTCAACCACTTGGGTCAAAGAATACAGGGGCTTTAATGACCCATGCTGTCCATTTATTTACTTGCTAGCGAGTGCTGGTTGGCCGCCCCACCCACCAATCACCGGCGGTCAAAAAATACAGAAAATGATTATTATTGGAGGAAAAAGTAGGAAACACATCACAGATTGTGAACTGTCTGTTTACTGCAACACGTGCCACCCATCATGCGCCTCGATACTATGTCTGGATGAAATGGCCGTTTTAGGAGCAAGGAATCTATGACATATTATGTAATGTTAAAATGATTTATAAAGCACATGGCTGTCCCAAAAGGGGCTTACCAGTGCCTGATGCGTAACAGAAAAAAGAAGGAAACCCATCTGCAGCTAAAACAGCCAAGTCTTGATATGTTTCCTAAAGTGGTGGAATTAGTATTGCTGCAGATGCTGAAAGGAAGAATGTTCCATAAACGAGGACCCATAACCTGAAAAAATTTCCTCCCTGCCTCACCAACTTGAACTGAGGTATCACAACCAAATTCAGCTCAGAAGATCTTAAACTCCTGGTAGGATGGTAAGGCCGAAGGAGACAGTTGAGGATAGACCCTCCAGAGGTATTAGGAACACAATGAGAAACACACAGAGCCTTACATTGGATGCGCTTTTCCACCGGTAGCCAGTGTACCTTCCGCAGGTGATCTGATATGGAATGGGCTTTCGGAAAATGGCACAATAATCTGGCAGCCGCATTTTGAATGATCTGCAGTCTCTTTCTAGCTAATCATCAGGCACTGTTGCTGGTATACTTGGCATGGAGTGCTATTGCTGTTTTTATACCTTGGTAACTGGCACTGCAGCTGTTGGCGCTTGTAGTGCTGCAGCAGGTAAAACTGTGGGAGATAGACAGTAGAGCAGCTCATTTCATTTGGGTTATTAGGCAAAAACCATGCACCTCCACTGTGGTTCGTGTGGGATTGTAGGGTTTGGTTCAGTATAGCCCTCTGCAATTAGGCAATACTGAGCTCAATTAGTAACAGTTGGAGAAATTTACCTCTGGTGTGGTGGGGCTACTTTATTATTGGGCCCCCAGCTGACACCAAGTACACCACTTTAGAACTCGACCATTAGAGGAGTCAGGTATAGCAGTCCAAATCTTACACAGGAAGGTGCTGTGCGCTATAACTCAGACCTCCATAAAGCACACTATAGCACTTAATACATCAATGTCTGACCAGCAAGTTTACTTTTAAAAGGAACAACTACTTTAATTTACACACAGCTAAATACAAGATCTAAAATTCTACATGTACTCAATGGAACCTAGACATCTCTACCCCTCCTGTTCGAGAGTTCTGTTTAAGAAGGTCTCTCATTCTTAAACATTGTAAAGCCCCTTCCTATTGTTTTTGTCATGGAGTACACAATGTAAAATCCCCTTTTATTGTATCTGAGAAAAAGTTCACAATGTAAAACCCCTTACTGTATTTCTCACAGTGTTACATCCTGCAGAGTTCCTTCCTACTGTTTTTGACTCGGGTCTGTATTAATAGTGTCACTACCGGTTATGACCAAGGGAAATGCTTCATAGATGGGCTGACATTGCTGTCCAATCAAAGAAGATGATCAACAAAGGGTTGTTGCTAAAGCCCTGGTGCCTCCTTTCTAATTAACCAAATTAAGAAGCAGATACACTCCATGCAGAGAGGTGGAACAGTGCAATAACTACTTAGGGAGGTGGTATATGTTAAAACGTCAGTGCTTGAAAAAGCACACAATAACTCTAAATTAATCAATGCCCAGTCAGTGCTTTTACTCTAAAAAATAAAAAAACACTCTAATTCACGTAAACTAAAAACTAAACCAGTCCTCTCTAGCCTTCCTTAACTGAGATCTCTGTAAGGTCTCTCAGTATTAAACAATGTAAAGCCCCTTCTTATGTTGTTTGTCTTGGAGTTCCCAATGTAAAATCGATTCCCATTGTATACGTCAAAGAGTTTACAATGTAAAAACCCTTCTTACTGTATTTGACATGGGGACTGTGTTAACAATGTCTCTCAGCAGGCAGTAGTAGTCAATAGTAGAAACTACTTCAAAGCAAGCTATCACAACTGATACCCATGCTTTATGCCCATGAGAGCAGACCAAGACTTACTCATGGAGGTGGTGTGGGTTAGAAAGTTAGTAGTCAGTAAGGCACACAATAAAACCTAAAAACTAGTGCCCAGACAGTGTTTTGCTTCAAAACAATAACTAGGGATTTATCCCATACGCTTCCTGTGGCGCCACGCCTTGTGGCGATTCTTGAAGATAAAGCATTCAATAGTACAGAATCTGTATTGTGAACTGCAAAAAGGCCAATACAATAGGTGGTGAAGACCCTTTAACAACTCATATCCAGTGGTTCGGTAGTGCAAGTATTTTCTCCAGACAGGGCTCATGGAAGATATTCTTAGCTGCCATAATTGTTATTCTCTCAGCCACGCAAAACGTATATTTTCAATGAGAGAAAACAATTTCCTCCCTGCCTCACCAACTTGAACTGAGGTATCACAGCCAAATTCAGCTCAGAAGATCTTAAACTCCTGGTAGGATGGTAAGGCCGAAGGAGACAGTTGAGGATAGACCCTCCAGAGGTATTAGGAACACAATGAGAAACACACAGAGCCTTACATTGGATGCGCTTTTCCACCGGTAGCCAGTGTACCTTCCGCAGGTGATCTGATATGGAATGGGCTTTCGGAAAATGGCACAATAATCTGGCAGCCGCATTTTGAATGATCTGCAGTCTCTTTCTAGCTAATCATCAGGCACTGTTGCTGGTATACTTGGCATGGAGTGCTATTGCTGTTTTTATACCTTGGTAACTGGCACTGCAGCTGTTGGCGCTAGTAGTGCTGCAGCAGGTAAAACTGTGGGAGATAGACAGTAGAGCAGCTCATTTCATTTGGGTTATTAGGCAAAAACCATGCACCTCCACTGTGGTTCGTGTGGGATTGTAGGTATTGGTTCAGTATAGCCCTCTGCAATTAGGCAATACTGAGCTCAATTAGTAACAGTTGGAGAAATTTACCTCTGGTGTGGTGGGGCTACTTTATTATTGGGCCCCCAGCTGACACCAAGTACACCACTTTAGAACTCGACCATTAGAGGAGTGAGGTATAGCAGTCCAAATCTTACACAGGAAGGTGATGTGCGCTATAACTCAGACCTCCATAAAGCACACTATAGCACTTAATACATCAATGTCTGACCAGCAAGTTTACTTTTAAAAGGAACAACTACTTTAATTTACACACAGCTAAATACAAGATCTAAAATTCTACATGTACTCAATGGAACCTAGACTTCTCTACCCCTCCTGTTCGAGAGTTCTGTTTAAGAAGGTCTCTCATTCTTAAACATTATAAAGCCCCTTCCTATTGTTTTTGTCATGGAGTACACAATGTAAAATCCCCTTTTATTGTATCTGAGAAAAAAGTTCACAATGTAAAACCCCTTACTGTATTTCTCACAGTGTTACATCCTGCAGAGTTCCTTCCTACTGTTTTTGACTCGGGTCTGTATTAATAGTGTCACTACCGGTTATGACCAAGGGAAATGCTTCATAGATGGACTGACATTGCTGTCCAATCAAAGAAGATGATCAACAAAGGGTTGTTGCTAAAGCCCTGGGGCCTCCTTTCTAATTAACCAAATTAAGAAGCAGATACACTCCATGCAGAGAGGTGGAACAGTGCAATAACTACTTAGGGAGGTGGTATATGTTAAAACGTCAGTGCTTGAAAAAGCACACAATAACTCTAAATTAATCAATGCCCAGTCAGTGCTTTTACTCTAAAAAATAAAAAAACACTCTAATTCACGTAAACTAAAAACTAAACCAGTCCTCTCTAGCCTTCCTTAACTGAGATCTCTGTAAGGTCTCTCAGTATTAAACAATGTAAAGCCCCTTCTTATGTTGTTTGTCTTGGAGTTCCCAATGTAAAATCGATTCCCATTGTATACGTCAAAGAGTTTACAATGTAAAAACCCTTCTTACTGTATTTGACATGGGGACTGTGTTAACAATGTCTCTCAGCAGTCAGTAGTAGTCAATAGTAGAAACTACTTCAAAGCAAGCTATCACAACTGATGCCCATGCTTTATGCCCATGAGAGCAGACCAAGACTTACTCATGGAGGTGGTGTGGGTTAGAAAGTTAGTAGTCAGTAAGACACACAATAAAACCTAAAAACTAGTGCCCAGACAGTGTTTTGCTTCAAAACAATAACTAGGGCTTTATCCCATATGCTTCCTGTGGCGCCACGCCTTGTGGCGATTCTTGAAGATAAAGCATTCAATAGTACTGAATCTGTATTGTGAACTGCAAAAAGGCCAATACAATAGGTGGTGAAGGCCCTTTAACAACTCATATCCAGTGGTTCGGTAGTGCAAGTATTTTCTCCAGACAGGGCTCATGGAAGATATTCTTAGCTGCCATAATTGTTATTCTCTCAGCCACGCAAAACGTATATTTTCAATGAGAGAAAACAATTTCCTCCCTGCCTCACCAACTTGAACTGAGTATCACAGCCAAATTCAGCTCAGAAGATCTTAAACTCCTGGTAGGATGGTAAGGCCGAAGGAGACAGTTGAGGATAGACCCTCCAGAGGTATTAGGAACACAATGAGAAACACACAGAGCCTTACATTGGATGCGCTTTTCCACCGGTAGCCAGTGTACCTTCCGCAGGTGATCTGATATGGAATGGGCTTTCGGAAAATGGCACAATAATCTGGCAGCCGCATTTTGAATGATCTGCAGTCTCTTTCTAGCTAATCATCAGGCACTGTTGCTGGTATACTTGGCATGGAGTGCTATTGCTGTTTTTATACCTTGGTAACTGGCACTGCAGCTGTTGGCGCTTGTAGTGCTGCAGCAGGTAAAACTGTGGGAGATAGACAGTAGAGCAGCTCATTTCATTTGGGTTATTAGGCAAAAACCATGCACCTCCACTGTGGTTCGTGTGGGATTGTAGGGTTTGGTTCAGTATAGCCCTCTGCAATTAGGCAATACTGAGCTCAATTAGTAACAGTTGGAGAAATTTACCTCTGGTGTGGTGGGGCTACTTTATTATTGGACCCCCAGCTGACACCAAGTACACCACTTTAGAACTCGACCATTAGAGGAGTGAGGTATAGCAGTCCAAATCTTACACAGGAAGGTGCTGTGCGCTATAACTCAGACCTCCATAAAGCACACTATAGCACTTAATACATCAATGTCTGACCAGCAAGTTTACTTTTAAAAGGAACAACTACTTTAATTTACACACAGCTAAATACAAGATCTAAAATTCTACATGTACTCAATGGAACCTAGACTTATCTACCCCTCCTGTTCGAGAGTTCTGTTTAAGAAGGTCTCTCATTCTTAAACATTGTAAAGCCCCTTCCTATTGTTTTTGTCATGGAGTACATAATGTAAAACTCCTTTTATTGTATCTGAGAAAAAAGTTCACAATGTAAAACCCCTTACTGTATTTCTCACAGTGTTACATCCTGCAGAGTTCCTTCCTACTGTTTTTGACTCGGGTCTGTATTAATAGTGTCACTACCGGTTATGACCAAGGGAAATGCTTCATAGATGGACTGACATTGCTGTCCAATCAAAGAAGATGATCAACAAAGGGTTGTTGCTAAAGCCCTGGGGCCTCCTTTCTAATTAACCAAATTAAGAAGCAGATACACTCCATGCAGAGAGGTGGAACAGTGCAATAACTACTTAGGGAGGTGGTATATGTTAAAACGTCAGTGCTTGAAAAAGCACACAATAACTCTAAATTAATCAATGCCCAGTCAGTGCTTTTACTCTAAAAAATAAAAAAACACTCTAATTCACGTAAACTAAAAACTAAACCAGTCCTCTCTAGCCTTCCTTAACTGAGATCTCTGTAAGGTCTCTCAGTATTAAACAATGTAAAGCCCCTTCTTATGTTGTTTGTCTTGGAGTTCCCAATGTAAAATCGATTCCCATTGTATACGTCAAAGAGTTTACAATGTAAAAACCCTTCTTACTGTATTTGACATGGGGACTGTGTTAACAATGTCTCTCAGCAGTCAGTAGTAGTCAATAGTAGAAACTACTTCAAAGCAAGCTATCACAACTGATGCCCATGCTTTATGCCCTTGAGAGCAGACCAAGACTTACTCATGGAGGTGGTGTGGGTTAGAAAGTTAGTAGTCAGTAAGGCACACAATAAAACCTAAAAACTAGTGCCCAGACAGTGTTTTGCTTCAAAACAATAACTAGGGCTTTATCCCATATGCTTCCTGTGGCGCCACGCCTTGTGGCGATTCTTGAAGATAAAGCATTCAATAGTACAGAATCTGTATTGTGAACTGCAAAAAGGCCAATACAATAGGTGATGAAGGCCCTTTAACAACTCATATCCAGTGGTTCGGTAGTGCAAGTATTTTCTCCAGACAGGGCTCATGGAAGATATTCTTAGCTGCCATAATTGTTATTCTCTCAGCCACGCAAAACGTTTATTTTCAATGAGAAAGTTATTTTCCTTGAGACATCTTTTGACAGCACCTTACCAAGCATCCAGTTTATGCTATATGATTTACACAACAGGAAGCCACTTAAAAACAGATCGCCTAAAATGTTAGGTGTTCAAAATTCTCCCTCCAAAGTGTGTTACAATTTGAAACCAATCAATCAATCAATCACAGAATTTGTAGAGCGCACTACTTACCCGCGAGGGTCTCAAGGCGCTGGGGAGAGGGAAGGGGGGGGATGCTGCTACTGGTCGAACAGCCAGGTCTTGAGTAGCCTCCTGAAGGTCAGCAGGTCTTGGGTCTTTCGTAGGCTTAGTGGAAGGGTGTTCCAGGTCTTGGCGGCGAGGTGTGAGAAGGATCTGCCGCCGGTGGTTGTTCTTCGAATGCGGGGGACGGTGGCGAGGGAGAGGTCGGCGGAGCGGAGCTGGCGGTTGGGGACGTAGAAGAAGAGCCGTCTGTTGAGGTAGGCTGGGCCAGTTTTGTGGAGTGCCTTGTATGCGTGGGTGAGGAGTTTGAAGGTGATCCTCCTGTCGACGGGGAGCCAGTGCAGGTTCCTCAAGTGGGGGTGATGTGGCTGTGGCGTGGTACGTCGAGGATCAGTCGTGCGGAGGCGTTTTGTATGCGTTGCAGTCGCTTGATGAGCTTGGCCGGGGCTCCCGCGTAGAGGGCGTTCCCATAGTCCAGTCTGCTACTGACGAGGGCCTGGGTGACTGTTCTTCTTGTGTCTGTCGGGATCCACCTGTAGATCTTGCGAAGTATGCGGAGGGTGTTGAAGCAGGAGGAGGAGACTGCGTTGACTTGCTTGGTCATGGAGAGCGTTGAGTCGAGGATGACTCCCAGGTTGCGTGCGTGGTCGGTGGGTGTCGGGGCTGCTCCCAGCGTCGTTGGCCACCAGGAGTCGTCCCAGGCTGAGGTGTTGGAGCCGAGGATGAGGACCTCCGTTTTGTCCGTGTTCAGCTTTAGTCGGCTGATCTTCATCCAATCGGCGACGGCCTTCATTCCTTCATGGAGTTTGGCTTTGGCGGCGAGGGGTCCTTGGTGAGGGAGAGGATCAGTTGAGTGTCGTCGGCGTAGGAGATAATGTTGAGGTCGTGTTGTCTGGCGATGCGTGCCAGCGGGGCCATGTAGATGTTGAACAGTGTTGGGCTGAGGGACGATCCCTGGGGTACGCCGCAGATGATCTCGGAGGCTTCGGATCGGAAGGGTGGGAGGCGGACTCTCTGGGTTCTGCCGTCGAGGAAGGAGGTGGTCCATTCCAGGGCCTTGTCTCGGATCCCTGCGTCGTGGAGGCGTGCGCGTAGAGTGCGGTGGCAGACAGTGTCGAAGGCGGCGGAGAGGTCCAACAGGATGAGGGCTGCGGTCTCACCATTGTCCAGCAGGATCCTGATGTCGTCGGTGGCGGCGATGAGGGCAGTCTCAGTGCTGTGGTTGCTGCGGAACCCTGATTGGGATGGGTCCAGGATGCTGTTTTCTTCGAGGTATCGGGTTAGCTGTTTGTTGACGATCTTCTCGATGACCTTGGCTGGGAACGGAAGCAGAGAGATGGGCCGGAAGTTCTTGAGGTCTCTCGGGTCCGCCTTGGGTTTTTTGAGTAGGGCGTTGATCTCTGCGTGTTTCCAGCTCTCTGGGAAGGTCGCGGTCTCGAAGGAGAGGTTGATGATGTTGCACAGGTGGGGTACGATGGAGCTGCTGGCTTTGTTGAAGATGTGGTGCGGGAAAGGGTCTGACGGGGAGCCGGAGTGTATTGTGCTCATGGTCTTGATGGTGTCCTCGATGTTCACGCTGGCCCAGGCTGGCAGGGGGTCGTGGTCGATGGTGTGTGGCGGGTCTGGTGTATCGATCTTAGTTGGGGTTGTCTGGGTGTCGAAGCTGTCGTGGATGTCGGCGATCTTGCGGTGAAAGAAGGTGGCGAGGGAATCGCACAGGGGTTGTGACGGCGGGATGTCGTTGGTGTTGGAGCTGGGATTGGAGAGTTCCTTCACGATGTTGAAAAGCTCCTTGCTGTTGTGTGCGTTGTTGTCGAGGCGGTCTTTGAAGGAGATTCTCTTGGCGGACCTGATGAGGTGGTGGTGGTTACGGATGGCGTCTTTGTGGGCTGTGTGGCTGTCCGGTGTCTTATCGCTGTGCCATTTCTTCTCTAGTTTCCGGCAGGTGCGCTTGGAAGCTAGGAGTTCCGAGGTGAACCAGCTGGCTCTTTTGGTGGTGTCGCTGTAGGTGAGCTTTTTCAGCGGGGCGAGGGTGTTGGCACAGTCGTCCATCCATCGTCTGAGGTTGCAGGCAGCGTCGTCGGTGTTGGATGGGTCGGAGGGAGGGCTGAGAGCGAGGTTTGCCCGTAGTTGGTCTTCGGTGACTTTGCTCCAGCAGCGGCGTGGGATCTGTTGGGTGCGGTGGTGTGTGGTGGGTTTCTGGAAGGTGAAATGGATGCAGCGGTGGTCGGTCCAGAGGAGTTCCGTGGTGTGGCTGAAGGAGACGTGGGAGCTTGAGGAGAAGATGGGGTCAAGCGTGTGGCCAGCGCAGTGGGTCGGTGTTGTGACGAGCTGGCTCAGGCCGAGGTTGGCGAGGCTGTCGATCAGGGTGGTGGAGTTGCTGTCGTTGTTGTTCTCCAGGTGAAAGTTCAGGTCTCCGAGGAGGATGTAGTCGGTAGAGGTCAGGGCGTGCATGCTGATGAAGTCGGCGATGGAGTCGCTGAACTGGGGTCGGGGCCCAGGGGTCTGTAGACAAGGGTGCCTCTAAGGGTGGTGTTGGGGTCCGTGTGGATCTGGAAGTGCATGTGTTCGGCGGTGCTGAGAGTGTCATCGGTGCTGGTCGAGACCCTGATGGTGTTCTTGTGGACGATGGCGATTCCTCCTCCTACTGCGTTGATGCGGTCTCTGCGGGTGATCTTATAGCCGTCTGGGATGGCTATGGCGATGTCGGGGCGGAGGAGTCGTTCATCCAGGTCTCTGTCAGGAAGGCGACGTCTGGTGATGATGTGTCGAGCAGGTCCCAGAGCTCGACGGCGTGTTTGCGGGCGGAGCGGGTGTTCAGCAGGATGCACCGGAGGTGGTTGAGGTCCTTCTTGGCGGGCGCCTCGGTGGCTCTGAGGCTGGTGTAGCTGCAGTTCCGGCAGGTGAAGGGACCATGGGTGCGATTCGGGGCGGCCTTGAAGCAGTTGTGCGTCCGTCCGGGGTTGAGAGCGTGGAGTGTGGTGGCATCGTATCGGCGTCGGTCCTCGTGGCAGGAGCGGGGGGCGCGCGGTCCAGGGGTTCTGGCGCTGGGCGCGGTCCAGTCGCGGACGGGCGCAGACGGGCCGCCATTTATGGGGAGGTGGGAGGGAGGAGCAGCTGGGAGGCGGGAGGCAGGGGCAGCGAATGGGCAGTCAGGGGGGCGGGGCCGCAGGGGGCGCAGCGGCGGGAATGGCGAGAGGCAGCGGGGGCACAGAAGGAAAAACGGAGAGAAAATCAACAGAGATACGGGCACAGTACAGTGGGGCAGCGAGGGGCACAGAAGGGAAAAAGGGGAGAAAATCAGCAGAAATACGGGCACAGTACAGTGGGGCAGCGAGGGGCACAGAAGGGAAAAAGGGGAGAAAATCAACAGAAATACGGGCACAGTACAATGGGGCAGCGAGGGGCACAGAAGGGAAAAAGGAGGGAAAACAAACAGGAATACGGGCACAGTACAATGGGGCAGCGAGGGGCACAGAAGGGAAAATGGGGAGAGAAACAAACAGAGATACGGGCACAGTACAGTGGGGCAGCGAGGGGCACAGAAGGGAAAAAGGGGAGAAAATCAACAGAAATACGGGCACAGTACAGTGGGGCAGCGAGGGGCACAGAAGGGAAAAAGGGGAGAAAATCAACAGAAATACGGGCACAGTACAATGGGGCAGCGAGGGGCACAGAAGGGAAAAAGGAGGGAAAACAAACAGCAATACGGGCACAGTACAATGGGGCAGCGAGGGGCACAGAAGGGAAAATGGGGAGAGAAACAAACAGAGATACGGGCTGTAGGAAGGTGGAATCTGACTATATGGTTGCCCCCACTTTTTTCCTGGTGTTTTGCTGGTTTATGACTTAGTTGGACTGGGACCCTGCTATTCAGGGCCCCAGTCTATCTGCTCTCTCTAAACGACATGGAGTGCACTCTAGGTGCACTAGTGATTGGATACTGTGGTGCCTTATGAGTCCCTAGTATATGGTACCTTAGGTACCAAGGGCATAGGTACTTCACAGGCCTACCAGGGGCTGCAGCATGTATTATGCCACCCCTGGGAAGCAGTCTAAATCTGACACCACAGGCCTGCTACTGCAGCCTGGGTGAGGTGGTGCTAGCACCCCTCACTGAGATATAGGTTTCCTATATCTCTCCTGCACACACATATAAACCTATCAGTCACCCCTAAGGCAGGCCCTATCAATCCTGAGGGCAGGGTGCTTGGCTTCTATGTGAGGGGGTGCCTCTGCCTGAGCAGGGCCCCTCTGCAGCTCTCAGAGTCTATTCTCTGGGGCTGTTTGTGGATGCGGTTAAACCATATACTCTTAAGTGCATTATATCCTCGCGGTAAAATGCTAACTTTGGAATGGCTGCATCAAAACATGTCGTGTTTGGTGTCAAACATCTTGGAATACTACCCCCCGCCAATCCTGGCGGCGGGGGTAGCATTCCACCCTTCTAGAGGGATAAGACATGTACCTGCTGTGGAAACGCGGTAGAATCCTGAAGAGCCCTGGCATCACAAAATGGATGCCACCAGTCACAGACACTGGGCTGCCCTCCTGCTGATGACCGAAACTCACAGTGGAGGAAGCCCAACAATAGGCATCCTGTCACAGGGAGGTGTAACCACCTCCCAGACAGGGTTTAGTGTATTGGGGCTGGGTGGGTGCACTCTTAGAGTGCTTTGAAGTCCTGCACTGGGGGAGAAGAAGGCTCCTCTGTGCATATGCCAGTTCAAACAGGCTCAGGGGCTACCTGCCCCTGCTCTGGCGCGAAACTAGACAAAGGGAAGTGGGTGTAGCCACCCCTCCCTTGACCCTTCCATAGGTGGGGTCATAGAGCTAGTCCATCCCCTCTTTTAGTATAAGAAGGGGAACCCTTGAACTTGCTAGTTAGATAACCCCTGGACGACGCTCTACAGAAGAATCCTGGCCCTTCGACGTTCCACTACCTTTGGAAGACAGAAGAATCTCCCTTGGAGTCAAGGAGTGACTCCCTGCTTGGCAGGCACCAAAAACGACAACGACGGTTACAAACTACGCCGCTCCTGCCGGAGTCCAAAGTCCCTGCAGCCCAAGAAGTGGATTTCCTGACTTCTCCAAGGCCATCGTGAGTCCCCAGCGAAGCTGAGGCAAGTGGACCCCACGAGTGACGAGGAACCGCGACCCCTGGGTACCGTGCACTATTGTCGAGTGCAACCCTTTCACAACGTTCTACGAACTTGTGCGTTGGACCACGTGTGGTCCCGATCTCCAGCAAGAATCCCTCCGAAGATCAGAGGCCTACACCATCCCGAGTGACCGTGGGCCCCTGTTGAGTGATTCCGCCCGAGGTGTCTTTGCGATCCCTTGCCAGCCGGCTCGTGGGTCCCCAGAAGACTTCTTAAAGAAACCAAAGGGCTCCCCTGATTGCTCCAGGCCTGCCCTGACTTACCCTCGCTGGGTGAGTCCCTCAGACCTTGCTGGTCTGTGCCATCGACTTTTCTTCATCTCCCCGAGACTTGCTGTTGCCAAGGCTTGTTGGCTCCGATCGAGTTGCCGACACCGCAGTAAGCTGCAGACTTTATGGGACACCCAGAATCCAGCTCCTGGTCGTCGTCGACGCCTCCTGGACCTCGTGGCTGAAGAGTCAAGGCACCCGCAACCGACCTGAATCAACTGACGACGGTGGGCATCCATCTTCCTTGCCCCGAGTCACTGCCAAGTGACTTTGAACACTGTCCCCTCTGCTTTCAGGTCATCCTTCTTCAGAATCCAGGCTTGGATTCCACCGGACACTTCTTCAGCTCCCGCAAGCAGCAAGTCTTCTTTGTTCGCCATTGAAAACGACGCCGCGACCCGACACCAAAGGACACCTATGCACCCGGCTTCCCTGGGTGAGGTAACTCCAGCACTACGGTGCTCCTGTGGGTGTGGGCCCTAGAACTACTTACCCTGTAAGTGACTTGCTTGTAGGTTCTCCCGAAGTATCCTAGAACTCTTAATTTCCAACCGCGACTTGCCCCATTGAAGTCAACGGCGATCCGCGCCTGTGTATCCACACTGCACGCGTCCCCCGTGGGTCCTTTACTTACCTGCCTTGGGTGGCTTCGTGAGGCCCCAGCACTTCTGAAGGCCCTAGGCCTTGTCTCCCTGCAAGTCGTTGTTGCTAAGTCCCTTTTTAGTATATGGTCTGGTACGCCCCTAGGGCCCCAGCCATATTTTGTGCTTAACTTATTGTGAAACGTTGATTTGTGCATATGTTTGTCTTCTAATATCATAAAGAGATTAGTAGAGAGTTATTTAGAAATAAATACATATATATTTGATATATATACCTGTGTGGTGTCTTTTCATTTGGTGATTCAAGAGATTATATGGTAAAACAAGCTGCTTTACATTCCTTCAAGACTTAGCCTGAAGGCTGCTCTCCACAGCTACCACTAGGATAGCTTTCTTTAAAAGGTTGTCTTAAACCTATCTACCATAAGAGTCGATTTGCCCTGGTGCAAGGTGTCCACTTTAATTAGTGAACAGCATATACCAGGCCAACTTCTCACATTGGTGGGCAGCGTGTGGGATTCCAGCTTGCCATTGTTTTACCAGAAAATCTCTATTTGAATTACTAACTGAAAACCATTATAGGTACTCAAGGTACATATAAAGTCAAGCTTAGTATCAATAAGTTCTACTGAACTTAGAGCTGTGTGCCAAGGGATAGCACACCCTTTCCACAGCTCAAGCTAGGATCAGTAGGCCACAAACTAGTGTAGGTAGTACAACACTGCACAACACTAGAATGTCCTTAAAGGGTGGACCCAGTGGATCCACTCAGCCTCAGTATAAGGGCATGGCTTTCTCTGACTTGAGAGCCATGTGTGTTGACAGACACCTGAAGCTAGGACAGAGTCCCTCAACACTACACCTGATAGATCTGCTGACAGCAGATGACCTTAGATTGGCTCTAGGAGCTAAAGGGTCTGAATCAGTGGGTGGGTCAGTCATAGTATCTGGGTCAGATGATGAAAATCAGAATGACCAAGACTCTGTGATTGAAGGGCCAGGCTTCAAGGGGCCTGAAAAGGACAGAGGAATTCTCCCTAAGAGAACTGACAGAGAGGAGGAGAGGCACAGATCCCCTTCCAGGGAATCTGACCACTCTTATCACTCTGGCAGAGAATTTGTCCAGCAGAGGAGCTCATACTTTTCCTTAAGAGAGACCTCCTCTGAGAGAAGGTGCAAACTGCTCCAGTATGAGGAAGCCAAAGTGGCCCTCAGAACCAAGCAGTTGGCACTGGATAGGGAAGCCCTGGAGATCCAGAGAGCTTCTAGAAGAGAGGGGTTAGAACCCCTGGTGGCAGCAACAGTGTCCCTAGAGGCAGGGAATATATTCCTGACCATAGGAACCTGAGCAAGGTTGTTCCTCCCTACCAGAGTGGGGATGATATCCACAAGTGGATAACTGCTATGGAGAGGGCCTGTAGAGTACAGAAGGTCCCCCAAAAGCAGTGGGCAGCAATCTTGTGGCTCTCCTTTTCAGATAAAGGAAGAGACAAGCTCCTCACTGTTAGAGAGGAGGATGCTGATGATTATGAGGTCCTGAAGAGTGCACTGATAGATGGGTTTGGCTTAACCACTGAGGAGTACAGGTTGAAGTTCAGAGATACCCAGAAGGCACAGACTCAGGACTGGACTGACTTTGTAGATTGTGCATCCAAGGCTCTGGAGGGTTGGCTGGTTGGCAGTAGGGTTACCGATTTCAAAGGATTGTATAATCTAATGATGAGAGAACAGATCCTTAATAATTGTCAAAACCAGCTTTTACACCAGTACCTGGTGGACTCTGATCTGACCTCTCCCCAAGAATTGGGAAAGAAGGCAGACAAATGGGTCAGAACCAGGGTAAGGCCTAAGAATCAGGGTGGTGACCACAAGAAAGATTCTACCAAGTCCCAAGAGAAAGGTGGGGATAAATCTAAGGATAAGTCCACTACAGGGCCCCAAAAGTCCTCTTCTGGGGGTGGGTCCCAAACTCCTTCCTCTCCTGAAAAGAAACCCTATTGCCATGTCTGTAAAAAGCCTGGGCACTGGAAATCTGATCCCAGTTGTCCCAGGATTGGCAATAAAGAAAATGTTCCTCCAACAACTACTACCACCCCTCCTGGTACTACCAGTAGTAATCCTCCAGTTGGGAGTAGTGCACCCAAAAAGTTAGGTGCTTTTGCAAGAGGAACAGAGGTGGGCCCTAGTTTAGACAGGACCCCCTCAACAGACTCCTCAGACTCTGATGGTGGTATAGGATTTGCCACCTTTACCATGGGTCCCACAGCATTGGGCAGGTACAGACTGGAGCCAATAATTAATGGTCAGAAAGCTGTGGCATTTAGGGACACAGGGGCTAGTGTCACCATGGTGGCAGGGAAACTAGTCCCCCCTCACCAGCTTTTACCTGAGTTTAAATACCAGGTGACCAACATTGATGGTGTCAGAACAGATCACCCCATGGCCATAGTCAATCTCACCTGGGAGGGGGTCACAGGCCCAAAAAGAGTGGCAGTGTCCCCAACCTTACCTGTAGATTGCCTGATGGGCAATGATCTGGAAATTTCAGCCTGGGCTGAAATTGAACACCAAACCCATCTGAGGATGTTGGGTGTCCCTGTAAAGGTTAGTGGGGCTGTGATGGCCACAGCCCCAGCCCAAGATTTTGGAGAGATGGAGCCTGGAAGAATGGCCCACTTTCCCCCAGAAGAGAGCACAAGGGTTGAAGAAAAGTCTTCTTCCCTCCAGACAGTAGGTAAGGGTCAGCCTCCTCAGGGAACTGACCCTCCCCTAGTGAAGGAACTGCAACAGAGGTAGTCAGGCCTGGCCTGGCCCCACCCCTGATGGCAGAGGACCCTTCCAAGGTGGTACCCAGTCTGGAGCAGGTAAACTGCCTCTCTCTACCCTGCCTCAGTCAGCCCAGGGCTGCAGAGGTCAGGGAGGTCAGTGGACCCCCCAGGGCCCCCTGTCCAGAGGAACCCCCCCATCAGCAGATTAGGGGCACCCAGTTTAGTAGCCCGAGCCAGGTGAAAATTCCTCAACCCACTGAGGGATCCCCCATACCTTTATGTAGGGACCTCCCCCAGAAGGACTCTGTTAGGCAAGGGCAAACCTGGGACCAAAAGGTTCCAAACATGCCATGTCCCTCCAGTGTTCCATCCAAAGGGACCCAACCCCCAGCTGTAGGCAGTCAAAGGTTGACCCTTAGAGCAAAGTGCAACTCAGTCATGGAAAGACAGGCATACATGGTGACCAGTGATCTGAGGAAGCTGAGGCCAACCTTCCTAGGGCCTCACTTCCCTACTCAGACACCCCACCAGCCTTGTACTTTACCAAAGCACACCAGAGGTAGTGATTCCCCATGGTGGAGACCCTCTCATACCCTTAGGGTGAGGGATTGCTTAGTGGACCATAAGACAGGGGGCAACCATGCTAGTGCAGGTGCTTCCTTATATGACCACTTAATCAATAAAGGCTCAACTGGTCAAGGTTAGCCTTATCTCCTTTCGTTTGGGGGGGGGTTATGTAGGAAGGTGGAATCTGACTATATGGTTGCCCACACTTTTTTTCCTGGTGTTTTGCTGGTTTATGACTTAGTTGGACTGGGACCCTGCTATTCAGGGCCCCAGTCTATCTGCTCTCTCTAAACGACATGGAGTGCACTCTAGGTGCACTAGTGATTGGATACTGTGGTGCCTTATGAGTCCCTAGTATATGGTACCTTAGGTACCAAGGGCATAGGTACTTCACAGGCCTACCAGGGGCTGCAGCATGTATTATGCCACCCCTGGGAAGCAGTCTAAATCTGACACCACAGGCCTGCTACTGCAGCCTGGGTGAGGTGGTGCTAGCACCCCTCACTGAGATATAGGTTTCCTATATCTCTCCTGCACACACATATAAACCTATCAGTCACCCCTAAGGCAGGCCCTATCAATCCTGAGGGCAGGGTGCTTGGCTTCTATGTGAGGGGGTGCCTCTGCCTGAGCAGGGCCCCTCTGCAGCTCTCAGAGACTATTCTCTGGGGCTGTTTGTGGATGCGGTTAAACCATATACTCTTAAGTGCATTATATCCTCGCGGTAAAATGCTAACTTTGGAATGGCTGCATCAAAACATGTCGTGTTTGGTGTCAAACATCTTGGAATACTACCCCCCCGCCAATCCTGGCGGCGGGGGTAGCATTCCACCCTTCTAGAGGGATAAGACATGTACCTGCTGTGGAAACGCGGTAGAATCCTGAAGAGCCCTGGCATCACAAAATGGATGCCACCAGTCACAGACACTGGGCTGCCCTCCTGCTGATGACCGAAACTCACAGTGGAGGAAGCCCAACAATAGGCATCCTGTCACAGGGAGGTGTAACCACCTCCCAGACAGGGTTTAGTGTATTGGGGCTGGGTGGGTGCACTCTTAGAGTGCTTTGAAGTCCTGCACTGGGGGAGCAGAAGGCTCCTCTGTGCATATGCCAGTTCAAACCGGCTCAGGGGCTACCTGCCCCTGCTCTGGCGCGAAACTGGACAAAGGGAAGTGGGTGTATCCACCCCCTCCCTTGACCCTCCCATAGGTGGGGGTCATAGAGCTAGTCCATCCCCTCTTTTTAGTATAAGAAGGGGAACCCTTGAACTTGCTAGTTAGATAACCCCTGGATGACGCTCTACAGAAGAATCCTGGCCCTTCGACGTTCCACTACCTTTGGAAGACAGAAGAATCTCCCTTGGAGTCAAGGAGTGACTCCCCTGCTTGGCAGGCACCAAAAACGACAACGACGGTTGCAAACTACGCCGCTCCTGCCGGAGTCCGAAGTCCCTGCAGCCCAAAAAGTGGATTTCCTGACTTCTTCAAGGCCGTCGTGAGTCTCCAGCGAAGCTGAGGCAAGTGGACCCCACGAGTGATGAGGAACTGCGACCCCTGGGTACCGTGCACTATTGTCAAGTGCAACCCTTTTACAATGTTCTACGAACTTGTGCTTTGGACCACGTGTGGTCCCGACCTCCAGCAGGAATACCTCCGAAGATCAGAGGCCTACACCGTCCCGAGTGACCGTGGGCCCCTGTTGAGTGATTCCGCCCGAGGTGTCTTCGCGATTCCTTGCCAGCCGGCTCGTGGGTCCCCAGAAGACTTCTTAAAGAAACCAAAGGGCTCCCCTGGTTGCTCCAGGCCTGCCCTGACTTACCCTCGCTGGGTGAGTCCCTCAGACCTTGCTGGTCTGTGCCATCGACTTTTCTTCATCTCCCTGAGACTTGCTGTTGCCAAGGCTTGTTGGCTCCGATCGAGTTGCCGACACCGCAGTAAGCTGCAGACTTTGTGGGATACCCAGAATCCAGCTCCTGGTCGTCGTCGACGCCTCCTGGACCTCGTGGCTGAAGAGTCAAGGCACCCGCAACCGACCTGAATCAACCGACGACGGTGGGCATCCATCTTCCTTGCCCCGAGTCACTGCCAAGTGACTTTGAACACTGTCCCCTCTGCTTTCAGGTCATCCTTCTTCAGAATCCAGGCTTGGATTCCACCGGACACTTCTTCAGCTCCCGCAAGCAGCAAGTCTTCTTTGTTCGCCATTGAAAACGACGCCGCGACCCGACACCAAAGGACACCTATGCACCCGGCTTCCCTGGGTGAGTTAACTCCAGCACTACGGTGCTCCTGTGGGTGTGGGCCCTAGAACTACTTACCCTGTAAGTGACTTGCTTGTAGGTTCTCCCGAAGTATCCTAGAACTCTTAATTTCCAACCGCGACTTGCCCCATTGAAGTCAACGGCGATCCGCGCCTGTGTATCCACACTGCACGCGTCCCCCGTGGGTCCTTTACTTACCTGCCTTGGGTGGCTTCGTGAGGCCCCAGCACTTCTGAAGGCCCTAGGCCTTGTCTCCCTGCAAGTCGTTGTTGCTAAGTCCCTTTTTAGTATATGGTCTGGTACGCCCCTAGGGCCCCAGCCATATTTTGTGCTTAACTTATTGTGAAACGTTGATTTGTGCATATGTTTGTCTTCTAATCTCATAAAGAGATTAGTAGAGAGTTATTTAGAAATAAATACATATATATTTGATATATATACCTGTGTGGTGTCTTTTCATTTGGTGATTCAAGAGATTATATGGTAAAACAAGCTGCTTTACATTCCTTCAAGACTTAGCCTGAAGGCTGCTCTCCACAGCTACCACTAGGATAGCTTTCTTTAAAAGGTTGTCTTAAACCTATCTACCATAAGAGTCGATTTGCCCTGGTGCAAGGTGTCCACTTTAATTAGTGAACAGCATATACCAGGCCAACTTCTCACACGGGCACAGTACAGTGGGGCAGCGAGGGGCACAGAAGGGAAAAAGGGGAGAAAATCAACAGAAATACGGGCACAGTACAGTGGGGCAGCGAGGGGCACAGAAGGGAAAAAACAGTGGGGCAGCGAGGGGCACAGAAGGGAAAAAGGGGAGAAAATCAACAGAAATACGGGCACAGTACAGTGGGGCAGCGAGGGGCACAGAAGGGAAAAAGGGGAGAAAAACAACAGAAATACGGGCACAGTACAATGGGGCAGCGAGGGGCACAGAAGGGAAAAAGGAGGGAAAACAAACAGGAATACGGGCACAGTACAATGGGGCAGCGAGGGGCACAGAAGGGAAAATGGGGAGACAGAAGCAAAGAAATACGGGCACCGAGGCCACAAGCGGAGGGGCGATCTTACCAGCAGCAGCAGCGGGCGGACAACACAGGCGGAGCTGTGTGGTGGGGGAGCGACCTACCTGGCAAACCAGGATTCTGCCCTTATGCGTGGTGTGGCAAAAATTCCTGTTAGACCAGCACATAAGCCAGTACAGTGCAGTAGTCTTAATGGCGTGCTGAGGAAGTTTACATTTACAATTATGTCTGCGGGCTGGATACAAAGGAACATACACAAATAGTGCAACCCAACCTCAGAAATTACAGCCGTTATCGTTTCTATTAAATAGAATTAAGTGTGGCATCTGAATATGCAGCTTACTAAAAAGATGAGCATTGAAAGTCGTGTCTGCGACTCGGTGAGTAGGGTGTTTCAGGAATGCCTCTGTCTTGATTGTTTTTTCCGGACAGTTAGAACAGAAAGTGCTTCCTGAATCACGCCTCGAGCCAAACGAGACAGTTTCCCTGCAATACCCGAAGGCACTTTGTTGCCTGAAGCAGAAAATATAACTGTGGCTCATCTTTACAATCCCTGCAAGGTTGCGCTACTTTAAAACAGAATTAATCTGTTTCTAAAATAAGGAGTAAGCATTGCCCTAATTTACAATCTAATCGGAGGAACACATTTTGGGATATTATAAAAATCATTCAATCCCACTCAGTTTTGATGAAATGTGTTTCTAGAACATAAAAAAAGAACAAATATTGAAATTTTAAAAAGTCCAAGCAAAGCGCTGCTCGCTAAAGAATTGAATTACTTCCTTGCTGCTCTTGGTCGTGCAATTCAATTGTAAGGAAAAATGTACTGCTGATGTGACTAACAACTGGCCCCGCACTCATACTTTTATTTAACACAGCCTTGCCTTTGTTGATGATGCCTTGCCTCCCTTTCTGACTAATCAAGAAATGCAACTGCATTACACCGGTAAATAAACGTAATTTACACAGATTATACTTAAAAATAAACATCTAAATATGATAATATATGACATTTTTGTCTGGAGTACCCAACTTCCTATGAATCAGCAATGGTTTTGCATTTCCCCCCAAAATTTAATTAATGTGATATTCACTTTTTCCAAGCGTGCTGTAGAATCCTGACATTATCTTATCTTTCTTATCTTATCTTTATATTGACATTGCTGCCGGGGAGGCGCCTGAAACGCCGCTGGGGACCAGAAGTTCCAAAATTCCCTGCCGCTAGACTAGTGTCATCCGACTTGCCCTATAGAAGCGCGACGCAGCTCCACTGCGCGGGACGTGCCTAGACATACCAGGGGCGAAGGGCGCGCCCGTCCTGCGCCCTTCAGAGCCTGGAGGAGGCAGGGCCGGGCCACCCACCTCTGGTCTTTTCATTATACAAAGGTACTGTGTGTGTACTGCTTTGGCCCTATATTGATTGGGACAGTGATCCTCAAAAGCGATTCATCAATACTTTTATTCAGTAATTTTCAAGTGTCCGTAAAGTCTAGTTGGCGAACTCCAATAAACTTCTCTTTGCTGTGGACTTAATATGTCCTTTAGGGTTTGGTTCTGTTTATAAATTGCAACTGTTTCATGAATGCTTTTTAAAAAAAGGGTTTTATTCTTTTTCTTATTATATTTCTACTTTTTCTTGTAACAGCCTTATGCATTAGACCAATGCATTTAATGCGAGCCCAATCGGTTTTTCTTTTCTGCTCATTGGGCTTGAGACTCTATGCACATTTTGGTTTGCCTTCCCCTTATCAGACTTGTCAATTAGCAAGGCAAGGCATCCCAGCAACCAAACAATTGTACTCTCAATGAGATAGACCTCTTAATAGAAGCGGTCAAATCCATTGTAGGTTCAGACACTGTGCCCCACGGCGGTTCTCTAGGTAATTCTAAGAAAGTTGCACAAACTCTCCCTAACTACTTTAAAAGGAAAATGGTCAGGGAATTTACTTGGAAGATCTCCCCTTCACCAGCTGTTGTCGATTTAGCTTGCACTGACGAGCATGTTAACCCTGAACTTCCATCTTCTTGAGTGGCCGCTTTACCCTGTAGTAATCGCTTTCTGCCCCTGTTAGAGCTGACAGGGTAACAAGCATCCTTAGAGGCCCCTATTCAGGCCCTAGGTTCAATTGGCCTGCCTGATGCTCCCCCCTCGACATAGGTAATTCTATGTCACAAATTAAGGAGCTGAGGGCAGAGGTGGGGGAGCTCAAGCTTATGATAAAACATCTAACTAATAAAATTATGAACCAATCGCTAGCAGACAAAGATGCTAATACTATTAGAGTTTTTGAATCAACACGTAATCAGGAAGCTAGGATTTTAGAGCAGACACTTAGGCTAACCTCGGGACACACTACTCCAGGGAAACCCAACGAAACGTGTAAGACGAGATAGGGATTTAGTTTGGGGGCCTTGGAGACCTGAGCCTCCCAGAGAACTGAGACCATCCAGTAACTCAGGCATTCTGCATCAATCAAATCCACACAGTGATTGTAGAAGAGTTGGGTCCCTAGGCAGCGCTCATACTTATGTGCCACTGCGCAATAGCCAAACTTAATGACAACAGTAGGAATCCCTCATTTGTCAGCTCAATATACATGGTCAACAAAACTCCCCTCCCATATAAATACGAAGGGGTGGATTCAGAAAAAAATAAAGCTATCCATTGGTTAAGATATGGGAGGTGTTGTTGTTCAGTTATTTGAGAAGATATTATCAGTGCTAAAAGACACTCTACAATTAATCAGAAATTTGATAGCATTGAACTAACTCTTAGAGATAGGAAGATGGCTGATAGTTTGGTGGCCCTCAATATCAGGTCTTGCCCTACCAAAAACTCTAACAGTCAGTTCAAATATCAGTGGGCAGGTGACAGGTGTAGCACCCTGTGCAACATTTCATGCCCTGTAGTTGGTTCTTCTTCTTGGTATGAAGTTGACTGACTGTGCCTCCCAAGAGTTTCCTCACTAACACCTAGTCCAATCTTACTGAAACCTGATAGTAGCCCCATGAGGAAATCTTTGAGTAGTCAGCTACTAACAGTGTGTCCTGTCGAGTATAGTGCTAACACAGATTCCAGTTTGAATACTAGCTATGTAAATGTAAAACATCTTAATGGCTTACAAAGCGCACTGGCAATCAATACTGATGTACCCATTTAAGTCCCCATGGTAGAGTCATATTTAGATAACATGGCTATAACAGCAGGCAAACCATCACTAGTAACATTTGTTTCCTTGAATGTGGCTGGCCTTATTTCAAAACTAGCTTTACCTGCTTGGAACAAATTAATTGAAAAGTCCGACATTTGCTTGTTCCAAGAAACATGGGGGCATATTATCAAGGGCAGTATCGCCACTTTAGCGGCACTTTTTGCCGCTAAAGCAGCGATATTTTTAACGCCCTATTAGCAAGCTGTCGCTAACAGCTGTTAGCGCCAGCTTTATGGCGAAAGCGGCCGTTTTCTTGCCGCTTTGCATGTCAGCGATAATTATCGCTAATGACATGCAAAGTAGGCGTTCCCAACTAAAAGCGACTGAAAACAGTCGCAAACACAACTTACCCCTATTAGCAATGCCCGCGAAGCGATAAAATAAGTCGCGCTAACCGCGATTATCGCTGGAATCTAACACCTCTTTAAAACTTGACTTAACTATTCTAGTCAATGTGAGGTGGATTGTAAAGTTAAGTCCTCACCTGCCTATTAGCAAGCTTTTCATTAGCGCGTGGAATTTATCGCTGGATTTCGCGCGCTATTGCTGGGTTTCGCCGCTATCGCTGGATTTTCTATCGCCTTGGAGATAAGCGTTGATAATAACGCGGTATCTCCGCGATGTAATCCAGCGATAGCCGGCGATAACAAAAACAGCGCTAAGTGCGCTTTGCGATAATTATCGCACATCCTTGGTAATATGCCCCATGGTGTATTCATTCAATCTTTAAAGCAGAGTACTTACATTTCTTTGTTCCAGCACAACCAAGACCATCTGGGAGACCCACTGCAGGGTTAATAATCTGGTTCAGAGCTTCCCTCATTTGTAAAATTCGACAACTAGCTATTGACTGCCCTGATATCTCAGGTAGTCAAGTGACAAATGACAAGAAACCCATTGTAAAAATTTGCAACATCTATGCTAGAGGGGTCAAGGGAGGATTGGCGTCTAAAACTTTGCAAATCCTTGAGGACTACTTAGAATTGAATTAGCGTCAATCTCATCTCATCCTTTCTGGGGACTTCAATACCACTTTTGAGCCCCTCGATAGTGATGACCAGTAGTGGCTCCTCGAGGGAGTGCTGCGGGGCGGTGGGGCGGGGAGGGGCAGGGTGGGGGTAGTAAACTCCGGAATTGGGCCGAACAAAGTTGAGTAAAGAAATAAATAAACAAAACGAATTACATTGCGCGCGCTGCAACGCCAAATCAGCGATGCAGCCTGCAATGTAATTCGTTTTATTTCTTTATTTCTTTACTCAACTCAGTTCGGCCCAATTCCGAAGTTTACTACCCCCCACCCTACCCCTCCCCCGCCCCACCGCCCCACTGCACTCCCTCGAGGAGCCGCTACTGGTGATGACGCAAGGATATACTGTGAGGAGGATGAGAAATGGGCCATTCGTCCACTGGATTTAGCTCCTATAAAAAAGTGGTCTCAAGCAGCTTTACAGATGAAGACCTTAACTCTAGAATTAGATGTTAGGGCTGTCAACGGTTGGACTAAGTCAGATGTAAAGGGGTTTTTTACGCTCAACAAGCCAGATTGTGTGAGTCGCATCAACTACATTTTGGTCGATTTGAGGTTGTGGCCTTACGTTGATGGTATGGTGGTTATGAAAAGTATAGAGAGTGAGGATAACCCTTTGTGTCTTAGCATGCTAGCACTTTGTGGTAGGCACCCATCTGATCCTCTTCCACCTCCTCTCACTCTGGACATTAAGCTAACTAATGACATGCCCACCCTGACATCATGCCTTCCATTAGCTCTGACCTGCAAGTGGTTCTACTTAAGTTGACGAGGAAGCTGATGCAAGGGAACTTAGAGGCTTACATAAAAACGTTTTTGAGCACATGTTGTCATACTTTATAGTTCCTGTGTCCCATGCTCAAAAGTTCACTTCCAACTTTAGCTCTTGTTTTAATTCTTATTGTAGGCAATCCAGAGGACGTCTGGTCTCAGGCATTAAATCTAAAGACAATGTTCAAATCCGTTCTTCTATGAAGGCATTTAAGCTAAGTCTGTCTAAAGCTAAAAGGGATTGGGACGAAAAGTGGTGGCGGGATCTAACAGAAGCATGCTCTGACAATGATACTACTAAATTCTGGTCTTTGTTTACATGGGCGGGTAATGCTTCTGCGCCCCAACCACCAAACTATATATCCTCATTAGAATGGTTTGAATATTTTAAGAAGTTGTAATTTGATGACACACTATTCCCCATTGATGGACTGTCCTTAGTAATAGAACCCCTTAGCCATGCTGGTCCAATGTTTGATTTATGTGACATTATTGTCCCCCTTGATGCCATTGCAAGTGGTAAGGCTCTTGGGCCTGATGGCATACCAGGGGACATTTTTATCAATGATAAAGAAAATTGGTCAAAATATATACTTGTCTTAGCTAATGCTATTGCAAAGGGAGCTCCATTCCCAGATTCATGGAAAGGTGTTGAAGTGATACCAATCTATAAAAAGGGCGATAGAAATCTCCTGGTAAATTACAGATCAATTGGTTCAATAGATTGTATCTAAAAGGTATTCTGTCGCCTAGTTCTGACTAAAATCCAGGACTGGAATAACCAGAAAGAATTATTAACACCTTTCCAGGTTATGTTTAGGAAACAAACAGCATTGTCTTTTATGATTTTAAACAGGCACATTTTAGCACTTGTTAATTTTGTCGTCCGGTCAGATGAGGAGTCGGTGTTATGAGCCCCAATGTACCCCAATATAGGCCTAGGTAGTTGCGTGACCTTATACCTACATTTCTCCTACCTTGCTCTGCATAACGGCTCTGGTGGTGACCTTTTATCTAGATAGGTGCCGAATAAATGTCGTGTGTTTTCTTTGAAAACTATCCTCATTTATTATGCATGAGGATTCTTAGTATCACAGCAGTATTACCATCTTATGCATAATAACTCTGTACAAAAGTCACCACTATCGTCATCCTTGGTCGACAGACCCAAAGTACCATGAAACATCTAGGTAGAACCCCTGAGGGTACCTTTAGGGTATATAAGTCCCACATCTTCGCTGGGCAAACCAGAGGAGAAGCTTCCATGCTGACACGAGACGCTGAAGTTCCTGCCCGCAGACACTCCAGCACGCAGTGGTCTGACATCCCACGCAGGCTGTCCAACTCGAGCCCAAGATGGAGTCCTTCATTCTCTCCCATCAGGTAATGGGGTTGGCTCTTTCCTAGGGGATTCTTGACTTTACACCTACATAAATGATAGGTACACTTAGGTACATCTAGTTAGGGTTTGCATCTTAGCAGTACTCATGATTACTGCAATGAATCTATATGCCTGCATATATTTATTGTTTTAGCACCATGGTAGAATTCTACCTTTTATTTACTCGGTTGGTGCTTATAACAGTATATATCTGTTTCTGTCTAATGGTTGTTGCAGCACACGTATTTTATACTAGAATGACGCTGGTTCAATAAATGCTTATTGAAATGTACCCACCGTTTATTCTGTATATCTCTCTGAGACCGAGTGAGCACGAGTGACTGAGCGAAAGGTACTGTACTGTTTTCACGATCCCTGAGGAGTCAGGGTTGTCATGTTCAATAGTTGCCAGAAACTATTCGCTCATAGGTAAGGTTGTGGAGCTGATGGTGGCACTGTGAGCTAGCTGATCTACAGACTAAAATATCCTTTGGGGGTGTCTGGAATCAGTCTGAACACCAATCCCTTAGTTTCTGTTGTCTAAACGTACAGATCCTATATATATTTGTAGGAACTACATGACACGACCAGATCTCTTGATTTTAACTTTTGTATTGAAGACTGTGCTTATCGACAGAGGCAACTTGTATGTTGCCTTTGTCGATCTAAAATCTGCCATCGAGCTGGTCCCTTGCCTAAAGTTATGGTATGGACTCAGGGACATGGGCATGCCTTACAGATTTATGAAGCAAAAGCAATGGGCTCGGCCCTTTATGGAGCAGAACTCTGGGGCTTTTCTAACATTAATGAGATGGTTAGATCAGAATACAAATTCTTAAGGAATCTAGCCCTACATCCACCTAGCACCCCATTATATCCCCTAACACTTGATATGGGTAGGAAAGTGATTGCAAAAAAACTAGGTTGCGCCCACTATTGTTTTGGAGGAGAATATAGTTCACCCCCGAGCTTGCCCACTATGCTGTAGCCCTGCAGGAAGTGATTAAAGTGACTAGATTCAATACCATCATCTGACTTTCAAATATCAAAAAGCTGCTGATTGCTCTGTGCATGAGTGAGCTATGGGAGGCTCCACTTCGAGATCCTGCCCCCTCCACAGAGTTGTTAAAAAGCAATATTGGTCATGGACAGCATTAAATGATACCCAAAAGGCCATTGGAGGCAGATTGACTAGGGCATTTGTTGACTTTAAATTTATTAGTGCCTGTGAACAATATTGGGGCATCATCGCTGTACCAATGGATAGGAAGCTCTACTTTCAATTTAGGACAGGATCATTACCCCTAAAAGCATTTACTTGTATATGGGCTGCTATAGAATCTGCATTTCCACTATGCCCAGCTTGCATTGTCCAAAACAAAACTGTGTCTCATTTTTTATTTGCTTGTTCGGCTTCACTCGACCACATCTCCCGTGGATAACGTAGACAGATGGGAACACACAGCCATATTTATTGCATTGAGTATTTTAAGATCAGGCCCTGTCATATATCCCGTTTAACCTATGTTAGCATGAGCACATTGCCGACTATCCTCTGCTTTGCACACGTCACTATACAAATGTATTTTGCTTTTTGCCACACTGTACTTTCACACAGAACCTGTCGTTGTTTTCGAGTTCTGTTCTTTCCTGGGATTTAGTCTGCTTACAGTAGACAAATTGAAACAACAATGCCCCTTGTTATTTTGTTCTGGTCAATCCTCAGCACCTATACAAAACACACAAATGCAGCTGGTGTTTGGGAACACGTACTTCTGCCATATAGATATGCATGAGTAGGTGTCGTGTAGTTCCTATATTGCCCATACCGGACCTGCTCGTTCGGATAACATAAACTGTGGGCTTGGTGGCAGACTGATTCTGAGCACCCCCACCGAGAAATGTTAGCCTGTTTGCATAAGCTAGCTCACAGTGCCACTAGTGTCTCCTCTTATCGGGGAGAGATTAGTTTCTGGCAACCTCAGAACATGACAACCCTGATCCCTCAAGATCGTGGAAACAATGTACTACTTTTCGCTCAGTCACACGTGCTTATTTATCTTGTCTCAGAGATACATAGAATAAACAGCCTGGGCGTTTCAATAAGGATTTATTGAACAGTTGTTATTCTCGTGTTGAATATATGAGCTGCAACAACCATTAGACAGTAGCAGAGATATATGATTAGCAGTACAATGAATATAAATGGATAGTACAGTTCTACCATCTTGCAATACGCATGAATAAATACATGAATATAAAATGCATTGATAAAAGAAAGCACGTACTCCTGCGATGCCTATCTAGATGTACCTAAGTGTACCTAGCATGTGAGTAGGTGTAAAGCCAAGAATCCCTCTAGGAATTAGTCGAACCCCATTACCTGAAGTGTGAGAATGTAGGAGCCCTTCTTGGTCTCGAGTTGGACACCCTGCAGTTGATGTTCAGACCACTGTCAGCTGGAGCGTCTGCATGCAGGAGCCTCAGCGTCTCTGGTCAGTGTGTCGGCCTGAAAGTCTCGGTTCCCTCTCACTAACACTAGCAAGAGGTGCTGTATTTATACAGAAAGTATCTAGGGCTCCTTTGTCCCTTGTTGCTTGTATTAGCCATTTTTGGATTTGAGGATGACGTATGGGAGGAACCGTGTACATAGATATGGGGAGGAAGGTGGAGTAGCCCCAGCCTGGTTTCTAAGAACCCTTATGAATATTCATTCATACTGTGTGAGTCTATTGATGGAGTTATAGGACTCTATTGTTTAGGAGAAACCCTCCTTCTGTACCCAGGACTAGAACTAGGTAAAGGTTCAATCCTAAAAGGCTTGTTACAGTGTAGTGTAGGGGAGGTAATGTAGGTGAAGGGGTATGATGTTACCTGGGCCGTTGTTAGGGTACCTATATGGAACATAACATAGGTACCAACACACTTGGAGAGGGATCTTTCCAGGGAAGAGATTCTGACAGCACCTGAGATGTAGAACTTTCATCTGTTCATGCTAAGGTATGGGGTCACATGCTGACCAACACCCAGCGATCTTCTGCTATATAATCAATTTGCTTCTGTAGAAGGAGAGGGGGTTAGCTTATTCTGTCTTATACAATGTCAGCTCCTTTTATGATATATGGACTACATACTATGCTGACCATATTTGTGTTAGGCATTTCTTTACTTATTGTGGCACATATACTGCATACTAGAGCACGATAGTTAAATTAAACATTTTAAACCTTTCTTTTGTCTCTGTCAGATCTTATTGTGGACTTGTACGAGTGTGAGAGCGAAAGGGTCCTGCAACCGCGATTCATGAGAGGGTTGAGAGTTTGAATACTAGCAATGTAAATGTAAAACATCTTAATGACTTACAAAGTGCACTGGTAATCAATATTGATGTACCCATTTAAGTCCCCATGGTAGAGTCATATTTAGATAACATGGCTATAACAGCAGGCAAACTATCACTAGTAACATTTGTTTCCTTGAATGTGGCTGGCCTTATTTCAAAACTAGCTTTACCTGCTTGGAACAAATTAATTGAAAAATCTGACATTTGCTTGTTCCAAGAAACATGGTGTATTCATTCAATCTTTAAAGCAGAGTACTTACATTTCTTTGTTCCAGCACAACCAAGACCATCTGGGAGACCCACTGCAGAGTTAATAATCTGGTTGAGAGCTTCCCTCATTTGTAAAATTTGACAACTAGCTATTGACTGCCCTGATATCTCAGGTATTCAAGTGACAAATGACAAGAAACCCATTGTAAAAATTTGCAACATCTATGCTAGAGGGGTCAAGGGAGGATTGGCGTCTAAAACTTTGCAAATCCTTGGGGACTACTTAGAATTGAATTAGCGTCAATCTCATCTCATCCTTTCTGGGGACTTCAATACCACTTTTGAGCCCCTCGATAGTGATGACCAGTAGCGGCTCCTCGAGGGAGTGCTGCGGGTGGTGGGGCGGGGCAGGGGAGGGGCAGGGTGGGGGTAGTAAACTCCGGAATTGGGCCGAACAAAGTTGAGTAAAGAATTAAATAAACAAAACGAATTACATTGCACGCGCTGCAACGCCAAATCGGCGATGCAGCGCGCAATGTAATTTGTTTTATTTATTTATTTCTTTACTCAACTTTGTTCGGCCCAATTCCGGAGTTTACTAAGGATTCTTACTATGTGCTTGCCTAGTGGTCTGATTCCCCCCTTGGCTGACTGCAACACCCGGGGGATGGTGTTTGCCTCAGTGTATACACTTTGTTATGGCACCCCCTCAATGAGCGTTCTCCCGAGCATTCTCAAATAAGTACAGAGCAGACATGGGGCAGGTCCTGCCCTGGATTTGGGTATTTTTCCAGTAGTCTTTGAAATGAGAGACCTTAGTTGGGATCGAAACGTCGTCGACTTTTGTGTCTTGACTTTATTTGTTTTACTTGTATCCCTTATGAGCAAAGATGGTTTCTCAATTGTAACTTACTGACCGTACATTTACTTTTGAGTCACTGTTTGTACTATGCCTGAGGTCTAGAAATCTGCTGATTTCCAACTCTTCATCTGGAGAAGATAAACGTAGTTCTCATTGTATTTCTATGTTTCACTGTTTATCACCTCTTGAAGGGACCAGTTTTTTTGTTATAGCTTTAGAGTGCTGAGGTAGCCTGCTCCAGCCAATCAAGATGCTTAACTCATGCAGCATGAGAGCAGTGTCTGGATTGGATAAGGACCTGTGGGAGCTGTGGGACCTCACGCTCCGAGGTGTCTTCAACCGGGGACTGGAGAACACTGAGGACGTGCTGCAGGCTAAGGAAAGTAAAACTTTTTCTTTTCATTTTTAAATGTTTGAGTTTATTTGTATGTTTTTTAATTGTATTTGTGTTGGGCTACCATTTTTGTGGGTAATCAACCACCACTGGATAAGGTAGATTCTAGGGAAAATATACATATAATAGTGATTGTGCTTCGGGGCATTCTATTGTACCTGGAAATATTTAGTTAGAAACCCTTGTTGTAAGTCCCATTTAAAGCCAAGAATAAAACCAATGTAAACATCTGCTAAGCCTATTAATTTAGGTATTTCCATTATTTAAGACTCATATTTGTATTTATTGTATCCGTAAGTCTCTATGTAACTTTTAATTTAATGTGCACTATAATAAATCCCCATATATTCAGGCGTGTTTAGATTTGATATGTTTGTTTGTGAACATTTCTGTGTACGGGTATTACCTGTATATTTTAAAAGTGTATCTGTTTCCTGGTGCAACTCTCAATAAACATACTCCGTTTGATAACTTTGAAGATTTCATTTTATTTATTTGGAGTTATTGTAGACTGTTTCAACTACAAGTAACTGTCTCAGATCTCTTGTAGAGGTGGCGAAATATCTGAATAATATGAAATTAATAAAATGTAAGAAATATAAATACAACATAGCAAAGATTAAATCCTGCAGAGCGAGAAATAATAATGATTCGGAATGTGTGATAGCCTTACAATGAGTATTGAGCAATCAACAAGCCCTGTTATGCATCTGAAAAAAGAAGTTCTGTGATGGCTTAGGTTGTAGGTCGGCTAAGGTCAGCCATAGGATGTGACAAATAGGAGGGCCTTTAGATTTCTTCAGATTGTCAGGACAACTTCAAAACTCCGATACCTCAGCTACAGAAAGAAGCAAGAAGACAGACAGTTTACTACCACATCATGACTTGAGCTCAATAACATATTGTTGAATCGCCAAGGCTGGAGTGACTCCTCCAGTCGCGGCTGGCAGCACTAGAGAGTGGTGTGGCAGGCAAATGGGTGGGTGACTGCTTAAAAACACTTAATAAAGAAAATAAATAAAAAGGCACTTACCTGCAGAAAGGTCGTCGTCGCTCTGGTCTGTTTTTTTCTGTTTGGCTCTGCCTCCACTGTGGGGCCCTCAAGAACTCCCCTAACCACTCCTGGCGCTGCTTCCATGCTGTTAATCACCATGAGAGCAGCACCAAGATTGGAGGGAGCAGCCTCTCTCGGCGCTCCCAAGTGCACTGAAGGTCAACTTCTCATTAGGGCTATGTGGTGTGCTAGGAAGCAATGCAGTCTCAAACATTGTTTTGTGCAGCCCAGTGGGGTAAAAAGCTGACCAACAAGGTACTTACATTAGAATGGAAAGAGAGTGATTTCATTACATCCCAGTATTCTCTTTATGAATATGAAGAAGGCCAAGAGGACAAAATCTTGAGAAGACACACTGCTTCAGGAGTGGCGGCCACATTAGGGCAGAGCACAGCTATAAAAGGAGACCAAGATTAACAGCCAGACAATAATGACTTTTCTCTCGCAGTTGCCATGTTTTTGAAGGCACTCATTCTGGAATATTGTGGATCAAGCTGTGAGAGCCCATCTCTATGCATAATTGGTGCCTTTGTCAACAGATTGGTATAAACTAAGAACCTGCTAAAAGCTCGCCCCAGCTTGGGAGGAATTCAAAACTTGGATATTTTTGTACAAGTACCTGTAACTTTGTTGTCGTTTTGCTTATAGGAAGTGTGCACATGAATGTGCCTTTATTACGTGACTTGGTATCAGACAAGCCCCCTTTGGGACCCTGCCTGCATATTAGACCAATCGAAGAAGTAAAACTCTATTATTGCAACAAGATACTTTATTGGGTTCTTGTATCCTTTCAGTTTTAGACTCCTCAGCAAACAAGCTGTGTGTGAGTATCAAGATCTAGAAGATCAGTATCATGAGCAGGAGCACCATATCTTGGCCTCAATCTTAAGGTGGACCACGCTACTCTTAGGACAGTCTGGGATTTAATGGTGGGCAGCTGTTGTTTCTCTCATAACTGATGGCTTTGATGAATTCTAGTAACGTGCATTGTCCTCATTAAGTGCTCTACTATTTCTAACTCTGTTTATTCTCTACAGAGTCTCAGCTCTGCCCAACCCTTCCTCATTATAAAGGATTCTCTTCATCATCTTCAGGGAAGCCTAAAGATGCCAATACTCTATGCCTAATTATGGAGAAAGGTAGGAAAGATTACCTCATTTCTTGAAAAACCTTCAACTGTATACTTGGTCATTTTGTAGTGGAAATAACCATGTTTCTTTGTTCACAGGATCTGTTCCCTGGAGTCATCATCCTAATACCCTCTCCCTTCATCTTCTCATGGTTGCCTTAGTTCATATTCGTGGCTACCTCATCAAGGTTGGGGCTGTGACGGATAGTTTTCTGCTCCCATCTGACATAAACCTTCTGAAGCCTTTTACTGACTTTTTCCAAGCAATGTTACATGTACAGAAATAGAGTTGACAGGTTCCTTCTTCTCACAGAAAAAAACTATAAATCCCTGGCCAATGCATTTGGCCTGCCCTGAAGTTACAGCAAAGAGGTTTCCTTGATTCTATACAAAACAATTCAGATACATTTAAAATATGAGAGTGAGAGCATGCACCCAAAGTGGCATAGTCTCATTGAACCCAGATGCCAGGGTCTGTAGTCACCCCATGGGTAAACTTTGCCCATTGATGACCTGTAAGCTCTGACAGGGTTCCTCATGAAAGACAGATTGAAGGACGTTTTGTGGGCAGCATTTCTTGGATAAACAGATTAGACTTGAGGCCCAAGCCCATTTATTATAGTATGATCTGGAGCAGCAGGTAACAGACTAGACAGTCCATATTTCAGGGAACTTAAAAGACAGGAGCTGCAGACATAGGATAAACAGGAAACTCCTGCAGAGCACCAGGGAGAAGAGGCGTGTTGAAGTCCCGGAATAAAAGCCTATCAGGCAGCGGCCCAGCTGAGGTTAGCGTTTGAGTGGTCACCAAGGGATACGGAAAATACTGGCCGCATATGTAAAGGAATCGTTTGGGTTGGTCTCTTTGGGATACCCTGTGGCTCTCTAGATATGTCAGACCAAAAGTGGCTTACATTTCTGACATAATTTGACTCTAATGGAGGTATGGTACTCCTATACCATATTATCATTATTGACACCGTTCCCATCTCCCTTTCCCCCTTTGGTCAATAATCCTAATTTAACACCGGCCTTGGATAAGTCCTGATTTGAGTCATGAAATGAGGGAGAGTATACCCTGCTACAGGTTATTCTTCTAAAGGGGACAATTTAAACATTCAGTCAGTGTAAAGCAGGGAACAAACTGAAGGAGATTAAGGAGACAGCTAGACTCAGTCACTTTCAGCTCAGACACTGGGTAATGCAACCAAGTAATAGTGAAGCGACAACAAGGGAACTTACACCCTTCGAAAAACATTTAGCAGCCTATGAGTTGACCAAGGGTCTTTGTTCAGCTATGTATAAAACACTAAGGGGCATATATACAAGGCCATATCGCCAACACAAAGTCACTTTTTGTGACGTTGTGGTGGTGATAGGGGCTTCGCCTTATTTACAAGGCAGCGTTAAGCCACTTAGCGCGGCTTAACGCTGCCTTGTAAATAAGGCCCCCTTTCACGCTATACTTAGCGTGAAAGGGGTAGGGAATGGGTGTTGCGGTGGGCTTTCCACCGCAACACCCATTCATTTTGACACTGCCCCATATTTACAAGGACAGCGTAAATATGGGGCAGCGCCAAAATTAAGACTAGGGAAAACCTGGTCTTAAACAGGTGCAACGAGAAGAAATGTTTCATTTCTCCTTGTTTTTGCTGTTTCTATGTGCAGCACACATAGAAGTTTTAAAATGCCATTTAATATTATTTATGTGATGGAAGGGACACCTTCCTGCACATAAACAATCTTCCGCTACAACGCAGGCATCCTTGCACTATGGTGCAAGGGTGCCTGCATTGGTGCTAGGCAGCTAAACGTTGCGCCAATGCAGGGGGAAACGCAGGGCTGCCCTGTATCCTTGTAAATACGGTGTAGCCCTGCGTTTTGGAAGTGGCGAAGCGTGGCGTTAAGCCCCTAAATCTGATGCCACACACACACAAGTGGCAATACATGCACAGGTGGGAGAACATCATAGACACAGTGATAGCAGGAGCAGAATGGGTGAGGTTGTGTAGAGATATCCCAAAGATGGTGCACAGAGTCCTGCTACAAGCTAATGTACAATTGGTATATGATCCCCGATAAATTGCTATGCTTGTACCCTGACAGTGACGGAAAGTGCTGGAAGGGATACCAGATGGAGCGGACAAAGTTGCATGTATGGTGGTCCTGCTAGGTTTTGACTGTTTTTTGGAAGGAAGTATTTAGTCATAAAAAAAAGAGCAGCGGGCTTACCCATCCCAATGGACCCAGCAGTGACTATTTTAGGACCATGCTCTAAAAATTCGACATGCCTGAGGGGAGGTAATTGGCTGTTAATTATGCATATGCTCCTGGTGGCAAAGCAGGAAATTGTGGTACGTTGGAAAGATAAACGCCCTCCGGACATGATAGCATGGTCCTGTCAGCTTTGAAACTTACTTGCTGTGGAGATTTTGATATATGACATCTGAGATGAGCAGAAACAGTTTGATGCTCGATAGCAACCATTAATAGACTATTGTTGGACTTGGCCCTTTTTGCAGGGTCATCCCTGAACCTTTTTCCCTCCTCCTAGTATTTTTTCTGACCTGGTGTTGGTGGTTTTAGGACTCTGGGCACTTTATCACTGCTGTTCAGTGTTAAAGTGCATGTGCTCTCTATGGTAAACGTGAAAGATTGGTCCACACCTGTTTGGCGTTTTTAATTTACCTATCAGTCCCTTGTAAAGTGGTATCTCATATACCCAGGGCCAGTAAATTAAATGCTACTGGTGGGCTTGCAGTGCTGTTTGCGCCACTCACCAAAGTAGCCTTTGCAGGGCCTGCATGCGCAGTTTACTGCCACTTTGACGTGGCACATAAAGTGGGTGACACGTCTGTGACTCCCCTTTCACTACATATTAGTCACCCCTAAGGTAGGCCCTAGCTAGCCCTATGGGCAGGGTGTGCTGTAGGTGAAAGGTAGGACATGTGGCTTAACTGTGTGGCATGTCCTGATAATGATAAACAGCCAATTTGGTTTCTCACTACTGTGAGGCAGCCCTCTCATAGGAATGCATTGGGGATTCCTGATATGTGTTTCAGTGGTAATTCCTTACATGAGAGGAGTAGCGTGATCAAGTTTGGTATGTTTGGAATAGTGGTAATAAATGCTGCGTAATGGTGTTTGCAGATTTATTATCACTATTTTAGAAATGCCACTTTTAGAAGTGGGCATTTCTGTGTGCTATGTGTCTTTGTGCCTGCTTGTTGTGTATTGCATGTCTGGCTCTGGAGTGACAGGGGCTGGGGAGGTGCAGTGGTTCCGGAGGGGCTGGGTGAGTCAGCGCTAGGCTGAATAGGCCGATCTGCATTTGGAGTAGTGGGAGGAGTAGCACCTGGACCTGAATAGGACTGTGCCCCCCTGTGGTGTGTCTGGGGCCAGAGCCAACACTGACAATGGGGACTGTTGTGCACTTGTTAAGTGCCCCCCAGAACTGGTTTGGACTAGGTCCAGTGCCCTGTGCCAGGGCAGAACAAAGACTTGCACTGGTATAAATATTGGGGATGTAACCCAATGTAAAGTGCTGTGTGCTTACTGAACTGGTGGAGGAGAAGCCACTTGGGGGGGGGGACTGCTGCCCCAGAGTACTGCTGTGCCAGGGAACCACCATCTGGAGTCTGCTTATGTGCTGGCCTGAGCCTGCCTCCTGCTCGGGCCCCCAGGGAACTCCCAGGGTATTCGTGGCTTGCCTCCCTGACCCTACAAGCAGCATGTGGGGAGCTCTCTGGACTTTGCGCCTTTGAGTCTGTTCCCCAAGGGGAGGGCTTGCACAGGACTGATTTAGGGAGGGGCGCTTTTCTGCAGCATGGGCGTTACTGTCCACCCCTCCGTGGCCTGAGCCCCAGGTGTGGGCTCACTCTGCCCTTGAGTGCGTGTCGTGCTTTGTTGTTTGGCAGTCAAGAGCCCTGTACCCTGCAGGCGGTTTCCTTTAAAAATACCTGCGGAGGGTGGGGCTGGAAGAAACGGCCCACCCAGGAGCGGCCGCCGGTCGTCAAGGCGTTGCCTGGCAACCAGACCCCAGGGTGGAGGAGCCGGAAGCCAGGCAGGAGTGACGTGCTCAAGGCCAAGCCTGGATGTAGGCAGGGCCGAAGACAGTGGAGTCAGCGGAGACTTTGCTCAGCTGCTGGCTCGGTCGCAAAACGAAGCGACTGCACCACGTTGTCGCGGGCAGCCGTGGTGAACAGAGCCTTAATGGGGGGGGGGGCTGCCCACATGCCTCGCACAAGGAACAAAGACCGAGTGAGGACGCTGCAGTCGGCGGCGGTGCTCCCAGGCAGAGGAGTCGTACTCTGGAGCTTGCGTACCCTGAACAGTGCAGGTGCTTTTTGTTGGGGACACACTTCCTCCGGCGTGCTCACCGGTCCCGGGAAGAGGGACCAGGGTGAGAGGGAGGGCTGAGATTCCCCTGCTGGGCTTCAGTTGTTGGATTACCAGCCGGACCGCATCGCGCTGCCCTCATTGGGCTTCGTGCGGCTGACCCGGGGCCAACTGCATTTCTGGCTGCATTTGGGGGCTGATTTGGAGGACTCAAGCTGGGGGTCAAGTGGATCTCCTCAATTCCTATGGGGAAATGCCTACACGACCAGGAGAGTTCCTGGTAGCTTGTGATTACTGCAGTGTAGGAGCTGATGTGAGTATGTACGTCGGGTTACATTGACAGGGTTTACTCCACAGGTGCAATGATGATGTTTATGACGCAATGCCTAATTTCTGATGCAGTTGTAATGTGTGCACCTAATAATGGTTGTACTATGGTGCCCTGCTGATTATGTTCATGCATAATGCGTTATGCTGAAAGGTGGGCCTGATGCTTGACATAATATGTTTATGCTAAGTGTACCTTTACCAGTAGTTACTGGTTCTTTTCACTCACTGTGAGTGGTGATGTTATGACACAGGCCTGATTGGCCCTATAGTGTACATAATCCCTGTAAAGTCATACTAAGTGCCAGGTGGCACAGTTTATATATGTGATTACGTTCTAATGAGTTTTATGAGTAATACAAAGGCTATTTTTGATAACCTTGTGTGGAGCTTCTTTTGTGGTGTGCCTAGTGTGTCACTGCTGCGTGTGTGTTTTGCGCAGACGCTTTACACATTGCCTCTGAGATAAGCCTGTCTGCTCGTGCCAAGCTACCAAGGGGGTGAGCAGGGGTTATCTTCAGCGTGTAACTCCCTTGCCCTGACTAGAGTGGTGGTTTCTGCCTGGCTTAGGCGCATGCCCTAGCCAACCAGAAATGCCATTTCTAACAACTATCTATAGAGCGAAACCTTGGGCTTAAAGTATTCAATTACACTAAGAACCCTGAGGCTAACTAATATCTGAAGGGTGTATGGGAGAGGAGCCAAAAAAGGGGTGGTGCTTCTCTGTTATGATACCTCCAGTGCCTGAAAATGGGTAATCACCTTTAAAAATACTAGAGTATGGACACTGAATGAGGTGAGGTTGGAAAGGTGGGGGTAGGCTGTTGAAGTTTTCATTTAGTAAGGTTTTTTGTTATTTTCTTTAGGTCTGAATATCTGATGTTTGGATTGATTTAGATTGGAAATAATAAAATTGTTTATACAAAAAAAGACAGGAACCCCATTTTCCTGGAATAGGATGGTTCTTACTAATTGGTATCTATCTCTCAAATTTGTTACTCAGATACAAGATTAGAGTAGTATGCACACTTTAACTATTTTTGCATACAGATTCAGTTCTCAGCTTCTTTAGTTTTATAGCTGGGAACCGGTTTAGGATACCGTAGATTGTTTTGTGAGATGGTGGGAATGCAAGTGTACTAAGAAAAACCTGGCTAGGGGATATTGTATGCTTTTTGACAATTCTTAATGATCACAATAAAACTATCCCTAGTGGTGTGCCAATCAGGGTTATTCATCATATAAATCTGCACACTGTAATTTTGTTGGTAAGCCATTTTACCTGATGCAATTGGAAGGTTATTTTCTCATTAGGTGTTTCCTTGACCAATTTGCATGGCTGTGCATGGAATTTTATCCCAAAAGTAATACAAGGCCGTTCATAGTCCTGTGTAAGGGAAGTGTTACATGGGTGGAGCATGAGAATTCCCATGCATCCACCCATGCATTGTGATGCAAGCTCATCTTTACTAAAGTGAGTAAACATGGATTTGCGCCAAAACAGTGTGCCTACCTGAGGCTGGCATACCCAGGAGAAATATCTTTATTTCTCCTTGTTATTTCCATTTTCCATGAGGAATAAGACTCTAATAGCTTTTGTTTTGTAAGGTATGCCTTCCTGCACAAAAACTATTCTGACAACAACTCAGGCACCCTTGCATCGTGGCCCAAAGGTGCCTACGTATTGTTCACAGAGTGACTGTGTGATTAATGATCCTTGAAGTTATGTTTCTTCAAGGTTGTAGCCGATTTTCTGCTTGTTAAGTTGGAGCAATACTCCAGCCCGTCGTAACGCAACGGTGCCTGCCTAGGCACTAGGCAGCCAGAAGTGCGAATGTGCTACAAGAGAGAAGGAATGTGGCATATCTACGAAAATATGGCGCATTTCTGCCCTCTCCCTTTGATGCAATGCAGCGCAGCAACGTCCTTTGCTGTGTTGCATTGCATCAAAGTTGAATAATTCTGGGTCTGAGATTCTTGGACTTGGTGAATTCAAAATGCTGTATTTGTACCTATTTTAGGGGGGTTCCCTGTTGAACCCTCGGAAAGCTTTTCTTAGAGAAAGTTTTGATTTTGTTTCTCGTTGCAGTAGCTAACATCTTCAGGGCCAGATTTACCAAACTCTTTTCACAGCAACAAGGGCCCAGAGTCTGGAGATCTGAATACCACTAGGGCCCAGATATATTATCCAGGCATACTAAAAGAGAATAGATCCCTTCAGTTTGGGTAGAGCTGGCAGGTTTTTCATAAGCTTTTCAATGCATGATCATCTGGTGTCGCTAGTTCTCTGGCCTAGTGCATCAAATGGATTATGCCGTTAGTGCTATTGCTATCTTCATATTTGGAGCTCATTCAGCAAAGTAAGTAGCTCTGCTATCAGTAAAGTGGTGGTAGAGATGAGGGAGCGCTAAGAATGTACACACTGCTTACAATCAGCATATTTTAGTACAGATTGGTTGATACCACAGAGTTATTGCCTAGGTGACACACAATTCAAGTTACCAGGAGATGGAGTATGATAAAAAGTTATAGTTTTATGCTGAACACAGATAATTTCCTCCCTCTTATTTAAGAGAGATCCTTTCATCCCCTGTATTCCTGTGATTGTGTGTTTTTGCTTGAGGTCAGTGACACTGTGAGAGTATCCAGAGAGCGACTGCGTCATCAATAAGCCTTGGAGCTACGTTTCTTCAAGATTGTCAGCCATTTCTATGTGTTTCTACCTCTGGTTGGATTTTCCTACACCTCTGTGCCTTTAATACATTTATGATTTCCATTACAACCAAGTCCCTGACAATTTTTATGTTCCGTAACGTCAACTGTTTTTTCTATGCAACTCCAGAATCATCTGGAACTTCATTATTAGGAATGCTAATTTCTATTACAGATACATCACAATCATGGAAGAATAGCTGAACCCTCTCGACATCATGACGATTCACAAAGCGTTTCGCGCCTTCGGCGAGGATTACTTGAGTTATCAGAAGTAAGACATGCTTACTCACACACCTAAGTCACACAGCCCTTTTCTGTGAGTAAACGGGTCTTGTCCCTGGAAATTAAAGAGTTAGCTACATTGAAGTCACGGGTAAGTCTCAGCTATTCACAGAATATGGGCCTTGAAATTATGATATAAGTGACACCTAAGCCAGCAGTAAGAATCACGCCCTTCGTCTATACCAGAAAAAAATCTTTATAACATTTTAAGTTAATTGAATTTGAAGGCAATAACAGTCTTTTTTAGATTGTGTTCGGCGCCACGTTGGCAGAAAAAAACATATTTCTCTCTGAGTTGGGTTGATTGCACCCAGAGGGAGGAATCTCGAGAAAGTTATGCTTAAATGTTGAAGAAACAATATACAGTTAGTACTTAATTTCATTTTTGTCTCGGGGAGGAGATGCAGTAAAAAATATACCACTTTAGATTACTCATGTTATGAGCTATGAAACTATCCAAGTAGCTGAGAAAAGATGCCGGTAATAGAGCCATTTCAGTGAAAAGGGAAATATTGAATTTGTGCTGTTCTGACCAGCATGCACTGGAACTGGTAACAGCTACATTAGTCAGTGCTCTTTTACAGAATTCTCACACTGGATGGATGCCAGATAGTCCACAGTAACTCGGGCTCATTTTCTCCTTCATTTTTACACATTGTAAATTGCTGCAGCGATGCAAGTCACCTGGGAAAATGTGACAGAAATACTGCTATGCTTTCATCTCTGCACTGGTTGTCAGTAGGCGCGAGAACACAATTCTCAATCTGCTGCCTTCTGCACAAAGCAATTTGTGATCAGAGACAAGGGCACCTGGTGGCAACGGTTAACTCCTTCACTGCTGCCAGAGTCTTACTGTTTCAAAATAAGACCTTCAAAAAAGCACCCTGCAAATGTTGATCTGCTTGTGGATGAAAGCTTGTGCGTTCTTAAACTTGGAAATGCGGACTTGACTTTTGGGACCCGATTCAAAAAAGCAGTTGTATCCATATGTGCAATTCAGGTGTGAACGTGACAGGACTTACAATTGACGATTCAACGCTTTCAACACGAGCAGGCACATGCATCAACCTTTTTTGCGAGCGCAAACGGTGCGATTCGCAAAAATCGGCCGTTTGCGCCCGCAAAAAGGGCTTCTGCGATGCATCAAACTCAAAGGCTCTTGCAATTTAAGAAATGGCAATTTATTGCGATTTCTTAATTATGATACATTTAAGGAATCGCAAATTGCGATTCCTTAAATGCATGCATGATGAAATCGCAAATAGCGATTTCGGTAATAGAGTCGCAAATTACCATCAATTTGAACTTGATGGTAATTTGCAAAAACTTTGAAAAATGCACTAAAGTGCATTTTTCAAAGTTGCAGGTTACACACACACATGCCCTTGGGGCATGTGTGTGCGCAACATGTGTGCACAGATCAATTTCAGGGGTGCAACAGGGTGTGCTTTGACACCCTTGCACCTTGAAATTGCATGCGCAATTTGCGAGTACCTATTGGTACTCGCAAATTGCGCATGTACTTCCCATTCATTCCAATAGGCCTGTAGGCACATAGGAATGAATGGGAAAGCATTCCTTAATTGCGACTCGAAATTTGCGAGTCTCAATTAAGGAATGTTTGGGAATCGCTAATTTTATAGCGATTCCTACATGCATAGGCTTTTGCAATTCCTTAATTGCGATTCCTTAATAATCGCAATTAAGGAATCGCAAAAGTCTACAATGATGCATGTGCCCCGGGGTGCTTTTACTTTCGCAAAAATATGTATTTTACTCACACAAAAAATTACCAACGTATGATGTAAATAAATGTGTGAGTAAATGTGCTTCTATCAGTAAAATGCTATGGAAAAATAGGGAACAGCCACGAATCTGTTCCATACTCACTGTGAACGTGAAGATGTTTTGTAAATCTCTCTGTGTTCATAATTCCTTTTAGTAATCTTTTGTGATTTTTAAGCAATATGTCTGAAGTATCTGAAATTAAATCCAATTTCTAAATGACATATTTTGATCTCTGTTTTAAAAATTACCATAGCAGTTTGCATCGAAGAACACATATAGGCCTGACAGGTGGTGCTGTATTATCTATACTTTAAGGGCCTCATTTACTATATTTTGTCGCAAGACAGCGCAGCAAGCCTTCCTACTGTGCTGCGTGTGTGTCAAAATAAAAGGGCAGGAATCCACGGTATCTACAAGATATGGCACATTGCTGTCCTTCTCCCCTGCACCGACGCACAAACAGCAGCCGTGGGCCAATGCAGACACCCATGTGTCATGTTGCAATGGTGCCTGCCTTGTGGGGATGATTGTTTTTGTGAGGGAAGGGACACCTTCTGAGTCAAGCAAAAACAGTTCCATTCTGCGCACCCGAAAAACGCGGTGCCCGGTTGACATAAGTTTTGTGTGCCACAGAAGGAGAATTTGATGATTCTTCAGACCAAAATGCACTTACTTCTTAGGCTAATATGCTAGTAAGGCAAATAGTGGTTGGTGCAGTGCAAAAGCTAGGAGCATGAAAGTTCACAGGGAGGGACAGGTCCCTCACCATGCTAAATATTTGAAACATACACAAAGTGTGAAGTTCCTGTTCCTTTTGGATGTTTGAGGTTGAGAAGTGGCATGAGTTGCAGACTACCTGCCTCTTTAAAATAATTTATGTAAATTGTGAAGAATGGGGAGTTTTAAAAAAGCAAAACAAAAAGTGGAGTCTTCGGAGGCTATTTGTAATTGTGGAGAACACGTCTCCTGATGAGACCAGGCTGCTTTGTCGATAAGTGAATTATAGCTATGTAGCAGCTGTCCCTGTGCTGATTCTCAATTTATTGTTTATTGTTTCAGCTTTCTGTCATAAAATAATAAATAGTAAAATCAATACATACTTAAAATCAGATTAAACAGTCTCTTGTTAATCGTATTTGCCAACAAGGTGCAAACAGTATGGACAGTAGCACGCGTAGGACCCGCAGGTACAAGTTGATGACCCCGTAAAGTGCAAATACACATACACTAAAGAAATGGCGTTGGCATTCCCCAAGCTACATAAAATAAGCCTATAGGATACAAATAATAGCGTCCATTAATGCAACAGCTGACAATCGAGATCTGCGGGGTGTAGATGCACAAATTTTATATAGAAAGCATAGGCACCATAGTGTCCATAATTAAATGCATTCCTGTTGGAGCCTAATCAGATTCCTGGGGCGGCTACCAGCTCCCTCATACATGGCCAAGCTGCCCATAGGTATGAGGTTATTGAATTCATCATCTGTTCTGAAACAAAACGGTAATACAGTCCCAATGCATTTAATCTCATATTTCCTAAAAAGAGGCACAAGTCACCTTTTACTTGCTAAGATGTGTTTAGTGCAAAACAGCAAAATGTGCAATAGATTCTCCTTCCCCCAAAATTACAGTATTCGTCACTTATAGGGAGCCTTGCGCATTTATCTAGGTCCCTTGTCGTCAAGGTATCCAATCAAATTTGATATAAAGTGTATGTTTTTGTTGAGGGTGGATCAGATACATATATAACATGATGACAGTACCATAGGTGTTGCTAAAATAAGGCCTAAATAAACTTCCAGGTCTAATCAGGGAAAGTTGTCTCTCCATTCTGATCTCAAAGCATCATTCCTAGGCAGGTTTTAATGTGTCCTGCCTTACGCTACTCAGGTCAGTCCAGACAGACCCCAGCTGCAATTCAACTAGCATGCGTTTTACTTGGGACAGCCAGGAGTTTCTGCTGTGAGCACCAGTGTGGGCGACTTCATTTATAGATTTTACATAGGCTACTGCCTTGGGGTTCAGCACAGCTATAATCCAGTATAATACTGGTTTTAGAGCTGCTTCTTCCGCTATTGGTGTGTGCCTGAGTTCTATATAAAGTGCTAGCAAGGGAGTACCAGGGCCCAACCTTAACAGGTATCTAAGTCAATTATTCTCAGCCACTTGTAGTGGGTTTAGGTTCCCATACCACCAGAGCTCAGCTCCGTAAAGTGCTACTGCTTTCGCCTTCTGTCTATAAATTTGCAGAATAAGCAGGCGCCCCCTGCGCCTAGAGGAGGTGTGCCCTTAGTAGCGCCACGGGACCGAGCATCCCGTAGGGGGGCTGGTTAGAGGAGTGGGACCAGCCAGTGATGTCACAAGTTGGGCGTGCTAGAAGGGGAAACGAAACTGAATCCCACTAGCATGTTATTTAAGCCTGGGCCACGAGGGAATCCTCCTCTTTGTCTCCCTGGACCCTGGGATAGCTGTTGGGAGACAGGGAAACAGTGAGTAATTGCGGTGCTTGGTACCAGGTGCCAGGTACATGGGTAAACCAGGTGGCTGGCAGTATTTAGCTGAGTGGAAGTGGGGTGGTTAATTTCCTCCCTGGGACGTTGCTTTGCTATATAACAGGTCCAAGCTCCATCACTGGGAGCTTCCACATGGAGCTGGTGTGTGTGGCCCACAAGCCTTTTAGGATAATTACCAGGGAAACAGTGAGTAATTGTGGTGCTTGCTACCAGGTGCCAGGTACATGGATAAACCAGGTGGCTGGCAGTACTTAGCTGAGTGGAAGTGGGGTGGTTAATTTCCTCCCTGGGACGTTGCTTTGCTACATTACTCGCCTGGGCCCATTCATTTACGCTAGTTAGCAGTCACCGCTGGGGTGTCAGTTGTACTCTTATCAATCTCTGCGACCAATTACCTTCTCCTGATTGGAAGAGTAATGACTTCCAATGGATCCTTGTTAAATAAGGGTGTTATGGCTTTATATTTATACATATATATATATATATATATATATATATATCCAAACACAGTTTTTTCGGACGTCTCCAGAAAAAATGCAAGGACACCTTGAGAGTTGCAGTGTAGGAACTTTACTGACTGCACCAGCAACGCGTTTCAGCTTACGCCTTGATCACGCTAGAGGGCTAAACAGTACCACCACATTATAAATCATATGTGAAGACATAGTGAAAGGACAATTCATTACACCATATGTGATAAACATAGTAAAAGGACAATTCATTATACCATAGCAAACAAATAACAACACATGGTGGCCATCTTAACACAATTCATTATGATGTATAAAATATACAAAAAATATAACTTGGATTCACATGAAATTCATTAGTCCCTCTGTATAATCAATGAAATTCAATAAATCTCTAAATATGGATATAAGCGCAGCAAAATCAAATATATAGAAAAATCTAATATATAGAAAAAACATCTGAACGACTAACTAATATACGTCCATAGATGAATATACATGATATAACCAAATGTAATAGTCATAATCATGCTGCCTGGTGTAGCCAATTACCAATTCTGCCCAAGTGGGCAAAGGATTACATCCAATGAGCAAAGCTGCCCCCATAGATGAAGAATTCCATACATGATATATGTGTAAGCGGCCAGAATTAAACGAGTGTACATCACCTAAAAAAATGTGAAAAATAACAAGTTAAAATCAACACTAAGTTTCATAATTCTAAACATATTAAAATTGTTACACAACAAATTTAGCAGCATAATTTGTATTTACAATAACATATATAAATGTTTTAGAGCTTAATGATGCAGGTGTACTGCTAATTCTTCACTTGAATTTAACCCAGAAGGGGTCATGGTTTCTAGGTCAATGATATATCTTGACTCTAGTTGACGTAATGCTAATTGTCTATTGCCACCACGTATATTAACAGGAACAGCATCAATCACCACCATATGATAGAATTTTGTCTATCCAATAATTTTTTTCTTTTTGATGATACCGTCTATTGCCAGTCACAGGGCACTGCAATGGGAACCTGCTTCGCCCCCAGCTATGCCAATTTGGTGATGGGCTGGTGGGAGGAGCGGGTGGTCTCACAAATGGTGGATTATGATCACTGTGTCCTGTGGCTGCGCTATATAGATGACATTTTTATCATTTGGAATGGTGACATTGATTCAGTTAGGGGTTTTATCCGGAATCTTAATGACAATCCTTTTAATTTGGTCTTGGTGGAACATATAAGTAAAACCAAAATCGAGTTTTTAGATGTCTTGGTAGAAGTCATAGATAACACCATACAGACACAGCTGTTCCGTAAAACAACTGCAGGGAATAGCATTCTGAGTGCCTTAAGTTCCCATCCTCGGAAACTGGTATACAGTATTCCATATGGTGAGTTGCTACGCGCTAAGCGCAATTGTAGCTCTGAGAGTGGCTATTTGAAAGAAAAGGAAGTGATGTTCCAACGTTTCAAAGATAGAGGGTATAGCCTTAAAACTATTTCTGAGGCATGTACTAGAGTTGAGTCGGTTACCCGTACACAGCTGTTACATCCTATCAATCGTGATACGAATAGTGACAAGTTGAGATTTATTACCACCTATTCAGGTCAAGCACAAGACGTTCGCCATATACTTAAAAAACACTGGCATGTCTTGTTAACTGACTCTAATCTTTGCAAACATTTGAATAGTTGCCCCCAAATTACTTTCCAACGAAGCCGGTCACTTAGAGATGTATTAAGTCCCAATCATGTGACCCGTAAATTAGAGGTAATGAATAAGAGCTGCCCGGGGTTTCGTTGTTGTAAGAAGTGTAAAGCCTGTAGGAACAGCAATGATTGTACAACATTAGCCATTTCAAGCAGTAAGAGGGAACATGTCATCAAAAAAGCTCTCACTTGTAATACGACATATTGCATTTATGCACTGGTCTGTCCTTGTAACAAAGCTTACATAGGGAGCACAATCCACTGTGCTAAGAAACGTGTATTAGAACATGTCAGGGCTATACGCCATAACAACAGGCAGAATCCTGTTGCCCGACATTTCTTTGATCAACATCTGCAGGATGAAAAACTTTTAAAAATGGTGGTGATTGATGCTGTTCCTGTTAATATACGTGGTGGCAATAGACAATTAGCATTACGTCAACTAGAGTCAAGATATATCATTGACCTAGAAACCATGACCCCTTCTGGGTTAAATTCAAGTGAAGAATTAGCAGTACACCTGCATCATTAAGCTCTAAAACATTTATATATGTTATTGTAAATACAAATTATGCTGCTAAATTTGTTGTGTAACAATTTTAATATGTTTAGAATTATGAAACTTAGTGTTGATTTTAACTTAAGTTATTTTTCACATTTTTTTAGGTGATGTACACTCGTTTAATTCTGGCCGCTTACACATATATCATGTATGGAATTCTTCATCTATGGGGGCAGCTTTGCTCATTGGATGTAATCCTTTGCCCACTTGGGCAGAATTGGTAATTGGCTACACCAGGCAGCATGATTATGACTATTACATTTGGTTATATCATGTATATTCATCTATGGACGTATATTAGTTAGTCGTTCAGATGTTTTTTCTATATATTAGATTTTTCTATATATTTGATTTTGCTGCGCTTATATCCATATTTTGAGATTTATTGAATTTCATTGATTATACAGTGGGACTAATGAATTTCATGTGAATCCAAGTTATATTTTTTGTATATTTTATACATCATAATGAATTGTGTTAAGATGGCCACCATGTGTTGTTATTTGTTTGCTATGGTATAATGAATTGTCCTTTTACTATGTTTATCACATATGGTGTAATGAATTGTCCTTTCACTATGTCTTCACATATGATTTATAATGTGGTGGTACTGTTTAGCCCTCTAGCGTGATCAAGGCGTAAGCTGAAACGCGTTGCTGGTGCAGTCAATAAAGTTCCTACACTGCAACTCTCAAGGTGTCCTTGCATTTTTTCTGGAGACGTCCGAAAAAACTGTGTTTGGATATTGCAGGGTTTCCGATACCCTGAGCGAGGACCGCCCTGCTTGACAGCCTCTATGTTTATCGGATTCTGTGGTACATATATATATATATATATATACACATTTTACTTAAATGGAGTTTCTGGTAGCTGAGTTGAAGTGGTGTGGTTAATTTCCTTCCTGGGACGTTGCTTTGCTATATAACAGGCCTTGTCCGCTCATCCCTGATTGTATCAAGCGGTACAGTTTCCAGATTGTGGGGATAGCTATTTGGCTATAAGTAACAGCGGAATCTAAATATTATCTGTTGGTGTTCAATACACTTGGCATTAAGTGGGCATTGGGAAGGTAATTCCTTTTTCTAAAAGTGCATCACACTAACATGTAAAGCTTTATAAGGCTTTATTGAATTGCCAAATATTTATCTACAAAGTTTCTCTTCCCCTTTTTTAAGGGTCAGCGGTCCTTGGTGTGGACTGGTGGGGTGCAACACTATTAACGCGGAGGGGGCCTTAGGAAGGCCTTAGGAAGGTAATGCATTTTAAAATACATCCAGCTAAGAGGTAGCTTTGGGACTTTATCCACAGGAAATTAGAATTGCTAACAAATCAAGCAACATTAAGGTTGCTCTACGCAATAGCCAACAATTATACGCACATTTTTTCCTTTCTTGTTACTTGGCTGTAGCTATAGTCCTTAAAAATACTGGCCGGGTAGGCTCTCATTTCACGCTAGTTTTAAAAAACAGGAATAAACACCAGATTACTAGGAGTCCCAGTATCAGCTGGGAAGCAGGTCACAACACAATAGTGTGAAGTGCGTTCAGCTCCTACTTGCAGGGCAGGTTCATAGCGGCAGCAAGGGTAGGTCCACTTTTGGGGACGATACCGGACATCAGGTATCCCAGTAGCAGTGTTGCTTGTGTATTACAGTAAAGGCAGATGCCCAAAGTGCTTCTGATCACATGCTCACCATTAAAGGTCAAGTGCTAGTCCCTACAAACGTCCTATGGGCCAATGCGGTATGCAGTGCACTCCTTTCCGTTGTTGGAGGAGATGGACAGGGGGTGCAGTTGTCAAACTCTTTTTCCGGCAAAACTCCCTTTAGGAACGGACAGGTATGCCTTGGGTGGGACCGAGGGACAGGCTGTTGCAAGGCGGGGTCTGCTGGCACGCTGCACACAGCAGATGTCTCAAGAAGTATGTTCTCCCCTGGCAGTGGAGGTGATGGACATCTTGTGAAGTTGTCCCGCTTATGCTTCGGTGAATGCCTTTTAGGAACGGGCAGGGATGTCTGGATTGACACATAGGAAAGGCTGTTGCAAAGCGGGGCCTGCCGGCGCGCTGAGCACAGCGGATGTCTCTTAGAATTGGACGGTCCCTGTAATTAACTTTCTGGCAATGCGGTGCCCCTCCCCCATTAATGGTGGTGGAGGAGATGGACATTCGGTGAAGGGGTCACAATATTTTTCCTGGCAAACTCCCTTTAGTAGGGGGCAGGGATGCCTTCGGTGGAACCTGGGGAAGGCTGTTACAAGGCGGGGCCTGCTGGCACGCAATGCACAAAGGACAGGTTTTTTCTTATCTTGGTACCACGGGGCTGTTTTGGAGCACAGTCAGCGTCAGGGGGGGGAGGGCGAGTGCGCCGGGAAGCTTCTCACCCTGTGGCGGAGCGCTGACATTTTACAACAAAGGGGCATGCACAACAATGGAGGTTCAGCGACTGGATGGACCCCAGGAGGGGGTAGGATTGAAGTGTGCAGTGGGTTGGCGGGGAGTGGGACCGGCCTGCTGGTGGTCTCCGACTCTACTGCCCTAAACCCGACACTTATGGACTGAGATGAATTTGGGAGAGGCTGCCTGTGTTCAGGTACCTCGGAGGGCCGGTGCTCTATGCGGTGCCCTAGATTTCAAGTAATGCAACTGTTTGCTGTAGCGCGTGGTGGCCTGCCGGCACTATGTGCGCAGCAGAGTGTTCAAGAGTATGGACAACTTAATGCTATGTTTAACTGTAATGACTGTTTGCTGTAGCTCATTGTGGCCTGCCGGCACAATGTGCGCACAGAGTGTTCAAGAGTATGGACAACTTAATGCTATGCTTAAAATGTAATGACAATCCTTAATTTCTTAGTGCCTTTGAAATGTGAATGTCGCTAGAGTGTGATCCCATGATTAATGATATATATATCCAAGTAGGATACTTGTACTCTTGCAATGATTTAAGGTGATTTACCTGATTTGCTGTGAATAAAATCTACGCTTTGGACAATATAACATGATCATGAGAATTCATGGGCATGGCAGCGGATGGGTGGAGATGGAGATCAGAAGGGTTGGGGAGTTGTGAGTGTCACGTTGTGCGCGCACTATGTGCAGGCGCCCCCGCGCCTAGAGGAGGGGCGCCCTTAGTAGCACCACGGGACTGAGCATCCCTTAGGGGGGCTGGTTAGAGGAGTGGGACCAGCCAGTGACATCACGAGTTGGGCATGCTAGAAGGGGAAACGAAACTGAATCCCACTAGCATGTTATTTAAGCCTGGGCCACGAGGGAATCCTCCTCTTTGTCTTCCTGGACCCTGGGATAGCTGTTGGGAGCGTCGAAAACCACCCACCCACCCGGCAACAAAGTAAGGCGGAGCGGCAGAGTGCTGACAGTTTACAACAAAGGGGCATGCACAACAATGGAGGTTCAGCGACTGGATGGACCCCAGGAGGGTGTAGGATTGAAGTGTGCAGTGGGTTGGCGGGGAGGGGGACCGGCCTGCTGGTGGTCTCCGACTCTACTGCCCTAAACCCGACACTTATGGACTGAGATGAATTTGGGGGAGGCTGCCTGTGTTCAGGTACCTCGGAGGGCAGGTGCTCTATGCGGTGCCCTAGATTGCAAGTAATGCAACTGTTTGCTGTAGCGCGTGGTCGCCTGCCGGCACTATGTGCGCAGCAGAGTGTTCAAGAGTATGGACAACTTAATGCTATGTTTAACTGTAATGACTGTTTGCTGTAGCTCATTGTGGCTTGCCGGCACAATGTGCGCACAGAGTGTTCAAGAGTATGGACAACTTAATGCTATGCTTAAAATGTAATGACAATCCTTAATTTCTTAGTGCCTTTGATATGTGAATGTCGCTAGAGTGTGATGCCATGTATAATGATATATATATCCAAGTAGGATACTTGTACTCTTGCAATGATTTAAGGTGATGTACCTGATTTGCTGTGAATAAAATCTACGGTTTGGACAATATAACTTGATCATGAGAATTCATGGGCATGGCAGCGGATGGGTGGAGATGGAGATCAGAAGGGTTGGGGAGTTGTGAGTGTCACGTTGTGTGCGCACTATAGTGCTAATACTTTTGGCACCTGCCTTGAGCCTAAATTTTAAAACTGCCCTGTAAGTCTTGCTTAAAGTTGTAAATGCCTTGTGTATACGACTGTTCCATTTCGAGTCCGCAGTAAACCCTAACCCCAATTAGTCAAACTGTTTGACAGACTCGATAGTCTCGCCATATCTCTTTATATCTCTTCATCTTCCGTTTGGGACTAGGGACGGTCTTAGCACCATGCTCTGTGTCTTACTGCAGTTAATAGTCAGAGTCTTCTTTTGGCAATAATGTACAAACCTCGATAGCAAACTGTGGATTGCCTTTTCTGTCTGTGCCAATAGAACTGCATCATCAGCAAATAGTAGTATTGCAACCTTTTCCCCTGCTATAATGGGAACATCAATGTGATCTTTGAGCTGGTATTCTACTATATCATTTAGATATAGGCTAAAGAACAGAGTGTCTAGCACGCACCCCCGGCGGGCACCTTTTTCTACCCGGAAGGCTTGCAATCTATTTAGAAGGACTTTCCCAAATGTTTTCCTTGCCCCATCCAAAATAGAAATTGGGTGGTAATTAGAGGGGCTACTACGGTCACCTTCCTTAAGTTTTGGCACTATGAAGGCTGAATGCCATGATGATGGAATTTGATTGATTGCAGTTGCCAAATTGAATACTTTGGCGAACATTCTAGCCCATATTTCGGGGTTTTCCAGATAGATATTGGCAGGCACTAGATCTGGGCCTGGCATCTTGTGTTTTTTCTGCACTTTTTGTAGCTCGCTCACTTAACCCCTTCCCTGCGGGGGTAATTCCCCCACGGGTGCGGGGGGGCGGGGGGGTGAGCGCGGTGCCACGGTGCTCGTGACGAGACCAGCTCGTCATGAGTCACGGTGGAGATGTGCTCATGATGAGCTGGTCTCGTCAGGACCCCGCCCACTGATTAATTCTCCCGCACAGGCGGGGAATTAATCCAGTGTGGGCGGAGCGCAGCCGTTATGACGAGACCAGCTCGTCATGAGCACAGCTCCACTGTGACTCATGACAAGCTGGTCTCGTCATGAGCACCGAAGCGGTTAAGGCACTAAGATATTCAATGCGAAAATCCCCTTATTTATGCTCTCACTAGTTGCGTTAGAAGCAGAAGTGATGTGGGTGTCTGCCTTGTCAGCCTTATAAAGGGAGCTCAAATGCTTGACCCACACGTCTGGGCCAATATGACAGTCTAGTATGTGTAATCCCCCCTTTTCTACATGAGAAACAACCTCCCAGAACCTTTTAGTGTTTTACATAGTGGAGCACTCTCTTAGCTCAACCCACAGGGCATTTTGGAATGCCAGTTTCTTGGTGATGTTTGTATTCTCACCTGCGCAAACAAAAACATGCTTCATTCTGAGGACTACGGCAATGCAAAACCAAGGCTCGCGGGACACTTCGTTTCATAGAGAAACATTCTGCGTCATACCAGCTATGCCTGTTACCAGTTTGATTGTCTATGATGTGACGGGCTGGCTTGGCCACTACCAGCTTAGACCACAGCAGTTCCAGGTCCTTCATCATAGAACAAAATGATATAAGTTCATTGTCACTACTTTCAATCGGTGTTTTCAATTTAGTAGTGCCGTATTTTACCATTATGCCCTCCAGAAGCAAAATTTCAGTCTGGTATTTTCTCATATCCCATCTTATACTCTTCCCATTATTAGCTGAAGTGATCTCAAGACAATAATTACCCTTAACATACGCATTAGAATTAAAATGCTGTACAGAGCTAGAATTAACACATAATACTACAGGATCAGGATCACTTTCTGGTCTTTTAACAACCTCCATAAAAAGGACACTCATCCAGATTTCAATGTTAATTATGATATAATCAATCAATGATGACCTGTTGCCGTTGTCATACGTTGCTTTAACAGGGGAATCTGAGGGAGTACAACCATTGATAAATCGTAGTTGGTGGTTTAATAAGAATGTTGAAAAAGCGTCACCCTTCATGTTTGACTTGAAGGTGCTAATGTCTGGCTCGGGGATATCAAAGCAGTGGTCTTCAACCAGTGCTTCTTCATTAGTTATTGTGTCAGAGATTTGAGTATTAAAGTCCCCACAAATCAGATTCATATTCTCACCCTTCATGCCTTCGCAAAGCAGTTTTTGGGGATTAAGTTCCTCTCCAAAGGCCTCCATATAACTGACAAAGTTCCCCCAGACTGCCTGAACCTCTGGGGACCATACAAGTGGAATAAAAACATTAAAAATATCGACCACATCATTCAGTGAATCAGTAGAAGAAACCCTCACCTGCAATAAATATGGGGAAACTTGCGCCTCTCGAAGAAGCTCTATCTGACCAGTCAACTTACATGACACCCATGTGGACAGATCCCCTGATGGGCAACCCTTTATAGAGCATTTTTCTGACACACTGATCTCCAGAAAATGTTTGCAACACTACCAGATAAGGCACAGGTTTCCTGGAAACAATATATGGCATACTGACGTCTATATTTTAACCAGTCCTCATCTTCTAGGTTACTGGCCAGTCCCGCAATGTTCCAGGATAGGATGCGCAAATAGTCCTTCTCAATAGGGCTAGTTCCATAATCACCTGATGGCCTATGGGGATTTTCAATTATCGCTGTCAATGGCTGGGTCTCTGCTAATCAATTTGTTTCATCCCTTATCATGCATCTGTTGCCACTTACTAATGCAGCCACCACCATGCCCAGTCTTGGCAGTCTGGTTGTAACACCTTTCCTCCAGGGCTTGGCCATTTAATTACTCTTATGTGGTACTTTGTAGAGATGCAAAGGTTTTTGTAGGTAGCATTTTTGGAGCCCATCTGGTTGCTCCTTCTGGGACTCCTTGGGGGAAGATCTGTGTTCCAGTTTGTTGGCCCAGACAGCTCCTCATGGGGTCGGTTTTCCCATTGTATAGCTTTGTTCCCTGTGCTGTGTCATGAGCCAGCCCTCTCACCTTCTTGACAAAGTTCAAATCTCCGGTATCTCACCCCTGGCCCCAGCCCCACAAGCATTTGTGGGCCTGCCCTTCCCATTCCTATTGTGCAGCTCTCCATTCTGGCCGTTAGTTGAGCTTTGCCACTGCAAAGCAGTGGTCCCTGACACACTACATCATCCCCTATGGACCTCGTTGGTATCTCTTACCTGGTGACCCAGGAGTAGCTGCAGCCTGTGATGATCTCCACAAGACCTATTAGAACAGGAAGTCATCATAGGGAGTGGGGTGGAACCTTTTTTACAACACCTTCCGGTAAATCAGGTGAAGGTGGGACACTTAGGACAACATAACAAAGGCAGATTTTTCCTGATTTTAAGCCAAGGACTTATAGCTAATAAATAATTAGTTTGCACCTAGCAAAAGTATGAAGGGGTATGGAACACCAATAGTTTATGAGAACCTAGAGGAAACTATTTATTCATCCGTACAAATATTTTATAGGTGGAGAAAAAAGTTATATGTGTTAATTCCCATGCCTGTTGTACTGAACCTGTGGACTTTATATGGCTGAAGAAATATACATGAAAATCCACATTTACGTAGATTTCCAGGTGTTCTATCAGCGATTTATACAAATGCTTTAAAAGTGAGAAATCTGTGCAAATCATAAGAGGATTCTTTGAGAGCCTGGGCCACGGTAATCTTTGTCATTCCATGGCAAATAATAATGCCAGCTCCGATTCAGAAATTCAAGTGTGAAAAAGCTGCAAGTTTCATCCTTTTAAATAGCTCATAATTTTGGATAACATTTTCAACTTTTCAGGGATGTCTAAAGAATCCTAGTACTCTTGGAAATCAAATACCTTGGTGTATCCCAATAATTAGGAATGACTGAAGCAGATTTTTCACCAGGTAGAAAATTCGGACAAACGTGTGCATTAGCACATAAGACTATTGTTCTGTGGCAAAACCCCCTTCCCTTTCACATCCTATGAAAGAACTTACTACTGCTTCTTGCAGGAGTAAATGTGTATGTGGTGTAAGGGTTTTACATGACTACCGGCAAGGGGTATGTGAAAACTCATAAATGTACAAGGTTGTGGATGTTCACCTACTTTGAATGATGACCCATCAAGAGATATCAACAAACCTGCCACTATCTGTAAACTCAAAGGTCTAATTTTCTACATTTGTAATTATTTGGAATTTGCATTTGAAATTGTTTTTTTACACTCTTAAGTTGAATTGGATAGTGCAAAATGCTTATATCCCAAATTTGTCATATGGTGATTTTCCAACACTTTTTCATAGTATTGACTAGAAGTTTCATATTGAACCACAATTATTATAAATAAAATGCTCTGGCACACAGCCAGAGGCCAAGTGCCTATTTACGTTCCCAGATCTCTGAAGTGATTTGTAATATCCTTTTTAAAATACAGATAGGGATATGTTATTTATCATAATAATTATCGTGCCCCCAACCCTTTTCCACTAGAGAAATCTCTAATTGTCCATACTGAAGTGTGAATAGTTCTCTGTTGTTCTTTCTTTGGATTCAGGGACCTGCAGTTTCTCTAGAAGAAAGAAACCCAGGATAGTAGGTCTTACAATGAAAGGCAAGCAGCAGGTCTGGATGCACATTTTACATCTTCAGACTCTCCAATCTTTCTTCTTAAAGGAGGCCTTTCTATGGTCTTCATTGTAGCTTCTGGGCTCTGAGGAGTAATTGAGGTTCTGGGGATTGTAGGGCCCCATGGACCACCATGTCCTAGCCAACATCAGCATTAGATTAGGCAGCAGAATGCGGTATGGGCAGGCACTGTCTTCTTGGCATGACCATCCAGTGATATCAGATTAGATAGAATGTCATGTTGTTGCCAGCACCAGTATTGCTTGTGAGATGGAAGTGCAGATGTCACCAGTAGATGTGAAAAGATTCATCCTTCTGTTGGTATGGTCATGGAAGGGTGAGAAGAATTCTCAAACCTGGTGGCAGTAGTATTTAGTCACTACTCACTTGTATTAATGTATTACTAGCAAGTAGTGACATCTTTTTATTACAGTCACTTTCTAATATCTAAATTGGCATGCAATCTCAAAATAAAGAACAGGTGCATTTATACTTACACATAACAATTGCAGGTTCCGTGACATAATGGTGAGCAAAAACATCCATCATCCAAACAAACTCCAGAACAAACAAAAAGTATTAAATCTTGGACAAAATTTATGCAAATGTTACACTGCCTAGAAATTTAATTTACCACAATCCAATTCCGAGCCTTACCTTGTACCTACAGTCCCCTGTTTAAAAAATGTAAATGCAAACAATGTATTTCAGGGATCATATTCACTTGCCATTTAAATAAAAACTCTTACTTTCTAATTTGTCTAAACTGCAAACAGGAAGCAAACCTTTTAATTTCTTACAGTAGATTACAGTCCTAAGAACGATTTATTTGTGTTACTTCTTTGAGCCATGTTTAGAGTTGTGATTTAGAAATGTTCACTTTTATTTCCAGATTGGAAAGACATAAGGCTACCAATTAATTCAGTATAGTGATGTTAAAAGAACAGACACCCACACATTCAACAAGACACAAGGAGCATTATAAATACAGGATCATGGCCTGATGTACTAGTCTCATCACAAACTGGTGATGTGCAAATTGCACATTATTTTTTTTTGAGTGGAAATGCAATTTCTGATGCGACTTATGTACTAATAGGTCACATCAAAAAAGGTGCATTCGCAGGGGGTCACAGAAAGAGCTGCCTCATTATTATATTAGTTACCAAGGCCACAATGTCCCTGTCGATGAAGGGATGGAGGCATGCAAGAAACAGCAGACCTCTGTCCCTGCATTTGCATTCAAAAACATGAAACATATTTTTTAAACAGTCTGTGTCCATCAAAAGGACAAGTGTGATTGTTAATTTTTTTTATCATTTGGGAAGACATTTGATGAAGCAGGCAGTGGTCTCCCTTGGACCACTGCCTTCTACCCTATGGTGCGACATGATTTCCAAAGGGGGAGATGTACACAGGGACAACTTCATATTTGAAAATCAGCCCCCCTTTGAGGTGTTGGTTCTGATCAATGGTTTGCACCGCAATTGTGGTCATGAACTACTGATACATTGCATTCATACCACATCCCATCTGCGATTCAGACAGAGACACAAAACCTTTTTATGAATCAAATAGACTTCTTATAGTGAGGCAGTGGGTATGAAAACCTGTGCAATCTTTCCTTAATTTGAAGCAAATGGCCGCGATACAGATGCTACTGACAAATGAGTGAAAAGCTTTCTAATATTTACCTTCAACTTCTCTGAAATAAATTATAACCTGAACATTTTGGTAAATCAATGCTTTAGAGTAAAACAGATGGCATTTGTGCAATATAAACCTTTATAAGACCCTTAGCAGGTTGCCTTTGGTTGGAGAAGTGAAGGAAGTTCAGACTAACAGGCATTACTTTTGCCACTCTATGAGATATATATGTCCGCAAAGACACACTAGCTGTGCGGCTGTTACAGTTTATGATTTATCCACAAACTCTGATTTACTTTTAAGAGCATAACACTTCCTTGAAGATCATTGTTTTATTTCTTTAAGGGTGAATAGAAGGCATGTTACACTTTGTATAGTTAGACAAGGCAGATAACTGTCTATTGAGTCCCTTGGTTGTTAGATCCAACATTATTGTGCCTTTAAAAAATATATGCCTAGACAAAGACCAAGAACCCAAAGAAGAGGGAAAATAAGGTGCCTTTTATATTTGAACAGATAAACAGTGGTACAATGTTAATGCCAGGGCGTTAATACAATGGTTGAAATAAGAGTTGGTGATGTGAAGTAATTTTGTGACCCGTTTAAAACCCATATGCTTTTGCCCATCTGCAGCTCTATAAGCATTTTCAAGACACCCTCTGGGACCCTGCAAAATCTTGGATTGAGACCATAATCTTGAATGGCCTACATTTTTAAGACTCTTGAGGAATTGATGGAAGCAACCCATACTGATTTTAAGGGGTAACACATTATAAAGTTTGAGAAATTTGCTTGAAACCCACATTGCATTAGTGGGCTTGGGATTCTACTACTGAACCAGCATGTTTGACTAGCATGTTGACAGAGATCCTACCCAGACAATGTAGCCATGCTATGGGCCTATGAGTCCCTTTTAATAAATAGGGGGAGTAAGATTGTCACATCATGACATGGGATGCTTGGATGATAAGTAATCAAATATTGAATTTGAGGGCAGCTTCATATAGTGTTACCAGAATTCTATCTGGATCTTGGGCCTAAGAAGACTGAGAACAACTGATAAAATCAACTATATCCTCTGCTGATAAATATTAGATGCCCATCCACATTTGAAATGGGATCATGGGAGTAGCACTAACTACAGTATATACTGGAAAATCAATTTCATGACGGTTGTAACAGCTGTATAAGGGTTAGGAAATGATTGCCTTTTTCTCAGCTTCCTTTCCTACTGACTTTGCAACACTGGCCCAAAAGGCACTCATATTCTCTTTTCCAAGGGCTTCATTGACTTAACATCAGGACTATGATATGACTAGATCTTTGGCAGCTCTAAGTTGTTCCCTCCTGTATTTCTGAGTTGATTTAGATGGTAGGCGTTAGTTCTTACTCTGAATTGTGGTTATCATTAATTACTTTTATATCTTGAAGTCATACACTACTATACCAGTTAGTAACTGGAACCAACTTATATCATCCAGCTGACCCCCCAGATAAATTCTTGATGATCATACGTGGCTAGTTAGTTAGATCAAGTGAAAAATGTTAATTTCATGTATTAACACCTGAATAGTAACCCAATGTCAGTGGTCACTAAATTTTTCCCCATCAAATATCATTTTTGAAACTGTCACCCAGATCATAATGCATATACATGTAATGTATCAGAGAACAACTCTAGCCTCTAGTCTAAGTAAAACGTCCTTGAATATCCCACAGGAATCAGCCATTCTTTATCGCCACATATAATATATATGGACAAAATAACTGGTTTTGTTTATTGCACCTAAAGTTGAATAAAAGTGACTGATCAAGTTCCCATATTTCATCTACATGAGAGGCTGGGAAGGAAATATGCCTTGGAGGTAAAATGATTGTTAAAATTCCCTGCTAAAAGTAAAATGCAGTGTCTGACGGAATTTCATGGATAGAGGCGATACTTTTCTCAAATATAGGATGTTCCTGATATGTATTAAACAATAAAGCATCAAAAAACTGTTCAATAAATGCAACCATAGGAATTTTAAGGGCCATCATTCCTTTACAGTCATTTTACAGTACAGTACCAATAGAATGACTAGAGCAGTAGAGTGAGGCCTCCTGTAGTGTACTCCTTACATGATGGCTCTCCTCGATTAATATAGACAACCTACTTGTCTAGATCAAAATCAGTAACTTGTCAAGTGTCTTGAAGACAGATAAAATTTGTCCCATTGATGGCAGATTGATCGTTACAATAAGGGATCTGTGTGTCAAAATCATGATAGGGAATAATTTATTAGAAATAATTTGACATCTGTGCCTTTATTATTCTAAAATGTGGTGTAGGTGGCACTCAAATCCAACTAATTGGATCTCTATCATGAGGATCATAGCCTACAGAGGAAGAGTTCTGAAATATAATTCTTGTCCCACCACTTAAATGGACCTTAAGTAGACCACCCATGCTTTGTACTTCTCCCAACGGTTTAACAGTAGAATTCAGATGGAATTATTTTTGGGTGGCCCAAATGACCACTGCAATAACATGGTATGGTTCTGTATACAATTTGCTGAATTCTGTGTTACAGTATAATGGGCTAGAATATTGGTTTTTCATAGACTTGACATGAATTAGATGTTCTCAATCCAATCTACCCTTCTAATTCAACTGTAGGTTTATGATGATTATACATTTTGTGGCACTTTTCCCTTTTTTTATCATCCTTTGATTTTACCTGATGTTGCTGTGGATGTGAGCTGATGGTTGAACCTTCAAGAAGCAGAAAGACAGTAAAAGCATGTGTTGGCTATATCTGTTTTGATCTCTTGATTAAGAATACTCCACTTTTATTTTGACTTTTTATTCTTTGTATAAGATGTTCCATTATATTAAATGAGATTTATTTGTGCTACCAATCCTATTGTTTGTTACACATCAATTTCAATGGTGCAAATTGTCTCAGCACACTGCCATATCATGGAAAGGACATCTATAGTAGTAAATCTGTTTTGAGAGCAGGAAAGATCGTTTACATACTGCCCTGACCTCTCAAAGTCTTTCAATAAACTGCAGCATGCACGGAAGGGGTGCACAGTGGAGAATAATCAGGAGGGATGAGCAATTCATCAGACCCTGTGGATATGCAGATATTTAAAAAAAACAGACAAATATCAAATTGGAAGTGACAATACTTTACCCAATCACCAGATGACAAGTGTTAGGAGTTACCCGAGACATACCAATATTACTCACAAAAATTGACTGTTGATTCAGAGGAGGAAGGGAGCCACAGGAATTATTCTGGCAATATTTTGGAATTGGCTTGACAGAGCAGCTGTCACCAGAGCTTGTGTGATCAACAGAAAAAGAGCTTTAGGAAGCAATTTTGAGAGAGGGGCTTTAACTCCACCTACATGTTGAGCTTCCGATTGGATTTTATTGGGCAGTAGTTGTGTACTTCAGCAGAAAAAGATTGCTTGTATTGCACAGATTATTATCAATATGGTACACCGGAGTTGGTTGAAGTAATGCACCAATGATCAAGGTGAAAGGGCTGATTGGTTCATTGGGAAAAGGTATCCCAGATATAGCTGGTCTGATCTGTTTATAATGAAACGTTATGACAAGGGCAATATACTTGAATTAGTTATTGCGAAAAGTAAATTGTAAAGCCACTAGCCCTTTACGGTTAAATTGCTATTACGCGTTGTTAAGGCCTGGATACATATATTTAGTATCACAGAGCTTAGGTCAAATACAGTAGGTAAGGGATTTGCATGGCGTAACATCATGACAAATAAAGCAGAAATGGGTTTCATTTTGTGAACTGTATAACAATTATTAAAGAAAGTGATCTTATATTGAACTGCTTGCCAAAAATCATATGAGGTGTCTTTAAATTGTGAACTGTATACCAAATACAATAGGAAAGATTTTAGATTGTGAACTTGTTTCCAAACCATAGACAGGGATTTCATATTGTGTACTATCTGACAATTGTAATAGGAAAAGGCTTTACATTGTGAGCTCTGAAAAATACAATACTATAATGTTTTATGTCCTTAGCTTGCTGACAAATGCAATAGTAAAAGATTTTACATTGTGAGCGCCATGAAGAAACACCTTGGGAAGGTGCTTTACATTTTGAACTAGATGACATATACAATAAGAATATTTTTTCTATTGTGAATTCTCTGACAAATGCAATGGGGGTGGGGGTTAGCACATGGGTCCACTTGTAGGCCTAGCCACAGTAAATGTTTGGTGTCATCAAAGGGAGACTTTATGCTTATTTTAATGTATACCTTGGGTCTGCCTGAAATCGTTGCTCAGTCTATCTATATAGATTTATGTTCATGTTAAAGGCAATAGGCCCACATAAAGGTTTGTAACTATGGTTAGAAAGGCAGGAGGCCTCCGATTTTACAGTATGAGTGACTTGTCAAAAGCCTGTAGGCCTAACTTTGCTGGTCATAAAAAGCTTCATGTGCTGCTATCAGCCTATACAGTGGTAGTGCTGATTTTAGAGTTAGAAGTAGAACCTGTTGGTGTACAAATTATCACTTGTTACACAGGCAATAGGAACATATTATATATACTGTTTTTTTTGCCACCAGTGATATTTCCTTGCAGTACGTGGTTTGCACACTGCAAATATGTTAGGTCTCTTCAAAAGAAGCCATGGTAAATCTTGTATATGTTTGTAATTTTGTGCATAGTATTAAGTTGGGTGTTTATTACAGTATGTTTTCTTTGTATAAAAGCATTGGCTGGACACTGATTTACTGTTATTTATTTGTGTTGCTGTGTTTTGATTTTCTAATCCGCTTCAGTTCCAGAGTCAGCCTCAGGCAACTTTGTCTCATTACCTGGGTTTCAAATGCTAATAGGCATATTTGTTCCCCAGTTGCAGTGACCAAAGTACAGAGGATTCAGGACATGAAAGGTAAAAGTCCCCCTTTGGCACAGTTAGGTCTCAATAACTACTGTATGCATGGAGGCCTCCTGAATCGGATTTCCAAAGATCAATAGTAAGGGGGTTTGTATTGCAAGCTATGTGATCAATTAAAATGGAGGGGATTTTACAATGTGAACTCCTTGCCAAACACCATAGGAAGGAGTTTAGTTTTGTATCATGAACTCTGTTACAAATAGAATAGAAATGAAGTTTACCATGCATACTCTGACAAATGCTATAAGAAAGGAGTTGTCAACTCTGACAAATACAATAGAAGGAGTTTTATAATGTCAGCTCTCTGACAAATACAAAAGGAAAAGCTTACACATTGTGAACTCTATGGCAAACACCATAGGAATAGGTATTACATTGTGAACTCTGACAAATGCAAAAGAAAGTGGTTTAACTTGGTGAACTCTTGCACAAATTCAATAGAAAGGAGTTTTGCATTGCAATGTCCAGGAAAAACACAATAGGAAGAGGCTTTACTTTTAAATTACTTGACAAATACAATAGGAAGGGGATTTACATTGTGACCTCTCAGGCAATAAGAAGGCTTCATCTCCAAGGCCTCTAAAGGAGAGGGCCATCATTCGTAATCCTACCTGAAATCATGTAAATACTTGCCATCTTCAGTAATTCAGTTGTGTGTGCATTTAAGTACTTTTCCTATTTTAAACAAAACAATATTGTTTGAACAGTGATTCATTGTGTGTTTTTTTACATGTAGCTCATTTCTGAGTGTTTACCCTATAACACCTCCCTGAGTCAACTTCGCACTGCTCTTCTTCAATACCTTGAGAGTCAGGTTTCACATTGTGAACTCTTTCTCAAATGCACTAGGGTGGAGTTTTACACTGTGACTTGTCAGAGAAATGTAATATGAAACTGTTTTAAATTGAGAACTCAATATTAAGAACAATAGGTAAAACGTCTCTTGATGAGCAACACAGACCCATATCTCCAGTTCAGGTGGTGAAAGAGAGGACTCAATTTCATTGAATACATTTATTATTTAATGTTTAGTATTTAGTTGCGCATGACTTAAAGAACTTTTTCTTTTTTTAAATAAAAAAAAAATGGGCATTGACTAATTTAGAATGATTGTGCAATTTGTGGAAATCTTTACGCTTTATTTCGCCCCTTTACTTGATTGTATTCATTCTACGGCTTCAGTGTGTGATACTAAAAAGGGTAGTAGCTCTGACATTCCCTTTAAACTTGTGGAATGTCTTGCTCCAGTTGTATGATTGATGATCAGTAACTTTCTGAATTTGAATGGTGGTGCTAGGTCAAGGGAATAATCCTTGAATCTGGACCTTATTTTGACAGTTACTAGCTCTTGGTCCACTATAAGCCTCTGCTACTATGGCCATAAATGTTGGCCTTAATATCAACACTGATCTTACTTCTTCCTACTTGTCAACAAGATTGCTGGCACATGTTCTTCCCTTTTAGACGAACTTAAGAAAAATTCTTCCATGCCTTTGAGTTGAACGGAGAATGTTGGTGATTCAGGCAGGTATCTCATCATGTATGTATTATAGAAATGCGTATTGCATAGCGTACCCACATATCTTATGTATCACCTTCAAATTGTGCAAAATGCAGCTACCACTTCTGTTCCTTAACTTACCTTAGTGAGCTTCTGCTGTATCAGTTGTATTCCATTTAGACTTCTTCCATGGGTTACAAGTGAATAAACTGATCTTGTTTTAAAAACTTTGCAGGGTGCACATGGCACTTGCTGGCACTTGTCCTGATACTTTCACCTTTTGGCTTCTGCTGTACATGCCCAGTCACATGCTTCATTCCCCTTCTTGTAAACTCTTGATTCTGCCCATTTTCCATCAATCCAGAGCACGCAATCTTGGTCTTGCTTCTCACTTCTATTCCCAGAACACCAGAGGTAAAAGACTCTGTCCCCTGTGATTGTAGGGTGAACGATATTCCTGAGAGAGTAAGGGTGCAGCACAATAAAGCCAGACCCATTGGCACTGTAAATGCTTGTTTCATTTTTCTTGGTGCCCCTTCCTTGTTAAGTGGAACCAAGTCAGCCTCTGAGGGCTGCAATTGCATTGTAAGTAAAATGTCTGGTACTAGAGTGTCACTAATAATGGTGAAAGCTGGTAGTTGAAATTGTACTTTTTTCTCGTAATGTGACCAATTTTGCCATTCTTGGTGGACTCTTTATTTGATATAGATGTAGCTCTTATTTTGACTACTTACGATAAATAAGTAACTGAAGCATCTTTGCCTTGACTTCCTACCTTTGTGAATATTCCTTGTAATGGAGTTTGAAAAAGATTTCAGGGTCAGAGAACAGGCTCATTCATTTTTCTCAAACAAGTGATGAGAAATATATTTGCCTTAATTACAAGTGGGTAAGGAAGTATAATTGGTGCTAGCACTTAGGCTGTATTAGTATGAGGCTAATATCACACTTGGACAAGGATTGTATCTTTGTTAGTAATATTGGGGGGTTGTGAGTTTGAGATCTTCCAACAATAACACCGGCATATCTTCCTAATTGTACAACAAGCAGGGCAAGGTGGTGCGCAAGGAGCAATGGTAAGAAAGAGGAGTGTGGCTGGGTAGGGGTACTAAGTAGGAGGAAACACAATACTTTGTGAAATAATCAACATTTTTGGAGACTCAGTGCAGGAATTAGAAAACATTTACTCCGGGAACCCGAAACTGGAGTTAAATTCAGCCGCAAAGAAATTGGCAACAACATGACAGTAATTATTTTGTGCCTTATTTTATCTGTGCAAATAGATTGCATTTTAAAATGTCATACAGGGTTAAGGCATCACCTGCTTAGATCCTTGTTCATCATTTGCTTTGTGTGCAGCAAGTTTCAGGGGCTAATAATAATAGTAAGATAACTCTGGTGGTTAATGCACTTTCTGGAGAGGTCTGTGTTTTGTCTACTCAGAATTTCGCCTCATAAACTAGCATAGAGGGTGCCTGCTGCACAGCACATTGTATGAAATGTACATTACAGATTTGCATTGTATGCAGATAGGTAAGTGAGTTACTGCTTTTGACACTGAGGTTCTTTTGTTACTTGCATTTCATAAGTTTATACAGTGCAATCCTTCAAATATAGCACAGTGGGCTATGAACCAACTTGAAGGAGCTGCGTGCAAACTGCAAGGCATGGGTTTGGAAACTTCTTAGTTAATTTCTCAATCTGTCATTAATCTGAGGTTGTTAAAAAGGGTCCTTTGAGGAGTCTTACCAGTGCAGACAATCCCAACCACTGTTACATTTTAAATCCTGACTTTGTGTTTCTCCTGGCCATGCATGTAACATATAATGCCTACCAGTCATGTCTACCAGTAAGGCCGAGACTTACTTCTTGTTACCCTGATTGCCTTATGTAACATTTCCTGCATATTGATTTACATACTTTTATGACTGTCTATGTATAATGTGTGCATGTGATCTTAAGCACTCTGGCACACTACATTGAGAAGTTTTAAATTATTAAAATACATTTGTTAGGGCTATTTAAAACGTTATTTGTGCAATCAGTCATGCAGATCAATACATCTGACAGTCTTACAATGCATGCGTATCTGATGCAGGGATTGAAGTAAGTCTAAAACCTGCCTCCAAATCATAGTTTGTCTTTTAAGCACTGTTGAAGTGGTAACCAGCTGTGTGACTTTTCCTCCTTTTGTTGAACTTGGCCCTCTCTGCAGTGTAACGCCCAAACATTTTGCTTTCACCCCTCCTGTTTTTGGCTCCTGTGTTTTTTGGCTGATAGGACTCTGTGCACTTTACCACCGCTAAATAGTGCTAAAGTGCTTGTGCTCTTCCCTTCAAACATGGTACACTTGGCTTACACCTGATTGGTACATTTAGGGCCTCATTACGATGTTGGGTGGAAAGTCTCTGCCCGACAGTCGAATTTCCTAGACCGCGTCAGAACCCTTCCGACCGACTCGGTTGGTTTACAATCTGCCCACCGATTACGAAGTTTACTGTCGGAAGGTAAACCTCACGGTTATTCTGAATCGGTTCCGACTGGCTCTCGGAGTATTCGTATCGGGCAGAACCGCGTCGTGCACCTGTACGGACAGCGTTTCCACCTGACTGATTATGATGTCGCTTTCCAACAGCCTTTCTGAATCGGACTGTCCTATACAAAAAGGATGTTGGAAAGTGACTTTGGGGGCCCTAGCCGGGCCCCCTTCATCCTGAGGACTCTGGTTGGCGGCCGACGGGGTACCTAAGGGACCCCCTTATAAAACCCTGCACATTCTAAGTTGGGGGGTTAAGTCCCCTTGATTCCTGAGAGTCCTTGGGGGCCAACTAGCCCACCAGGTACCTCCAGTAAGCCCCACACAGTGGGATTGCTGAGAGGTGGTCCGAGGCCATGCCCCTTTTTACACCACTCTGCAAACATGCCTGTTGGTGCACTGCTGGTGGGGCAATGAGGTCCTCTTGTGTTCTGAGGACCTCAGGACACAAGTGGACTTCATCCTCCAAGCAGCAGTGCACCAGGAGGCGCATTTGCAGAGTGGTGTACAAAGGGGGCGTGGCCTCAGACCACTCTCAGCAATCCAGCTGTATGGGGCTTACTGGAGGTCCCTGGTTGGCTAGTTGGCCCCCAGGGACCCTCGTGAGGCAAGGGAACTTCATCCCCCAACCAAGAGTGCACCAGGAGGTGCGTTTGCAGAGTGGTGGACAAAGGGGGCGTGGCCTGTGTCCACCTATCAGCAATCCCACTATCTGGGGCATACTGGAGGTATCAGGTATGCTAGTTGGCCCCTAAGGACCCCCAGCAGCGAAGGGGACTTTAATCTCCATCCAAGAGTGCGTCAGTGAGTGCGTTTGTAGAGTGGTGGGGAAAGGGGGCGTGGCCTGCTATGACAACTTAGCAATCCCGCTGTGTTGGACTAACTGGAGGTAATAGGAGGGGTAGTTGGCCCCCAAGGTTGTCCTTGGGAGCCAACTACCTCTCCTATTACCTCCACTAAGTCCCACACAGTGGGATTGCTAAGAGGTCTTCGGAGGCCACGCCCCCCTTTTCTCCACCACTCTGCAAACTCACCTCCTGGCACAGTACTGGTTGGGGGAGGAAGTCCACTTTACTCCTGAGGGACTTTGGGGGCCAAGAAGCCCTCCTGGTACCTCCTGTAAGTCCTACGCAGCGGAATTCCTGAGCGCTGGTTGGAGGCCCAGCCCCCTTTGTGCACCACTCTGCAAACGCGACTACCAGAGAAAGAAGCATTTGAAATGTAATAGGTCTAGCATTTGCGAGAGTTAGAGCTATTGCCGTTGTGAATGTAAAAGATTTTTACGAATTATTTTTGGTGTAGAGTGGATGTACGTTGTGTGTAGTGGAATTATGTGGTATGTTGTGCAGTGAAATTATGTGAATAGAAAGTATGTGGTATTTAGTGTATAGGAATTATATGGAGTGGGATTATGTGTTTTGGAGAGTAATTATGTGGTATTGTAGTCTGTGTTGAGGAGTGGTAACCTCAGGTTTAGTCTTCCTCGTTTCCATAGAAGCTAAACTATAAACTCAATGAGACAAAAAAAAAATGAACCACTGAGGAGCACTTCTGGACCTAGTCGGAAGTATGAGCAGGGCCACTGGAATTATGTGACTGTTTGGCTGCACCAATTTTCACATAATTAAACATTTTCTGCATTTTCCAAATATTCCATCATCTGCTGCCTAATCTGCAGATTTGAACAAAAAAGCCTTGTTTCTAGCTCAAACGGCTCAAATGTTCCCAAAAATGCAGCGTCACATGTTACAGCGTGGTGGAAGACCCTTTGCAAAGCTAGAATGGTCACGTTTTACTTATTACTAAATGTGGGTGTTAAATTGGTACTAATGGTGCACAAACCTCTCTTCTTTCTGTGCCTCTCTTGCCTCTTTCTTCATTTCTCTTGCTTCTTTCTGCACCTTTTTTCCTCTTTCTGCACCTCACTGTCTTCTTTCTGCACTTCACTTGACTCTTTCTGCACTTCTCTTGCCCCTTTCTGCACCTCACTTGCCTCTTTCAGCACCTCTGTTGCTTTTTTCTGCAGATCTATTGCCTCTTTCTGCACCTCTCTTGCCTCTCTCTGCACCTCTCTTGCCTCTTTCTGTACCTCACTTGCCTCTTTCTGCACTTCTCTTGCTTCTTTCTACACCTATCTTGCCTCTTTCTGCTCCTCTCTTGCCTCTTTGTGTATTTCTCTTGCCTGTTTCTGCACTTCCCTTGCCCCTTTCTGTACCTCTCTTGCCTCTTTCTGCACTTCACTTGCCTCTTTCTGCACCTCACTCTCTTACTTCCGCACCTCTCTTGCCTCTTTCTGCACTTCTCTTGCCTCTTTCTGCACTTCTCGAGCCTCTTTCTGTACCTCTCTTCCCTCTTTCTGCACCTCAAGTGCATCTTTCTGTACCTCTCTTGCCTCTTTGTGCACCTCTCCTACCTATTTCTGCAACCCTCCTGCCTCTTTGTGCACCTCTGTTGGTTCTTTCTGCACTGCTCTTGCCTCTTTCTGCACCCCTCTTGCCTCTTTGTGCACCTCTTTTGCTTCTTTCTGCACTTCTCTCTCCTCTTTCTGCACTTCTATTGCCTCTTTCTGTACTCGTCTTCCCTCTTTCTGCACATTTCTTGCTTCTTTCTGCACTTCTCTTACTTCTTTCTGCACCTCTCTTGCTTCTTTCTGCACCCTTCTTCCCTTTTTTGCATCCCTCTTGCCTCTTTCTGCTGTTGTCTTGCCATTTTCTGCACCTCTCTTGCATCTTTCTGCACCTCTGTTGCCTCTTTCTGCACCTCACTTGCTTCTTTCTGCACCCCTGTTCCCTCTTTCTGCACCTTTCCTGCCTCTTTCTGCACTTCTCTTGCCTCTTTCTGTACTTCTCGAGCCTCTTTCTGTACCTCTCTTCCCTCTTTCTGCACCTCAAGTGCATCTTTCTGTACCTCTCTTGCCTCTTTGTGCACCTCTCTTACCTATTTCTGCAACCCTCCTGCCTCTTTGTGCACCTCTGTTGGTTCTTTCTGCACTGCTCTTGCTTCTTTCTGTACCTCTTTTGCACATTTTTGCATTCTTCATGCCTCTTTATGCACCCCTCTTCTCTATTTCTTCACCTCTCTTGCTTCTTTCTGTACTTATCTTGCTTCTTTCTGCACTGCTCTTGCTTCTTTATGCATCTCTCTTGCAAATGTCTGTATCCCTCTTACCTCTTTGTGCACCCCTGTTCCCTTTTCTGTACCTTTCTTGCCTGTTTCTGAACCTCTGTTGCCTCTTTCGGCACCTCTGTTGCTTCTTTCTGCACTTCTCTTGCATCTTTCTGCACCCCTCTTGCCTCTTTAAGCACCTCTGTTGCTTCTTTCTGCACTTCTCTTCCTTGTTTGTGCACCCCTCCTGTCTCTTTCTGTATCTCTCTTGCCTCTTTGTGCACCTCTCCTACCTCTTTCTGCACCCCTCTTGCCTCTCTTTAAGCACATCTCTTGCTTCTTTCTGCAATTCTCTTGCTTCTTTCTGCACCCCTCTTACCTCTTTCTGTACCCCTTTTGCGTCTTTCTGCACCTCTCCTGCCTCTTTCTGCACCTCTCTTGCCATTGTCTGCAGTTCTCTTGCCTCTTTCTGTACCTCTTTTGCTTCTTTCTGCACTTTTCTTGCCTCTTTATGTACTTTTCTTGCCTCTTTCTGTACCCCTCTTGCCTCTTTCTGCACCTCTGTTGGTTCTTTTTGCACTGCTCTTGCTTCTTTCTGCACCTCTGACTTAGAGGTAGTTTTAATCCCCCTGCCCTATTATGTACTAGGGCCTTACAGGGGAGGTCATGCCAATCAAAGGGGTACCCCAACCCATAGTGTACCCTAGCTTATGTAGGTTTTTTCACTGTATTCTAAGTGTCTTTCAGAATAGCACTGGCTCCGGGCCTGGTTAGTCAGAGTCAGTTACCACCAGTACCAGTCAGCAAAAAGTTGGGGCACAGGATGACTTTGCAACAAGGCCTCTTTCTGCACCTCTGTTGCCTCTTTCTGTATTTCTCTTGCTTCTTTCTGTGCCTTTCTTCCTCTTTCTGCACATGTCCTACCTCTGTTGCTTCTTTCTGCACTTTTCTTCCTTCTTTCTGCACCCCTCCTGCCTCTTTCTGTACCCCGCTTGCCAATTTTTGCATCTCTCCTACCTCTTTATGCACCCCTCTTGCCTCTTTTTGCACCTCTGTTAGTTCTTTCTGCACTGCTCTTGCTTCTTTCTGCACCTCTTTTGCAAATTTCTGCATCCCTCATGCTTCTTTCTGTACCCCTCTTCCCTATTTCTCCACCTCTCTTGCTTATTTCTGCACTTCTCTTGCTTCTTTCTGCACCTCTCTTGCTTCTTTCTGCACTCTTCTTCCCTTTTTTTGCATTCCTCTTGCCTCTTTCTGCTGTTGTCTTGCCATTTTCTGCACCGCTCTTGCATCTTTCTGCACCTCTCTTGCCTCTTTCTGTACCTCACTTGCTTCTTTCTGCACCTCTGTTCCCTCTTTTTGCACCTTTCCTGCCTGTTTCTGCACCTCTTGTGCCTCTTTCTGTACCTCTGAAGCTTCTTTCTGCACTTCTCTTGCTCTTTCTGCACCCTTTGCGCCTCTTTCAGCACCTCTGTTGATTCTTTCTGCACTTCTCTTCCTTCTTTCTGCACCCCTCTTTCTGTACCTCTCTTGCCTCTTTGTGCACCTATACTACCTTTTTCTGCACCCCTCTAGCCTCTTTTTGCACTTCTGTTGGTTCTTTCTGCACTGCTCTTGCTTTTTTCTGCACCCCTGTTGCTTCTATCAGCAATTCTCTTGCCTCTTTCTGCACTTCTCTTCCTTGTTTGTGCACCCCTCCTGTCTCTTTCTGTACCTCTCTTGCCTCTTTGTGCACCTCTCCTACCTCTTTCTGTACCCCTCTTGCCTCTTTTTGCACCTCTGTTGGTTCTTTCTGCACTGCTCTTGCTTCTTTCTACACCTCACTTGCCTCTTTCTGCACTTCTCTTGCTTCTTTCTACACCTCTGTTGCTTCTTTCAGCAATTCTATTGCCTCTTTCTGCACTTCCCTTGCTTGTTTCTGCACCTCTCTTGTGTCTTTCTGTACCTCTGTTGCCTTTTTCTGCACCTCACTTGCTTCTTTCTTTACCCCTCTTGCCTCTTTCTGCACCCCTCTCTTCTCTTTCTGCACCTCTTTCTGCACCCCTGTTCCCTCTTTCTGCACCTTTCCTGCCTGTTTCTGTACCTCTCCTGCTTCTTTCTGTACCTCTGTTGCTTCTTTCTGCACTTGTCTTGCCTCTTTCTGCACCCTTCATGCCTCTTTCAGCACCTCTGTTGCTTCTTTCTGCACTTCTCTTCCTTCTTTATGCACCCCTCCTGCCTCTTTCTGTACCCCTCTTGCCAATTTGTGCATCTCTCCTACCTCTTAATGCACCCCTCTTGCCTCTTTTTGCACCTCTGTTAGTTCTTTCTGCACTGCTCTTGCTTCTTTCTGCACCTCTTGTGCACATTTCTGCATCCCTCATGCTTCTTTCTGCACCCCTCTTCCCTATCTCTCCACCTCTCTTGCTTATTTCTGCACTTCTCTTGCTTCTTTATGCAGTGCTCTTGCTTTTTCTGCACCTCTCTTGCAAATTTCTGTATCCCTCTTACCTCTTTCTGCACCCTGTTCCCTCTTTCTGTACCTTTCTTGCCTGTTTCTGCACCTCTCTTGCCTCTTTCGGCACCTCTGTTGCTTCTTTCAGCACTTCTCTTGCCTCTTTCTGCACCCCTCTTGCCTCTTTAAGCACATCTCTTGCTTCTTTCTGCAATTCTCTTGCTTCTGTCTGCACCCCTCTTGCCTCTTTCTGTACCCCTGTTGCGTCTTTCTGCACCTTTCCTGCCTCTTTCTGCACCTCTCTTGCCGTTTTCTGCAGTTCTCTTCCTTGTTTGTGCACCCCTCCTGTCTCTTTCTGTACCTCTCTTGCCTCTTTGTGCACCTCTCCTACCTCTTTCTGCACCCCTCTTGCCTCTTTTTGCACCTCTGTTGGTTCTTTCTGCACTGCTCTTGCTTCTTTCTGCACCTCACTTGCCTCTTTCTGCACTTCTCTTGCTTCTTTCTACACCTCTGTTGCTTCTTTCAGCAATTCTCTTGCCTCTTTCTGCACTTCCCTTGCTTGTTTCTGCACCTCTCTTGTGTCTTTCTGAACCTCTATTGCCTTTTTCTGCACCTCACTTGCTTCTTTCTTTACCCCTCTTGCCTCTTTCTGCACCCCTCTCTTCTCTTTCTGCACCTCTTTCTGCACCCCTGTTCCCTCTTTCTGCACCTTTCCTGCCTGTTTCTGTACCTCTCCTGCTTCTTTCTGTACCTCTGTTGCTTCTTTCTGCACTTGTCTTGCCTCTTTCTGCACCCTTCATGCCTCTTTCAGCACCTCTGTTGCTTCTTTCTGCACTTCTCTTCCTTCTTTATGCACCCCTCCTGCCTCTTTCTGTACCCCTCTTGCCAATTTGTGCATCTCTCCTACCTCTTTATGCACCCCTCTTGCCTCTTTTTGCACCTCTGTTAGTTCTTTCTGCACTGCTCTTGCTTCTTTCTGCACCTCTTGTGCACATTTCTGCATCCCTCATGCTTCTTTCTGCACCCCTCTTCCCTATCTCTCTACCTCTCTTGCTTATTTCTGCACTTCTCTTGCTTCTTTCTGCAGTGCTCTTGCTTTTTTCTGCACCTCTCTTGCAAATTTCTGTATCCCTCTTACCTCTTTCTGTACCCTGTTCCCTCTTTCTATACCTTTCTTGCCTGTTTCTGCACCTCTCTTGCCTCTTTCGGCACCTCTGTTGCTTCTTTCAGCACTTCTCTTGCCTCTTTCTGCACCCCTCTTGCCTCTTTAAGCACATCTCTTGCTTCTTTCTGCAATTCTCTTGCTTCTGTCTGCACCCCTCTTGCCTCTTTCTGTACCCCTGTTGCGTCTTTCTGCACCTCTCCTGCCTCTTTCTGCACCCCTCTTGCCATTTTCTGCAGTTCTCTTCCTTGTTTGTGCACCCCTCCTGTCTCTTTCTGTACCTCTCTTGCCTCTTTGTGCACCTCTCCTACCTCTTTCTGCACCCCTCTTGCCTCTTTTTGCACCTCTGTTGGTTCTTTCTGCACTGCACTTGCTTCTTTCTGCACCTCACTTGCCTCTTTCTGCACTTCTATTGCTTCTTTCTACACCTATGTTGCTTCTTTCAGCAATTCTCTTGCCTCTTTCTGCACTTCCCTTGCTTGTTTCTGCACCTCTCTTGTGTCTTTCTGTACCTCTGTTGCCTTTTTCTGCACCTCACTTGCTTCTTTCTTTACCCCTCTTGCCTCTTTCTGCACCCCTCTCTTCTCTTTCTGCACCTCTTTCTGCACCCCTGTTCCCTCTTTCTGCACCTTTCCTGCCTGTTTCTGTACCTTTCCTGCTTCTTTCTGTACCTCTGTTGCTTCTTTCTGCACTTGTCTTGCCTCTTTCTGCACCCTTCATGCCTCTTTCAGCACCTCTGTTGCTTCTTTCTGCACTTCTCTTCCTTCTTTATGCACCCCTCCTGCCTCTTTCTGTACCCCTCTTGCCAATTTGTGCATCTCTCCTACCTCTTTATGCGCCCCTCTTGCCTCTTTTTGCACCTCTGTTAGTTCTTTCTGCACTGCTCTAGCTTCTTTCTGCACCTCTTGTGCACATTTCTGCATCCCTCATGCTTCTTTCTGCACCCCTCTTCCCTATCTCTCCACCTCTCTTGCTTATTTCTGCACTTCTCTTGCTTCTTTCTGCAGTGCTCTTGCTTTTTTCTGCACCTCTCTTGCAAATTTCTGTATCCCTCTTACCTCTTTCTGCACCCTGTTCCCTCTTTCTGTACCTTTCTTGCCTGTTTCTGCACCTCTCTTGCCTCTTTCGGCACCTCTGTTGCTTCTTTCAGCACTTCTCTTGCCTCTTTCTGCACCCCTCTTGCCTCTTTAAGCACATCTCTTGCTTCTTTCTGCAATTCTCTTGCTTCTGTCTGCACCCCTCTTGCCTCTTTCTGTACCCCTGTTGCGTCTTTCTGCACCTCTCCTGCCTCTTTCTGCACCTCTCTTGCCATTTTCTGCAGTTCTCTTGCCTCTTTCTGTACCTCTTTTGCTTCTTTCTGTACTTTTCTTGCCTCTTTATGTACTTTTCTTGCCTCTTTCTGTACCCCTCTTGCCACTTTCTGCACCTCTGTTGGTTCTTTTTGCACTGCTCTTGCTTCTTTCTGCACCTCTGACTTAGAGGTAGTTTTAATCCCCTGCCCTATTATGTACTAGGGCCTTACAGGGAGGTCATGCCAATCAAAGGGGGTCCCCAACCCATAGCGTACCCTAGCTTATGTAGGTGTTTTCACTGTATTCTAAGTGTCTTTCAGCATAGCACTGGCTCCGGGCCTGGTTAGTCAGAGTCAGTTACCACCAGTACCAGTCAGCAAAAAGTTGGGGGCACAGGATGACTTTGCAACAAGGCCTCTTTCTGCACCTCTGTTGCCTCTTTCTGTATTTCTCTTGCTTCTTTCTGTGCCTTTCTTCCTCTTTCTGCACATGTCCTACCTCTGTTGCTTCTTTCTGCACTTTTCTTCCTTCTTTCTGCACCCCTCCTGCCTCTTTCTGTACCCCGCTTGCCAATTTTTGCACCTCTGTTGGTTCTTTCTGCACTGCTCTTGCTTCTTTCTGCACCTCACTTGCCTCTTTCTGCACTTCTATTGCTTCTTTCTACACCTCTGTTGCTTCTTTCAGCAATTCTCTTGCCTCTTTCTGCACTTCCCTTGCTTGTTTCTGCACCTCTCTTGTGTCTTTCTGTACCTCTGTTGCCTTTTTCTGCACCTCACTTGCTTCTTTCTTTACCCCTCTTGCCTCTTTCTGCACCCCTCTCTTCTCTTTCTGCACCTCTTTCTGCACCCCTGTTCCCTCTTTCTGCACCTTTCCTGCCTGTTTCTGTACCTCTCCTGCTTCTTTCTGTACCTCTGTTGCTTCTTTCTGCACTTGTCTTGCCTCTTTCTGCACCCTTCATGCCTCTTTCAGCACCTCTGTTGCTTATTTCTGCACTTCTCTTCCTTCTTTCTGCACCCCTCCTGCCTCTTTCTGTACCCCTCTTGCCAATTTGTGCATCTCTCCTACCTCTTTATGCACCCCTCTTGCCTCTTTTTGCACCTCTGTTAGTTCTTTCTGCACTGCTCTAGCTTCTTTCTGCACCTCTTGTGCACATTTCTGCATCCCTCATGCTTCTTTCTGCACCCCTCTTCCCTATCTCTCTACCTCTCTTGCTTATTTCTGCACTTCTCTTGCTTCTTTCTGCAGTGCTCTTGCTTTTTTCTGCACCTCTCTTGCAAATTTCTGTATCCCTCTTACCTCTTTCTGCACCCTGTTCCCTCTTTCTGTACCTTTCTTGCCTGTTTCTGCACCTCTCTTGCCTCTTTCGGCACCTCTGTTGCTTCTTTCAGCACTTCTCTTGCCTCTTTCTGCACCCCTCTTGCCTCTTTAAGCACATCTCTTGCTTCTTTCTGCAATTCTCTTGCTTCTGTCTGCACCCCTCTTGCCTTTTTCTGTACCCCTGTTGCGTCTTTCTGCACCTCTCCTGCCTCTTTCTGCACCTCTCTTGCCATTTTCTGCAGTTCTCTTGCCTCTTTCTGTACCTCTTTTGCTTCTTTCTGTACTTTTCTTGCCTCTTTATGTACTTTTCTTGCCTCTTTCTGTACCCCTCTTGCCACTTTCTGCACCTCTGTTGGTTCTTTTTGCACTGCTCTTGCTTCTTTCTGCACCTCTGACTTAGAGGTAGTTTTAATCCCCCTGCCCTATTATGTACTAGGGCCTTACAGGGGAGGTCATGCCAATCAAAGGGGGTCCCCAACCCATAGCGTACCCTAGCTTATGTAGGTGTTTTCACTGTATTCTAAGTGTCTTTCAGCATAGCACTGGCTCCGGGCCTGGTTAGTCAGAGTCAGTTACCACCAGTACCAGTCAGCAAAAAGTTGGGGGCACAGGATGACTTTGCAACAAGGCCTCTTTCTGCACCTCTGTTGCCTCTTTCTGTATTTCTCTTGCTTCTTTCTGTGCCTTTCTTCCTCTTTCTGCACATGTCCCACCTCTGTATGCATAGTTAGAAATTGGCATTTAAAAAACTTTAGAAATTCACTGAAAAAACCATAGGTTTCAGGGACGTTATAGTTAGAAATTAGCATTTAAAAAACCTTTGAAATTGTATTTTTGGATTATTTTTTGCTTTCCTGCGTAAAACCGATAAACGGAACATAGGAGGTGGTTTTATTTAAAAAAAAAAAAATTATGTGTAAGCCTTTTTGGAGATTTGGATTTTACTTTTTGGATTATTGAAGTGCTCAGGACTCTTTGTGACAGGTTTTATGATTTGTCACCAAATGTCAAAGAAAGAAGACAACTACAGGTATGAACATAAAGTATTCTTTAATTTTGTAAAAAATAAATTCAAGAATACCAAATTAGTTTGATAATGTTGTTAAAACAGGTGAGTAATTTTAGTGGGTATTATTTAATGTTAGTAGTGTAATATGTATGCAATATTGTCAGGGAGTAGGCTAATGGGATAGTAGTGTTGTTAATGTTGCATTGAATAGTGTACATTTGGGTGGATGGATGAAGAGTTGACTTAAAAATTCCATCCATCATCCAGATTTCAGTATTCTTCAGGGTTACTAAGTTATGGACTGTACTAAAGATTGGTAATCATTTGAGAGGGTTCTCATTGTCATACAGTAGGAAAAGTTCATTAGTAAAAGAAACTATGAGGTCAATGGGATGTTAATGTCAGAGGAGGATTGTGATGTTATTCTTTGGGGATTACTCACCTGTTTTTGACTCTGAACCAATCTTCTTAAATTAGGCATTGTGGGCATATTACTAGCATAGTGCATGGAGATGTTTTGGGCTACCACCTTGAAAACAGTGCCACAGGATTTATTAGAGGTGGCTGCTAGTAATTTTATTGTTTGGATGTTCTCCCTAACTTCAATCTCCATTGCAGAGGCAGAGTAGGTATGCCCTGTGGTCCCTTCCACAGTGTCACCCAGAGTAACCTTTCTGCCTTTGCAATGGGATGAAAAATACTCAACACATCTCTAATGACTCCTGGGCTCAGTTAATCTCTTCTTATAACAAATGTAGCCTCCATAGATTAGCAGCCTGTTCCCACGTCTTGATTGAATATAGCTTGCTTGTTTTTGATGCTCCATGTTTCACTATTCTGTTTGAAAAAAAGAGAAAAATACATTTATGAGTGCAATGTACTAAAAGTTTGATTTATTTTTATTGAGGGAATTCTGTTTGAGTGCAATGTACTAAAAGTGTGGTTTATTTTCATTGAGGAAATTCTGTTTGATGTGAAAAAAAGATGTTTGGTTAATTGATGCACTCTGTTGGGTGGAAATACTTATTAATCCTTTTTGAAACAGAGTAAAATTAGGTTTTTGTCGGGGTTGTATTCCGTGGAAAGAAAGTTGTTAGGTTTGGCAGTTTATATTTTTAGAAAATAGGTAGTACCTGGTGAGTTTTCCTTCTGTTCCTATGTGATCTCAAAAATTCTGATGTGACTTGCACAGGTTTTTTCAGTGTGTTGTAGTTCATTCTTGTATATCTATTTAAGGTTAGAAAGGAAGTGGTAAAATATTTGCTGCTTTTTTGTGTTATTGTTTTTTTTGTATGTTGTATGTTTTTTGGGAATTACTTACTTATGTACTGTTGATTTTCTTCCAAAGATGGTCCTTGATTTTCCACTGTTCATGTTTTTGTATATGGAAATTATTGCCTCTTTCATTATGTGTTTTGCTCTTTTACGGTCTAAGGGAAAGAAAAAGAGATAAGTAATCGGCGGAGTTAGAAAAGTCATTTTGCCCCCACACTGTCCAACAACTTCCCTGAGGTAACTACTTGGCAGAGTTAGAATAGAAAATGTTGCCCTCCGTCACTGTCTAGCACCTTCCCTGAGGTAAGAACTTTTAGGAGTTTGAATAGTAATTGCCCCTCAGTCTCTGTCCAACACCTTCCCGGAGGTAAGTACTCGGTGGAGTTACAATAGTAATTTTGCACCCAATCACTGTCCAGCACCTTTCCTGAGGTAAGAACTTGGTAGAGTTAGATTAGAACATTTCCCCCCCATCCACTGTACAGAACCTTCCGGAAGTAAGTGCTTGGTGGTGTCAAAATGGAAACTTTTGTCCCTGTCACTGTCCAGCACCTTCCCTGAGGTAAGTACTTGGCAGAATTAGAATAGTAATTTTGTCCCCCAGTCACTGTCCTGCATCTTCCCTGAGATAAGTAATTGGTGGAATAAGAATAGCAATTTTGCCCCCCTATCACTGTCCAGCACCTTCCCTGAGTTACATACTCAGGGGAGTTAGAATAGAACATTTTGCCCCCAGTCACTGTCCAGTACCTTCTCTGAGTTAAGTACTTGGCAGAGTTAGATTTGATAATTTTGCCCTCAGCGACTCTCTAGCACCTTCCTGAGGTAAGTACTGGGAGGAGTTAGAATAGAAAATTCAGCCCCCAGTCACTGGCCAGCACCTTCCCTGAGGTAAGCACTTGATGGAGTTAGATTAGTAATTTTGCCCCCCAGTCACTGTCCAGCACCTTCCCTGAGGTAAGTACTTAACAGAATCAGATTAGTAATTTTGTCCCCAGTCACTGTCCAGCACCTTCTCTGAGGTAAGTACTTGCAAGAGTTAGAATAGTAATTTTGCCCCAGTCACTTTCTAGCACCTTCCCTGAGGTAAGTACTCAGTGGAGTTAGAATAGTTATTTTGCCCCTCAGTCACTGTCCAGCACCTTCCCTTAGGTAAGAACACAGCAGAGTTTGAATGGAAGATTTTCCCCCCGATTACTCTCTAGCACCTTCCCTGAGGTAAGTACTTGGTGAGGTAGAATTGAAAATTTGCCCCAGTCACCTTCACTAAGACAAGTACTCGGTGGAGTTAGAATAGTAATTGTGCCCCCAATCACTGTCCAGCACTTTCCCTGAGGTAAGTACCTGGCACAGTTAAAATAGGAAATTTTGCCCCCAGTCACTGTCCAGCACCTTCCCTAAGGTAAGTATTTGGCAGTATTTTGGAATTTAGTAATTTTGCCTCTTAGTCACTGTCTGCACCTTCCCTGAGCAGGTCATAGGTTCTAATTAAATGATGATTTTGCAATCATTTTTTGGGGGGGAGAAAAAAAGGTTGAATGTTAACTTACATTGTTGGAACAGTAGTAATTGTACCCAAACTGTGGTTTGAAGATAACCTTGAAAATGTCTGAAAATGAAAACAAAACTGTGCATAAAAATTAGTTCCAATTATATAGTTAGAATTTTAATAGGGCGATTAATGGTAGGGTTATTCTTGCCCACCCCATTGCTTACTGGTCAATACGATGATACCTATGTGGTATCCCTCATTCTCACTTGTAATATTGCATTTAAACAAAATGTTGGCCTTGGAACCTTAACTGTTGTGCACACCATGTTTACAAACTAATACATGCTGCAATGTTTGTTGTTAAAACATCAAAAATAAAGTTTGTTAAAAAAAAGGTTATTCTTAGGGGTCGATTACGATGTCGTTCGGAAACCATTCTGACCGAATCGGTTTCGGAATGGTTTCCGACCTAATCGGATTCTGGGAGTCCGTCCGAACGATTAGGATGGTTCCCAATACCGTTCGGTCAAACTCCCATTGACTTCAATGGGAGCCTGTGTTCCGACCGAATACACAGGCTCCCATTGAAAAACAAGGTGGTTGTGGAAAATCGTGCACCCTCTGGTGGGCACCCCAAGGTGCCTGCCACACTGTGCATGGTTGGAAAGCCTGCTACGGGCCCCCAAAGTCAGATTCTGACAGCTGATCCGTGTCGGAACAACCGATTCCGAAAGGCTGTCCGAATACGACATCCTTATCGCTCGGTCGAGGACGCAGTCCATAGACCTGTACGACTCAGCTCCGAACGACTCGGTTACTCCGAATGCCGTTCGTAACCGAGTTGGACAGTCTGAACGGTTTCCGAACATCATAATCCGTCGTTCGGAAATGTTTCCGAGTCAGTCGGAAACAAGGCTTCCAAATCGGATTTGAATGAATCGAATGCCATTCGGAGCCTCTCCGAACGACATCGTAATTGACCCCTTAGTTGTGTAGGTAGGTGGAAGTATTTGAAAATGGGTGTGCTGTACTCTCTTGCTTTCAGTGGTGTGTGTGCTCACTTTAAAAGTTAAATATATAATTATTTTGTTTGTGAATAATAATGCATTTTTGACCTTCTTCACAGTATGCGTCAGCCATCTTGTTTGGGGACAAGGGTCATTGTTTAGGTTGAAATGAAAGAAAGACAAATGTATACATGATAAAGCTCTTAAACGGCTCTATAAAATGTTTCTACTATGAGGTTTTTTAATTTTAATTTTTGGAAAATGTGGAAAAAAATCTGTAAAGGGTTGCCGTATTTTACATTGCATTGTGTCGATTTATAATGATGTTTTATAAATTTGTGTAGTGTTGCGTTGTTTTGGCTTGGGTTGTGTGGCAGTATTCTTTTGGAATTATTTGTGTTGAGGTGTAATACATTGCATGGTTTTGTGGTATTTTGCGTTGTGGTATGTTGCAATGAGATGGGCCACCCAAAATCGTTTTATTTATAGAAATGTTTTGATAATATAACAGGTTACATCATAATTCTAACATCTCATAGACATATTTTTAGTATTTCATTATGTATATATATATTACCAGTTATCAGCATATATTTAATCTATATTTATTATCATTTTGCTACACAAAACAAAATTACGTACTTAAGTTGGTAATAGTATGCCTGGTAACGGTATGCATGGTAATGGTACTTATAATGTACCCCTATGTATGTTTGTGGTAAAGACATGTATGGTAAAGGCGTGTGTAGTAATGATACATTCATGGTAAAAACTTGTGATAAAGGCATGCGTGGTAAAGGCATCAGTTCCATCATACATCTGGTGAGTAGAGCTGAGGAGGTGCTTTGCTGAGTTGTCCGCCTCCTTGACAGCTCTGCTGGTATTGCTTGTTTGCTGTTTTGGCTACATGACACAGTTACCAGCTCCACTAAAAGGTTTCCTGATTCTGGAAAAAGTGGAAGGGTACACAGCCACCATGACACAGGCACTCCTGCTTTGATAAAACAAGCTTGGCAAGGGTTTAGCCTGGATATTAGCTGTTATTCATTTGAAGAGTGAATTCACTCCTGTGCTCTATTTTATTGCATTCATTTGTATTCCCATAATGGCTGGTGTAATTGATAGAGAAGGGTGAAAGAAGGAGCAGATATCTAGAACAGTGCTGCTCAGCTTTACATTAACAAGCAGCCATAAAATTACGATCACAGCCAACAAACAGAAAGAGGTTCCAAAAGGCTCCATAAAAATATCCCTTGACAATGTGACATTAGCCCTTTAACACAATACGTTTTTTGATAATTGGTCAATCGAGCAAGGGGTTGTAAGGGTGGTCACCTCATTCAGTATCTGCACTTAATCAGTCAATCAATCAGAATTTATAAAGCTCAGCTAATAATCCGATAGGGTAACCGGGCGCTTGCAGGCCCCAGAGGGTTATTTGAACAGTCAGGTCTAGAGGGCCATTCGGAATTCCGGAAGCGAGGTGATGGTCCTAAGGTGCACGTGGAGGCTGTTCCAGGTCTTTGCTGCAATGTGGGAGAATGAGCGTCCTCCACATCTGCTTCAGAAGATGCAGGTAGTACCAACAAGTGAAAGAGATCCAGAGTGTAGTATTCTCGATGGTTGATAGAAGTTCAGGCAGTAGTTAATGTAGGTGGGTCCTTGGTTGTGTAGAGTCTTGTGTGCGGGGGTCAGCGGCTTGAATTGGGAGCCAATGGAGTTTCCTGAGGTGGGATGTGAAGTGGGTTCATCGGGGAAGGCAAAGAATGAGTCTGGCTGCGGCGTTCTGTATGGTCTGAAGTCTCTGTAGAAGTTGTGTGATTATTCCTACGTAGAGAGCATTGCCGTAGTCTAGCCCACTGGTGATGAGGGCTTGTGTCATGGTGCGTCTTGTGCGTAGGGGTAGCCACTTGGAGATCTTACGTAGCATGCGCATAGTGAGGAAGCAGGCGGAGGCGACAGCATTGATCTGTGATTAATGGTGAGCTTGTTGTCAATGATGATGCCGTGGTTTCTGGCATGGTTGGAGGGAGTGGGTGCGAGTCCTAGGTCTGATGATCACCAGGACTCATTCCATGTGTAGCTGCTGTTGCCAAAGATCAGTACTTCCGTCTTGTCTGTGTTCAACTGCAGTCAATTGTTCTTAATCCAGTCGGCGATGAACTGCACTGAAACCAATATCTGAATATCAAGATCTGAAGTAAGGTGTGTTTATTCAGATAAATATACATGTACTATTCTTAACTCCATATCTAAGCACCTTGATATATACATAGGATGCCACTGTGCTAATCCAATGGTATAACACTTTTCATAGAAAAACAGACATTTAAGGTGAGCAGATTCAGAGAGCCACTGGTTTTGTAGGGTGCTCCATATAAAGGAGCTGCTCTTCATCTAAACTTGGGAAATACCTAGAGTTCCTTACTTCCTGTTTTGCATAATTTATGCAGCACTCTAAGCCTCAAGGTTATTGTCTAGCGGTATACTGGATGCTCCCTTGTGTCTGGACAAAGCTGTACCTGTCTGATGACCTCAAACTAAAGTGAAACACATATCAGGGGTTGATCTTATTCATTCCAGGTTGGTTTGGTTCGTATTTTACCAATTCAAATCTGTAATGCTGTTTCTGGAGAGGTAAAATGGAAGTTGCCGTTTTCAGCTCAGTTTGGATGACACTGTTCTAATCCTATGCTCAAATAGTTTCCTGTAAAAATGGCAAAAGATTTTTTCCCTTTTTATCTCGGAGTGGATGGCACTGTGCTAATCCAATGCTTAAAATCATGCTAGAAGAACAGACATTTGAAGTGAGCAGACTCAGAATGTTACTGGTGTTGTAGGCTGCTCCATATTAATGAGCTGCTCTCCACCTAAACTTAGGAACTACCCAGAGTTCCTTGTTTCCTGTTTTGCATTATTTATGCGGCACTCTAAGCCTAAAAGAGTATGGTCTTGATTGATATATATCTATATATCTATATATATACATAGATATATATATATTCACTGAAAAAACCATAGGTTTCAGGGGCGTTTTAGTTAGTTGGACATTTCACTCGTACAAAACCATAGAAATTCCCCCGTTATAGTTAGTTCAGCTAACTATAACTTGCGCGCCCGCAATGCACTGCTGATGATGTCACATATTACATCACTCATGACATGGTCAGTGACATCACTCATGACATCACTCATGACATCTCAAATGACATTACCGATGACATCACTGATGACATCATCCTTGTGATAGAGTGGCAGACCTCCTCTCACCCTAATATAACCTTTGATACACACACTCAAAAATACAAACTAACATTTTCAAAACAATGGACATACCAATACCAGTTACAAAACACCTATTCAGTAATTCCAAGATCTACACACACATCCACTCATTCACCAACAGTCCCTATACAGTCACTCATACATGTACTCACTCATCATATGTACTCATACACCTATACATCCTGTTACACACCGCCACTCATCCATAGTTCAAGTTCATTTTATTTGATCTAGTTCTCTACTGAGAACAACAAATATCATACATCACGAATACTATTAATTATACGCATAAAATAATCAATACAAATTTAAAAACGATTTAAAAAATTTAAACAAATTATAGCATACAAATTCATCTGGGGGAGAATTAAAAAGCGTAATCAAATTCAGCACGGATGCACTATTATATCTAAATTGTATTGGTTTTAAGTAATGCCTTCGAGCTTCAACCAATATCGGGTTTGGGCAAACCGACAGTACGTGCTTCATATCTTGCATACCACCATTGCAAAGATCACAGATGCAGGTAACATTTTCTTTGTCAGTCCTTTTAAAAGTCAATGAATTAAAAGGGAGTAACCCAAACCTCAATAAAATTATACACCGCCGAATTCCATGCCTTAAGGAAAAGCGAATATATTGTTGAGCCTGTTTATATATGATGGCTTCTGCGTACTGTTCATAATGATGTAATTTAGAGCAGTGCAAGATATCCAGGTCATAGCTGATCCTCGGCGTCAAATGTTTCAAGAAGAGCTTCAATTGTGCTGGTGACCATGATTTCAAGAGTGCAATTGAGCAATTGGATAATTTAAAAGCAATGGTCAAGTTCTGGTTTAGGGTATATTTTGTAAAATCACTCTCAAATGTCTCTTTTTTTAATAAGAATCTTAAAGTGCCTTGGTCTGCGTGTAGAAGATTATACGCCCATCTAAGTACGTTGGTGATCGCTCTAGCAAAGGAACTAACTAGAGAAAATTCTAAACGCAGAGCTTGTACTGGGACTGATTGTTGAACCTTTGCCAATTTACGTAAAATGTTCCCTTCTTTCGTTTGTATTTGATGACACTGAGGAATTGGGATATATTCCAGGGCGTACGATAAAATTGGGGGAATTTTTGAGCTATATACCTGTAATAAGGATTGAAAGTGTCTTTGTCCAGAAGAAAGGTATAATCATTGGAGCGCTCCCACATGGCTGTCTGCTTTACGATTTAAATGCTGAAAATGGGTAGAATTTCTTAATGATTGATTAAAAATCCGTCCCAGATAAGTGTATTCTTTTACCACTTCTATGGTTTCTCCTCCCAGTGTCCAGTTATAGTTTGTATAATTCTTTCTCCCTCTAAATGGGACGATTTTTGTTTTAGATGAATTAGGAACCAAGAAATGTTCCTTTGTATATTTTGTTAGTACATCTAGGTTCCTTTGTAATCCAAAGGGGGTAAGATCAAAAATTACGACATCGTCGGCATACAACATGATGTGTATATTACTTAATGCGATCTTTGGGGGGAAATTTATTACATGTAGAAAACTGTCCGGGAGGTCACTAAGGTATAACGAAAAAGGAGGGGAGCCAAAAGGCAACCTTGCCTAAGGCCGTTTGGTGTAGGAATTTGACCAGTAAGACCCTTTTCTTGTCCCAGTTGTACCTGACACCAGGTTTCAGAGTGGAGTAAAATTATAAGGTAAAGTAAAGTTTTCGGGATTCCCAGTTTTCTGAGTTTCTTCCATAGTGTTGGTCTATCCACTCTATCAAATGCCGTTGAAAAATCAACGAAGACCTCATAGACCACCTGCGATTTCCGGACTACATATTTGTCGATAATAGTTTGTAAAATCGCTATGTTGTCCGTAACTGAATGTTTCTGTCTGAACCCGGCCTGGTTGAATGGGATCACGCCGGAAGAAAAAGCCCAATCTTTAAGATGGTCTAGGACACTTGCCGCGAAGATTTTACCTATTGCATCCAGCAGTGCAATCTGTCGATAGTTCCCTGGATGCAACCGAGGTCCTTTCTTATAAATTGGAATAACTATACTCCCTTTCCACAATTTGGGAATTTTCCCAGTATAGTAGCAATGTGAAAATAATGGTGCCAAAAATTTACTCTATTCCACAGGATTAGTTTGTAGTGCCTTCATCGGGATTTGATCCGGGCCCATTGCAGCTGAAGATCTAGCTTTCTTTATGTAGTACTCAATTTGACGGGCCACTGGAGGAGAAATATTTTGAGTATTTTCCATATGCGTACACAGTGGATAGTTCAGATTTTCTTTATTCCAATTTAATTTATAAAGGTTACGTAGAAATGTTTCCCATTCCCTTGGCGGGACTGGAGATGCTTGCAAAGATTTCTTTGTCCCTGTATGTTTGGCTATTAAACTCCAATACTCGCGAGCATTATTTTGTTTTGCTGCAATTTGGATTTCTACCCAATTTTTGTCCTGCTGTGTTTTTCGCAAATTTTCTTTTTCCCTCCTCTGGCATTTTTTTAGACGTTTAATTTCCAATTCCCTTGCCTTAGTAGGGTTTTGATATTGCATACGTATTAATTTGTTTAAAGCGGCAACTCTTATGTCTGAAAACTTTCTTGTTTGACATGTGGCTCCATTCGCCCGATATTTTAGAGTTGTCTGTAAAGCTTGCATTATTTTATTGAGAACTATTTCAAAATTTGCTATTGGGTCAGAGGAATATGTGAGTTGTAATACTTTTGCCTTATCGATTGCGTAGTTGATTTTATTAAACGCAGTAGATATCCATGATATTCTCCTTTGGGCTTGGTTCATGAGTACTTTACTTTGTACATACATAATATGACCCGGAGATGAACGTTGTAATATTATTTCAGTTTCTAATTTTAAAATGGCGTGGTCACTTCCTTGATGAAATTTTGTACTTAATTTTTCAACCCTATAGAGCAGAGCTAGACTGCAGATCATATAATCTATTATGGAATCGGTGAAGTTACCTTTTCTTGTAAAGGATGCCGGGATGTCTCCTTCTGTACGACCGTTTAGAATGAAACCATTTATTATAGAGAGTGAAGATAATAGAATTTTCCCTCGTTTGTCTGCCTTAATCCTCGATGGAAACAATGGAGTAGGGATTGATAAGGCTTCTACTTGTTCCTCGTTTTCCCATTTATCTATGAGGTCGTTGGATATTTTCCCGTTAAAGTCTCCTATAAGGAAGACTGAAGGAAAACCTCTCTCTTCCACCACCCTTTCTATTTCTTCAAATATCTTAACCAAGAGAACATCATTCAAGGGACCTGGTGGAATATAAACATTAAAAATTATTAGGTCAATTGGAGAGTCCTTGGCGATAAGCCGGCATTTGACCTTTAGGCATTGGATATTTGTATTGACCATAGGGATTACTTCCTGGTCCCAAAAGAAGTCCTCATGCATCAGAATTGCTAGAGCTCCTTTGGCATGACCCCGAGCCACCTGTTCTGCTGCTTTATCATAGACAAAGTAGTCCTTTTGGTCAAATGGCTTTGTTGCCCAAGTTTCCTGGAGAATGACCAACGCCGGGGAATCTTCCAGAATTAACGTCATTTTCTCTTTATTTTTCCCTGCTATATTCCATGATGCTATGGACAACCTACTGTTAAAAGGGAAGTTTGATTTCCCTTCCCTGCTTGTGGCTATTAGGGTCTCTGATATCCAAGTCCAATGAGGTTCCATTAAGGCTCTCTCCTGCTTAACTTTATTTTTATTTCTAATCACTCTCTCTCCGTTTTCTAGCGAAATGGTCAAATTTTCATCGAGAGTACTTGTGTAATTTTTAATGCCGCTGGTATTGTCGTCAGAGTACTGGATTTCAATAGTTTTGTTTTCCTCTGGATTCCCCTTTGGTTGGGTTCCCCTATTTGCTGATACAACATCATATCCATTTTTGTGAAGAATCTCACATTCATTTATGATAATTGTAGGAATAACACACGACCTGAATTCTGCGATAGCCACCGTACTATTAGACTTTGATGGGAACACTACTAATTTTATTTCTGAACTTGTTACCGACTGCAATTGTGGAATCTTACAAATTAAATTCACTATTTTCCCTCGGTTTAATGGATCATTCACCGAGGGAAATAGATCAGAAAATTCCAGAAAGCATGATTTACTCTGCCGTATTTCGTAAGTTGTTACCTCCGCTTTCTGTTCTTTGTTTTGAGTGCAGAATTGCACTGGATATTCTCTGTCATTATCAGGCATAGAAAATTTTGTGGCGAAAGGATTTAGTTGTTTTTGAATTATTTTCTTCTTTGAGTCTTGGACACTGTGTCCAATCTCTTGAAGTCTGTTATCTGGTCTTGGTAATTGTACCTTTTTCACGGATTTGCAATGCTGATTTAGATGCGGTGAAAATTTTAGCTTTTGTGCTTTCTTTTTCGAAATCCTTCTTCTGGGTCTTTTTTTGTAACTTGTCGCAGTTCATTTTCGTTCCTTTTTTCCTTTTTAGATATGACTGAATCCTGAGGGTCTATTATTAAGGATTCACTCTTTGTCACGAGTTTTTTGTTTATTTCAGTTTTTGGAGGGTCAATTGTGCCCTTTATTCCATGTCGATTAAAAATTGGGTAAAGAGGAATTACTTTATTACTAACTTTTTCGTTATTTGGTTCTTTAAATAACTTTCCAAGGGAAAAGATTGTTCCTTTTTCCGTTTTTTTGTCTTTCCTTTTTGGAAGTCCAAATGGTTTGCGTCACTTTTCCTTTCTTTAATTCTATAGGAATTTCTCCTAAAGGATTGTCTTTTGGAGTGGCCACTATTCCTTTGTCATCTCCACAGGGTTTCTGAGGAAAGACTTGCTGGACCCCTTGCTGATGTTTCTTTTTCTTGTTAACAAGATATTGGAGCATTCCAATTTGAGTGTCCAGCATCTGATCGGAATTTTCCATCATGTTCCTTAAGAGATGTAGCACCGACTCCAAGATCTTTTGAAGAGACAATAGTGAATCAGACAGTGGGTTTTCGCCGTTGGGTGAGATCATATTATTTAAGAAAGGTAATTCCGATAGATGGGAATATTTCTCTTCCGACGTAGAAAGTCTTTGTGGAGTACTATTTAACGGTCCCATAGACACTACTGTTTTTGTGACTTTTTCAGCCCTTTGAAGAAAACACTCGTTAATGTTTATATCTGGCAACGTAAAATCTGTCTCGACAATTTGACGAAACTGTTGATCGTTAAGACAGAGAGAAAGGTCAGGGCGTCCTTGACAATCCTCGTCTTTTACAGATGTTAAAGTTACAGATGTTGAGGTAACAGTGTCGTTGATCGGCTTTCCGTCACGGGGATTAACATTTTGTAGTGAAGAGTTATTTTTCCCTTTAATCTCTGCTTCTTTGCCCTGAATTTTGCTGTGGTCATCCTCGACGTTTTGATAAGGGCCTTGATCTAATATTGCAAGTTTGGCTGATTTTGTAAAGAATTTAGAGATATCAGCATTCCCAGAAAGAAATCCTATATGGGCGGCCTTACCTGGGCGATTTCGTGAGGTCTGCTGAGTGCCCAGTCTTTTCATATGGATTGTCCGTGAACGCAATTATTTATATGCCATTACAACAAGAAATCGAGGGATTAGTAATAGAAAATTAGTCGTTGGTCTACTCAGGTAGGTTACACTTTCTACCACCAGGTGGTCGTAGCACTCAGGCTAGATTCCTTCCTGAATGTCCTGGATGTCTGGTCTGACTGATTATGATCTATCTCTTTCTCTTTCCTTTTCTTTCTTTTTTATTCTAACCGTAAGATCATGCAGAAGGAAGAAGGGAATAGAACAGAGGAAAGTTACAGTATTGATAATCTTGTATTCCCTGATTGCCTCTCTGCTCACTGACTCTCAATTCTTTACTTCCTCCTCTCCCTTCTCCTCCCCACTGCACCCAGCGCCGTAGAATGCCTACGCGCACGGTGCAGGATTACACTGGAGGTATTAAGCTATTGATGCCGCTCCAACGCAGCTCCTTAGGCTCCACAGGCTCGGAGGGGCTCAGGGTACTCAGTGGGGGGGTTGGGTCAGATCTTAATCATCTTGGAGATTTTGAAAGTCTCTTGCCCCCCCAGTCCTTCTGCTCACCTCTCTCAACCTACTCCGGCTTCCAGTCCAGTCCTACTCCCGCTCCGCTTCACTTCACTCTGCCTCAAAGCCCTCCACCACCACTCTGCAGCCACACTATGACTGGCACTCAGTCCGGCACGGTAGCAAACTAGGCGGCGGGTGGTGGCTGGTGACGGCGGGGCGGCGACGGCGCGGCGGCAACAACTTCCGCAATCTCTCTTCCGCTTTCTCTCTGCAGCTTGCAACTTGCGGTTGTAAAAGAGCCTTTGCGAGTCTCAGCAGGACTCGAGTCTTGACGCACACGCCGCTCTCTGCACTCCCAGCATCCAGCACTGCACTCACAGCCTCGGAATCTCCAAGCTCAGACTCCACCAATCGACCCGCTCTTCCTCGGCTCAATACCCTCCCCGCACCTCGGGGGTGCCAGAGGTGCCGAGTGAGTTGCAAGGGCGGGTGAGGGGAATAGTCCAAGTTCTCTATCTTGCTCCTCTCACTCCGGTCTCTTCCTGCCTCCCCGGCTCAGCTGCTCTGCTGTATGCCTGTACATCCGCAGTATGGCACTGGCTGGTGCTGGCGGGCCCTTGACCCAGGGCTCTGTGTCAGGTCCGGTCGGCCCGCTCCTCGATACCGCGGGAGGCCGGTTGGCAAGACCCTGCAGGAGCCGCGGAATCCACGGGGGCTGCGGGAGCCGCGACCACGGGAGGCGGCAGCCCGGGAAACAGCGAGACAGCAAGACAGCGTCCTCCTCGCACTGCAACTGGCGTTTGGCAGTCAACGGTCAAGCGTGAAAACCGTCAACGGTCAAGCGTGAAAACCTCATCCATAGAGTTACTTACACACATAGTCACACATGCAAACAAAGTATCAAACATCCATTTACTTGCATATACAGTTATACACACACTACCACACTTACTTCTACAGAAACTTACACATACTTACTCTCTTAAACAATCACTTATAGAAACACCTACTTATTTGTACAGGAACTCTTCCAATCTCTCACTCTCACATATACTCACTTATATACACCAATACTCACATATACTAGTTTAAAACATATGTAGTTACTCATAAAGACACTATTGAGACAGTCATTCACTCACTAACACACCCATACACATACTCATCCACCTATACAGTCCTGCACACATGCTGTCTTCAACACATACAAACAGTGAGTCACTCATTCATGCATCTATGCACTAAGTAATACCCCCACCGAACCATACAGACACTCAGACACTCATACTGATACTCAAAAACCAACTAATAACCCATATAGACACTCATGTAGCTACTCACCAACCCATGCAGCCACTTATACACAAAGTGAGAGACTGATACAGATATTTTCATATTTAAATATTACTCACTAACCCATGTATTCACTAAGATACACTTAGTCAGTTATAAAATCAATTTTACAAAAAAATCATCCATTTAGACACTTATATACCCATTTATTCTTCCATCGACCTTGAGATATACATATATAAAACATATTTAATTTTCAGAAAAACACACATTCACTGGATGATGTCATCAGTGATGTCATCAGTGATGTCATTTGAGATGTCATCAGTGATGTCATGAGTGATGTCACTGACCATGTCATGAGTGATGTAATATGTGACGTCATCAGCAGTGCATTGCGGGCGCGCGAGTTATAGTTAGCTGAACTAACTATAACGGGGGAATTTCTATGGTTTTGTACGAGTGAAATGTCCAACTAACTATAACGCCCCTGAAACCTATGGTTTTTTCAGTGAATTTCTAAGGTTTTTTAAATGCTAATTTCTAACTATAACGTGCCTGAAACCTATGGTTTTTTCAGTGAATTTCTAAGGTTTTTGAAATGCTAATTTCTAACTATAACGTGCCTGAAACCTATGGTTTTTTCAGTGAATATATATATATTTATTATACTATGTATACATGTGAAAATGTCTCCCTCCCCTGTTTGCCTCGGTGGCACGGAAAAAATAGGTAGAACTGACGTCAGCACGCCGACGAGGTCCTCTTATGGCTCCGATGACGTCATACGGTGTCGGGAGCGGAGCCGTGCTCGTTGACGTGGGAGACCTATGAAAGAATTTCCGTGGAATGCTGGTGCAGGGGATATTCACCTAAGTGTTCAGGCTAGTCCTTTGGGAGCAACTGTTTATGTTGCCACTCCAGAAACCGAAACCAGTGATCCGAGGGCAGAGGCCCTGCAGATGGCACACGAGGTGGGGTGCCCAGTCGTGTGCACCGGCGGGGCAGCGAAGTGACAAGCACCACAACCCACAAAAAAGGTAACGAGGGCACTGAATAACACAGGATCTTCTCTTTGTATCTGGCAGGAACAACGAAGTTAAAATGCCCTAGTACCAAAATGTAGAATTAGTGCTACAACGGTCTTCAAGAGGACCTGCGATGCCGCTTCTGCCTCCCGTACCTTGGAGGCGGCACATGGGTCACGCGGTACGGTCATACTGCGGTGGGACGCACACTCGTTGACCTCTCATGGCACTGCTCCACACTTCAGGGAGGACGCTTTCCATTAGCTATGTTTTCTGATGACATGTCGCGCCGGCCCCGTCCAACAACAGAACTCCTTTAGATCCAAACAGACTCTTCCACTCTCTCACCGGAAGTGAAAACAGGCCACGCGGACACTTTCACAATACAACAGCCGGGAATGCACTTTTCGGTAAAAAACCACATTCCTTCCTCCTAATTAATCAAATAAACGTCTCACTGAAGAACAGGGGCCAGCTATGATCGGTAAACAGCCGTTACAATGACTTTTTTACTTTGCGATACCATTACAACGCATGCATTACCACGCATGCGTTGTACATCACAAAGTCATTACTACGCATGTTTTTAGAACGCATGGTCATTTACCACGCATGCCTTTACAACTAATTTTGTTGTAAAGGTATGTATGGTAAATGACCATGCGTTCTAAAAAACATGTAGACGATCCATGTCGTTGTAAGGAAACAGAGGCTGTTCCGTTTCCTCACAACGACGTGCACCGCCCCTCAGAGATGACGTGAAGCAGGAACCACGAGGAGAGAGGAACCATGAGGAGTGAGAGGTAAGGGGGATTGGGCATGGGGTGGGGGTTTCTTTCTAGGGTTTAGGGTAGTGCAGTGGTGTTTGGGTGGTGTAGGGGGTCGTGCTGGGGGTAGTGTTTTAGGGTTTAGGGTAGTGCAGTGGTGTTTGGGTAGTGTAGGGGGTCGTGCTGGGGGTAGTGTTTTAGGGTTTAGGGTAGTGCAGTAGTGTAGGGGGTCGTGCTGGGGGTAGTGTTTTAGGGTTTAGGGTAGTGTAGTGGTGTATGGGTAGTGTAGGGGGTCGTGCTGGGTTAGTGTTTTAGGGTTTAGGGTAGTGCAGTGGTGTTTGAGTAGTATAGGGAGTCATGCTGGTGGTAGTGGTTTAGGGTTTAGGGTAGAGCAGTGGTGTTTGTGTAGTGTAGGGGGTCATGCTGGGGGTAGTGTTTTAGGGTTTAGGGTAGTGCAGTGGTGTTTGTGTAGTGTAGGGGGTTGTGCTTGGGGTAGTGTTTTAGGGTTTATGTTAGTGCAGTGGTGTTTGGGTAGTGTAGGGGGTAGTGCTGGGGTAGTGTTTTAGGGTTTAGGGCAGTGCAGTGGTGTTTGTGTAGTGAAGGGGGTCATGCTGTGGGTAGTGTTTTAGGGTTTAGGGTAGTGCAGTCATTTTTGTGTAGTGTAGGGGGTCGTGTTTTAGGGTATAGGGTAGTGCAGTTGTGTTTGGGTAGTGTAGGGGGTCATGCTGGGGTTAGTGTTTTAGGGTTAAGGGTAGTGCAGTGGTGTTTGGGTAGTGTAGGGAGTCGTGCTGGTGGTAGTGTTTTAGGGTTTAGGGTAGTGCAGTTATGTTTGGGTAGTGTAGGGTGTCGTGCTGGGGGTAGTGTTTTAGGGTTTAGGGTAGTGCAGTGGTGTTTGGGTAGTGGAGGGGGCAGTGTTTTAGGGTTTAGGGTAGTGCGCCCAACCAGCCACAATATCCGTGGACAAAGGGGATCCTGACTCTTTGGAACGCTCCGTCAATTGAATAATTTGGGTCAAGGGCCCTACCACGTCCAAGACCTATCAATTCCTTTCTTGGGATCCCTCATATACTTGGAGAAAAAGGTACATGGTTTCTCATCAATTTCAGGCGTGTGTGCCACCTTCCCCTTCAGTGAGGGCCTGGGGCATTCTCCCCTCATCCTATTCCTGACCTCCCTTTCAAGGGGTTGATGGATTTTCCCCACCACATACTCTGCCACTTTGGCGTCAGGTGTCCACTCTGCCGACCTAGGATGGTAAATTTGGGTAGGCTCGAACATGTCCGAGTGGACCCCGTCCCCAACCGGGGACTGAGAGGAGTGGGACTCTGGATGCCAGGGACGCCCGAGTCCTTATCCTCATCGGAGGAGAAATCGTCCTCCGATACACCCTCTCCCTCTAAGGGAAACCCGCCGTCGGGGTTTACAATAGTGATGACAGTGTCGCAATTTTCTCCGGGCCCCTCCTCCTCCCGGCAGGGTGCATGTTTTAGCGTTTGCGCACTCTTGAGGAAGGGCTCCGTAAGTTTATCAAATCCTTCCAAGTGCCCCGCGTTATGCTTAACGGCCCTTTTATTCCCCATCTGGGAGCTACTTGGACCCGCCACCACCAGATCTGGGTCATTGAACACCCCAGGGATGCTTTTTGCCAGCTTATCCCTAAGAGGAGCCAGCGCCCTAGAAATAGCCAGAGAGAGGGCTTGGTCCACTGCTGGAGGGAGAAGTTGGGGGGCCATTCCTCCTCCACTTCCTGGTAGGAGGAGTAAAAATGGTCTTCTGGAGAAGACATGATAGCAGAGGGTGTGAGCACAGAACAAATGCCCTTAAAATCCTTAAGACAGCCTCCTCGCCGGTGCTCCAACAGCTGGGCTTTCCCCGAAGCTGTTATAAGAATAGACTGAGACACAATACCAATTACCACCACCAGGTGGCGCTGGTCACAAACGTGGCCGTGTGAGGAAATCACTGCGTAGCGGTGTCAAAATTAGGCGAGGGTTGGTCGGGAATCAAGCGGACACTAAAGGAGTGACCGGATTCCCAAATGCGCGTAAAGACCAGCGGGAGTGCTCGACGGAGCTGCCTCGCTCGGACCAGACGCGCCTGACAGGATCTCACTGCGCGCAGAGCACACAGCGGGAGAAACTGCGAGGGGGAGAACGCACTCGGGCAAGAGCCTGCTGCGCAGGGAATATGAAACAATACCAAGGCAATAATGCTAATAACGTGCACAAGAAACCGCTATACAAACAGCAACAACGTCAGATTAAGCCAAGAATGTAAGGAATGCACTTAACTGACGAGCAGTGAAGAAAGAGGAAGTGGAAGGGACGTCACGATATTATATACGATGGACTGTGATATGATTGGACTATAGGTGCCTTGGAGACTACCCCCCTAATGGTTCATGGGTTGTGTAGTCTTTTGTTTAATGATTGTTGTGTTACGTTTTCTTTGAACTGCTATGCAAATAAAGTGAGGAAAGATATGCATAATCCTCGCCTCTGTCCTGCCATAGAATTCATTAAACTTTATTTGATCTGATTTAGAAACATAGATCATAAAAGTGTACATAAAAACAGTAAATCCTCTTTCCTAATACAATACAGTGAGAATTAATTAAAACCAGTAGGTAAAAACGGGTGTTACAAAGCCCGGTTCAGAGCAACTTCAGGTTAACAGAATCGTAAAGTTCAATGTTTCGGAAGATCAATCTCATGTACTTCATGCAAAATACGCAATAAGGGGTCCAAGTAAGATGTAACGCTCCAATACCTGACCAGTTTGCACTATATAAGACTGCAGAAAAACTAAAAATAAAAAGTGTTTTGCACACTTCTGTCATTGGGCTATATGTGGGCTACATCTGGGTGATATTTGTGCTACATTTGGGCTCTTTTTTCTCTGGTGGCCATCTTGGGAGACTTATTTGTTATGAAGTTTCCTAATTTCGTCATTTACTGCAGTCTCCTCAGTAGGAAATGCTTTCAGTTTCTTACTTTGATTCCATCAAGAAGGCATTCAGATGTGTCACACATTTGCCATAAATTCAGAATGTTAGCACTCTAGTTGTTCATTAGATCACTGTAGTAAACCTACTGCTCACCAAGGAGTTAACTGGAAGTCTACTGCTGGTATTGAAAGTGATTGTTTCAGTCTGCATGTCAGAATTTTCGAATGAAATAGAAGAGGATTTGAGATCTCACTTAAAACATGCCCTAAATTTTCTTTCTGCAGCACTAACCATAATTTCTATGGCAAAATGAAACCCCTCATTTTGTTCCTTTTTAAATTAAATGTTTTAAGTGTTACCAGTTTATTCCAATCAAGATGGCTTCAGGTGTGCCATACTTTTGTCATAAGTAAGACTGTTAGCGCTCTAGTTGTTCTTTAGAACACTCTGGGAAGCTGCAGTAGAACACAAAGGCATCAACTGACAGGCTGCTCCTGTTGAAATATAACAGGAAGATATTTGAGATCACACTTGAAACATGTCCTAATTTTTCTTTCTACAGCACTAACCATAATTTCTATGACAAAATGAACCCCATCATTTTGTTCCTTTTTAAATTAAATGTTTTAAGTGTAACCAGTTTATTCCAATCAAGATGGCTTCAGGTGTGCCATACTTTTGTCATAAGTAAGGCTGTTAGCACTCTAGTTGTTCTTTAGAACACTCTGGGAAGCTGCAGTAGAACACAAAGGCATCAACTGACAGGCTGCTCCTGTTGAAATATAACAGGAAGATATTTGAGATCTCACTTAAAACATGTCCTAATTTTTCTTTCTACAGCACTAACCATAATTTCTATGGCAAAATGAACCCCCTCATTTTGTTCCTTTTTAAATTAAATGTTTTAAGTGTTACCATTTTATTCCAATCAAGATGGCTTCAGGTGTGCCATACGTTTGTCATAAGTAAGACTGTTAGCTCTTTAGTTGTTCTTTAGAACACTCTGGGAAGCTGCAGTAGAACACAAAGGCATCAACTGACAGGCTGCTCCTGTTGAAATATAACAGGAAGATATTTGAGATCACACTTGAAACATGTCCTAATTTTTCTTTCTACAGCACTAACCATAATTTCCATGACAAAATGAACCCCATCATTTTGTTCCTTTTTAAATTAAATGTTTTAAGTGTTACCAGTTTATTCCAATCAAGATGGCTTCAGGTGTGCCATACTTTTGTCATAAGTAAGGCTGTTAGCACTCTAGTTGTTCTTTAGAACACTCTGGGAAGCTGCAGTAGAACACAAAGGAATCAACTGACAGTTTCTGCCCTTGTTGGATGTACATGTTTTACTGAGAATGTCAGACTTCATTCTCACATGACTGAGAAAGATAATGTGAATTTACAGAAAATATGCTCTCATTTTAGCTTCTGGAGCACCTTCCAAAACTGTATGGGACAAGCATGTGAAAATAGTTTTCTCTCAAACATGATTCATGATATCCCAGCAGAAGGTTTTTCACTGGGTAAAATCACCTTAGAACACACCACAATTCTTGAAATTAGTATGGTACCATCAACAAATGAATTCTAATGTAACTAAAGTCTGTTATCACCCTTTATAGTTCTCCTTTTGGTAACCCTCAAAATCTTCGATTCACTATAATGCATTTCAATGGGGTACTATAATTTATATTGGTCCCAAGATGGCTGCCAGCAATTCCAGGATGAAGTGCTGACAGCCAATCAGATCTCACGATGACATGTGTGGTTAGGCTCCGCCCAGATATATATGTGTTTTCTCTTTCAAATTTCTCAGGAACTACTGAATGGATTTACACCATTTAACCAAAAGGCACGACTCTGAACCAAGGGCTACCTTTTTGCCAAATTTGGTGTATTTCCGTTCAGGAGTTCGGGCTGTAGCTGCGACTAAAGGTTCCTATGGAAAATTGCATGGGGAAAACACGTTTTGGGACCCCCCTTTTTTCTCGGTCCCAACTTGACGAATCACCCCGAAACTTTCAGGATAGGACCGGCCTGGTGCAGGCCATAGGTTTTGAGAATTTCGTGAAGATTCGTCAACCGGCGCCAAAGGTATTGGAAATAGAATGTTGCAAATTTCCTATGGAAAATAGGTCCTAACTATAACTATCTACTGGCGACCGCCAGTAGATAATATGTGTATACATATATATATCGCTTCTTTGCTTTTTTGTTATGAAAAAACAATACCGGGCCCAATTCCTTTTTCAGCGTGTGTTAGTTTATTTCCAAAACAGTGAAAAACGCCCGACGTGTTTCGGAGCAGCCGCTCCTTGATCACGGGTTACACAACGTTTGTTTCACCATTACCATATAGTGCACATGATTTCAAACATAGTGGTAGGACTACAATATCAGTCATAATACTTTGCAAACTGGCTTCCATTTTGAAATGGTCATTTCACCTTGTGCAATTACAATTCTTGCATTTGTTATTAATGTCACATAATAGGTGAAATCTTTTAAGTTACATCAAGCATAATTTCAACATTACTGCAAATTATATGATATTGTTTTCACACAGTTCAATTCTGCCCCAGTGAGCTGATAATATCCTCCGCCAAAATGTATCCAATTCTGCCCCAGTGGGCATGACTTAAGTGAATACTATCACATCGCAATATATTAACTTTTTAGCATTTTTAAACTTTATCAGTGACCACGATATTTCAGCTCTTTTGCATTCATCTTCCTTGCATGATGCTGATTTTGTCTCCTACAGAGATACAAATATAAAGTGCATAATTAAAATCAACAAACTGGTAAACAAAAAGATACGAAGAGATTGCCACATTTTATAGATACATCAAAATTGGAAGAACACTTTTAGCCTGGGTGGACAGACAATTCCTCGTCTTTATTCAGACCCTCTGGGTGCATGGTTCCATATTTTATGATCAATTTTGGCGGAGGATATTATCAGCCCACTGGGGCAGAATTGAACTGTGTGAAAACAATATCATATAATTTGCAATAATGTTGAAATTATACTTGATGTAACTTAAAAGAATTCACCTATTATGTGACATTAATAACAAATGCAAGAATTGTAATTGCAAAAGGTGAAATGACCATTTCAAAATGGAAGCCAGTTTGCAAAGTATTATGACTGATATTGTAGTCCTACCACTATGTTTGAAATCATGTGCACTATATGGTAATGGTGAAACAAACGTTGTGTAACCCGTGATCAAGGAGCGGCTGCTCCGAAACGCGTCGGGTGTTTTTCGCTATTTTGGAAATAAACTAACACACGCTGAAAAAGGAATTGGGCCCGGTATTGTTTTTACATAACAAAAAAGCAAAGAGGTACGCGACCCCGCCGTGAGCCCGCCATAGAAAGTGGCAGGGAAATATGCGAAATGGATTGAATATATATATATATATATATATATATATATATATATATATATATATCCAAATATCTAAATAACGCAGACCGCCTGCAGATTGCCGCTCTCAGCAGCATGGGTGCAGCAGTTCACGGAGGCGATTCCGTGAAATATCTTTGCAAACCGTTGTCAGAGGACACACAGGACTGCGCACTGGGGCATATGAAAATTAATGTAGATGTATTCCAGCTTTCTCCAAAGAATCAAAAGCTAACACACAAACGCGTTTCAGCCATTTGGCCTTCGTCAATGTTAGTTACCACACTGATTATTCACCTTTTAATAACAAAGCTAATTCATTGCAAAGATAAAGAAAGGAGTTATGCAAGGGTGGTTTCTTTAGGTGTTTCCGTGTCGGCCATCTTAGCCTTTACCATCATGATATGTCAACATATTTACATGGCTGATAAGAAATTCATTTTTAGACAATTAGGAATAGACTCATGATTTCAAATACATTATTAAACATCATTGTGTGTGACAACTTGTCAATTGCTTGTCACAGTTTCATTTTTCCACTATAATACAGATCTTTGATAATCTTGCGCCAATGCACAGAGTCCCGCCCTGAATGAGCTTGTCTTTGTACATATAGATGCAAGATTAGCTCTCATGGCAATTCGAAGGGCTGGTGTTTACCATTCCCATCGTACTATTGAATAAAAATAACAAGTAACAAATAACAAATAACTATTCTTGTGATCAATGCCATATATACAGGATTAATATCCATGTACAAATTGCGCCCTCGATGGGCAGGAGAGCCATTTAATATTCATTATGCCATCCTGTTGTCTAATAGTCTACCTGTACCTATATTTACCATAAAATAGTGGGCAGCAGATGGTAACCCGAAAAAAAGTGTCTCTTTGCTCAGTGACACAGATAAATGGAAAAGAAAAGAAAGAAACCTATGAACCAATAGTGCCCTGAATGGGCCTATACACAGCTGCGTCTTTTATCCCACAAATGACCAGAGTTCCTCCTCACTGTTAAGCCCCCAGGGGGTACGGGTTCGGAGCTCGATAATATATCTCGCTTCCAGCTGTCGTAACAGTTTTACCCTACCTCCTCCTCTCTCTTTTACTGGGACTTTGTCCAGACAGAAGTAACACAACTTGTCACTTCTGGAGTCATGGGCTTACGCAAAGTGTCTGGCCACTGGATATGAATTATCACGATTGGTGATTACCCGTGTGTGCTCCAGTATACGTTTCTTTGCTGGATGAATCGTACTTCCAATATACTGGAGACCACACGGGCAAACCAGACAATACACCACAAAATTGGTGTTACAATTAAGAAATTTGCTGATAATGCATTTAACTTTCTTGCCTGGGACTGCATACTCCTTGAGCTTGATGCTATTTTTACAAGCCTTACAGGTGGTGCAAGGATAAAATCCTGAAACTGGTGTTCTCAATGTTATTTCCTCCTCCAAAAAATGGCTTTGGACCAAAATATCTTTTAATGACGCATTCTTTCTATATGTGATATCTGGTCTACTGGGTCACAATCTTCCAATTACACTATCTGCCTGCAGAACTTTCCAATTCCTTTGAACTAGACCTCTGATTTTTTTGTGATTCAGCTGAAAAGCCAAGGATCAACCTCACAGCTGATGTATCATTCCCAGTGTCAGACAATATAGCTGGTTTATAAGTCAGCAATTCCTGTCTTTCGATGGATTGCACCTTTATTGCAGTGTTATGTAGTATGTGATTCTTGTACCCTCTCTTTCTGAATCTACTGAGGGATTCACCTGCTGCTTTAGAATAATCCTCTGCAAGTGTGCAGTTTCTTTTAAGTCGCAATAGTTCCCCATAAGGGATACTATGAATCAAAGGGTTTAAAAGGGTGGTTCACAAAACTTGAAAGAACTTATGAAAAAGAAATAAGGAAGTGGTGGGAGGCCACTTCCCTACAGGGCTACATGGATGTCGACCGAGTACTGAGGGGACTTAGAATCTATACCGTCCCCTCGTACGAAAATCCAGATCCTAACTTATTGAAAGACTGGGCTGATTTCACCACGGCCTCAGCCAAAGGCATGGTGGAAATCTTAATTAAATACGCCCAAAAGCGATAGAACGAAGTTACTAAGCGAGATCAATGACATTGAGGGGCACATAGCGACCTATGAAGATAAAGAACAAATTGATCATCTCAGGGCCATAATGAAGACCAGATTAATTTCATACGAAAATGACATCAAGCGTCGCAAACAGAACAAATTTGCAAGAGACCAGCGCGACTATAAGACTGGCAGGGTCCTGACTTGCGCAAAAAAATATGATGCCCCGCGGAAGGCACTGCAGGAAATAAAGAGCTCCAAATCATCTGCCCCGAAGGATACATCGGAATCGGATGCGGATACTGATCAATCAGAGGCGGAAAACCCCAGGAGAGATGTAGGGGCCACTACAAGCCATGAGCCACATTTTCCTCAGGAATATCAACTCATAAAAGAGTCGTGGAGAAGGTACCCGCAATGAACCCGCCCAACGGAGCAAGGCACCGGAAAAGTAGGTGAGGAGGAAAGAACAGGAAAAGGAAACTTTCAACCGCGGGTGACGAGGAGCAAAAGGGGTTTCAACAAGAAGTAAACCCTCTTTCAGTGGTTAACCTGTCAAAAAGATCTTTGTCCAATATGGAAATCCACATTTTACAAAAAGGACTCACCTTTTGTCCAAAGACTGAATAGGACTATGTCCAAACACAAATTTGTCTTTTGCTAATATCTTTGGCGCCGTTTGACGGATCTTCGCGAAATTGTCCAAACTAATGGTTCACTCAGGTCAGCTCTTGTCTTAAAAGTTTCGGGGTGATTCGTCAAGCGGGGGCTAATAAAAACACGTTTTCCCCATGTTATTTTCCATAGCCTGAACTGCTGAATGGAATTACACCAAATTTGGCAAAAAGGTAGGTCTTGGTTCAGAAAGTGCCTTTTTTTTAAATGGTGTAAATCCGTTCAGTAGTTGCTGAGAAATTAAAAAAATATATATATCGATATCTGAGCACCGAGGAGGATTCGCGAACCCTCCCGAGCACGAGATTCATTCTGATTGGCTGCTAACACTCCAAACCAGGAAGTGTTGGCAGCCATCTTGTGACTCGGTAAAACCGAGTCACAAGACAGTAGAAAAAAGATTAAAAAACAAGAAAAGGAGGCAGGGTAGAAACACCCTGACCCCCTGGGCCTGCTCAGGGGGTCCCACAAGGACCCCCCAGGGCCATAAAAAGCATTAAAAAAAAGAATCCGGCCAAGAAAATAAAAAAAAATCGAAGCGCAGCCTCCAGAGCTTCGTTTTGTATAAGCCCCCGGGTGGGCCACGTCCCGGGAGCAATGTCTAATTATAAAGTGGGGGCCCGTGGGGGCCCCCGCAGCCCCGGGGACCGCCACCTCGCCAGGGCTAAAATAATAAAATAGCGTGTGGGGGGCTCCTACCCCCCACGCAGCCCCGGGGACTGCCACCTCCCCAGGGCATACACAAATTGGAATACAGGGGTCCGTTGTGGACCCCCAGGGACCACCACCTTCCTGGGTCTATGCAAATGTTGGGAGGGGGGCCGCTGGGCCCCCCTCCTGGAGCCCTCTATGGCCCTGGGGACCACCAACCCCCAAGGCTGGCTCCTGCAATGTCCCGGGGTGCTCACCCCCGGGACATTGCTGTTTGCCCTGCCATAGCAAACACTGCTTTGCTTCTTGGAAGCGAGAGCAGGAAAGCTGCTCTCACTTCCAAGAAGCAAAGCAGAATTGCTTTTGGGCAAGGGGAGCTGCATGATAGCAGCTCCCCTGGCCCAAAAGCAATGGCGGCTCTCGCAGGAGGCGGGGAGCTGTCAGGGACCGTGGGGGCATTGGGGCTTCCTCCACGGTCCCCAACTTGAGGGCCCCCCGGGGCCAGAAGTGGCCCGGGAGGGGGGCCACTCGGCCCCCTCCCTTTTTATTAGTTAAAAAAAAATAATAAATAAGGCCAGGCCCAATAATTGGCCACAGGAGGGGGGCCACGCGGCCCCCCTCCCGCAAAAAAAAAAACAGGCTGGCCAGGCCCCAGTGGTTGGGGTCCCCGGGGCTAGAAGTGGCCCAGGGGATGTGGCCCCCATCCCTTAATTTTCTTAAATAAAAAAATAGGTAACGCCCCGGGGGATGGGGTCCCCGGGGCGAATACCGAATAATGGAAGTGGGGCATTTTTTCTATTTTGGAGTCGCGATCCCAACGCGGCTCTCAGCGCGCCCCGTGTAACATCGCATTGGATTCGCGAATCCATCTGAAAGAAAATATTTAGTAGTATATCATTTTGAAAGTAGTGTTGTATTTGTGAAGTTGTTTAAAAGAGGTAGTGTGATTGAAGTTAATGATAAGATTAAAATTGATAGTTAGTAAAAATATATAAAATTAAAAATTAATAGTTAAACTTGAAAAGTGTATTGTGTTGTAGAACATTGAATTCATGCTTTTGCAAATTCGAGTTGAGTTTGTGAATCCAGATTTCTTTTTCTTTAATATATGTGTAAAAAAATTAGATTCACTATTGTGTTATAGGGTGGCTCTAAAAAGAGCCCTTGTGTTCATTATAAGTTTGTTGTAGCTACATGTAAGTGGGGATGCACAGCTTTAGGTTGTTGAGAAAGACTCTGTTTCCTTGATCTGTGAAGTGTACTCCATCACCTCTGTAGATGTCATCCATATCAAAACGTATATTGTTGTTATAGATGGAGCCCATCCTATGGTCTCTAAGGTAAGCAGAAAAAGCTTTATTGACATTCTTCCTAGCTTTCTCAATCTGTGGACAGAATTGATTTGACCACTTCCATCTATGTCTTTGGCATATTTTAGAGTATACAAAGACAGTTTGAGGGAAAAGCAACATCAATTGTGCAAAGGTGTCCTTCATTAGCATTTCCAGACCTACCCCAGTCAATGTGCCTAGGTCATTGGCACCACAGTGCACAAACATGTGGTCAGGGGGTTGGAGATGCAAAAAGGTTTTAACCAAAGGCATCAATTGATGCCACTTTAATCCTCTCTGTGCAATCCATTTAATATCCACAGTTTGTAAAGCTAGGTCTTTGTCAATACCTCTGCATTCAGCATACCTTTTGCACCAGAAAACATAGCTGTGCCCAACAATCCACACTGTAAACATCTTGAAGGGATGTCTGGAACTAATAAAAAGATGTCTGTAGCTGAGGTAGTCAGTTGGTAGAATGAGAGGTATCTAAAATGGTGGACAAGATGCTGTTTTTTAAAAAGTAGATAATTGATTGGCTGTTTATGAACATTGTACACTCAAAAATAGGGTGCATGTTACTTTCTTTAAAAAGCATGTTTCTTATTGGTTAGTAAAAAATGTTTGAAAGGTACAGTAGATAGGATAAGGTCATATTTTGCAAACATTAACCACACCTGCTGTTTGCATTTGTAAGCTTGTGTGCTGAACTTGAAAATATGGTGAACTTGTGACCTGTCAGTTCAGTTCAATGTTCCATGACTGTTGCTATGGAAACTGGCATTAGGCAGAATGGAGGAAGGGTTAAATGTTATCTGCGGTTTTAAAATATGGAATTGTAATTTATATATAAGTGATATGTTATTAAAGTAAGATTTCCCAAGTCAGTTCTATTTTTAGAAGTGGTGTGTTCTTAAAAAATAGTGGTATTTTTATTTGTAATATATTTTTGAACTCCCGTGTATATTCGCGGCTCCATCGCATTGGTGCACAGTGTAATCGCGATTCAAAAAAAATCCCAGAATCAGTTTGGGCACTTTTAGAAGTCAGTTGGTAAGGGTTAATATGTCTAATCAATAGAAATGTGTTTTTCAATTTGAAATTATGTAGGCAGCAATGTGATTTGTTACTTACATTTATTTGTGTGGAGAAAGAGAGGGAAAGTTTGCCATTACTGGTTTTACCTTGTTGAGAGCAGTGCATTACAACGATTGTGTGCATAAGAACATCTTTTATGAGTTTCTGATATTTTATATTCTACAAATCAATTTTTAAGGTGAGTTATAAATTTGTGACGTGTATTATGTATTAGCTTTATTTTTAAACTTAAAAATTATTCAAGAACTGTGATGTTTGAAATATATTATTAAATGTAGAGATGTGTATTGTAGTTTGTTTTATTGTACTTAAATGTTGTTTGAAAAAGATTCTGTATAGTAATATATGTATATTGGAAGATGGATTAGTGATTATGGTCGTTTGTTTTAGCGTGTGGATATGTACATTTGTAGTATACCGCATACTTTTAGGTGTTGCTTTCAAATTGGATGTGCAGTCTGTCAAGTTTTAAGGTGTGCATGGACTTGTGTCTGAAGTATGTCTCTACTCGTATATGTATTTTCATATGTCTTATACATTTGAAGGTGCATGATGTATAGCAAAGATGTGTTGTTGCTTTTTATGTGGTAGGCTCTAGATTGTGAGTAGTAGTAGAATGGTGAAGATGCATCACAAAAGTGCGGTTTAGAAGATGTTGAGATAAGGTATTACTGATTAGACTACTTTTTATAAGTCTCTAGAGCGGTACAGTTGAAATAAGGCACATCATTTTTGGTGTTTGCTTGAAATTGGAAGTTTGTTCTGTGAAGTTTTGAGGTATGCATAGTGTTGTGGTACAGACTTATGCATGCATGTTTTCAGGAATATGATGAGACCTATACCAGAGACATGTGAAGGGTTCCTGCTTTGTATTTGGCTAGGTGTAACATTATAAGTGGTTGTAGAATGGTAAAGCAGCAGCACAAAAGTGAGGTTTGAGATATGTTTGTAAAGATATTATTTATTGGAGTAATTTGTATGAGTTTGTGGAAAGGTACATTTCAATTATACCGCATAATTTTCACTGTCTGTTTGAAATTTGAAGTGTAGTCTGTGAAGTTTTAAGCTGTGGATGCTGCTGTGAGTGAGGTCTGTCTCTACTTGCATATGTATTATGGTACGTGTTATGTGTCTGAAGATGATAGATGAAACAGGTATACATTTATCTGTATATTACTTTTATATATGATGCTGCTAGCAAAAGGTACAGATATATGCATGTATGCTTTTAGGAATATGGTGAGACTTACAGTAAAGATATCTCCTCCAATCACCCTGTCAGGATCTATGCACTCTTCCAATCACTAAGCCAGTACCAATGTACTTATAAAATCTCTCAGGCACTACCTATGCACTTACGCAATCACTCAGACACTACCCTAGTACTTCTCCAATCATCCAGGCACTATCCTTGTTCTCATGCAATCACCCAGTCACTACCCCTGCACTCCTTCAATCACCCACCCACTACCCCTGAAGTCCTTTGATCACCCAGCCACTACCTATGTACTTATAAAATCACCCAGGCATTACTTTTGTACTCCTTGAATCACTCAGGCACTACAATAGTACTACTACAATCACCAAGGTAGTATCCATGCACTTATAAAATCACCTAGGCATTTCCTATGTACTCCTGAAATCCCCCAGACATTACCTGCACACTCATGCAATCACCATTACATATGTATTGCTCTAACCCCGCAGATATTACTATAATATACACTGGTTTAATCTCCTAGGCAGTACCCTTGCACTCCTCCAATCACCCTGTGGGGATCTATGCACTCCTCCAATCACATAGCTAGTGCCCATGCACTTATAAAATCACCCAGGCAGTACCTTTACCCTTTTCCAATCACTGAGGCACTACTACAGTACTTCTCCAATCATCCAGACAGTACCGATGCACTTATAAAACCCCCCAGGCACTTCCTATGTACTCTTGTAATCCCCCAGATATTACCCCTTAACTCATGCAATCACCCAGACATTACCTATGTACTCCTTAATCCCCCAGACATTACCCCTGCACTCACGCAATCACCAATGCATTAGCTATACATTGGTTCAATCACCCAGGTACTATCCTTCCACTCCTCCAATCATCCTGTCAAGATCTATGCACTCCTCCAATCACTTAGCCAGTACCCCTGCACTTATAAAATCACTCAGGCACTACCTATGCACTTATGCAATCACCCAGGCACTACCCTAGTACTCCTCCAATCATCCAGGCACCGGCTTTGTTCTCATGCAATCACCCAGGCACTACCCCTACACTCCTTCAATCACCCAGACACAACCCCTGAAGTCCTTCGATCACCCAGCCACTACCTATGCACTTATAAAATCACCCAGGCACTACTTTTGCACTCCTTGAATAACTCAGGCACTACAATAGTACTATTCCAATCACCAAGGCAGTATCCATGCACTTATAAAATCACCTAGGCACTTCCTATGTACTCCTGAAATCCCCCAGACATTACTTGTGCACTCATGCAATCACCAGGCATGAACTATTTGTTCCTCTAATCCCCCAGACATTACTTCTGCAATCATGCAATCATGAATGCATTAGCTATACACTGGTTTAATCACCTAGGCACTACCCTTGCACGCTTCCAATCACCCTGTGATGATTTATGTACTCCTCCAATCACTTAGCCACTGCCCATGCACTTATAAAATCACCCAGGCACTACCTTTACACTTCTCCAATCACTGAGGCACTACCAGAGTACTTCTCCAATCACCGAGGCAGTACCGATGCACTTATAAAATCACCCAGGCACTTCCTATGTACTCTTGTAATCCCCCAGATATTACCCCTTAACTCATGCAATCACCCAGGCATTACCTATGTACTCTTTAGTCCCCCAGACATTACCCCTGCTCTCGTGCAATCACCAATGCATTAGCTATACAGTGGTTCAATCACTTAGGCAGTACCCATGGACTTTTAAAATCACCCAGGCACTACCTATGCACTCCTCTAATCACCTAGGGAATACCTCTGCACTCAGTCTATCACCCAGGCACTACTTGTGAACTCATGCAATAACCCAGGCACTACCCTTGCAGTCTTGCAATCACTCAGTGTTGGACCTGGCCCTTTTTGGCAGGTTCACCCCTGAACTTTTTGCCTGTCCCTTAGCCTTTTCCCTGTGTAGTATTGGTGATTTTAGGCCTCTGGGCACTTTAGCACTGTGGCCCAGTGTAAAGTGCGTGCGCGCTGTGTGCATGTGTAGTAAGCTTGGCCTGCCCTCCCATAGGAATGCATGGGGGATAGTGTGCCTGTGGTAATTCCTGGTATGAAAGGTGCAGTGTGGTCAAGTCTAGTATGTATGAATTCGTGAGAATAAATGCTGCGCAATGGTGTGCGCAGATTCATTGTGACTGGTGTAGAAATGCCACTTTTAGAAGTTGGTTTTTATGTGTGCTCTGAGTCTGCCTGCCTGATGTGGATTGCATGTCTGGCTCTGTGAGTGACAGGGGCTGGGAGGTGTGTGTGGCTCCAGGAGGGGCAGGGTGAGTCAGCGCTGGGCTGAATGGGACACCTGAGCTGAGTGGTGGGAGGAGAGATCCCCTGACCCTGAAGAGGATGTTGCCTGCCCTGTACAATGCTGGCTCCACCTCCTGTGGTGCGTCTGATGTCCCTAGCCTGTCCTGTGAAAGGAGAGAGGAGCTGAGCAAAACAAAGTGCTCCAAAGCTCCCCCCAAACCAGTTGCGTCTGGTTTTTCCCCAGCCCTGTGCTGTGTCACAAAGGGATTTTGGTGTATAAAAGAAGGGGCTGTGACCCCATGAACTTGTTGAGTGCTTGGCTGCTGTTCCTGCTGGGGCGTGCTGCTGCTGGGGCCCAGGGGGGGCTGCCATGAGGGCTTGCCTCCCTGGGCCCTGTCTTGTCCCTGGATACTTCAAGGACTTGTTGGGGACCTTTTGCTTTTTCTTGATCCCTAAAAGACTTTTTATCCTAGCACCTGGTGAGCGCTTTATCTCCTTTATGAAAGAGCGCTTTCCTTCCCTGAGGAGCGCGTGGGCTCTGCGGCGCTGAGCTGCTCATTATGGACAGGGAATCCCGACATAGGGATTCCCCCGCATTTCTGGCTTCCAGCGGGATCCCACCCCGCATTTGCCGATCTTTTAAGAGCGGGTGCCCACCCCGCTTATTGCCTAAATTTACTAGCGGGTGCCCACCCCGCTTCTTGGCTTATTTTTAAACAGCGGGTGCCCACCCCGCGTTTCACCGCCGCAGCCCCCGGGGCTGCCGAAGAAATCTGTTCCCGGCCGCTGCAGCGCGACCAGGAAGTCAAGCACGTCTGCCTAAGACATGGGCGGAGCGATGGAAGGAAGTCCCGCCCGCCGCCAGAGATCCGGCCGGAGCCTCGCAGGCTCGGTGATGAAGTCCCGGGTCCCAGGAGGGGGCCCGGGTGAAGGGGAGAGGTGCCGGCATGGCGGAGGGGGCACAAGGCACATTGTCGGTGCCTGCCCCCGCCGCGATTGAAGGAAAGGAGGACGGGAGCCTACCCCGCCTCCACGAGCACCGAAGAGGAGTCCCGGGTCCCAGGAGGGGGCCCGGGTGAAGTGAGAAGTGGTGGCCGAGGCCGCCGATGCAAGTGCAGGGCTCCCATGGAAGAGGGAAGCCCCGCGTGTGCACAAGAGCCCCGCACGCCTTGAGATATGAGTCCCGGTCCCAGGAGGGGGCCCGGGTGAAGCGAAGAGAAGAGACCGAGAGCGGCACCAGAGAGTCCCGGTGAGTGGGGGCTCGATGTTGTTGTTGCCGTGCAAGGCACCATGTATGGGCGGCCCCTCCTGGCAGAGGGCCGCCCCAGCGTGGGGTACATTTTATTTCAGGAGCCAGTGCGCTCCATGAGGGCATGATTGTTTCTAGAGCCCGGGTGGCTCCACCGGTTGACTATTTGTGTTCCGAGCCCCAGGTGGCTCCAACGAGGGGGCACAGTGTTGGTGCCGATCGCGGCACTGTGAGGGCATTGGTGCTGAGTGGTCCCGCAGGAGAGCGGGCCACTCCAACGAAGGGGCATGTTTTGTTTTAGAGCCCGTGTGGCTCCAACCTGGGGCCTGATGGTTTCAGAGGCAGCGTGCCTCCAACGATTGGCATATTTGTTTACAAAGGCCCAGTGGGGCCCCGAGGGCACAGATGTGCCAGGGCCCCTTTAGGTTATTTATCCCAGCTGCCCCGTTTGCAGAGGGCAGCTGCGTCGATGGAGATTTGTGTTTCTAGAGCCTGCATGGCTCCAACGAAGGGGGCACATTTGTTTTAAGGGGCATTGATTCACAGCTGCCCAGCAAGTAGTGGGCAGCTGCACCGTTTAGGGTATTCTTTCATTGGGGGCATGCTTAGAGTTAGGAGTGGAATGCACTCCTCTGCCCCAGTACTTTCCCAGCTGCCCAGCAAGTAGTGGGCAGCTGCTACGTTTAGGCCTGCGCAGATTGCGCACCCTTGACTCTCGCTGCCCTTGCAGCGCGCCCTGACTTTTGGACATAGGGCATTTGAGCCCCTTAGAGATGGCCAGTTGGCCAAGGGGACTGCTAGGTTTTTAGGGCGCCAGGCCCTAATGTGATTTGTGTGTTAGCAAGCTTCTCTCCTATGAGTTATAGGCGAATGTGATTTATACCTCTGCTATGGCTCTTTCTACTATGAGGTTATGTGCTACTGTGAGTATGTGGTGCTAGGAAATGTAATGCATGTAGTATGTTTTACGCACCCTGTTTCGGTTACCTCTAAAATGTGGTTTCTATGCTTGTGAGGTTATTACTTCCTAATGCTTTTAGGTTGTGAGTTATTTTCCCTGAGATTATTTCCTAATGTGATTTAGACTTAGGATGTTATTGTCTAATGCGTTTAGACTGGAGAGATAATTGCATAATGTGTTTATGCTGGTGGAGGTTGGCGCATAAGGTTTTGCGCCTAATGTGATGCTGTGCATAATATGGTTTATGTTACAGGCTGATGCTAAGTACAGTGGTTGCCAGTGATTACTGGTTGTACGGTTCTGATATGTCCTACATTTATTAGGTATTCTACATCTATTACCTTTTACTAAGTGATGGTTCTGACAGTGGTCCACGTGGCCCTGTCATGTGTACATAATCCCCTGTAAATATTGTCCCGTGCCAGTTGGCACCGTATATTGTATGTGAGTACTATTCTAATGTGTTTTATGATAATACAAAGGCTATTTTTATATATAACCTTGTGTGGAGTTTCTTTTGTAGTGTACCTTGGGTGTTGTGCTGTGTGTGTGTTGCGCAAACGCTTTACACATTTCCTCCGGGATAAGCCTGACTGCTCGTGCCAAGCTACCAAGGGGGTGAGCAGGGGTTATCTTGGGTGTGTAACTCTCTTGCCCTGACTAGAGTGGTGGTTTCTGCTTGGCTTTGGCGCAAGCCTTAGCCAACCAGAAATCACATTTCTAACACTCAGACTCAGACATGTCTCAGCTGTAGTTCTTACCACATTCCGCCAATAATGTATACATATGTTTGTTCCTTTTCCTAGCAAATTCATATATGAACGTAATATAAAAATAGGTGTATAGCTGTGTTTTATATGTCTATCAACTTAATATGCATGATATGTATTAAATTATCTATGTAAGTAGAGATATACCTCAGTCACAAGACTATAAAGGTTTTAAAACTTGACAGATTGCACTTTACATTTGAAACACACACCTATATTTATGTGGCATAATTGAAGTGTAAGTCTCACCATATTCCAAAAACCATATATGTGTTTGTTTGCACCTTTTAAATTGAAAGGTATTTCTTTAGTAATAGATGAGTATATTTGTATATAATTATTTTTATAATATTAAATAATTTTTACAATGGTTTTAATTTTTTTCTCCAGATATTCTCCATTATTATTAAGAAAGATTCAGTATTTGAAAAGAAATAACAACAAAGAAAACATTACTATTTAAATCAGAGAGAAAAGCATAAATTAGATGAAGTACAATATGTGACATTGAAGAAAAAGGCTTCTGGTAAGATAACTAAAGAATTTGTTAAAAGACTTTTAAAGAATGTAATGATTTTTCAAAACGGAGAAAAGAGGAAGAAAAGTAGTACAACGAATCAGAAGGAAACGAAAAAAGGACAAATTAATGGAAAATCAGGTTATGGGAAAACAATCTATGTTGAAAGAAGGATGAAACAATTTAAAGACATTAGAAAGAGAATGTATAAAAGTAGAGTACTACAAACTTTATTGAAAGATTGCAAAAAATATAAAAGAACATCTGCATTTTACAAGAAAAAACAACAGATTGAAGGTGTAGTTGAAAAGGCTTTTGAATTGAAAAGAAAAGTGTTTATATTAGTATTGAAGGGAATGAAAACATTGAATAAAATAATGCACGTTATGAAGGAGAAAAGTAAAAGAAAAAGACTGGTTAGTAGAACTAACTTTTGCAAAATCTTTTCTGGTAAATGGAAGCACACTTCTAGTACTGAACCTTTTTTTAATGAAGAAAGCTATTTTCAACAAAATACATTAGTTCATGCAGTTGATACCAGTGGTCGTTATTATGAGGCTAAAAACAGTTGTCCAATTGAAAAAGAAAAGATGGTTCCTAGAAATGTGGAAGAAGTAATAGCTGAAGAAGTTCAAGGGAGACGTACACAAGCTCCAGTGTATAAGTGGGATTGTAGTAGTATTTGTAGTATACGACAGGAATCTATTGATGTATTACAAAATTTTTGATGAGATTATGGTAAAAAAAAGTGTTAAACAGAAGATTAAGATGTTGCAAGGACTAGATCCTTGTAAACTGAGAAAATATACTAACTTGCAGGGTCATTCTCTGGCTTGTCTTTCTAGAAAAGTGTGTCGAAGAACTTTTCATCATTTAAGAATGTTAGCAGTACATCACTCAGAAATGCGGAAGTTAGTAAGAAGATTGTTCTACGTAAAAAGTCCTGCCTTATCTCTAAATGAAATAAACACAGCTCTTTTGCATGGTTCAGTGTTGGATGTAGAAAAAAATTCAGATGATATACAGTTTTGTTTCTTTGGTCCTCAAGAGGAGTGTAGAGAAAGTGAGAGTTTGATAAGTGTAGGTGTTGAAGAAGAGGTGGAAGATAGTACTACTGTTAAGTTTGCAGAAGAAATGACAAAGTTTAAGGTAGTTTCTTGTGAAAAACCAAACTATGTTTGTATTTGTTGTCGACGTACTCACTATAGAAATCAAACTAGGAATGTAGATCTGTATTTAGAAAGTGAAAAGGAACACAATGATAAATGGGAGCAATTTGGTGCTTATTTGTTGGTGGAAGCTCGTTTTGAATTGGATAGTGATCAACGTATTTGTAAATATTGTTACAACAAATTAGAAGAGAACAAAATGCCAGCTAGAGCTCTACATAATAACCTAGAGTTGGTAGCTATTCCTCCGGAACTGGTAGATTTAAATACATATGAGTCCATTCTTATTCAATCTGTGCACCCGTTTCAGCCTATAGTTCGTATGGAGCCTAAAACAGGTAAGCTGCCTCCAACAGATTTACAAAGAGGTTTAAAAGGAAGAGTTGTGTATTTACCTTTAGATTTTAAGAAAAATATTGAAACTGTTGGTGTAAGAGAGAGGAAAGTGAACCTGTAGTTATTCTAGTTAATGGTGTACCAACAAAGAGTCGGTAAATATGGCAAGAGTTAGTAGATGTCACCAAACTTCAAAAGGCTACATTATATCTGTACAAAAACAATATTTATTATAAAAATGTATATGTGGAAGAAGAAAAAATATCTTTAGAAGATGAAAGAGAAATTTCAACTGGCCAAATAGAAAACGTGGACAACGCAGGGACTGAAGAAATTTATGAACATTATAGTATACAGCCTCTACATTCAAAAGAGGTGATAGGAAACACTATTGAATTATTCCAAATGAAGAAAGCGGTGGGAACTCCCATGAGTGTATGGGAAAAAAGATTGGAAGCTCGTTGTTTTCCCCAGCTGTTCCCCACGTGAAAAGAAAAGGTGGACGATATGATGAACGACCAGTACAGATTCCAGCTTCAGAATATCGTACAACAAGATTGTACTCAGAAGATCCAAGATTTCGACAGTGTATTCCATATTTATTTCATCTTCTGTTCGAAAGTGACTTGTCTGGACTTTCATATGCAGTGAACCACATATTAAAAACAGGAGTTCATCTTACACATCTTTCTGCAAAGGAATTTTTGGACAAAGTTCAACAAAGAGACGATCATTTAGAATCTCAGTTAATTAATTTGATGGCGTGTCAACGTGATACTAATGAGTATTGGTATCGTCGTCACAGAGAACTTAAATGTATGTTAAGGAACTTAGGAACCCCTACATGGTTTGTTACGCTTAGCTGTGCTGAGTACGCATGGGACAATTTACTTGAATTTCTACGACAAGCAAATTCAAATGTAAAAAACATTGAAATGAAGACAGCTGGAGGATTATGTTCCTTGGATCCTGTAAATGTGTGCAGATATTTTAATCATAGGTTTCAAGCTATGATGTCTTTTATCTGCAATAAAAATAATCCACCTCTTGGAGAAGTCATTGATTTCTTTCGGAGAAAGGAGTACCAAGCCAGGGATGAACCTCACATACATATGCTGTTATGGATCAAGAATGCACCAAAATTTGGAACTGATACTGATGAAAGTGTTTTGTCTTTCATTGAAGAGTATTTTACCTGTGCCATTCCAAAAGAAGGAGGAGAAAACAACTTGAGACAACAAGTTTTACGGTTTCAAAGTCATCGATGTGGAAAATATTGTCGATGGAAATACAAGTCAAAGGGAACATTTTATACAAAATGTCGTTTTGGATTCCCACGTTCAGTAATTTCAAAAGGAAGAGTCAACAGTTTCATGTCAGCAGTAAGGCATACTAAAACTCGAAAATCTCCAAAGAATACTGACAACATAAAAAGAACTGAATAATCAAAGTATATTAATGACTACAATCCAGTGATTTTGACAATGTGGAATGCAAATATGGATATCCAGTATGTTGCAGATAATTTGATTGCTGTTGCTCGCTATGTTACATCATATATAACCAAATCTGAAAAGAAGGAGTTGAACGAAATGTGGGAAGAAATTTCACAAGAGAAGACTCTTAGTAACAAATTGTACAGCTTTAGTTTGAAGATGCTATCCCATCGAGAGATTGGATCCTACGAATGTTCGGATCGGTGACCTCTGCAAGTTTATATTCAAAGTCAAGATGAATCATTTGGGTAAGTCTAGGTCTGTCTGCAACACGAAATTGAGTATTGAAATCTGTACAAGAAATTGAATACTTAGCATTGAATGAACCAGAAAGTACAGATATTGTTAAAACTAATATGTTGGGTAGGTACTATCCTAAAAGAAGTCCACTTCTGGAAAACATATGTCTCTATGAAGTACTGCAACATTACAGCTTTGAGAGAAATGTTACAGAAAATATAAATGAAGAAAAATATGCAGTAATTGGATGTGAAGGATGTTTGGTAAAACATGCCATAGGAAATCTTATTAACCACAGGAAACTCAGTTGCGAAACTCCAGATTAAAGGGAATTTTTCTATTTAGCACCTCTGCAACTTTTCAAGCCTTGGCGAAATGAAATGGAATTACTTGGAGATTTTGACTGCTATGAAGATTCTTTTAATGCATGTAAAGATAGTATTCTATGCACACTTTTTCCAAATTATCTACAAATGTTAAATGAAGAGATTGAACAAGAAACTACTATTGCAGCTGAAATAGCTAGAGACAGTTCTCAAGATAGTCAAAGTTCTGCTCCACTAAGTCAAGATCCATTAGGACAACCAATTCTTGAAAATGAAGCAGCAATAGCCATGATTGAAGTAGAAACGGCAATGCAACAAGCACAACAGGACATTATTGAGTTGGGAAACTTAGAAGAAGAACTAAATATTGAACAAAAAGAAATATATCAGCAAGTGACACAACAGATACAGCATGGTTTACTGCATGAAAAAAAGAATGCAAATGCACATCATTTAAACCTATTCGAATGTATATCAGTGGTCATGCTGGAACAGGAAAAAGTTTCTTAATTAAAGTTTTGACCAGTTATCTACAGAAAACCACTGAATCACATTTATCTTGTGTTGTAACCACTCCAACTGGGTTCGCAGCACACAACATTAAAGGGATTACATTACATCGATTATTCATGCTACCAGTTGAACATGAAAATAAGTTGGAATATCACAAGCTATCTGGAGAAGCTTGTTATGAAGTCTCAAGAGTACCAAAGAAAATGAAACTTCTGATCATTGATGAGGTGAGCATGGTCTCAAACTTAATGCTTGCCTTTGTACATTTAAGAATGCAACAGATTTTAAAACCAGATTATAATGTTTTATTTGGAGGAAAACATGTAATTGTATTCGGCGATCTACTACAATTTTCTCCTGTGAAAGGGCAACCAGTTTTTAAAGCACTTGTCCATGAAGACACTAGGAAATCTTTGGGAAGTAGAGAAGTATTGGAAATGTAACCATTTGGTCTCATTTTGAATATAAAGTACTTATTAAGAATATGCAACAAGCAAGTGATGAACATTATGGAAACATTCTTCAAGATATAAGAATTGGTGTTTTGACAAAACATGGTAAAGAAGCTTTACAAAGTCGGCTACTAACGAACTTGTTTCCAAATGAAAACATTGCACCTGAAATAATGTACAAAAAATTGGAGAAAAGAAGTCTATAGTTTGCCTAATGCCAACACTGCAAGAGTGTTCTACATTCAATGAAGAACTTTTGAATAGTGAAAATGGAAGCCATTGATAAAATTGAACACGAAGGAGTTACTATTCTTCTTTCAGAGAAATTACAGTCAAAATTGGATTCTTTGGAGAAGTCTGTTTCTAAGACTGCTGGTTTAGAAAAGACTTTATATGTATGTGAAAACTGTCGGGTAATTTTACAGCATAATTTGGATGTAGAAAAAGGTTTATTAAATGGAGCAATGGGAAAAGTTGCTGATTTTGTTAATTATCAGAACAGAGTTGGAATTGAATTTTTGAAGATTAAATTTGATCAGATTGAAGAGGTAAAACAGATTGGACGTTGTGCTGTTTGTTTTTTGCTTGTAAAAGACTTGTATGTTCATAGAGAACAGTTTCCTCTTTCTTTAGCATATGCAGTGACCATTCATAAACCTCAAGGTTTAAGTGTAGACAGTGCTTTGGCAAATATTGGAAGTGCAGAGTTTAAAGAGGGCATGGCATACGTTGCATTATCTCGAGTAAGAACATTATCTGGTTTGTATTTGATTGATTTTGATGTGAAAAAGATTATTGCTGATGGAAATTGTGTAAGAGAGTATAATCGGTTAAGAAGACTTTATGCTCCTAACTTAGGTGAATATCCCACATATGAGAAACGTGTAGTATGTCCAAAGCGGAAATATGACAAACATTCTAGTGAGATTCAAAAAAAGAAAACAATTCAAGATAATTATGAAGTTGCAAAGAAAATGAAAATGGACACTGTTGATGATATTGTAGGATACCAGTTAGAAAATAGTTCAGGTATCAACTGCTATGCTAATGTAATTGTGAATGTTGTCTTTTATCTAGAAGATCTTCATCATGAAATTATGGAAAATTGAGAAAAAAGATTCTGTTCTTTATTACATTATATTTTTCTAAAGTTAGTAACTGATAGAACTGAAATCCATACTACTTTTGGCATTCAGCATCTTTTGGATATATGTACTGGTTCTTCGCAATTTACACTCAATATACAACAAGATGCACAAGAATTTCTTATGTTTATTCTTGCAGTATTGGAAGATGAAGGAATGGAAATTGAAAATTTGTTTGGACTAAGTTACAGATGGGATCATAAATGTGAAGAGTGTTCATTTTCTTCTACCACTGAAATAGACACTGAACGATTCATATATTTGACAATACCATATTGCAAATCAGTGTCTTTTCACAAATTAGTAAAAACAGCTAATCAAGATATGAAATGCTCTCATTGTAAATCAGAAATGTTGTCAACATTATATATAGAAAGATTTGGAAAATATGTCATTTTAATGCTACAACGTTGTAGAGCAAATGGAAGAAAATTGGAAACCAAAATAAACTTTTTTGTGGCAAATCAAGTATCAAATTCATGAAGAACTTTTAAAGCAGTGGCTATTATTTTCCATGATGGACCTACTACAAAATCTGGACACTATACTGTGTATTTAAAGTGCAATAAAGGATGGACACATTGCAATGATGCCACTTTGGAATTCAAATGTAGGCTGCCTTACGAATTACCAAATTCATATCTGATATTTTTGACGCCAAAGTTTTGAAAACATCATTCGGCCTATTGGGAAGATGTGAACATGAATTAACGAGTTTATTTTGGATATTTTCAATGCAAATGGATTTGGAAACATTATTTGGCCTATTGGGAAGAAGTGAAGAATTACTGTTTGGATTATTGTTTTTGCTAATTATTATTGCATTTGCAAAATTGTGTTTGAAAGAAATAGTTTATATATTTGATCTTTATATTATACGCGATGTAAATGAGAGTGTATATTTCAGAAAATGTATTTCAGATAAATAAACGATTTAATGTAGTTGAAGAATGTAATTTATAAACTGTAGATAGGTAAACAGATAGTAGAACTTGTTGTAAATATTTTCAACGCAGATTTGGCTTTTTTTTTACAATCTCATTGTATTTTTCCCCCGCTGTTATATGATGATCTACATTGAAATCACTGTGTATGGTGAAATTCAGTTGAGGCTGAAAACAGAAAAAAAAGGGAAACTGAATATGTTATGTAATTCTAAAATTATGTTGTGTTCTTAAAACTATAATATTATATGTAATAACAGTTTTTCTTCTTTTTTATTACAGAAAGTAATACTAAAGCTTGAAAAGATTTTAAATTCAGTTGACAACAAAACTACTGTAGAATAGTTTCACTGAGTTTGGTATCTACTTTAATAAAGAAGGTAAGATGAAATAATGTATTAAGCATAATAATATGAAGTAATGTTTACAGTCACTTTTATTGCACTCATCCATTTTTTCAAACACTACCCATGCACTGATCTATACAATTACACACTATTCCCTCACTCCTGCCATCACCCATGCACTATCCATGCATTTCTCCAATCACCTAGCCTGTATCCATACAGTTGTAATATCACCCAGACACTACCTATGTACTCTTCCAATCACCCAGGTACTATCTGTACACTCATGCAATCAGCTAGACATTATCCGTACACTCTTCCAATCACCCAGGTAGTAGCTATACACTTCTCCAATCCCCTAAACATTATCCCTGCACTGATGCAATCACCCAGACACTACCCTTTCACTCTTTCAATCATCCAGGCAGTATCTATACAATGCTCTATTCATTCAGGCAGTACACATACACTTATAAAATCACCCAAGCTCTATTTATACAGTCCCCCAATCACCCAGGTACTACTCCTGAATTCCTCCAATCACCCAGCCAGAACCCTTCAAGTTTTAAAATCACTCAGGCACTACCTATGCACTCCTCCAATCACCCAGGCCGTACCCCTACACTCTTGCAATCAGCAAGACATTACCCCTACACTCATGCAATTACAGAGGTATTAACTATGCATTCCTCTAATCCCCCAGACATTATGCCTGCACTCATACAATCACTTAGGTATTAGCCATGCACTCCTGCAATGCCACATACATTACCCCTGCAATCATGCAATCACACAGGCATTACCCATGCACTCCTTCAATCACTCAGGCACTACCCCTGCAGTCATGCAATAACCCAGGCACTACCTATGCGCTCATGGAATAACCCAGCATTACCCTTGCACTCCATCAGTCATCCAGGCACTATCAATGCACTCCTCCAATCACCCAGCCACTACCCATGCACTTATAAAATCACCCAGGTACTACCTATGCACTCATCTAATCGCTCAGGCACTACCCATGCACTCCTCCATTCATCCAGACATTACCCCTGCATTCATGCAATCACCCAGGCACTACCCATGCACTCCTTCAATCACTCAGGCAGTGCCCATGCAGTCAAACATGCACTCAGGACCTTCTGCAGCACTCATGCAATCACCCGAGCACTACCCATGCAGTCTTCCAATCATCCATGCACTACTCCTGCACTCATGCAATCACCCTGGTACTACTCATGCACTCCTCCAATAACCCAGGAACTACCCATGCAGTCCTACATGCACCCAGGCACTACCCATGCACTCTTCCATGCACCCAGGCATTGCCCATGCACTCCTTCAATCACCCAGACATTACCCCATGACTCATGCAATCACCCAGGCATTACCCATGCACTCCTTAAATCACTCAGGCAGTGGCCATGCAGTCATACATGCACTAAGTATCTTCTGCGGCCCTCATGCAATCACCCAAGTACTACCCATGCAGTATTCCAATCATCCAGGCACTACTGCTGCACTTATGCAATCATCCAGGTACTACTCATGCACTCCTCCAATCACCCAGGAACTACCCATGCAGTCCTACATGCACCCAGGTACTACCCATGCACTCTTCCATGCACCCAGGCATTACCCATGCACTCCTTCAATCACCCAGACATTACCCCTGCACTCATGCAATCACACAGGCATTACCTATGCACTCCTTCAATCACTCAGGCACTACTCTTCCAGTCATGCAATCACCCAGACACTATCTATGCACTCATGGAATAACCCAGGCACTACCCTTGCACTCCTTCAGTCATCCAGGCACTATCCATGCCCTCATGCAACAAGCCAGGCACAACCCATGCACTCATGCAATCACTCAGGGACTACTGCTGCACTCATTCATTCCCTCAAACACTATCCATGCACTCATCCAATGACTCAGGCAATACTGCTACACTCATTCATTCACTGAGACAGTACTTATTCACTCATACAATGACTCAGACATTACCCTTGCAGTCATTCATAGAACACATACAAGTTTGTCTATTTTTAACCAATTAGGCGGTTCTAAAAAGAACCATTCTTGTTCTTCTTTTTTTGTTTTTTATTTTTTTTTAATTTTTTGGGTGTTTTTAAAAAAAAGAAAGAAAAAATAAACAGAACCAACAGTGAACATGTTCAAAAACTTATGCAATTATGAACTCATTGCATAGAAAAAAATAATTAGCACTGGTGGTTCCTAATAGCAACCAGGATGACATCCATTGATTGCTCACCAAAACATAGTATTTTTTTACGTTTGACACAATGCTGCTCCACTCTAGCGAAGTTAGGGATGATGTTGGGTGTGCCAGATGATGTTGAAGCAGATGATGTGCTAGGGCAAGCAGCGTTGTCGTCAGTTGCCTGCCTTTCTTGTTCCTGTCGAAGCTGTTCTCTAGCAAGACGTCGAGGGTGTATTGTCTGAAGATGTTTCAACATCGATGACGTCCCGCAGGAATATTTCTTTTCCGAACCTCGTGAGAGGACTTTCTCACAAATGGAGCAGGTAACTTTTCGGCATTCACCTTTTTTCTCCCCGGGTGGAATGGAGAAAAATGCCCACACAATACTTTCGTATCTTTTCTTGACGGGTTCCTCCAGGTTTTCTTCCTTTTCAGGTGGAACCTGCTGAGGTGCATCACCAGCTGCCATTTTTAGATGAGTTAAAAAAAACATCAAAAAAAGGCAAACAAGAGGAGCAGAAGACAACAGGTGTGCCGCTGGGAAGCTCTTGAAGGAATGAAAAAAATGGGTGAGGTCCTTCAAGTTCTAGGATCAAAAGCTTCTTAACCAATGAAATGCTTTCTTTTGAAGTCACATGGTATTCGCGTACGTGGCGTGCAACTGGCGCGCAACGGACGCGAATTCCGAAAAATATATTTAACTATAATATATCTTTATTCCAGTTACAAATATATGATATTTACAATTATGTTAAATAATCTCTTGGTATCATATACATATAAAAGTTATGTACATATACTTTTAAAACGTAAAGATTTGCGATGGATTTGCGCACCCGGCGCGACCCCCGGAAATACGTATGTGACGTTACGCGGGGCCGAGAAGCATGCACCCTTCGCATACCATACGCGCATCGTACACAACTTAACCAATATGGCGGCAAATTTATTAGATTTGCGCACCCACCGAGATTGGTACACGATCGGTACGCAAAACCAGTTTAAAAAAAAAAATTATAAAAATGTAAATTCATATTTTAGAAAAGAGAAAACATCACATTATTTTTATAAAAATTAAAAAATTAAGAAAAAGTATTTTTGGGACATTATAGTTAGAAATTAGCATTTAAAAAACCTTTGAAATTCTCTGAAAAAACCATAGGTTTCAGGGACAATATAGTTAGAAATTAGCATTTACAAAACCTATGAAATTCACTGAAAAAACCATAGGTTTCAGGGACGTTATAGTTAGAAATTAGCATTTAAAAAACCTTAGAAATTCACTGAAAAAACCATAGGTTTCAGGGACGTTATAGTTAGAAATTAGCATTTAAAAACCTTAGAAAATCACTGAAAAAATCAGGTTTCAGGGATGTTATAGTTAGTTGGACATTTCACTCGTACAAAACCACAGAAATTCGGCCGTTATAGTTAGTTGAGCTAACTATAACTCGCGCCCCCGCAATGCACTGCTGATGACGTCACATATTACATCATTCATGACATGGTCAGAGACATCTCTGATGACATCACTGATGACATCTCAAATGACGGAGTGGGAAAACAGAGGTATTCCCGCGGTGCTGGTACTTTGACGAATGTATGACTATAAGACGGCCCCTCCCACCTGATCCACATGTCACCTGATAAAAGAAAGCAGTAGAAAATCTACTGAGGACATAAAGAAGACAGGTGAGCGCATTAGGCCTCACGTGAGTGCATGGAGTGCGTGCACCCTATAGAAGACGGGACAATAAGAAGTAGATAAATAGCCCTGACGAAGGCCCCAGACCCACGTGAGCTCATATTCAGTAAAACCGAATATATTCATGTTTTTATACATGCCCCAGGTACCTTCCGAATAAAACAAAGTGTTTGGGTATACCTGAAGGTATTTTTAAATTTATCACTCATCTGGATCCCTGCATGACCAGTACTTGCTTTATCTAAGAACTCCCATTACATCTATGGTTGAGTCTGCCCGGGTAGTACCATCTTACCCGGGTGTGGATAGATACCAATGATGAAGCAAGTCACGATAAGTGAGTGAGGCGTCTACTCCAATATCTTTGGACCCCCCTACTACCAAAGACAAAGTAGAGGAAGATTACCACATCCTACCAGAATCCTTGGTTTTTTTTTAAAAATCCCTGAATTCCTGAGGAGAATTCACAAGGCAGTGGTTGCATATATAATTCACCAGATGGTTCTAAAAGACTACATATTCCTCACTAAAACTTGTAACTACATGTGTTTGTGGTTGAGTACATCAATACTCCGTGGATGATTAAATGAGTGCATGGGTAGTGCCGAAGTGATTCCCTGAGGATACAGGTAGTGCCTGGATGTTTCCCTGAGTAATTGGGAACTCTGTGGGTTGTTCCATATCTGCATAGTTACTGCCTGCGTGGCTGCATGAGTATATCACTACTATCTGGAAGTGTGCATGAGAAGTAACTGAATGATTAGATAAGTGCATGACTAATGCCTCAATAATTCAATACATGCATAGATAGTGGCTTAATGAATAAATGAGTGCCACTCTAGTGCCTGAATAATTGCAGGAGTGCATGCATAGTGTATAGGTGATTTACAGAGTGCATGGATAGTGCATACGTGATTGTTTAAGTGCAGGCATAGCGCCTGGCAGATTGGATGAGTGCATTAGTAGTGTTTCAGTGATTGGATGAGTACATGACTGCTGCACATATGTTTTTGATTGAGTGAACAGGTAGTGCCTGGGTGATTAGATAAGTACATGGGTAGTGCCTGGATAATTGAATGAGTGCATCAGTAGTGCTGGCCTATTAGATGAGTGCATGACTAGTTTCTGAGTGATTGCATGAGCTCATTGCTAAAGCTTGAGTGATTGGATGGAAGCAAGTATACTGCTGGGGTGATTGTATTAGTGCAAGAGTATTACCTCAGTAACTGAATGAGTGCATAGGTACTGGATGGGTGATATGTTCACTGCAATGGTACTGCCTGCGTAATTGTATGAGTGCATGAGTTGTTCCTCAGTATTTGGATGAGTGCATGGGTTGTAAGTGGGTGTTTGGATGAGTAGATGGGTTGTGCCTGGGTGTTTGAATAACTGCATAGGTACAGCCATGGCGATTGTATAAGAGAACTGTTAGTACCTGGGTGATTGGATGAATGCATGGGTAGTGCCTCCATAGATAATGACTACATAATTTGTGCCTGCGTGATTGGAAGAGTGCATGTGTAGTGCCTGGGTGATTGAATAAGTGCATGGATGGTGCATAAGTGATTTGATGACTGCCTGAGTAGTGGCTGGGTGATTAAATGAGTACCTGAGCAATGGCTGGTTGACTGTGAAAGTACCTCCATCAATGTAAGATACATAACAGTTGTGACTATGTCTGTGACTCATTGTTTAAGTCCTTCTATCAGTATCAAACTACCTGTTTTAGTGTGTCTATCCTTTTCTACTGAGCTATGTGTGAGTGAAGTCTAGATATCACACTTGATATATAAATGGATACATGGCTCTCTAGGAGCATACATTACTCTGTTACTCAGCGTGCACATGCATCAGTATGTTTCTAAAACTGAAAACAACAATTCTCATTTTTTCAAAGCACAAAACCTTTTATTAATGGCATACCTACATCATTTTGCAAATATTTTGTGTGTGTTTAAAACACATATTCAGCATTTCTCAAAGAAAAGTTACATGCCAAGTGAAGTTAGCACAAGAACTCTCAAGAGACATTCTGCACTATTAACCCTCTTCAATTTTAAACACAGCATGTTTAAAGAAATACACACCCTCACCATATACATTAAATTTTCAACAGCCTTAAAGACCATAGATCACCATGTAAACATATATGTGATTTTACGATAGATATACACCTTCAGGCCATCTTTCCAAAAATCTATAGTTCTCTATGTCTTTAAGTAAACTCAAGATTCTCATCAAACATATAACTATCTGCAACCAGAAAAAACATATCTCACCATCGAAACAAAATGCAAATCTGTTATTTAAGTTAAAAACCACATTGACAAACACTTTCTAATGCATACCTGACAAGTGTTACTACTTTATAATTCCTGTACAGACGCAGCACATTTCCTTATCTTTTATTTGTGACTACACTACTCCTGTTTAAAAATGTGACTAAAAGTACTACAATTCCTAGAATGCAAATAACATAGATGTATCTATTCTGCACATTATGCTTAGAAATTTGAATGATTCTTAATTTTAAATACATTCATCATTGTAACTTTCAACAATACTATACTGTTTTTTTTCTTCAAAGTACACAATGGAATAAAGGGGCACCTATTAATTTTCCTCTTACTTCCCAAAACATTCGGTACTAGCATCTTAAACACATACACTCTGTCAGATACAGTTCATCTGATATACATTTTTTCATATCACTGTGCTACTCTTTTTTTATCAAACTCCCATGTGCATCTTCATTTCTAATGTAGATTTGTTAAATAATTAAAAAGTTATGTACATACCAGTGAATTGAGTTTGTAGATTATATTGTTGTTTTAGCTCTTTTTGAATAGTTTTGACACTGTTAGGATTTGTAAAAAACTAAGCACAAGAATGGTGTACCACTCTCATACAAAGCAACTATAAAATGGCAACCTCTTCAACTTTCCACTCTGTGATCATGAGAAAGGCAGCAAATTAAATAATTTCTTTCATTTTAGACTACTCTCTCTCCACTTGTGAATGATTAGCATCTGTTAACCGTTTCCCTCTCTTTCAAAAAAAGATTCCTGTCTATGCATGTTCACAATTTTTTGCAATCATTGCGGAGTAATCGCAAAAAGAAATGGGAGTCCAAACCTATATTTAGCTTCAGTTTTTTTAAATACTGCACGGCAGTTTATTACATTGTCCTGAGTTGGAAATTTAAGTTTATAATTGCTTAAATTGTGTCATAACTCCTCGACTCTAAAATAAATATTCTGTCTCTGTAACACCCTTACCCCCAATACACACTTAGCTCAGAGTATCTACCAACCCAGTGGAATCAGTAGGTCATAAGTTCACAGCACATTCTAGAAGGACCATGCTACTTCCAAATGAGATACAGAAGGTGTGGTTTACTCCACAGATTGGAAAGCATATCCTTGTCTGTATACATTTCTTTTTTTTAACAACAGCCAATAATAGGACTTCTTGCTAATGCATCCAACACACTACCTAATTTTATTCACTTCCCAGCATTCTTGGCCCAGAGGGCGGGCCCCAACGCTTCCTTGAGGCACCGGAGAACAATTAAACAACAAGAGGCGTCCCTGCGCCCGCGGGACCCTCACTCTAGCTGCCCTTTTCCGTGCCTGCTGTTGCTGGCTGAGGGGTCCACATTCCCCAGCATTCTCGGCCCGGAGGGAGGGCTGCAATGCTTCCTCGAGGCGCTGGAGCGCCATTAAACAACAAGAGGCGTCTTGCAGCGTGGAAGGCGTGCTGGTCATGCTGAGGCGTGGCCCGGGCCAAGAGCGGACTCGTCTGCGCCCGTCAGCGCAAGGAGAAGCCGGGCGTGCCATCCCCCTTAATTCTGCTATTCAAAGGTACCGAATTTTATGATGTCACTCCCAGCTTATTGAGCTTCTGGCTCCTTGAGACATTGCCCTTTGACTTGCATAACGAGCTCTTCTTAGCACTACACTCTTGAGCACTAATGGGGAAATGGACGGCTGTTCCTGCGAAAACAATGCCAAGTTCCACCCTAGATGGCTTTCTGCAACATGCTGTGGGGGTCATCACTAGGGAAATTGACCTGGCGGATCGGCGTTTGTCTCAGATATCTCTGCCCGAGCTGTTTTCGGAGCCATCATAAGCTTTCCCTGAGCCCCATGTATCTGCTGGGCTGTCTTCCCAATTTAGCTCTCACATGCCTATTGGTACTTTAAGTACATCAACGGTCGCTGTAGATCTTCCTTTCTGCATTTTAAGCCTATTTAAAACTCATCCCTAACTTTTACGGCCCACCCCTATCAAATGTCACCAGCCACCACTGGTTACTTATCAATTATTGTGGTCGCCGATAGACCCTCTTAACCAAAGCTCAAATAAGTTAACCACCACCATGTAACAATTATTAGTTTCAACTATCATCCATAAAAACAAGAATGCAGGCACAAGAAAACAATATTTAAAAAAAATCTAGCAACAGCTAATGTATTCATTGGGTACTTTAAATTAGTATACAAACTAAAAGCTTCTTTCACTATACGGACATCTAACATGCAAATCCAATCTAACAATAAGGCTTTTCTATATCCATGTTAATAATTTATTTCCCCTGCAACCTTGATATCCAAAAAGGTATATTCCCGAAAGGTGAAGGACCTTTTGCTCTCTAGTCTCCTCCTCATGTCAATTCTCAAAGAATACATCCTATTTAGATTTGTTACTCTTGTCTTAATAATTAGTTGCAGGCAGGATGAGCAAAATTCCTTAAGCTCAACCTCAGCATTGTGATACGAACCCACTAGAAATTGCCTCAACTTTTTGAACCATTGTGGTTCACTGGTTCTCAGTTCTTGGAAACACAGTAGTTCTGCCATCGTTAGCTCTGAGCTAACAGACAAAGACGAAACATATCTCACACATAAAGCCTTTTCATTGATGTTAAACCTAATTCCATACGGAGAACCTCCAATACATAGGATTTAAATAGAAATAAGGCATACTTCTAGTGTTTCCCCTGCATAAAATGCAGCTTAAATTTATGACTGGAAAATAGCAATGCGCTAGCATTTAAAACTAGCGGTAAGCTCTAGCCTTTATAGGCTTAAACCACATTTAATCGCTATAACAACAAATAAATCTGGCACATGCACACACTGCTGCTTCAGTTTCCCAATGTGTATTACATTTCAGATTAACTAGTCAGGATGGGTGACATATCCTCAAACCCCTCCTCTTTCACATGCAGAGCCTCCCCAAAGATCCATTGTAACCAAACATTACCTCCTCATAAGTCTTCCTCGCCACATTACTTACGTAGTGAGCTTCAGCTCCCCACAGAACCCTCCAAGCAAATTAGCGCTCTAGCCTTCCCATCCTTCCCTAACATGGCCGACCCCCTTCACCCCTGACCTACTATAAGAGGAGGCACACCTGCCCCACTTCCTGTTCTACTACCAAGTCTCAGTACCAAGAACATGAAGCTGATAACCAAACAGGGAAGGGAGGGATGGGAACACATCTCGCAAGGAAGACTATGCTTGGAGTGATGAAGATTACCAGAAAGTAACTGGGACATTACTCAATTCATATATGGAACACTGAGAATACTAATGGAAAAGGCTGGAGCATGACTACTCTAATACGTTGATGATACCGAAGTATGTTAAAAAAATCCACAATTGAAGATATTCACAGTTTCAGAAACTGCCGTATGAAACTAAACAGTAAGTCGGATGCCCTCTAACTTAAGACTAAACCCCGAAAAACAGAATTGATCTTACTTGACCAGCAAAAGGACTGGTGACTGAATTGATCATAACAGGATTGAGACGGTCCTGTAGCTATAGTAAAATTGCTAAGTTTTTGGCTAGACCCTTGGAAAACCATGTCATCTCGCACAGAACATGACGTGAACCCCCAATCTAATCGCTAAAATAATTAAAGAATTAAAAGCCATTCTCCGCCTTTGGAACTGTGCCTTGTTTTACACCACTGGTCATCTCTCGCTCAGCTCTGGGAGCGCCGCCCTTCTCTCAAGTTGTTCTATGAACAGTGGGACTCTTTATTTGTGGAACTGCACTCCATAAAAATGTGAAATAAACACGTTTTAGCCTTTGAGCGAAAATGGCACCCACATATCGGTACTAATTCACTCTTTGCAGCTGATCTGCTTCCAGAGTCTATACTGTGGACAATTCGAGCAGTTTGTCCTTGTCACCTACAGACACGGTGATCGGCACCGCGATACTGCCTCACTCGACCCCGCTCCTGCTCACCCTCCATGACACTTGACTCGGAGATTTTTCCATCGGCAGCTGAGACCTAGACATTTTGACTGACGCCCGGTGGAGCTACCTCGGGAGCTAAAGGGGAGATGGGCTATGGATTTCCCTCCTTGACCATCACCTACCCAGCCGGTCTTTGGGCAAACTCTCCTGCGTCTCTCTAATGGACTTTTCTCCCTTCTCCTCTTCACCATACCCCCTACCCCTCCTCTCTACTCTTCTCCTCTTTCCAGCCATTGACCTTTGCCCTCACTCGTCCTGCTCATAGTTCCCACCCTGTCTATCCACTGGACTTTCTTCTGTGAACTTTTCCTCGTCAGTTGAGACCTAGCAATCTGACTGATGCCCGATGGAGCTACCTGTTTAGCTATTGGGGTGATGGGCTGTGGATTCCCTCCTCGGATGTCACCTATCCAGTCGGTCTTTGGGCAGACTTCCTTTCGTCTCCCCTGCCGTCTCTTTCCTTCATCCTCCCCTTCACACTTCCCCTTCCCCCTCCTCTCTATTTGTCTCACCTTTCTTTCCTCTCCCAACTTGTTGCTTAATTTTTGACGTAATGTGTATTTGTTTTCATTCTCGGTAACATTGTGTAGCCTAATGTAAAGTGCTCTGATACCTACGGGTCTAGCCAGCACTATATATAACTCTTAAATAACGTTCCTCTGAACTTCTGATGGACCTCTGATGACTGTTTGTACTCACCTGGATACACGAGCAACCTTGGCCGATGCCCGGTGGAGCTGTCATATGCAGCTAAAGAGGAGTCTGGCCCTGGTTTCACCCCCTTGGCCATCACCTACCCAGCCGGACATCTGTCATTGTTTTCCTAGTTTTTCCAGTTGTGTATTCCCTCCCTCCCCATCCTCCTCCCCCTATGACTCTTTGATTTAAGTGATGTAACTATGTAACTTGTAACTCGCTGTAACTCATGTAAAGCGCTCTGATACCTCCGGGTCTAGTAGCGCTATATAAAACTTTTCAAATAAAATAAAAAATAAAAAAATAAAAAATGCTGAAAGCATCCAATGAAATATCTTTTAAAAAAAAAAGAGGACACCTCCATTTTAACTGCTTTTGATTTGGAAAAGTACCTCACTCAGCTCCAGCCTTCTCCTGACTGCTATTGCTCCTTCACTTCAAAATGCTTAGAGTGTGGATTGTTGGCCACAGCTATGTCTATTGGGCTAAAGAGTCTGCAAATAGGGAGGTATTGATGTGGACTTGGGTTTGTCAAATGTGGAGATTACTTGGTTTGGCCCGAGAGGGTTAAAGTTTCATCAGTTGCTGGCTTTGTTTAAAACCATTGGGGATTGTCAAGCTCATCACCTCATGATTGTACACTGTGGTGGAAATGACCTAGGCACACTAACTAGGGTAGGGCTGGAAATCTTAATGAAGGATACCTTTGCAGAACTGATGTCAATTTTCCCTCACACTGTTGTGGTGTACTCTAATATATGCCAAAGACAGAAATGGAAGTGGTCAAATCAATTATGTCCACAGTTTGACAAAGCCAGGAAACATGTTAATTAAACTGTTTCTGCATTCCTCTGAGCCCATCGCATGGGCTTTATCTATTACAACAATCTGCGTTTTGACATGCATGGCATTTATAGAAATGATGGAGAGCACTTTACAGATGAACGCAACAGGATGTTTCTAATTAACCAGAAACTCTACATCCGGTCTTATGTGTAGCTGCCATATACACAACAATCAACACAACGGCTCATGTCAGAGCCACCCTAGTACCCGAAATATTGTTATTTTTTTTTCTAACGATCCTTTTTTTTTAGCTTTTGGGAATCTTCGCAATGACGTTGCGATGGTCATGAATACTTTGCGAAATTGCAAAACAAAAGCAGACATTCAACGGCCTCCAGCACATGCACAAATAATAACTTTAAAAAAATCCATTCTAAACATTACACAAAACATATTACTATATATATGCTGCTTTAGAAAACATGTTTAAACTCATGTTTTTGTACTAAGTTTCTTTAAAAACCATTTTTAAAACCTAATTTCAGTTTTCACGGTTATTCAAGGTGACTCGACGACGTTGTTAACAGGGACGATCTCGCTTTTTTCATAAAGTGTAAAACACATATATGCACACATATTACAGTATTTCACATCACACACTAGGGGTTTATTACTATATTGTCTAAAATCATGTTTTTCTAGTGAGTTTCTATAAAAACCATCTTTAAAGCCTATTTTCCGTGTTCGCAGTGATGCCAGGAGTCGCGATGACGTCGGTACCTGCGACGATCGTGCCTTTTTACAGACTTAAAAACACATTTATGCACACATAGTATAGTATTTCTGGCACCAAGGGCTTATTACTGTACAGTTCAAACTCATGTTTTTCAGTGAGTTTCTATAAAAACCATCTCTAAAACCTATTTTCCATTTTCGATGTGACGCCAGGAATCACGATGATGTCGGTGTCCGCGATCACCGCGAAGATGTCTCGAAAACACAAAGCAAAAGCAGGAATTCCATAGCCACCACCACCTTCAACAATTATGACTATATAATTCATTCTAACCATCACCCTAGATAAATCAGTATCTAAATAACTCTATAAAAACATGTATCAGTCTCTCAATATCTCTATAACAGTGTGTAATAATGATTCACTGGGTTATGTGAGTGGGTGCATAAGCCTCCAAGTGGGTCTGCGACTAGCTGCATGAGTGCTTCAGTAGGTCTATAAGTGGGTGCATAAGTCTCTGAGTGGGTATATGAAAGGGCACATGAGTCTGAGTGAGTTTGTGAGTGGGGGTATGTGAGCGGGTGTGTGAGTGTCTGAGTGGGTATGTAAATGGGTACATGAGTGTCTGACAGGATATGTGAGTAAGTACATGAGTCTGTGACTATGACCAGAGAGGCTGTGTATATAGATATTTTTGTTTTATATTTCCACCAATATTCACAATGTCACCGCGATAGTTGTGACGTCCCCACAACGGTACACGGGGGCCGCTCTGGCGTTCGCGTCCTCATCACAAATATTGCGCGTAATTTCAAAAAAATCAATTTTGGAAACCTAACTTGTGTCACTAACACCCCAATTTCTCAAACATGGAGTCAGAGTACCTCCACTCTGATCCCTCATGTTAGCTTTCACAGAAACTTCAGCCCCGGGAACCATTCCCCATCGCTAAAATGGCAGCCACAACTTTCTGTTCAGGTTGCGTCCAGCCAATCATAGCATTCCTGTTGGCACGTGCATTCACAATTGACTGCGAAATCGTCAAAAATATCCGCGGCTAGAGATATCACTATAATTTTCAACTTCTTAAAAACGACTGAATGGATGAGCACTAAATATCAAAAAGAATAATCTGCGTAATGACACCTACCTTTCTGCCAAATTTGGCGTAATTCCATTCAGTGGTCGGGTTGTAGTCATGTTGACAGGTTCCTATAAGAATTAACATTGCAAACCCACCCTTTTTTCAACCCCATTTTTCTCATCCCCCGCTTCACAAATCCCCCTGAAACTTTCCATGGGCAACAAGAATCATCAGGGCACTTTTTTGGGGAAAATTTTGTAAAGATTCATCAAAGATATATGCACGTCAAAAACGCTTTTTCTGTGGAAACTAGGTCCTAACTATAACTACCTAGTGGCGACCGTTATCAAGTTTAGATGGAAAGCAGTTCCAGGCACAGTATTACAGCTTTTAATTGGTAAATTACCAATCCAAGCCAACCTGAAATGAATAAAAGCAACACCTGACACGTGTTTTTCTGTCATTAGAGTTCTTGGATGGCACTGTGCTAATCCTATGCTTAAAGACTTTGATAGCAGACATTTGAGGTGAGCAAATTTAGAGTGTCACTGGTGTTGAGAGTGCTCTATACAGAAGCTGCTTTCCACCTAAACTTGACAACTACCTAGAGTTCTCCGCTTCTTTTTTGTATATATATATATATCGGGATTCGACAATGCCCAAGCCAGGATTGATTTGTTTCTGTTTGTCAGAAAATTAAAACTAAACAAAATTCATAAATTGAAAAACAAGTCTGGTGTCTCTGCTATTGTACCATCATGTAATTTGGCAATAGGGGAAGATGAGGGACTTCTAGCACTGGAAACATTATGCAGAGAAAGTGAGGGCTTAGATCCCAATGTTGATATGGAACATCTCATGTCAAACTTGGGGATTGGTATTGGATTCACCAGTAGGAGTGGCTTTAAACCTAAGTCCTGTGGTATTCCCATTACAGCCCACGATAACATAGATAGCTTCCATGAAATGGTTACACATGATCTAGTTGAACTGAGAAACAAAAGTGGGGGATACAATGATAACTTAACACCTGAAATGAGGAAGGCTCTGAAAACTTTGAAAGAGGACACCTCCATTGTAATGAAAAACAGTGACAAGGGAGGGAATGTGGTAATTATGGGCAGTACAATCAAGAAGCTATGAGGCAATTACAGGATGGGGAACGTTATCAGGTTATTACACCTGATGAATATCGTGACTGCGTCAAGGGATTTCAAATACAACTCAAGTCTTGGTATAACGCCTGTAGTTTAGATCAGGATGAATTCAATTTCCTAAGATCAGAGCTTCCCAAGATCCCCACATTTTATTTACTGCCGAAGGTCCATAAAAGATTGTCCACCCCCAAGGAAGTTCTATTGTTTCCTCCAAGGAGAGTTTCTTAGAGAACATCGCCATATATATTAACTCATTTCTTTTTCCCTTTGTTAAAACATTACAATCTTATTGTAAAGAAAGTGGAGATTTCCTCACTAAAATCAATGACCTCGCGTCAAAAGGGATAATGTAATTTGTAAAGATTTACCTATGGCACCCCCAGTGACATACAGGAAAGAGAGGACATTGGGAGATAATCTGACACATAGCTATTTCGATAGAAGCCGCAAGCCTGAGACATGGCTATCTACCATGTAGGGGTTCTACAAGTGCAATCATTGTAAGGCCTGCAGAATGGTGAAAAATGTCCGTAGATTGAAATCGAACGATGGCCATGTGAAAAATATAAATGGTTTTTATAATTGTAACACTGACCACTGCGTTTATGTACTCAGCTGCCCATGCCCCCTGGTGTATGTAGGAAGCACTATTTTTCCATTAAAAAAGCGCATGTTAGAACATCAGCGAGCAATTAGGAACCATGATTTCACATACTCTGTGGCAAAACACTTCTATGACAAACACAACAGTGATCCTGGCTTAATGATGTTCTTTGCAGTTGATAGGATTCCCCCTAACATCAGAGGAGGCAACAGAGTCATAAATCTAAGACGCTTGGAATCTAGATACATCCTGGATCTGAACACTAGATTTCTAAATGGGTTGAACAGGGACGAGGAGCTAGAAGTACATTTGGAGTGAATGGTGGTCCACCCATTTCCCAGTTCCCCTCCCAGTGTTTTGTAATATGCCTTGTATTTCTGCAATGATTGAATTTCAATGGGTTTTGATACTGGAAAGCTGTGCAATAGGAGATGGTTTTATGTCACTGACCATGTCATGAGTGATGTAATATGTGACGTCATCAGCAGTGGATTGCGGGGCGCGAGTTATAGTTACCTCAGCTTAGTATAATGGCCGAATTTCTCTGTTTTTGTACGAGTGAAATGTCCGCCTAACTGTAATGTCCCTGAAACCTGTGGTTTTTTCAATTTATTTCTAAGGTTTTTTAAATGCTAATCCCTAACTATAACGTCCCTGAAACCTGTGTTTTTTTCAGTGAATTCCTAAGGTTTTTTAAATGTTAATACCTAAGTTTAACATCCCTGAAACCCGTGTTTTTTTCCGTGAATTTCTAAGGTTTTTTAAATGCTAATTTCTAACTATGCCTACATAAGTAAAACATGTACAGAAAGAGGAAGAAAGGTGCAGAAAGAAGCAAGAGAAGTGCAGAAAGAGGAAAGAAAGGTGCAGAAAGAGGAAAAAAGGTGGAGAAAGAAGCAAGAGAAGTGCAGAAAGAAGCAACAGAGGTGCAGAAAGAGACCTACTTTGACTGTACCTTTCCACAGACTCAAAGTAGCCTAATCACTAATCCTTTTCCCAAGATGTCTTAAACCTCACTTTTCCCTTGAAGCTTCACTATTCATCGACTGCTCAGAATGTTATGCGTACCAAATGTAAAACAGCAATCCTAACCATATCACTGTTGTAAGTCTCACCAAGTTTGTGAAAGTATGAATGCCGTTTGTCTGTGCCTTTACCTAGTGACATGTTACAAAGAAATAAACATACAAATACTTGAATTCCTGTGCTTCAAACAGCATACTCTGTAAATTTGTGCACAAAAAGGAGTATGTATTTCTTTCTGCTCATAATACAGGGCACATGGGAATTCCAATAGTATATTTGAGGGGCTCTATAACACCTATATACATAAAACATGTCTGCCTGTGCAACCGAATGACAGAGCAGAACTAAGAAGGTTTGACCACCTATAAGAGAAGCTACCCGCTTTATAAGCTACCATCTTCAGATGCATAACACATGAGAATACATGTACAAGTAGACATATACCTCAGTCACGAGAGCACTCAGACCTTTAAACTTGACAGCTTGCACCTCCCATTTGAATACAGAAACAGGCAAGAGAAGTACAGAAAGAAGCAAGAGAATTTCAGACAAAAACAAGAGAGGTGCAGAAGGAGTAAGAAATGTACAGAAAGAGGCAGGAGAAGTGCAGAAAGAGGCAAGAGAAGCGTAGAAAGAGGCAAGAGAAGTGCAGAAAGAGGCATGAGAGGTGCAGAAAGAGGTATGTGAAGTGCAGAAAGAGCCAAGAGAAGTACAGAAAGAGGGACAAGAAGTGCAGAAAGAGGCAAGAGAGGTGCAGAAAGAGGCAATTGAGGTGCAGAATGAGGGAAGAGGGGTGCAGAAAGAGGCAAGAGGAGTGCAGAAAGAAGCAATAGAGGCGCACAAAGAAGCAAGAGAAGTACAGAATGAAGCAACAGGGGTGCAGAAAGAGGCAAGAGAGGTGCAGAATGAGGGAAGAGGGGTGTAGAAAGAGGCAAGAGGAGTGCAGAAAGAAGCAATAGAGGCCCACAAAGAAGCAAGAGAAGTACAGAAAGAAGCAACAGAGGTGAAGAAGGAGGCAAGTGAACTCCAGAAAGAGGCAAGAGAGTTGCAGGAAGAGGTAAGTGAGGTGCAGAAAGAGGCAAGAGAGGTGCAGAAACAGGCAAGAGAAGTGCAGAAAGAGGCAAGAAAATTGCTGAAAGAAGCAACAAAGTTGTAGAAAGAAGGAAGAGAAGTGCAGAAAGAGGCAAGTGAGGTGCAGAAAGTGGCAAGAGAGGTGGATAAAGAGGCAAGAGAACTGCAGAAAGAGGCAAGAGAGGTACAGAAAGAGGCAAGTGAGGTGCAGACACAGGCAAGAGGGGTGTAGAAAGAGGCAAGAAAAGTACAGAAAGAAGCAACAGAGGTGCAGAAGGAGGCAGGAGAACTGCAGAAAGAGGCAAGAGAGGTACAGAAAGAGGAAAGAGGGGTGCGGAAAGAGGCAAGAGGGGTGCAGAAAAAAGCTAGAGAAGTGCAGAAAGAACCAACGGAGGTGCAAAAAGAGGCAATAGGGGTGCAAAAAGAAGCAATAGGGGTGCAAAAAGAGGCAAGAGAAGTACAGAAAGAAGCAAGAGTGTTGCAGAAACAGGCAAAAGAGGTGCAGAAAGAGGGAACAGGGGTGCAGACAGGGGCAAGAGAGGTACGGGAAGAGGGGTGCAGAAAGAAGCAAGAGCAGTGCATAAAGAACCAACAGAGGTGCAGAAAGAGGCAAGAGGGGAACAGAAATTTGCAAGAGAGGTGCAGAAAGAAGCAAGAGCAGTGCATAAAGAACCAACAGAGGTGCAGAAAGAGGCAATAGGGGTACAGAAAGAGGCAACAGAAGTGCAGAAAGAAGCAAAAGAGGTGCGGAAAGAGGCAAGAGAACTGCAGAAACAGGCAAGAGAGGTGCTGAAAGAGGCAAGAGAGGTGCACAAAGAGGAAAGAAGGTTGCAGAAAGAGGCAAGAGAGGTACAGAAAGAGGGAAGAGGGGTGCAGAAAGAGTCAAAGGGGTGCAGAAAGAAGCAAGTGAGGAGCAGAAAGAGGCAAGTGAGGTGCAGAAACAGGCAAGAGGCGTGCATTAACAGGAAAAAAGGTACAGAAAGAGGGAACAGGGGTGCAGACAGAGGCAAGAGAGGTGCAGAAAGAGGGAAGAGGGGTGCAGAAAGAGGCAAGAGGGGTGCAACAAATTTGCAAGAGAGGTGCAGAAAGAAGCAAGAGTAGTGCAGAAAGAACCAACAGAGGTGCAGAAAGAGGCAAGAGGGGTGCAGAAAGAGGCAAGAGAAGTGCAGAAAGAAGCAAGAAAGGTGCAGAAAGAGGCAAGAGAACTGCAGAAAGAGGCAAGAGAGGTACACAAAGAGGCAAGAGAGGTGCACAAAGAGGAAAGTAGGTTGCAGAAAGAGGCAAGAGAGGTACAGAAAAAGGGAAGAGGGGTGCAGAAAGAGGCAAGAGAGGTGCAGAAAGAAGCAAGTGAGGTGCAGAAAGAGGCAAGTGAGGTGCAGAAAGAGGCAACAGAGGTGCAGAAAGAGGCACAAGAATTATAGAAAGAGAAGTGCAGAAAGAGGCAAGAGAGGAGTAGAAAGAGGGAAGAGGGGTGCAGAAAGAAGCAGTAGAGGCATAGAAAGAAGCAATAGAAGTACAGAATGAAGCAATAAGGGTGCATAAAGAGGCAAGAAAAGTGCAGAAAGAAGCAACAGAGGAAGAAGGAGGCAAGAGAACTGCAGAAAGAGGCAAGTGAGTTGCAGAAACAGGAAAAATTGGTGCAGAAAGAGGGAACAGGGGTGCAGACAGAGACAAGAGAGGTGCAGATAGAGGGAAGAGGGTGCAGAAAGAGGCAAGAGGGGTGCAGATATTTGCAAGAGAGATGGATAAAGAAGCAAGTGCAGTGCAGAAAGAACCAACAGAGGTGCAGAAAGAGGCAAGAGGGGTGCAGAAAGAGGCAGGAGAAGTGCAGAAAGAAGCAAAAGAGGTGCAGAAAGAGGCAAGAGAACTGCAGAAAGAGGCAAGAGAGGTGCAGAAAGAGGCAAGAGAGGTGCAAAAAGAGGGAAGAAGGGTGCAGAAAGAGGCAAGAGGGGTGCAGAAAGAAGTAAGAGAGGTACAGAAAGAAGCAAAAGAAGTGCAGAAAGAAGCAACAGAGGTGCAGAAAGAGGCAAGAGGAGTGCAGAAAGAGGGAAGAGGGGTGCATAAAGAGGCAAGAGGTATGCAGAAAGAAGCAAGTGAGGTGCAGGAAGAGGAAAGAGAGGTGCAGAAAGAGGCAAGAGAGGTGCAGAAAGAGGCAAGAGAAGTGGAGAAAGAGGCAAGAAAATTGCTGAAAGAAGCAACAAAGGTGTAGAAAGAAGGAAGAGAAGTGCAGAAAGAGGCAAGTGAGGTGCAGAAAGAGGCGAGAGAGGTGGGGAAAGAGGCAAGAGAACTGCAGAAAGAAGCAAGAGAGGTACAGAAAGGAGCAACAGAAGTGCAGAAGGAGGCAAGAGAACTGCAGAAAGAGGCAAAAGAGGTGCAGAAACAGGTAAGAGGGGTGCAGAAAGAGGCAAGAAAAGTACAGAAAGGAGCAACAGAAGTAGGCAAGAGACCTGCAGAAAGAGGCAAAAGAGGTGCATAAAGAGGAAAGAGGGGTGCGGAAAGAGGCAAGAGGGGTGCAGAAAGAAGCAAGAGGTGCAGAAACAAGCAAGAGAAGTGCAGAAAGAACCAATGGAGGTGCAGAAAGAGGCAATAGGGGTACAGAAAAAGGCAAGAGAAGTACAGAAAGAAGCAACAGAGGTGCAGAAAGAGGCAAGAGAACTGCAGAAAGAGGCAAGAGTGTTGCAGAAACAGGCAAATGAGGGAACAAAAGAGGGAACAGGGGTGCAGGCAGGGGCAAGAGAAGTGCAGAAAGAGGGAAGGGGTGCAGAAAGAGGCAAGAGGGGAGCATAAATTTACAAGAGAGGTGCAGAAAGAAGCAAGAGCAGTGGAGAAAGAACCAACAGAGGTACATAAAGAGGCAAGAGGGGTGCAGAAAGAGGCAACCGAAGTGCAGAAAGAAGCAAAAGAGGTGCAGAAAGAGGCAAGAGAACTGCAGAAAGAGGCATGAGAGGTGCACAAAGGGGCAAGCGAGGTGCACAAAGAGGAAATAAGGGTGCAGAAAGAGGCAAGAAGGGTGCAGAAAGAAGCAAGAGAGGTGCAGAAAGAAGCAAGAGAAGTGCAGAAAGAAGCAACAGGGGTGCATAAAGTAGCAAGAGGGGTGCAGAAAGAGGCAAGAGAAGTGCAGAAAGAAGCAACAGAGGTGCAGAAAGAGGCAAGAGAAGTGCAGAAAGAGGCAAGAGAGGTGCAGAAAGAAGCAAGAGCAGTGCAGAAAGAACCAACAGAGGTGCAAAAAGAGGCAAGAGGGGTGCAGAAAGAGGCAAGGGGGTGCAGAAAGAAGCAAGTGAGGTGGAGAAAGAGGCAAGTGAGGAGCAAAAGCAGGCAAGAGGGGTGCAGAAACAGGCAAAATAGGTGCAGAAAGATGGAACAGGGGTGCAGACAGAGGCAAGAGAGGAGCAGAAAGAGGTAAGAGGGGTGCAGAAATTTGCAAGAGAGGTGCAGAAAGAAGCAAGAGCAGTGCAGAAAGAACCAACAGAGGTGCAGAAAGAGGCAAGAGAAGTGTAGAAAGAAGCAACAGAGGTCCTGAAAGAGGCAAGAGAACTGCAGAAAGAGGCAAGAGAGGTGCACAAAGAGGCAAGAGAGGTGAACAAAGAGGAAAGAAGGTTGCAGAAAGAAGCAATAGAGGCACAGAAAGAAGCAAGAGAAGTACAGAATGAAGAAATGGGGATGCAGAAAGAGGCAAGATGGGTGCAGAAAGAGTCAAGAGAAGTGCAGAAAGAGGCAAGAGAGGTAGAGAAAGATGGAAGGGGGTACAGAAAGAGGCAAGAGAAGTGCAGAAAGAAGCAACACAGGTGTAGAAAGAAAGAGGCAAGAGAACTGCAGAAAGGGGCAAGAGAGGTGCACAAAGAAGCAAGAGAGGTGCACAAAGAGGAAAGAAGGTTGCAGAAAGAAGCAATAAAGGCACAGAAAGAAGCAAGAGAAGTACAGAATGAAGCAACAGGGATGCAGAAAGAGGCAAGATGGGTGCAGAAAGAGTCAAGAGAAGTGCAGAAAGAGGCAAGAGAAGTGCAGAAAGAGGCAAGAGAGGTACAGAAACAGGCAACAGAGGTACAGAAAGAGGAGTGCAGAAAGAGGGAAGTGGGGTGCAGATAGAAGCAAGAGAGGTGCAGAAAGAAGCAAGAGAAGTGCAGAAAGAAGCAACAGAGGTGCAGAAAGAGACAAAAGGGGTAAAGAAAGAAGCAAGAGATGTGAAGAAAGAAGCAACAGAAGTGCTGAAAGAAGCAGGCGAGGTGCTGAAACAGGCAAGAGAAGTGCAGAAAGAGGCAAGAGAGGTGCAGAGACACAAGAGTTGCAGAAAGACGGAAGAGGAGTGCAGAAAGAAGCAAGAAGGGTGCAGAAAGAAGCAACAGAGGTGCAGAAAGGTGCAAGAGAGGTGCAGAAGATAGAAGCAAGAGATGTGCACAAAGAAGCTAGAGAGGTGCAGAAAGAAGGGAGGTGCAGAAAGCAAAAGAGATGTGCAGAAAGAAGCAAGAGAAGTGCAGAAAGAGGAAGACAAATTCAGAAAGAAGCAAGAGAAATGCAGAAAGTGGCAAGAGAGGCGCAGAAAGAAGCAAGAGTGGTTTGCGCACCATTAGTGCCAATTTAACATCCAGATTTAGCAATAAGTAACAGGTGACCATGCCCTCTTTGCACAGGGCCTTCAACCATGCTATAACACTTGTCGCTGCATTTTTGCTAACGTTTGAGCAGTTTGAGCTAGAAACAAGGTTTTTTTTGTTCAAATCTGCAGAATATGCGGCAGATGATGGATTATGTGGTAAATGTGGAAAATGTATAATTATGTGAAAATCGCTGCGGCCGAACAGTCGCATAATTCCAGTGGCCCTGCTCATACCTCTGACTAGGTCCAGAAGTGTTCCTCAGTGGTTTCTTCTTTTTTTGTGTCTCATTGCATTTATAGTTTAGCTTCTATGGAAACGAGGAAGACTAAACCTGAGGTTACCACTCCACAATACAGACTGCCATACTACATAATTACTCTCCATAACACATAATCCCACTCTACATAATTTCTATACACTAAATACCACATACTTTCTATCCCAATAATTTCACTGCACAACATACCACATAATTCCACTACACACAACGTACATCCACTCCACTCCAAAAAACATTAGTAAAAAACTTTTACATTTACATTTACAACGCCAATAGCCTTAACTTTCGCAAATGCGAGACCTATTACATTGCAAATGCTTCTTTAACTAGTAATTGCGTTTGCAGAGTGGTGGAGAAAGGGGGCTGGACCTCCAACCAGCGCTCAGGAATTCCACAGCGTAGGACTTACAGGAGGTATCAAGAGGACTTCTTGGCCCCCAGAGTCCCTCAGGAGTAAAGTGGACTTCATCCCCCAACCAGTAGTTTGTCAGGAGGTTCGTTTGCAGAGTGGTGGAGAAAGGGGGGCGTGGCCTCCGAAGACCTCTTAGCAATCCCACTGTGTGGGACTTACTGGAGGTAACAGATGGGGTAGTTGGCCCCCAAGGGAATCTTTAGGGGCAACTACCCCTCCTATTGCCTCCACTAAGTCTCACACAGCAGGATCGCTAAGTTCTGATAGCAGGCCACACCCCTTTGCCCACCACTCTGCAAACGCGCTTCCTGGCGCGCACTGGGTTGGGGGATGAAGTCCCCTTGCCTCCTGAGGGTCCCTGGGGGCCAACTAGCCCTCCTGTTGCCTCCAGTAATCCCCACACAGTGGGATTGCTCAGAGGTGGTCAAAGGCCACGCCCCCTTTCTCCACCACTCTGCAAATGCACCTCCTGGCACGCTCTTGGTTGGGGGATGAAGTCCCCTTGCCTCCTGAGGGTCCCTGGGGGCAACTAGCCCTCCTGTTGCCTCCAGTAATCCCCACACAGCTGGATTGCTAAGAGTGGTCAGAGGCCATGCCCCCTTTTTACACCACTCTGCAAACGCGCCTCCTAGCACACTGCTGCCTGGGGGATGAAGTCCACTTTAGTCCTGAAGTCTTCAGGACACATGACACAGTCCTGAAGTCCTCAAGACACATGACACATGTGTCCTGACACATGGAAGCAGGAGCAGTTTTCCTGCTCTCACTTCCATGAAGCGAAGCAGAAGTTTGCTATGACAGGGTGGGAGCAGTGCTTCTGCCCTGCCATAGCAAACTGTAATGTCTCGGGGGTGGGCACCCCGGGACATTTCTGGAGCTGGCCCTGAGGGGTGGTGGTCCCCAGGTACATGGAGGGCTCCAGGAGGGTGGCCCCCTCCCAACAGCATTAAAGCCCCAGAGATGTGGTTGTCCCCAGGGCCGGGGGTCCGCTACGGACCCCCGTATTTTATTTACTCAATGCCCCGGGTAGGTGGTGGTCCCAGGGGCAGGAGCCCCCCACACTTCATTTAAATTATTGAAGCCCCAGGGAGGTGGCTGTCGCTGGAGCTTGGGGGCCCACGAGGCCCCCTGCATTTATTAACTCAATGCCCTGGGAAGGTGGTGGTCCCCGGGGCAGTGTGAGGGGGGCAGGAGCCCCCACACTTTATTTAAGTTATTGAAGCCCCGGGGAGGTGGCGGTCCCCGGGGCTTGGGGGGCCCATGAGGCCCCCCACACATATAATAAAGGAAGCCCCAGGGAGGTGGTGGTCCCCAGGGCATTGTGGGGGGCTCTGTGCCCCCACACAATATTAACAAAGCCCCGGGAAGGTGGCTGTCCCCGGGGCTGCAGGGGCCCCCGCAGGACCCCGCATGATAATTAAACATTGCCCCTGGGACCTGGCCCACCCAGGGGCTTCAAGAAAAGAAAATGTGGGAGACCGCACTTCATTAAAAAAAAAAAAATGTAGCCGGATTCGCGGACCCTATGCAAATCCTGCAGAAAATAAAAAAAATAGCTTTTTTTGGGCCCTAGGTGTCACTGTGGGACCCCCTGAACAGCCCCTGATTTGCATATGGCCATGTCTGAACTGGGGTGCTGGAGTGAGCTAAAGAATGATGATGGATTAAACCCAGATCAGTTGACTGGGGGTGAGTGTTTGATTTGCTCTAACGCTCCGTCCATCATCCCCTTTGGTATCGCCTTCTTAAGGTAGGGCACCCTGGCTTTGTATAAGCCATGACCACCGTAGGTCAACAGAGTCCGTCAGCGGCGGTTCTGGTAGCCCCTAAATGAAATACGACCACAATTCCACCTTGGGCTACCGAACACTCAGCAGGTGCAACCGAGAAGCGGGGGTGGAACCCGTTTGTTAAATGTCAAGAAACGTTCAGTGCACTCACGGGGCTTATCGCAGGCTTACATCATCTGCAGACGCGTTTCTGGCATCTGCCTTCTTCAGTGCGGAAAGCCTTAATTAATGAAGCTCAGTGATGTTTAAACCAACCAGAAATCTAATTGGTGGTGCTTTAGCCAATGGGAGAGATGCCAATATATATATATATATATTCACTGGGAAAAAAAAGGTTACAGTGACATTATAGTTAGGCTCAGATTTCACTCGTACGAAACCAGTGAAATTCAGCAGTTATAGTTACCTGAGCTAACTATAACTTACACCCCCGCAATGCACTGCTTATGACCTCACATATCACATCACTCATGACATGGTCAGTGGCATCACTGATGACATCTCAAATGTTGTCAATGATGACATCATCCACAGAACCCCTCACACACCCACTCACACCTCCTAACTATAACTACCTACTGGCGACCGCCAGCCAGTAATATATATGTTTATCTCTATATATAAAACACAGTGGCATTCGCCACTATGTAGTTATAGCTTAGTCAGACTTTCCACAGGAAGTGTGTTTTTGTTTTGCTAAGAACTTTAGCACTGTTTGACAAATCATCACAAAACTTTCCCCCAAAAGTTCTTCTACCTCAGTTCCTTCCTGTAAAGTTTAGGGGAGATCTGTCAAGCGTGGGTCAAGAAAAGGAGTGCCCCAAAAGGCATTTTCCCCATGCAATATCCATGGGGGCTTTTAAACATTGATATAGAGAAACCTACTGAAAAGAATTACACCAACTTTGGCAGAAATCAAGATCTTTATCCAGAAAGTGTGCTTTTTTGTGATTTGGTATAAATCTGTTCAGTATTTTTTGAGAAATTAAGGTTCAGAAAATAGAAACACCTAGATGGTTGGCCCTAAGGGACTCCTGCAGATTGCCTGGACCAAAATTTAAAAAACAAAGTACTTTGATTGGTCAGGACGGCTTCCCGTCAGGCTGTTCACTCCTCTGGAAACCAGTGGTTCTGAAGGACCGATCGATGTCATTGGCTGGCCGCATTATGATTAAAAATGTTGTGGCCACCATTACAGGATCTGGAGACTTAGGGGCTCATTACCATGACGGACGGAAAAGCCCTCCGACCGCCATGGTATCGGGAAGAATCCCCCCGCATGAGCTGCGGCATTTCGGTCGGACAAATTACGATGCAATGTACGCAGAATCAGACCGCGGCGGAAGGATGCCACAAAAGACCGCCCACCACGTTTGTAAAAGCTGCAAATCTGACCGCGTCAGACGGGGAAAGCTGTGCAAAGGCTTGAAAAGGCTGCCCATGCCGCGGCATGACCGCACGGCCAATTACGATGAGAATGCGGAGCTGGCGGACTGAGCACTGCGTCCGACCGCCGCGCACGCATACAGGCCAAATGAATGGCAGATGGAACCAACCTCACAACAACGCCCGAAGTGTGCCTGTACCCCCTGCCACCCACAACCACAACACACACACCACAATGATACACCCCAACTTGCTCCTGGTAGGGAAAGCCATGCGCAGCATGGAAGAGACATCTGGAGGTCATCACCCATGTGGACACACCCACAGACCTTAGTATAAAACCAACCCCATCCTGGACCAGCATCCCTTGCACACCACAAGCCGAGACAGAGAGACAGGACACCATTGACTCACACTGCACAACATCACACCCACCTATCCCCACACAACAGCACTCCCACCCACACACCTCACACACTACACATACCTCCAACATCACCTTGCACCCTGCACCCCTCATTCATTTGCACCATGCCCCCCAAGAAAATGCCCAACTTCATCGACTCAGATTTGAAAGTGATGGTAGACGAGACAATCAGGGCAGAACCACATTTGTACGGGCACCTGGTCCAACACACCCCACCTGCGCGCAAGAATCAGATGCGGGCAAGGACCCACAGCAAAGTCAATGCCGTAGGGACCACCCTACGCACTATGCGTGACATCAGGAAGCAGTGGTGCAACCCCAAGGGCCGGCTCAAGCTACGGGCCCAGAGGAACCACGCGGTGGCACAGAAAACTGGTGTCGGCCCTCCCATCCCACCACCAACCGTCACTGAATGGGAGGAGAAGGTGCCTGCCATAATGCATCCAGAGAGCCTCACATGAATCGAGGGGGGACTGGAGGCTGGTAAGTACCAACAAACATGGACATGACGGAAGTTGTCACAGATCACATTGCGCAGACCAATGAAATCCTTAGCAGTGTGCCCACAGGAGCTAGCATCACACCACATCCTGTCATGTGGACGATGTGGACATTGTCGCATTAACACACTCAAGTACTGTTGCACAGGGATTTTCTGAATACACTTGCGATCTATGCAGGTTCAACCACATGAATACCAGTCCCTGACAACATGCACACGCCAAATCTGGTTCCAAACCGCACTTCGCTGTTCCTGCATGAGTACAACACCTGCGTGCACAGGCCAGGCATCACGTATATAGGAACTGTTGCACGACGTGTCCTTTTTGTGGCAATGTTCAGCTAACTACCCCATGAGTGATTGTGGATAGTCATTTGTGGCCTCACATTCACACAGCGAAAGCATACTTCAATAAGTGTGCATGCACAATGGGCCTCTGTTTAGACAAGTAGTCGCTCCCACACCAGACCGGAGACCTTCGAATTGCAGGTGTCTTGACCGTCCCGCGCTATCCAGTCACTGCTGAACACGGCTCTCCCACTATTTTCCCGGTGAACTGACACACAAATTATTGATAGTGTCTGATGCTGAAGGCCGTTGCACACATTTTATCAGACCTGTGGGCTCTGGCCTTGTCCCCTCCTTCCATGCTTTTCCGGGAGTACCACCGGGTGTGATTGCTCCAAATTTCAACACTGCATTTAGTGGTCTCAGTTCATTACTTTCGCTGTACAGCTGAGCGCTGGTTCTGAGATTGCTTCCATGCCATGTCTGACCGTCCTGTGGTCCAGGCCGAGCCAGGTCAGTTGCAACTGTACCGTGCCCACATGCAGCATCTCTTTGGATGTGTCCCATTGGCTGTGCTGGGCATAAGTTATGGGCTAACGTTCCGCAATGCCTATTTCACCTGCGTGCAACCTGTCTTTTCCTGCAGGAGATGTCTGTCTGAGTGGGCCATGGGTGTCTGCCTTTCAAACACATGCCTTGCCGACCTGGATCATGAGCTGTCGGTGACTCCTTTGTTGGTCCACTTGCAAGACTGCTTTGGTGAGACACGTTTATGGGATGCCTTACAATGTGTCAGGCAGGCGGACAGCTGCGCCTGTGCGTTAGCGCAATGGCTCCTATGCAACGCCTACATCGAACCCCTCCCAGGTTGCGATGGGATGCTCCTTTCAACCTCGTGGTGCGAGGAGCACATCTGTTCCTTCATACTGCTGGATTGGATGGCGGTCCTCTTCGCTGAAGATGATTTGGATCGTCTTTTGGAACTGATTGCCTTCGAAGCTGCCTGTGCCTTCTTGGATTCGTAACTACTTAACAGCAACAAGGACTGTTGGTGACTAATAACATTTTCGTTTCCCTTTCTTCACGCCTCCTGACGGGAATTGTCATCCAGCTCTTTGAGTTTAGCCTTGTCGACATTGGCTTGGACTATGCTGAGCTCTGCAGCCTGTCTCGCTTGGTACCACGGACCGGAGCAAGTGGAGTCTCCCATCTGACCCTCGTGGACATTGTCGTCTGGCATGGGCCCGGCTTCCATTATGCAGATGTGGCGCACGAAGATTACATGGTGATGTTGTTTTGCAAGTACCCAGGGCTCGGGTCGGGTGTACACGCAGGTACACGGTGTCCCCCCCCTCTTTACACGGGGGCCCCCCCTGCCAGGACGCTGGTCCCCACAGGAATATGCATAACTTGTCCTGGTGTACTCTCCAGTTACAGGGACACGTTCAGCAGCACCTGCAAATTGACTGCTTTCCATTCCCTGCAGCAACGTGCATGCAGCGAGTGAGCCTTTTTTCACCTCCAGCCGTGCCGAAGTAAAGGGGCCACCCGGCCTCCTTTTGTGTGTACATGCTGACTGGGGGCTGCCCTGAACCTTACATTTGAATGTGGATGCCACAGAGGGAAACATAGGCACACAGCTTGCCTTCTGTTCACAGGGACTTAAGGGAGGCATGCCTTTGCCTGTGTTCTGTCCATGTGTATCAATGCAGACACTGCGAGACTGTCAGATTGGTTACTCTGTCCCAGTATTTGCACAAATCATTTCTGTCGCACTATTTTACTTCTTCCTTAGCGCTACGTCGTGACGTTGTGAGGTCATTTGCATTTTGTCTTACTTGGTCAGTCCCCCCACTTCTTTTTTGGGGACCTGTGCCATGCAAGTACCTTAGTATATGTCTGTCACATGAGAGGTGTCCGCAGAGCTTGTCCTCTGCGCGATCCTAGAGTACTGTCTGTACATTCTGTCCGTAGTCGGAGGACATTGTCCCTTGTCATTCTGTTCTTGTGTGGCCCTGGCACCCCGACCCAACCAAGTCTCACAGCTGCAAGAGGACACGGATCCCCTTTGGATGACATGGGAATGCGGGCTAGATGCCGCACACCTGGAGAGTGATCCATCCAGTGATGAGAGCGACACAGCAAATGTGATGCAAATGTAACCATACATGGGCAGAGGGATGGGTTCTGCTGACAAAGCCCATAGACCAGGGACATCCCATTCAACTCCTACCTGAAAGGGGTGGGGGGATATGCTTGTGGTTGAACGTCCAGAGGGATTATTGATGCAACATCTTGCTTCATGTTAAATGGATATGTCACTGTGGTTACTGGTTGGGTACTCATGCATTTTCAACCTGTTGTGGCACGTATGTTGCATGCTTTGACACTGTAGTAAAAACTTCACATTTGGAGACATTTCTTGTCTTCGACTTGTCTGCTTGTGTACAGGCGCTTGAATGCCTCAGAGTGAGTAGGAGAGCAAGTGAGGCAGTATGGCAATGGTGTCCTGTGCGTAGGGGTGCTTCAGTGTGCTCAGTCCCTGCATGCACAGGTTCTCAAATCCTGCGCATAGTCCAGTATGTGTATGGAATCTCGTGAACATTTGTCAAAGTCTGTGAGACAACAGCAAGGCACACAGACAGTCATAGTCGATCATTGTTGAATCACACTCAACGGAAGTAGTTGACGATGAGCTGTTGACGCTGGTCAAGGCCTTCTTCCTCAACACTGTCATCGTCACTGGGCATGTGTGGGTTGGGAGCGGGGGTGATGTTGCTGGTCCGCCAGATGTAGCAGTCATGTGCCGAGCCCGGATACCCTGCACACACGTGTGAGATGATCTGCTCTGCTGTCATACCACTTGCACGTTGATGGAGTGGTAGTGTTTGGGGATCCTATAGATGGGTTCACTTGCCTGTGGTGGTATGAGACCAATGTGTGTTCCATCAATGGCTCCCATCAACATTTGGTATGCCTCCCTGGCAGGGCCGGCTCCAGGACTCTTTATTTGTGTGGTCCAACGAGGCATTCGGGTGGGCCACTGCGTGCCCGATTTGTCACTAATGTCTCTCGCCAGGCCTGCTTCAGGGCTCTCCTTTATCTCTCCTCAGTTTTATAAGGGCCAGGGAGACGCATTCTTTCCTTCCATTTTCCCTTCCTAGGTATTATCACTCTCATGAAGTGTGTTTATCCATGAAGGGTCCTCATGATGGGAGGAGGAGGTTACCTGAGGAGGGAGTATCAGGCAAGTGACACTTCTCATGCTCTCACTCATGTCCTCCTCCTCGGCTTCCCTCTCTGCCACCCTCGTCCAGCACCCCTCATCTCTCCATAGCCACTCGCTCATGTGCATTTCATTTGTTGTATGGTGCTACTGATATCAGTGTAGGGTGTGACAGTACTTTACGTCACGCACACATTGTACAGAGACAATCAGTCATGGAAGTATGTAAGTACATCAGTCTACAGGGAATGTCACGAAAGCCAATGAGGTTTACAAGGTGTGGTAATCACATGTCATCCATACAGGTGGGCAGGAATTTTGGGGGCGTTTGGTCTGGAGAAGCACTGACTCAGGACGTGTGTGGGAACATTTGCAGGCAATGGCAGCTAGGCACACTGCACGCCACACCAGTACGTGTGTTGGAAGTGCTAGGGATTACAAATATGTCTGATTTGCAGACAATGGACACCTCAGATTGTCTGCCTACGTCACTGGCCCTTCACAGGACGACCCCTGGCCAATTCCCGCCAGTTAGATGTCAAGGGATATACAAGTGGGGTTCACAGGTTGGATGTTTCATTACACAACATTGGTACAGTGCGGGAGACCTTTGTCCTTTTTGACTCCTTCCCTCATTTCAGTCCATGCTGGCCACGAGGCATGACAATGTATGTAATTTCACTCTCCTTTCTTGGACATACCATGTGTGTGAAGACTTGACTCAAAGGTCACACTCTCCCATCCCTTCACAGTGTAGTGACCAGGTGATCACTGTTCTAGTTGTTCTGATGTACCAGCCACTCCCAGAGGGCTGGATTACCCCCCACCCCACAGCCACCCAGCACAGGCGTCACTGGACCTGTGACCCTGCCAACAAACGGGGCCGGACGCACGTGCCCTGGGCCAGTTCTTCCATACAAGTACAGTGTCTGTGTGGTTACTTTATATGCATGGGGGCCTTGTGCCCCACAACATTACACATGGGGTGCACCAATCACTTTAGGCGAATGAGCTGTGATGTGTGATGCAATTTGCAGGGCGCCAATGCAAATGCAGTATGTGTTCGCATTCGCGTTAGCTGGCATCCGCAGCGATGACACGCATTGGCTCCAATTGAATGTTGCAGGGTTGCGGTCGCAGCTTCCGGGCCGCCACGGTGTGGCACACACTATGCAAATGAGCCATCAGCCAATGTGAGCCTTTGGCGGTGTACATTTTTTGCTATTGCGGTGTGTGCACTCTGCACCTGTGGGGCTCGGCATTGGCCCCAATTGCCTTCTGGGGCACCGAGGGTCACTCATGGGGATTGGGTGGGCCTCACACTTTGCATTTGGCAGGTTGCCACATTCGTCGTGGTGCCGCCACGCTTGCTGGGAGTTGTAGTTGTTCAGGGGTTGCATGTGTGGAGATGTTTGGTACGTACCTCTGCTGTTGAGCGTGGCGGCGTCTTGTCTGCCGGAGGTGCAGCAGGTAGAGCATCGGGAAGGCCTGTGGCGCTGCATCTATGGCGGCTCGGGTGGTTTAGATGGCTTCTGTATCGGCTCTTCCTCTCCGTTGTTGTGTTTCCGCCATCCGCAACGTGGTGGTTTTTACGCAGCGGTGGGAAGGGCTGTTTGCAACATCGTGATCTGGTTGGCGGACGGAACGTGTTTCCGCACGCCCGTCCTGCTCTGTTTGCTCCGTCCGCCAAGCTTGCGTATGCAGTAAACGTGCGGAGCCTGACAGACCGCGGCGGACGGTAAAAGGTCTCTGTTGGACCATTGTGATTTGGTGGTCGCAATGAACGCACCTGGGGCGGACGACATGACGGTTTTCCGCCACCAGCACGGATTGACTTCCGTCCGACATCGTAATGGGCCCCTTAGTCTCTCTGTGTTCTGAAACTTAAAAAAATGAAGTAGTAGTGTAGTGTATTTCCTATTTCCCTATTAGGCTCTGCGCATTGGAATAATATACCCTATAGGTTTGACATAGGACTGAGGTCGGTATGTCCCTATCGAGTTTATTAAACTTAATTACTTTTGTGCCACTAGAAACTCCTTGTAAACAAGAAGGGAGTAGTTTCTGGCAACCGCATAAACATGACAACTTTGTTTCCCTTTAGAATCGGAACACGTCTCAGAATCGTGGAAACAATAGATAACAGTTTCACTCAGCTAATCGTGCATGCTTAGTTTCCTCAGAATTACACAGAAAGAATAGACGGGCGTTTCAATAAAAAGGTTTTATTGAACAGTCTTGTTTCTCGTGTAAGAGATGAGCTGTTATGATCACAAGACAGTATGCAAGATATATAATGTACAGCGTAAGCAGTAGAAATAAATAATACTGTGCTAGCATTATCTTTTAGCATATATTTACGTACATAAATAACATGAGCTAAAAATGCGAGTACTCATAAGATGCATCTCTAAGCTAGTTCTACCCCAATGTACCTAACCTAGTCTAGGTGTAGGGAAAGGTAAGAAGTAGGTGGAGTATTCTCTAGTATGGTATACTAAGAGTATGTTAAGTCTAGTATGCCAAGAGTCCCTCTAGGTTCTTGTCAGCTCCATACCTTGAGAATGAGAGAGGTGGGAATCTCTTTCCGGATCGGGAACTCTAACACCCCGCGAAGGGAGTCAGAACACTGGAAGCTGGATTCTCTGTGAGCAGGGATGACAGCGTCTTCTCAGTGAGTCAGGCCGGGATACGGGCTCCTCTGAAGTCGAGGTCTCCTCCTAACTTGCTTGGGCAAGGGAAGGTATATTTATACCTGGTAGGTGCCTTGGAATGTTAGCATTGATGTGAAGTCGGACAGAGGAAGACGTCAGGAATGAACCCTTAAGGTATAGCGGTTCATGCATAATAGATGAGTTCTTGGAGAAATCAATGATTCTGTGCTAGGGGAACTCCCGAGAGCTTAAGGGTCTGGTTTCTAAGAACTCGTTGTGACGTTAGGGTGGACGGATGTCGGTGACCATGCCTGTATTTGGAGTGCACGGCTAATGCCTAAATAAGGACTGGGATTCTATGCCTATATAAGGGCAATGCGAATTGTGCCTATATAAGGACATGTTTCAGGAAAACCTATATACGGACACCTAAAGCGGAATACAACACCCACTCCACTTTCGAATGAACGATAATACTAAATGCTAAACATTAAATGCTAAACATTAAACTGAGTACCACATGTTGCTAAAAACATTTCTAAAAGCATATTAAAAGAAGTTAAAATAAACTGTTGAATGCAATCGGTACTGTACATTTTAAAGCATTTTTTCATTCTAAGCATATATTTGAAATAAATGCAACATGAATGAATAAACAGAAATATATACATATGATGAAATGGTTGACAAGTTTTCAGAAATCAAAGCCATTGCATATCATGGTATTAAATGAAATTTTAGAAAGATTAGGTGACAATGTGTCCCTGGAAGTATTCAAAGAATTCCGTTTTATAAGAATAGTTCTACTGTAAGCAGATTGTTTTGCCATGTATTTTAAAAAAAAAAGAAAAAAAGAAAAAGTTCAATTTTAGGAAGAGTTCCAAGTTTTGAAAATATGAAGGCCAAATTCATTGCGTCCCTGGTACACTGTGAGCCGAATCAAAGTCAGTGTATGGGTCTGGTGTAAACATGAAATCATCTATTTCTGTAGACAAAAGATAGTCTACCAATGTCGGTGACAGTTGGAATACCTCATTTAAAAGGTTAACTGCACAGAGATGTGAAGCATCGCCTTCAGCATAGGATGCCGCAGCAATGTTCGCGTCCGTTGTTACCTGTGTGTCTGTTGATCCATCTCGTACCTCAGCAGCAGCAGGAAGCGTCTGTGAGATCTCAATGAATGCCGTCATCAGGATTGGTAGCCTCTGGGGACAACACAGAGCATGGGCCGTTACCGGTTCCAGCAGAGTATCGATATCCGTTGGCATGACTGATGGGAGTGTTAGACAGGTGTCTAGCACGCATTCTTCACCGCAAAGCAGGCAGCGTAGAACAGGTAAGATGCAATCTTGCCAGATTGGTCTGAATGACAGAAACCATGTTGTATTAAGTTCCCGTAGACGAGGTATGCCCAAAAGTTGCACTATGCGCTCACGGCACTTCCGTTCTAGGAGAGCTTTCTCCACATCGCTCGGAGTGATGTCGGTGGATAGGCTTCCCATAGCATAATAGTAGGAATAGAAATAGGATTCCTGCAACAAGTGCTAAAATTAATAGCACACCACCAAACACCGATTGTGCGAAGTTTGGGATGATTCCGAGGACTGCTTGGAAGGGTGCTAACAGTCCCGAACAGATGGTCTTAAATACATGTACAATTCCGCTCGTATCAGACATGTTAAAGATACGTCCCATCATTTCTGCGAAATGTATAGGGCAGTTTGTACGAATTAAAGCCTGTATCTCAGCCGAAGTCCTTGCAATTTGTAAATCATAGATTTCTTTGGCCGAGGTCAAAGGCACGGTTTGTTGCAAAAGCATGGCTTTCATTCTGCTTAAAGTATCAAAACGTATAAAAGAAACATTCAATGAAGGCCATAAAGGCGACTCCCTGACTGTGTCTATTGGGGGGAACAATACTTGCATACAGCAAGTGACCCTGGAGTCGACCGTTACCAGATATGGGATGCCTGGCAACATGCCACAGCAACTTTGATCATTCAACATAAGGTAACTCCCGTTAGAAAGTTGGCCAAACGTTGGATTAATCACAGTAGCTGGTATACCCTGCTGGTGGCAGGACAAATTTGCCACAGAACCATTACAAGCCCCATATAAAGAAATGTCCTGATATATGAGTGAACCGCTTAGTGCATTTTCACAGTGTATACCGCTAAGAAACACTTCACGATCCCCACTCCAACATCTGTATTCGTAAGGTAAATCCCAGGATGTCTTAATGTATTCTTTACCCAACCTTTCATATTTGCCTGCTTGCATTTGTTTGAGGCAATACTGAAACTTGAAAGTAGTGACAGGCAGAGTGATTTTGCCATGGATAAGCCATTCTGTAGCTGGTTTTTCTGCTACCGTAAATGGTAATTTTTCCAGTTTTTCAATGCTCAGCACTGTATACTTTGCTCCCCTTTGTGCCAGTTTGATCTGTTTATCAGTTAGATTGTATTCTGCAAACAGAGACGACGTGTTGATAAAACGCCAAGGCACATAGCCCGCGAGGCAAAGATTGCAGCGTCCAGCTTAATAACGTAATAGAACGTAACTGAGATTGGCCTTGTTGTAACATGGCTAAATCTTGTTCCAGTATGTCAATAGCAGAGGATACAATGTTTTCCAATGAATAAATTCTGGATGACAAAGTTGTTAACCCATTGTCGACCACAGAGAGAGTTTTCTCTAAGTTAATACGATCAAGTTCACGTATTCGTTCTGCGGCCTCTGCCTGTGAAACCTTCCATACTTCATTATAAGCAGCATAGATGCCGGCATATATGAAACTTTTTGACGCAGTTTTCTTGGTCCTAGCAATAATTCCCTAAGGTCTGCGTCTTCTTTAAGTAAAGATAAGTGTTGTTTCACATCCTCAAGTGTAGATTTTTGTAGCCAGTCGAGGCACAATTTACCTACACTGTATGTTGTTACTACCCCGGATGTTGTCTTTGAATGTATCGTGGGTCTGGCCTATGGATAGTAAAGTCCTGTCTTCTATTCAGGAATCTTTCTTGACAGATGTTTGTGTCTGTAGGCCAGAGTAACCAGTTTTTCCAATCAGGATCTGTTCTGTTGGTTTGTAGTATTGTGTCAACTGTAACCGCTGCCTGTGTAGTGTTATTACTTGCAGGTGTTGGTACAGAAGGTGTTTTCATGTCTTTGATCTTGGCTAAACCAAGGCAAGACGTTTGTTGCACAGTGTCATTCAAAAACATTATTTGCTGAGGGATGATACATGCTCCAAACAAAGCTTCTATCCCCTGTACTTGCCAATCTTTAGAACCCCAGACAGATTTTGTGTCTATCGTGTCTTTCCACAAGTCAAATCTATGTCTATACAGTTGGGTAATAAATGCTGCAGAGTAAATCTGTTTTGTATTTGTTAACATAATTTTCTGTCCTGTTCTGTTTACATTTTTATAGTAAAATGTTTCTGGATCAGATGTATTGTACCCTGAAAAATAGGGAAACTTTTTAGCAAACGTTTTTGAACTACCTTTTGGTGGTGTAGGACAATGCTCCCATTGGTTAAACATAAACACATTTCTCGGTGTTGCAGATTTATGCAAGAAATGATGACCATAGTGGTTATAGCAATAAAGCTGGTCGCAGTCTGATGAACCCTCTAAGTATTCATTGTTAGAGAATGCAGCAGACCTTTCTAGATCAGACATCATATCATTTACAGTCTCAAAGTCCCAATCATCAGAATAGGTACTGGACGAAATAAAATCACTTCGTGAAATTTTAAATAAATGTGGAATGTTCAAAAGTTCTGTAGGGCCGAAGATATCGAAATCGGTTTTGTCCCACACTATACCATCCTGTATAGGAACGGCTGTGATGTTCACTGCTGACAAGTCTCTTGCTTCACGATGGGATCATTTGTGTGGTTTCAAAAGTAAGTTCACATTTTTACTTTCAATGTCCAAACGGATGTATCTGCCATTTATAGTCATAACCAAAGCTAGCCAAAGCAGAAAGAAAAATATTCTAGAAATAATCCACAGTTCAATCCATAGTGAAACCAGATACGTTTTTTTCAGAAAATGAAAAAAGTCTTGTACTTGTTGTTTGAAAGTTTGTGATGCTGGCGTCGTTTCTGGTTCACTCGGATCCTCAGAAAATGTATCAAAGTTAATGAAGTAGCCAGAAGCAGTTCGGTCAATTGTTGGAATTGCATCAGGATTCGTAGAAATCGCTGGAACCAGTTGATCACTTGTTACGTTGGTGTAGACAGGTGTATTTGGACGAACTGTTACTTGAGTTTCAAGAGGGATGAGTTCCATAGCATTGTTGCTTAGTCCTTCATCTGTTACTGCTGAATTCTCGATGGTTATCAGTCTTTCAGTCTGAACCTCTTGGATAGTAGCGAGGGGAGTGCGTCTGCTACTAGGTCGGAGTCCACGAGGCCCTCTATTTAGTATTGGCCACATACTGGGGTTTGATGAGGTCGATTAACACAAATCTTTTCTCCTTTTTTCCAGCAAGGGGCGGCAGAAGTACTGTTCTTGTTCCGTGGACAGCTAGGACAGGTACTGGTTGTCTGTAAGAAGGTCCAAATTCCTTCTTGTCCGCAATCTTCTCTCTGACTAGATCCCCAACTTTTGGGATCCAGACAGGCCTTGCTGGGACTGCCGGTTTATCCCCAGTGGTGGTTGGCTTCAGGAATACGTTGCTTTGTTTCGATCTTAGTTCATTTAGATCCTGTAAAACAGCCAAACGATCTTTGATATCAAAGGGTTTATTTTCCACCACGGTGCCTTTACATTCGAGATCAGGAACCTACATTCTTGTCCCAAATAGGACCTCATATGGAGTGACCCCTCCTAGAGAACTTCTTGGCAAATTATTTTATGAGCGTTGGACCCCATAAAGATGTTTGACCCACCCATCACCCGAACCTAATACTCTAGCTGTTATAGACTGCTTTATGTCCTGGTTTTTCCTTTCCACAACAGAATTTCCCTCAGGATGAAACGGAGAGGAGTACCGCAATGCAACGCCCAAACTGGCCATGGCTTCTTTGTAAGCCCGAGAGCTAAACGCAGGGCCCTGGTCAGAATGTAGTGTGCCAATTGCGTATGTGCCGATAAAGACTCGCAAATCTTTTATAACAGTTCGAGCGTCAGCAGAGCGCTGAGGCCATATCCATAGGAACCTTGACTTAGTATTTGTGGTATTGCATTTGTCCAGAAGGATGCCTGCGCGTAGATAGTCTAATGCTATCTAACAATGGTGTCTGTACTGGGCAGGCTACTTCGTAGCATGGTGTCTGGTGGCATTCTGCATCACGCTGTACCTTACAGTCTATGCAGTCATTGATGAAGATGTGAATCTGTGTATTCATTCCAGGCCACCAGTACATCTCTTTTAACGTTAGTATTGTTTTAGAGATCCCTTGATGTGACAGACCCTCCCCCAGATGTGCTTCATAAATCAAAGCTGCTCTACATTCCATGTTTGGAATTACCCTATCCCCCACTCCAGGGATTCGAGCAAAAGGAACGTTGTTCGCATCAATTACATAAGAGTACTTGAGTGGACATTTTTTTGGTAACGCTGCACCACTGCCTTTGCTTGAAGCATTGACAGCCAACAATATCTCACTGTCTATTCTTGTTTTTGAATGAGTGATCGCAGCTACGGAAGCCGTCTGAACAGCCCCCTTTGCGGCATCGTCAGCCAATGAATTCCCTGCAACGTGAACGCCATCATGTTGATGACTCAGCGTGTATTTCACGTGAGCCTTGGTAGTTCGTTTTTTAACTGAACTACTTGTTCCCAAAGCGTTTTATGCTTTATTGTGCCACCTTTTGCATCTTTGAACCCATTTTCAAGCCAATTTTGTATATATTCATTATACGATTGAACACAGTAAAAAGAATCGCACACTATGAGTGTGGGGAATTCGCGATCTGTACTTTCAAGTGCCAGTTTGAATGCTTGTAGTTCAGCTCGCTGAGCTGTACAATCTCCTAGAGATTGAGTTTTAGTGACGATTGGTCTGAAGTTACCATCTTGCATGCGACCTTTAACGATTGCGCACGCTGCACTGTAAGCTTGCTTACTCCCTGTAGGGGGTTGTGCTGATCCGTCAGTGTAAATTATAAATTCGTACTGATCGAGAGGCAGAATTTCAGTGGCAGAGGACATTCATGTTCATATTGCAGGAACGCTTCTGTTTTTAAATCAGGATCAAAAACATATTCAACATCTGTTGCAGCAAGAGAATTAACCCATTGTATCCATCTAAGATGTAAAGCTTTTGCATTTGGAATGCTCGCTTTAGTAACCGCCTCTAAGGCTGGTACTGGAGTTACAACAATAATGCGTTTCCCTTTGGCTAGAGCTCTTTCTTTTGCTACTGCAGTTTGAACTGCTGTCAGTATTTTTTCTGTTGAAGTGAAGCGCATTTCTGCTTGTGTATACAAATATGATTTGTATGCTATTGGTACTTTTTCACCCTCATTAAATGTTAATTAGGTGAATCCGCATTGACCCGAAATTATTCGGATCACTAAATTGCGTTGACTTACGCGTGTTTGTAAGTGATTTGTTGCTAACATGTTAGCTTGGAGTGAACACAAGATTTCTGTGTATTCCTGTGTCCAATGTTTGATTGAAAAATCAGGTTTGATTAATTCGTAGAGAGGTTTAACCCGTTCTGCATAATTTAGAATGTATGTTCTTCCAAAATTTAGGAAACCCAAGATGGATTGTAAGTTTTTTCAGCGTTTTTGGAGGTTGGAGCAGTGCACACTTTTCTAAAACGTTAGCTGCCAAGCTCTTGCCTTCACTTGAAAGCTCATATCCTAGGAAAAGGACAATGAGATGGGCAATTCTTGATTTTTTAAAGTTGAATTTATAGCCCTCAGAGGCGAAGCCCAATATAATGGTACTCACCCTGTTCAAGTGCCTATCTAGGTCATCGTCTGTCAGATAGATGTCATCGACATATGACAATGCCTCATTATCATAAATTTGTAGTAACTCTGTTACCCTCGCTGAGAATAACCCTGGGCTGTTTTTGAACCCTTGTGGGAGTCGACAAAATTGACGCTGGGTCCCCATTATTGAGAAAGCTGTTAAGTACCTGCTTTCAGGTGCTATGTTTTGACAAAAGAAACCATTTGAAATATCCAATGTGGTTTTATATTTTTACGCACAATGTTATTCATTAATGCTGTACTATGTGCATTTTGCACTGCAAATGTTTTAGAACAAGTGTTTAAGTGTCTGTAATCCAAAACTAGACGATATGTATTGTCTGGTTTGGAGACAGGAAACAAAGGATTGTTCATTGAGGAGGTGCATGTTTCAATCACCCCTTGGTATTCAAGTTGATCTAAGATCTCCCTGACCTGTTTTTTAGCTTCTTGCTTTATTGGATACTGCCTTTGTGCAGTAGGTTCATTTTTAGATGTATTTTGTGGTGAGGTGAGTCCTCATCCCATCCTACATGATTTTTGTATAATGCTGGGGCCTGGGCAACCGCCCATTTCCTGGCATAAGTATATTTTAGGTGAATTGGAATATGGTTGGAGAAGGCAGGCATAATAATGTCCTCGCCATGTGGGCACTCCCTGACAAATTGTGGTGGCCAGTCTTTTTCTGCTAGAAGTATATCATAACCCCTTGAAAGTTTTTCCCAAAAGAGTGTTCTCACCTTTCTTGGTATGTCTCCCTCCATTCGGAGTGTTATTTCATATAACTTTTGTGGAGTACTAACCCTGGTGTCTACAGTTTCTACTGTGATGTACTCATTCAAGTCCACTATCTCCAGAAGTTCCTTCAGGTTCTAGTGAGCTATTGTGACTTCTGCTGCACTGTCCAGCATGGTCTGAGCCCATTCTCCGTTCTTGAGTTGTGTTCTCAGTATCCTCGGCATGTCTGATCTTCAGACCTGCTACCTTCTTTTTTGTGAATTGAGGTTTTGATTTATTTTTCTGAACGTGTTTGTCGTCTTTGGATTTCATGCGTTCTTCTCTATGTTCTGACCGTCCTCTTCTTTCCGATGTCTGTGATGATATCTGAAAGGTACGAGAGGAACGTGTATCAGTATCTTGATACCTGTCAGGCTTTCTTAAATTATCCCTATTCCTGAGGTTATACCTCCTTTCAGAGGGCTCCTTTTGAGGAGATCTACCTCGGGATTGAGAACGTTTCTCGTTTGAGTTTTGTTTATTAGTTTCCCACTTCTTTTTAGAAGATGTAGGAGTTTGTTTAATAGAGTCCTTCTCAGGACTTTCAGATAGTTTTGGCTTCAAAGGTTTTCCACCCAAACTATCTCTGCCTAATTCTGCATAAGATTGTTCTATTATTCTGGGTAGTTCTGTTTGATGTTCTGTAACATCAAATTCCCTTAATCGTTGGCGGATCGTCACTGATGCTGCCTCCCCTTTAATATTAGATAATATTATTGTTGAGACCTGGTCGAAGTTTTTCAGTAATTTCATACCTAAATTCAGAGCAGGCTCTGCCCCGTATTCGTTTTGAATTTGTTTCAGGACATCTGGTATTACTGCAATTGATGGAACACCATGTGTTTTAGTATAGACGGCAGCAAAGACTGAGCCCCAAGTGGTGCAGTCTCCCAGTTGTGGTGTGATCCCCATTGGTAAACAGATTGTTAGAATTCTGTGTTTCTCATAAGGGCTAGTATTTGGAAATACTGCTTCGATTTGAGTAATTTTTTGAGCTATCCAGAATGGAATTTGCTCACGTTTTGTGGGCATTTTACCCATGACTGCGTATAAAGTCTGTGGTGTAATTTTTAGTGTATTCCCCTGTTGAGGGGTTTGATTTGGAATGGTCAATGGTGGTTGGACTGTGAAAGTCCGCATGACATATTGGACTAATTGTCTGTAAATTTTTATTAACTCTTGTAGTTGAGTAAGCAATTCCTCATCTGACATCTCTTCAATGTCAGGATGAGGAGTGTAGCTGGCTAGAATTGGCCATGTTGCTCCTGGTCTACCTAGTGGACCGAGCCTGGTAATGTTTTTGTGATGTTTTAGGGCGCCTTTAAACCAGAGCTGATGCTCTTGGTATGTTAGTGGAATTTCAATATCCTCGAAAGGAATATATTCCTCTGGTGGTTCATCTTCTTTGTAGAAGTGAAACACTCTTGTTACTGGATGTGATTCTGGGAATACTATCCATGAATAGAATACCTCTGTCTGAAAGGATTTGTGTGCCTCTATCACGAAAACTGCTCTACCACCTCTTGGCGGTAGGCAGTGTTTTATACGTTTTAGAGTGATGGCTCTTCTTAAGTTTGGAGCGATGTCTATAACACCCTCCTCGGTTTAATTTAAACCGGTAAAGTTAAAAGCTGTTACGACTGGTTCAGCCGCAGCTACACTGTTCCCGGTGTTATCGTCCCCGTGATTGGACATTTGTTTTTTGAAAAATGTAGTACAAGTTTCAAGGAAACAAAAGATAAGGTGCACAATATTTTGGAACACTGTATCCTTCAACGTTGATTAAACCAAAATAGCTAATATATAGGGTTTTTTGTCCTATTTAGCTTTGGCGGATATTTAACCCTACCCACTCCAGACGTCTTATGGAGTATGTGAGTAGGGGTCTCTGAGAGAAATGCACGACTGAGTTACTCAGTATCTAGCGTTAAATTAGTGCCTTACCAAACCGTTGGGTGCCATGTAGTGTAGTTCCTATTTCCCTAATAGGCTCTGCGCATTGGAATAATATACCCTATAGGTTTGACAAAGGACTGAGGTCGGTATGTCCCTATCGAGTATATTAAACTTAATTACTTTTGTGCCAGCTAACTCAGAGGCCACTAGAAACTCCTTGTAAACAAGAAGGGAGTAGTTTCTGGCAACCGCATAAACATAACAACTTTGTTTCCCTTTAGAATCGGAACACGTCTCAGAATCGTGGAAACAATAGATAACAGTTTCACTCAGCTAATCGTGCATGCTTAGTTTCCTCAGCAGTAGAAATAAATAATACTGCACTAGCATTATCTTTTAGCATATATTTACGTACATAAATAACATGAGCTAAAAATGCGAATACTCATAAGATGCGTCTCTAAGCTAGTTCTACCCCAATGTACCTAACCTAGTCTAGGTGTAGGGAAAGGTAAGAAGTAGGTGGAGTATTCTCTAGTATGGTATACTAAGAGTATGTTAAGTCTAGTATGCCAGGAGTCCCTCTAGGTTCTAGTCAGCTCCATACCTTGAGAATGAGAGAGGTGGGAATCTCTTTCCGGATCGGGAACTCTAACACCCCGCGAAGGGAGTCAGAACACTGGAAGCTGGATTTTCTGCGAGCAGGGATGACAGCGTCTTCTCAGTGCGTCAGGCCGGGATACGGGCTCCTCTGAAGTCGAGGTCTCCTCCTAACTTGCTTGGGCAAGGGAAGGTATATTTATACCTGGTAGGTGCCTTGGAATGTTAGCATTGATGTGAAGTCGGACAGAGGAAGACGTCAGGAATGAACCCTTAAGGTATAGCGAGTCATGCAGTATAGATGAGTTCTTGGAGAAATCAATAATCCTGTGCTCGGGGAACTCCTGAGAGCTTAAGGGTCTGGTTTCTAAGAACTCGTTGTGACATTAGGGTGGACGGATGTCGGTGACCATGCCTGTATTTGGAGTGCACGGCTAATGCCTAAATAAGGACTGGGATTCTATGCCTAAATAAGGGCAATGCGAATTGTGCCTATATAAGGACATGTTTCAGGAAAACCTATATACGGACACCTAAAGCGGAATACAACAGTAGTGCCCTGCCCCCTTGTTGACCACTCCATCACCCCTAATCCAAAGCGCCAGGAGGCGCCAACGCGTTTTCCCGCACCAGGAGGCATTAACAGCAGATCTGGGCACCCGCAGCATGGGAACCCTTTACCGCTGGACCGCTGCTTGCCTTGTTGGGGACTCCATCCCCCATAATCCATAGCGCCTGTGACGCCAACGCGTTTTCCCACGCCAGGAGGCACTGAAAGCAGATCCGGGCACCCACAGCGCAGGAGCCCGTTATTGCTGGACTGCTGCCTGCCTTGTTGGGGACTCCATCCCCCATAATCCAAAGCGCCTGTGATGCCAACGCGTTTTCCCACGCCAGGAGGCGCTAAAAGCAGATCCGGGCACCCGCATCGCGGGACTCATGCAGGGTGCCGTGGACGCGCCCGGGCTGTGCCCAGGCCAAGGGCGGGCCCATCTGTCCCTGCTGCCCCTCAGTGACAGGAAGAGGCAGGGCAGGGCCACCCCCCCCTTGGTTTCACCGGGGTGGCAACTTCTAACGGTAAGTACTGCACAATGTGATTTCTGGGTTCACCTTGGAATATCTTTGTTTGCTCTCTCCCACTGTACCCTTCCATTAACTGGCCACTATAATGGGCAAAAGGAAGTCATCTGACAAAAGCACAGGCCCAGGCAGCACAAGGAAAATCCTGCGACATGCCGCTGAAAATTGTACCCTAAGTGAAATCGATGAACTAATAGAGGAGGTTGAGGTCCTCCTAGCTCCTAAACTAAGACCATCTGGTACAAATAGCAAGAGGAAGGAAAAAAGTGTTATAGAGAACCGACCCAAAAACTCTAAAAGCATAGCTTCCTATTTTGGAATCCCCTCAGCTCAGATCCCAGTTTCTACCTCCAATAGTCAAAGCCCATGCAATGCGCAACAGCAAGAATGTACCCCCCACGTGGCAGACCTCGCAAACAACAGCGAAGACCACTTTATCATTAATGTGGACTGCACAAATAAATACTCACTTTTGGGTAACCTGGCGAATGTAGAAAATGATCCTTTACATCCTTCGAGGGAGGAGATCGCAACAGTGGCATGCGCACCCCCGACCAATTTGGGTCTGGTTGACTAACTGAACGCTCTCAGGGAGGAAGTCAAATCCCTAAAGGTGACTATGGAAAGGATGGCAATCCTGTTAATTGAAAAATTGGACTCACTCACTGGCACTGCCTTGGCCCAGGTATCGACAAGCTCACGAGGGAACAGCGACACCGTGAGAACTGCACAAAATGAGCCCAGTAAGAGGCCCACCAAAGGGACACATAATTTGCAAGTTGAGCACTATAAAAATTCGTCTACCCACTTTCAAAGCCACAGCAGTAATAATATCTTGCATTTTGATAATGCACCCAAACGTGATCATGCCCCCTTGAGGGAAATGAGGCATGCTATACCTGCTAACTTGCTTAGGGTAGACTCACAAATCTCATACCTTTCTCATAAAGAAAACCTATATAGGTGATATTCACAAGGGAATTTCCAATTCCCAACGTTTCGATCTTTATATGATTAATGTCCTAAAGTCCCAGAGGCCCTACACCGAAACATATGAGGGCTTAGTGAATAAAGTGATCCACTGGATTCATCACAAAAGGGGATGGCGATCAATTATAAGGGAGGATATAACAAATGTCAGAAGGTTTTCAGTAGGTAACCTCGAGTGGGACTACATAGGTGTGGCCTTCAGGGATGTGGCCCTGGCAGAGGGCCTAATTGCATTAGAAGTGCACTTTAGACCAGACATAGATCTCCAAATAATCTTAAAAATGAAGCCTCCCTGTCACACACTGGATATACCCGTCAAATGTCAACAAAATTTGCCTTCCTGCTCACAGAAGCCCAACTCTAGAGAACCCTTTAGCCTTTCAAACACTTCAGACGTCGATTGACTCATTATTGATCACCCTGAACCGTGCATCATAATTCAATCACCCTGTCCCACAGTGGATGAAGGGGCTCGACCTCATGTAACTGTGGATATTGATAGGACTGTTGGGCATAGGGGACCAGACACAGGTAATGACAAAGGGGAGCACACAATACCACAGGTAGATCCACCAAGACCACTTTGAGAGGAATATACGACATTACTTCGCGGTGTTTACACCGCGATACCTTTACAACGCAGGCATTACAACGTAAGTCATTACAACGACTTGCGCTGGAGGGCGCTGGACTTAGGAATAGTATGATTTACTATTCCAACTCCAGCCTACGTTACAGTAAGGAAGGTGTTGGAATAGTAAATCATACTATTCCTTAGCTTAGAGCGCCATCCAGCGCAAGTCATTGTAATGACTTGCGTTGTAATACCCGCGTTGTAAAGGTATTGCGGTGTAAACACCGCGATGTAACCGATGTTTCCCCTTTGAGAGCCATAGGGTTCCCAGAGGGTGATTACCTAAAACTACTATCCTGGAATGTAGCGGCTATCAAGTCAAAACTCTCTGACCCCGAGTGGGGAATGTTCATTGATTCCCACCACATCATCTTGCTCCAAGAAACTTGGGCCATTGAAGCCGTACCCCGCCCAGGCTGATGACATCTCAAATGATGTCACTGAAGACATCATCCACAGAACCACTCACACACCCACTCTCAACTCCTAACTATAACTACCTACTGGCGACCGCCAGCCGGTAATATATATGTTTATATCTATATATAAAACACAGTGGCGTTCGCCACTATGTAGTTATAGCTTAGTCAGACTTTCCATAGGAAGTGTGTTTTTGTTTTGCTAAGAACTTTAGCACCGTTTGACAAATCATCACACAACTTTCCCCCAAAAAGTTATTCTACCTCAGTTCCTTCCTGTAAAGTTTAGGGGAGATCTGTCAAGCATGGGTCAAGAAAAAGGGGGGCCCCAAAAGGCATTTTCCCCATGCAATATCCATGGGGGCTTTTAAACATTGATACATAGAAAACTACTGAAAAGAATTACACCAACTTTGGCAGAAATCAAGATCTTTACCCAGAAAGTGTGCTTTTTTGTGATTTGGTGTAAATCTGTTCAGTATTTTTTGAGAAATTAAGGTTCAGAAAATAGAAACACCTAGATGGTTGGTCCTAAGGGACTCCTGCAGACTGCCTGGACCAAAATTTAAAAAACAAAGTACTTTGATTGGTCAGGACGGCTTCCTCTGGAAACCAGTGGTTCTGAGGGACAGATCAATGCCATTGTCTGGGCACAGCATGAATAAAAATATTGTGGCCACCATTGCAGGATCTGGAGACTTAGGGGCCGATTCCGATTCGTGTCGGTAATTTCTCCGACCGAGCCGGCCTCGGAGAGATTTCCGACCGAATCGGACCCGTGCAGTCCGACCGAACGAGTCCGATGCATTCGTATGCCACCGGACACGAGTCGGTCGGACTCCCATTGAACTCAATGGGAGCCGGTCGTACAACGCGTACGCGGGCTCCCATTGCCTCAATGGGTGCGAGGCGGACAAGGGCGCCCCTACAGCGAGTACGCCGCGAAGCGCTTTGCGGCGTACACGCACAGGTAGGGGGACCCTTGGGTCCCCCTGTGTGCGCCTCGCACGGGTACGCGTACAGGGGGTCCGACACGGACCCCCAAAGTACGGCTCCGACAGCGAGTTCGAGTCGGACGGCGCGAGTCGGTCGGAGCGGTTGAGGTGCGCATCGTACTTACCCGGCTGGAAAACGTCTCCATTGCGCGGTGCGAATCGGGTCCGAGCGAGTCGGTCGGAGCGGTACGATCCGGGAACGAGTCGGTCGGAGCGGTCGGGTCGCCCGGACGAGTCGGTCGGCGAATACGCATCGTACTCGCTCGCCCGGACGCGCGTACGACTCGGTCGGAAAATAGGGCTCCGGATTGGATCCGGTAAAACCGAATCCGATTCGGAGCACTACCGGCCGAGATCGGAATCGGCCCCTTAGTCTCTCTGTGTTCTGAAACTTAAAAAAATGAAGTAGTAGTGCCCTGCCCCCTGGACCTTATGGGGGGGGGTCCCAGGGTATTCTCACAGAAAATTTTGACTGCTCCCCCAAAACCAAGCGCTGGCCCCTTTGTGATCCCACAGAACTTCAGTGGGTTATCATTGAATTATTGAACATGTCACGAGTGATGTGATGTGACATGAGGTCATGAGGAGGGCATGGTAGGGGAGACGTTATAGTTAGTTAAAAAAAATATAAATGTTGAATTTCAGTGTTTTTTGTGTTGAAAACATGACATTATGACTGACATTTTCACCTAATTACAAAGTCTCTTAAACCTTTGTTTTTTCAGTGAAAAAAATTATATTTCAGGGAAAGTTGATTGTTTGTCTCCCACAAGTACTGAACAAGGTGTTAAAGCTGCTAGCAAACTCTAATATGAATCAATTGGACCTGGGAGAAATTTTAATTATGTCATTGTAATTTGCCTAACTTAGGGAATTTTATTTGACGTTTACTATGCCAAATTCCTGAAGTTAAGCTGTTACGCTACTTCATGTAATCATGTGCCATTCACAGTATATATTTAGTGCGAACACTCCATTTGTGGTTAAAATGTACAGCAGGTGCTTGGGACCAACAGAACTAGAGTGACTCTTGTTTGGGCTTCTTTCGTTGTTTTTCTACTTTATCATGAAATGCATCCTCACATCAAAAATTGACAGCTGTATGCCCAGGCTTTGTCGCCTTTACTGAAAGCGCAGTTCCATCACCGGCTGGGTGACCATCAAGTGGCCTCTTAATATGGCTAAGACTGGACTTGTTCCCAGTAGTCAAAATGCTTCCAACTGAGTCCAAAGATTTACTTGCCCTGCAAATTAACATCAACACCCGGTCAGGTACTAGACACATTACCCTAGTGAATATATACATCAGGTCAATACCCCCAAATGTGCTAACCCCCATAGTAAGCAAGCTAGATGGCCTCCTAGGACAGTTCGCCCAGAAATCCTTAAAAATTGTAGCGGGAGACACTAACACCTGCATTCCCTTATCTGCGGGGTGTAGACATCCGGAAACATCGCCCCTTCGTGAACATAAGAAAATAACAAAATCATCAAAGGTGGGTACTCAAATCGTTGAGCTTATCACTGATCATGGCCTAAGAATTGCAAATGGCAACACTAAATCTTATTGTCCCCCCTGCTTCACCTTTAAAAGAGGTCTTAGCAAATCAAGAATTGATTATATAATAGTGGACAATGATCTCTGTCCAGATCTGTATGATATGCAAGTTATTCCCAGACCGGACAGCGACCATCAGGCATTAAGCGCATCTCTTTATATGACCTGCTTTAGAGATGTAAAACTGGAAATGGTCGTACCCACTGCGTTAATCACAACCTCAAACAATATGAGAAATGTTAAGTGGGCAGAACTTTTGGCAGATGAAAACAAACTGATACTCATTTATAATCTGTTTGCGTCTAAACTTTCCCAGATTGACCTAACTAATGTTAATAACATTAATTTTGTTCCTTTACACTGCGAACTCATGGGTAAACTAAGACCGTATTTCATGAGGGAACAGAGGAGAGGAGCTCTTAAAAGGAAAACGCCATCCTGGTACAACAAGGCTTGCCGTTTAGGAAAGATCCACCTGCTGAGTGCAATCAAAAAGGGTCTTAGGCCTGAAATCATAAAGACCAGGCGTGACTATAAAACCATCCTAGCCAAAGCCAAAAGAGAATGGGAAGAGGACCAATGGCTAAAGATTGCTGAGGTCCTAGAGAAGGGTGACCAAAAAAGCTTCTGGAAACTAATAGCAGTTAACCCTTCCAATTCCAACTCTTTAGATCCAGTGATTAAGCTCGACATCTGGGTCACCCATTTCAGTGGCCTATATGATTGCCCACAGCGAAACAACATCGTAGAGAGCACCCCCCTAGAAGACGTCAGTGGCTTCCAAACATCAAATGAGACTATCCCACCTTCTACCTCAGCTGCACACTCCACTCTCACATTTACCCTATTCGAAACACTTAAAGCAACAAAACAAATGGAAAAGGGCAAGGCCCCAGTAATGGATGGCATCCCGGGAGACCTCTTTCTCTCTGAACCAGACATTTGGGCCCCCCAATCTGAATGCTCTATCCAATAGCATAATAAAATGCAACACGATTCCACCGCATTGGCAAGGTGCCGTCATCATACCCAACTACAAAAAAGGTGAGAGAACTATCCCCTCAAATTATAGGCCTATAAGTTTACTCGACAACTTGCAAAAAATAATTTGTAGACAGGTTTTATATGAACTAAACAAGTGGATACAACAAAACAACATCCTTGAAGAGTCCCAAACAGGCTTCAGATCAAAGATTAGTACACTGGACCAGTTCCTCTGCTTCAAGGTGATAACCTGGAAATATATTACTTGATGCGTGACCATCTATACGTCGCTTTCATTGACCTGAGAGCGGCATTTGACCTGGTCCCAAGAAACACACTGTGGGAGGTATTAGATGGGTATGACATCCCCTCAGACCTATTAGGAATACTTAGGCTTCTTCATGAAAATACATACGTGAGGGTGAGATGGAACATCACAGGGGACATGACAGATAAGATAGAGATTCTGAAAGGGGTCAGACAGGGGTGCGTTATTGCCCCAACACTGTTAAGCCTATTCATTAATGGTGCAGTGAAGAAATTGAAGGAATGCAAACATGATGCCCCTAGAGTGGCGGGAATACCAACCCCAACATTAATGTTTGCAGATGACACCCTGCTAATCTCCCGAACCTCAATGGGCTTCCAATCTGAACTGAATGCCTTTGTCACTTTTTGTGGGGTAAGAGGACTAGAACTAAACTCGTCCAAATCCAAAGTCATGATGATCAACCCCCACAAAAAGTGCAGAGGCATCTTGACTGTAGAGGGGCTCCCTCTAGAGGTAGTCCATCATTTCGACTATCTTGGGGTGATGCTAAGCGACACCCAATCATGGGGCACACAGATGGAAAAACTAAAACCAATCTCCATCAAAAAGCCTATGCCATAGTAAGGCATTACAAGGCAGCATCGGGTGGAGCTGTCTCCCTGGTCATCACCATATACAAAGCCACTGCCATAGCCTCAGCAATATATGGAGCTGAGATCTGGGGATATGCCACTGCAGAACGTTTCACAAAAGTAGAAAATAGGTTCATTAAAACACTTTTCAAACTTCCCTCAAGCTCCCCTGCCACTCCAGTTCACCTAGCCCTCAATCCTATCCATTTAACAGCTGTATTAAAATCTCTGTTATACTGGATCGTACTATAGCTTACTCATGAACTAGTTACATATAGAGAGTGTGCGAAAGATCTTTTGGCCCTCAATGGGAATTTGAGAACACAGTGGCTGAAACATATCCAAGAAATAACACATAAAATAGGCATGAGTGAGCAATGGTCAGCCCCTGACTCAATAGTAAAAGGAGGCGCCTTAAGAGTAAAGCAGTCTTATTGGGAGGCAGTTTTATTCCAAACGTGGGAAGTGCACCAGTCTAACACCCTCACAGGCAAGTTCTTGAACCACAAGAGCACACCAAGGTTCGAACTAGACATGAATAGGGTGCACCCATACCAGTCAAAATGTTTGTATGTGCAATACAGATGTGGGGTTCTTGCCCTGAGATCACACACTTCTAAATGGGGGGCCAACGTACCACTCCAGACTGATTCCTGTCCAAACTGCCCAAATGTAGAGGAAACGGAGACTCATTTTATGTTATTCTGTCCTCTATACAGGAAGGCCACGAAAAAATGGCTGTTGGCCGCATGCAATCTCATGGGTGTGAGACATTACTAGGAAGCGGCAAGACTCTTTAAGAGTAACACCAGAGAACTTTTAGCCTTTGCGGTTTCCCGGTATTTGCACATTGCTTGGGTACTAAGGAATAAGGCCCTTCTCAACCCCGAAGCATGAAAGAGAATTTGATAAGCACAAGCCCTGCCAGGATACTTTGTGTCCTTGCCGGTCCTGTTCCTTACTTCCTTACTTCCTACTTATTGATTTATCTCTCTATCTATTAAACCTATGACTATGATATGATGCATATATTTCTCTTGCATAGCCCCCTTTGACTGCCTCTTTGCACATCCCCCTGTTGTAAATATATGAATTTTCCCTGACTGGTGGAAGTGCCAAAGGCCGTGTATTTTATCTTAGAGATTGTTTGGACCTATCAGAACCAAGGAAAACAGGGACAACAGTTAATAGCACTTTGGTTGGTTAATACGGGCAGTAGGTGGAAATCTACCACAGCACTTTATCCCTTCCCATAGTGACCATCAAATTGTATAATTGGTTGCTATGACAGATCCAAAACCTATCTAGGCAGATGACGTCTCTTTTTTAATGTCGATAGATTGACTTTTAGTCTGCTCTTTTTTAGTATGCTAACTGTACTATGATGTTTTATATTGTATAACTGCCAATGTACATAAGAGAGGGCCCGATTCACAAAAGTAATCTGAGACAAAATCCTAACTTTACTTCTCCTAAATGCCCTTTGTGAATACCGAAAGTCGTAAAGTTAGGATTTTGTCTCAGTTAAACTTAAGTTTTGGTTTTAAATTTATGTTCTTGTTTTCATTGGTTTGCCCATGCCATAAAATGCAATTTAGAAGAATAAATATAATAATAACCATAAACAACGGTGATTAAGTGGATTGGTGCATATGTCCCTACTGTTATATCTGTACGGCGCTGGTCCTCTGGCTAGGTATATGCTAGGAAAACACTGTATATATGTAAATGAATGCTGAAATGCAGTATGAATTGTTGGGATTTTCTGAAAGACTCTGAGACATTTACATGAAAACCTAAGAAAGACATTAAAGAAAGAATACGGAGTGTCTATTGTAAGCTTTACTCTAAAATGCTGATGAGTACATGATCACTCAAAAGATATAGTTGTGAAAGGTAAAACGTGCAACGGGCTGACCAAATTTCATGAAAATCTATATAGGTGCAGAACATAGAACATGACTGATTTATTTATTATTATTTGGACAAAATAAATGATATGTGAACTTTCAAAACTCACTCAATGCATTACCTTGTGCTACTCTCAATAGCACATATGTTTGAGCAAGGCATCCAGAGGACACACCCTTAAATTATATATATATTTACTGAACAAAACAAAGGTTCCAATGACGTTACAGTTAGGCTGACATTTCACTTGCACAAAACCAGAGAAATTCAGAAGTTATAGTTATCCGAGCTAACTATAACTCACGCCCCTGCAATGCACTGCTTATGACCTCACATATTACATCACTCATGACATGGTCAGTGACATCACTGATGACATCTCAAATTACATCACTGATGACATCTCAAATTACATCACTGATGACATCATCCAGTGATTTCTAAAAGTTACTGAGTGTTAAACATATATACTAAGGTGTACCTGTATGGGTGAGCAGGTGGATGTGTAAGTGATGTATAGAAGTGGGAATGGGTCTATGAGAGACTGTATATATGAGATGGTGGGTGTGGGTTTTTTTGTATAGGTAAGTGAGTGGATATGGCAGTTCGTTTATGAGTAAGTGAGTGGCTGTGTTAGCATCTGTATGGTTGACTGAGTTGGTGTATCAGTGGTTGTAAATGGGGAATGAGAGGGTGCATGAGTGACTGAATGGATGTTTGAGCATGTACATACATGTCTGTATGGGCGAGTGACGGGGTACATGAGTGGCTGTCTTGGTGCGTCAATGGGTGTGTGAGTGGGTGTATGGGTGAGTGAGTGGGTTTATGAATGGCTATATGTGTGATTGAATGGGTGTCTGAGTGATTGTATGGGTGAGTATGTGAGTGTGAGAGAGGGTGTATGGGACAGTATGTGGTTCTCTCAGTCGCTGTATAGGTGAGTACATGTATTAGTGTATGTATAAGTAACTGAGTGGCATTGTGAGTAATTGTATGGGTGGGTTAATGGGTCTGTGATTGACTGTATGGGTGAGTAAGTAGCTGTATGGGTAACATGTTTACTGTGTCAGTAACTGTATGGGTGTATGAATGGGTGTGTAGGTGTGTCTATTTCTCTATGACTGGATCTGTGAGTAGCTGTATTGGTAAGGGAGTAGGTGAATGAGTGACTCTATATGTGAGTTAGTGGTTCCTTTAGTGGCTCTATGGGTGAGTTGATGTTTTACTGGCTGTATGGATGAGTGACGAGATGTGTGAATGTTTGTATGGGTTCTATGAATGAGTTTGTTAGTGATTGTGTGGGAGTGGGTCTATGACATGTTTTATGGGGGTTTAAGTGGGTGTGTCAGTGTGTCTTTGGATGATGTAATCAGTAATGTCATTTGAGATGTCATCAGTGATGTCATCAGTGAAGTCATTTGAGATTTTATCAATGATGTCACTGGCCATGTCATGAGTGATGTAATATGTGAGGTCATAAGCATTGCATTGTGGGGTGTGAGTTATAATTAGCCAGGTAACTATAACTGCTGAATTTCTCTGGTTTTGTACGAGTGAAATGTCAGCCTAATTATAACGTCCCTGTAACCTTTGTTCTTTTCAGGGAATGTCTACGTTTAAAAAAAATCGTTTTTACTAACTATAATGTCCCTATAACCTTTGGTTTTTCAGCCAAGTTCAAAGAGTTTTTTTACAAATCTATTTCTTCACTATAACATCTGCTTAATTGTTACTTGTTTTGAGCAAATTTTCACAATTTCATTATTTTTTTTTCTAAGTGTAATCTGTTAAAATATATTTTCTGTAAAATTTTTATTTTATCTGAATGAATACTGCCTCTATATTTATTGAAGTGAACCCGACTGTTTTGCACAACACCTCTCTCTAAGTGATGTAATTCTTAATGGCTGATTATTAAGTGGTACCCAGCTCATTTTTTGTATAGTCTGTGTTCTACAGTACAATGCTGTAAAGAACACTAACTAAATGTGTCCAATGTTTTTGTGTGTCAAAATGTGCTATCTTGATTGTTGCTCAAGCATCTTTAACTAATAGCTGCAATATATGCTACTTCTATGAAAGCATACCTGGTGATTTCTTATTTCCTCAAGTAAGTGTTTGTTTGTGTGGTACAGATGTCACTGTATTCCCAGCAATAAAGAACACCTGACTATATTTTTTGACAAATGTGCAGGAGGAGTGTTTTGTACTATAGGGGTGAAACTTCTATTTCTGTGATCATTTTTTAAAAACTCAACTTTTAAATACTGTTTTCATTTTCAGCGACCACGCGGTAGTCGCAAATACGTTGTAATTCGCGAATATTGTGCAAGCTATAAAAGAAGGCATATGATTGGTTGAGGGACTTTTTATTTATTTCTAAAGGAAGTGCCCACGTGTTTTCCCTTTCTTGAAAATGCTACTGGGTTTCCACTTTTCCTTTGTAGCTGTGTTCTAGTGGTGTGCACAGATTTACTAGTGATATTTGTTTCCTGTGATTTTCAAATTGAAAATGGCAACAGGGGAAGTGAACAGCAACATGTGCCACAGCAAGAGCAGGAGGAAGAGGCAAACATCACTGAAGAAGAGTTGGAGGAAGATACACCACCCAGCAAAAAGCAATGTATTGTTTGGGCGTTTTTCACAATTCCTTCAGGGGAATCAAAAACAGTGGCAAAATTTGTCAAATGCAGCCTCTGTGAAAAAACTCTTTCCAGAGGTACTAGCAGAAAGTACTCATGTGGTACTACTAGAATGCTCTACCACTTGAAAACTTACCATCGGAAAGCGCTGATGGCGGCACAGAGGACAAGAGAAGGAGAGCAACCATCTACCTCCAGACCTGCACCACCTGCTCCTGGAGAAACAGAGCCAGCAGCAGTTGTTAGACAATGTCCTGAAATTTCTCAGGAACTTCATAATTTCATCTTTTTTGTTTGGAGTGTGACAAATCTCTTAGAGCTGGAGAGCAGAATATAGATTTTTGAGTTTGTGATTACAGTTTATTACCTCTTTGTTGCCACTTTTGTTTGAAAAAAACCCAGAAAAAAATGTAACATTTTAAAAACTTCCCATAAAATGCAAAACCAGTTCCAGAAAAAGAAGAAAAAAAACGGTTCTTGTTAGAACTGCCTTTCAGGGTTAAAAAAAGATTAAGTGTATGTGTGTATGTGTGTGTGTGTGTATATATATATATATGATTCAGTATGGTTTTATTGTAATTATTGCACATACATGGATGAGTATTGCACTTTTGTACTTACTTATTTTTATACATCTGCGATTGGTGGGTTTGATGCTATTTACCTTGTCATTTAATCTTTAGACCTGTTGATGATGGAACTTTTCATGACATTTCCTGCGATATGACAATTGCACATTTGCACTGAGCCGCATTATTTTGCACTATTGCGTGTACTTAGTACACTGCTTCAGAGGCAATAATTTGGGGTATTGGCTTTGCCGGCGGGATATGAGGATTTTATAATGCATTATGCACTTTACTTAGGTAATCCAGTCCATTCATGCTTCTGGCCCCATTAGGGGGATATATTTTAATTTGCCTACTTTGCACATGATGTTTTTTGCACTATTGCAGTTTTTGCACGTCTATTTAAATTATATGACATTTCAAAGCCACTAATTACAATTATGAATGTAATACATATATGCAATGTTGTGTTAATATATGTTTTCTATGTCTATTGGCCCTATGGTCACGTGATGCTCATTACTTGCACTTTAAATTTGGTGGCTCTCCCTGACAGCATCATGTGATCAAGGCCCTTCTGGGGCCGAAACGCGTCATGGCGGTGCTAATATGGATTAAATAAATACCTTTTTGCAGCAGCTATCTGGGTCCGTGTTCGTCTTTCCTGGAAGTCTGGATGTTTTAAGACGGAGTTCTTTGCATAATCCACACCGGTATGCTTCTTCGGTGTTAGACGGACCCCTCCTCCACAAGGGCCGAGCGGCAGGAAGCCAGCTTCTGTTAACCCGGAAGCATCTGTTGTTCCTGTATGGATCAGCCGCGGTAGCCCCCGGACAGCCGCATAGCTTCTACCGATGGTGACGGCAGTGGGCTCTCATATCCGTGATTGAGCCCAGCCACGAAGACTGCGATGGTAGGAGTTGGGGCTACACTTTCCGGTGAAGGAGTGTGCTAGGTGAAGCGGTGAGCACTACTGAGTTAGTTGACTGTTTTTTGCCTATGGTAACGCAGATTCCTATTTTTATTGTGCACCATGGCCGCCGACGCTGTGAGAAGCCGCGAGGAGGCGGCAGTTGAAATGTTTGACGACTCACCAGTCACTGATGTGCCCAACAAATCACCTTCTAATACTGTCAAGATGGGGAGTTCAGAGCTAAAAGACGCATTTAAACAACTGGAAAAAGCAATGCGCACGGAACAATCAAAGTGGTGGGAGCATAGGTCTCTCTCACGTTATTTGGAGGTGGGGCGCATTCCGCGTGGTCTCCGCATCATGCTGGCCCCCAGTTATGAGAACCCTGACCCAAAGATGTTGGCCGAATGGGCAGAATGTAACTTGGACTCCTCATGCAGATTAGTAAAAATACTGATTAAGTATGCGGAGAGTGACCGTGCTTCTATACAAATTAAAATTGATGAGTTAAATGTACGAATATCCAAGATGGGAGATTTAGAATTGGAGAAAAGATATCGTGAAGAAATGCATGTGCGCCTGGCTAAAGAAGAGGATATCTTATAGAAACGCAAGGCGTTTAAGTTTCAGAGAGACAAGTCAGATTACCAAAATGGGCAAATCTTTACCTTTGCGAAAAAATGTGATTCTGTAAAAAGGGCAAAAACAGCGGCTCAATCGCAATCAACATCATTGACTGTAAGTGACGCAGCCCAATTATCGACCTCCATGGCAGACTTGAGTTCGATACCGGGGAGCAAATCTGAAAGTGAACAAGCCACCACTAGTTCACGTTTGGGGTTTACAAAATATTCACTGGCGCAGGAGGTGGACTGCCTGCGCCAGGACCGCAGACAAACCCTCAGACCTCGCGCCCCGATTCAAAACCAACAAAAAGAGCAAACAGGAAACTTCGCAAACGCAGACAATGCCACAAAAGCAGACAGCGGCGGGAAGTTCAATCACAAAAAACCACAGAGGAAATGGAATCGCAAATGACTGACCTAACCAGTGAATCTCTCTCAATAATCAATTTGACTGATATGCATCTCACTGCCAATGAAAATAAGATTCTCTCACTTGGATTATCATACTGTCCACCGAATAATTTTAATTATGCACAAACTCGCATCGACTTGTATAAGTATACTCGAAAACTCAAACTGCGTAAGTTTTATTTGCTCAACAAAACTAAACAGCCTGCAATACAAGAGGATGTTGCGTGTGGAAGTTTGAGCCCATCTCTAATGACAGTGAATGAGTATGAGTTAATGTGTAACTTACAGGAATTGCATAGAGAAGGGACACTGGATGATACAACAATCAGCACTGACACTCTGCCTAGACTGGATATGCCGGGTTTAACAGGATTTAAACCGAGGTCCACGTTCAATCCTATTATGTTGCATGACAATATTGATATCTACAATGAGTTAGTAACTACCCAACTCAAAAGGCTGCATACATCTACACTCCAGATGCAACAAAAATGTCGTAAACAAAACAACTGTTATGGCAGCCTAATGAAGAAGTTACAGAGCAACAACAGTGTGGTCATACGCCAATCGGACAAGGGGGGCAACATTGTCCTTTGGCCAAGGGCATCATATATGGACGAGGCGCTCCAACATTTGAATGACCGACAATGTTATAGGCGGGGTGACTGGCAGGCGGTCAGAGTTGCTTGGAACGATTATAATACCAAACTATTATCATGGAAGAGTGCTGGTTTGCTAACCAGTGATGAATTTAAATTCCTCAAGGTGAACCATCCGGCCATTCCAGTTTTTTATCTGATTCCAAAAGTACACAAAGACCCCAACAGACCTCCTGGGAGACCTATAATTTCTGCGAAGAACAGTATGATGGAGAATACTTCGAGATACATTGACTTCTTCCTCCAAGAACATGTCAAAAATCTACCATCATATCTGCAGGACACTGGGGATTTCCTGAGAAAGATTGAATCTGTAACGTGGCAGGATGACTTTCTGTTGATAACTCTTTATGTCACTGCCCTTTACACTAGTATACATCACATGGATGGTGTTAGAGCAGTTGAACACTTTTTACGGACAAAACCACTCTATATGCTGAAACACAACAAAATGCTGTCTGACATGATCCTGACATGCTTAAACAACAACTACTTTCTGTTTCAAAGTCAGGTATTTCAACAAATGAGGGGTGTGGCGATGGGGGCCTGCTTCTCCCCCAGTTACGCATGTTTACACATGGGACTGTGGGAGGAGCGGGTCCTTAAGGCCAGATATGGTCACATTTTGAGCAACCACATAGTGGCCTGGTATCGTTATATTGACGATCTATTTCTCATTTGGAAAGGGTCAGAAACAGCAGCTAATGTGTTTATTAAGGAGATTAATGTAAATAACCTCAACCTTGAATTTACTGCACGTCAGCAAGTTATCCGTAAACTTTTTGGCTGTAGAGGTGTACATTAAGGACAACTGTCTGGAGACTCGGTTACATCGCAAACCTACAGCGGGCAACACAGTTTTGCACGCCACCAGCCACCACCCTGACCATCTGATACGTAGCATCCCATATGGGGAGATGCTGCGTATCAGACGCATCTGCAGTGTGGATGCTGATTGTGTGGAGGCTCAAAATGAAAGCAAGCAAAGATTCTTAGCTAGAGGCTACACTGCTAATACGCTTGATACAGCGATTAAAAAAGCCAATACTATTCCTCGCTCCGTAGCACTGGGCTGCAGCCCAAGGCAGGCTGTGTTGCCCAAGAGCCCCAGTACCACTATTGAACCTCCTAGATTAGTCACTACGTACAGTCGACAACACAACAAATTGCGCATGATTTTTAATAGAAACTGGTCGGTTGTTCAAAGTGATTCAATAATTGGTGGCACCCTACCCAAAGCTCCAATATTAACTTTTCGCAGAGCACGCTCTATGAGCGACATGCTTGTCAAGAGCAGTCCAGAAATAACCTCCAACAGTTCCTGGCTGAAAACTACTAAAGGCTTCATTAAATGTGCTTCATGCAAAGCCTGCAAACTGGGGAGAAACAAAACATCATACAAAATCCAGTTTAGTGATGTCCCTGTGGTTATCTCCCAAAAATTGACATGCAAGACTGAGTTTGCTGTTTATGTGCTGGAGTGTACGTGTGGCCTGCAATATGTTGGGAGCACCAGATTGCAGGTCCACAAACGTATACTCCAGCACATGAGAGCTATCAGTAACAATAATGCAGCATATCCAGTTGCTAGGCACTTTAAAGAAATCCATGCTAGCTGCCTAGACCACTTGAGTTATTTTGTGGTGGACATGGTGCCTCCACTTCGCCGTGGTGGTGACCGTGAAGCCCTGCTGAGAAAGCTAGAGACGAGGTACATCCTCGAGCTAGATACGAAGACCCCGAATGGGCTAAACTCGAGTGAGGATTTCTTTACTTGCCTCTGAAATATACCCCAGATCTGTATTAGTTTAGTGACAGCTATCAGTACTGTGTTTTAGATATTTATCTGATCCCCGAACATAATGATTTTTAGTATACGGGAGACAACAGGACTAGCTGTATTATATTTTATGATCTTTTTTCTTTTTCACTCCACTCCTCATGTTTGATTATTATGTTTAACGTGACCGTATAGGGCAGATTAGATATAGTGGCCCAGTAGGGGCTTTTTGCAGATGTTTTAGGAATTATAAGATTTGTCACTCTTACTCTAAATGCTATAGCAATTCTGGAAAGGGTCCCCCAAATCGCCAAATAATACTAACGATTTCCTCTAGCGCCTAGACACCAGGGATCTGGTGTCAGGGTTAGTATTTTAGATATTTATGGTGCAATAAGTATTTATTATGAATTTTAGAGGTTGGTTTTAAAGGTTATTTGATATTTGAAAAGTGAATGAATATTTTAATCAGATTATATGATTTTAAATTCTTTTTTCAACTACATAATTCCTAGGGGTTATGATCTGGATGAGGGACCGTCCTGATAACAAAGAGATAGTATGAGTTCCATGACCCATTAAGGGTATGATGCAGTATGGTTTTATTGTAATTATTGCACATACATGGATGAGTATTGCACTTTTGTACTTACTTATTTTTATACATCTGCGATTGGTGGGTTTGATGCTATTTACCTTGTCATTTAATCTTTAGACCTGTTGATGATGGAACTTTTCATGACATTTCCTGCGATATGACAATTGCACATTTGCACTGAGCCGCATTATTTTGCACTATTGCGTGTACTGGGGTATTGGCTTTGCCGTCTGGATATGAGGATTTTATAATGCATTATGCACTTTACTTAGGTAATCCAGTCCATTCGTGCTTCTGGCCCCATTAGGGGGATATATTTTAATTTGCCTACTTTGCACATGATGTTTTTTGCACTATTGCAGTTTTTGCACGTCTATTTAAATTATATGACATTTCAAAGTCACTAATTACAATTATGAATGTAATACATACATGCAATGTTGTGTTAATATATGTTTTCTATGTCTATTGGCCCTATGGTCACGTGATGCTCATTACTTGCACTTTAAATTTGGTGGCTCTCCCTGACAGCGTCATGTGATCAAGGCCCTTCTGGGGCCGAAACGCGTCATGGCGGTGTGTGGTGCTAATATGGATGAAATAAATACCTTTTTGCACGCAGCTATCTGGGTCCGTGTTCGTCTTTCCTGGAAGTCTGGATGTTTTAAGACGGAGTTCTTTGCATATATATATATATATATATATATATATATATATATATATATATTATCTACTGGCGGTCGCCAGTAGATAGTTATAGTTAGAACCTATTTTCCATAGGAAATCCGCGACATTCTATTTGAAATAACTCTCTTGCCGGTTGACGTATCTTCGCAAAATTTTCAAACTTTGTGGGGCGCTCCGGTCCGCTCCTACCCTGAAAGTCTCGGGGTGATTCGTCAAGCGGGGGCCGAGAAAAAGGGGGTCCCAAAACGCGTTTTCCCCATTCATTTTTCCATAGGAAACTTTAGACACGGCTACAGCCCGAACTGCTGAACGGAATTACACCAAATTTGGCAAAGAGGTAGTTCTTGGTTCAGAAAGAACCCTTTTTGTTAAATGGTGTAAATCCGTTCAGTAGTTGCTGAGAAAATCAAAAGAAAAAGTACATATATATCTATGGGCACGGAGGATCCGCGCACCCTGAGCGCACCCTGCGCGCACCGTCCCGATCACGAGCTGCATGTTAAATGGCTGTCAGCTGGCTGTCAACATTCCGATTCAGGAAATGTTGGCAGCCATTTTGTCCCTCGGTAGAACCGAGGGACAGAAACAAGTGCGCAAAGCGCACAAAGGGGGCAGGGTAGAAACACCCTGACTCCCTAGGTCTGCTCAGGGGTCCCATAAGGACCCCTGGGCAGAAAAAGCATTTTTTTTTTTTTAAATCGGCAGGATGCGCTCAGGGTGCGCGGATCCTGGCGATAAAAAAAAAAATCGAAGCGCGGTCTCCCGCGCTTCGATGTTAATTTGCACCCGGGTGGGCCAAGTCCCGGGGGCATGCTGGGGGGTGTTTATTTTATGTATGGGGGCCTCTAAGGGCCCCCAAGCCCCGTGGACCGCCACCCCCGGGGCTTTCTTTTAAAATGGTGCGGGAGGGCTCTGAGCCCTTCCGCAGCCCCGGGGACCACCACCTCCCCGGGGCTTCTTTTTTGTTTTTGTTTTTCCTGTGTGGGGGGGCTCGAGCCCCACACGCCCGAGGACCACCACCTCCCCGGGGCACTAACAAATTAAAATGGGGGTCCGTTTTGGACCCCCGAAGCCCCAGGGACCACCACCTCCCCGGGGCTGTGCTGATGTGGGGAGGGGGCCGCGCGGCCCCCTCCTGGAGCCTGTGGTGGCCCTGGGGACCGCCACCCCCAGGGCAGGCTCCTGCAGTGTCCCGGGTGCCTACCCCCGGGACACTGCGGCTTGCAATGACAGGACGGGAGCCTCTCGGCTCCCGTCCTGTCATTGCAACTGCTTTGGATATTGGAAGAGAGAGCAGGAAACCTGCTCTCACTTCCAATATCCAAAGACAATTGCTTTTCCACACGGGGAGCAGCATGTTAGCTGCTCCCCATGTGTAAAAGCAATGCCGGCTCCCGTAGGACACGGGGAGCCGGCGGGACTGTGGGGGTTTGGGGACCCCCACAGTCCCCAACCAGAGGCCAGGCCCCGGGGATGGGGTCCCGGGGCAAGTAGTGGCTCGGGAGGGGGCCACGCGGCCCCCTCCCCAGAAATATTTTTTTTTTTAAATTTAAAAAAAAAAAAAGGGGGTAAGGCCCTGGGGGATGGGGTCCCCAGGGCCCAAAAATAAGAAAAAGGAAGGGGGCCACACAGCCCCCTTCAGGGAAAAAAAAACAAACAAAAAGAAAAACGATCGGCCCGCAGGCCCCGCCCCTTCCTTCACCACTCTGCAAACGCGCCCCTGGCGCGTTTGCAGATGGGAAGTAATTCCCTTTGAATACTGGGGGTCCCTGGGGACCAACTAGCCCACCAGGAACCTCCAGTATGCGCCAGGGGCTGCGTTGCAGAGAGGTGTACAGAGGCCACGCCCCTTTATACACCTCTCTGCAACGCAGCTCTGTGGCGCTTTTGGAGGTACATGGTGGGCTGGTTGGCCCCAGGAACCCTCAGGATTCAAGGGGACTTAATCCCCCAACTTAAAACACGCCACGGGGCGCGTTTGCACAGTGGTGAAGGGAGGGGCGGGGCTTCAGGTGACATGTGTGCAAACAGGCCCCGTGGCACGTTTTAAGATGGGGAATTAAATCCCCTTCAATCCTGAGGGTCCCTGGGGGCCAACTAGCCCAACAGGTACATCCAGAAAGCGCCACAGAGCTGCGTTGCAGAGAGGTGTAAAAGGGTGTGGCCCCTCTACACGTCTCTGCAAAGCAGCCCCTGGCGCATACTGGAGGTTCCTGGTGGGCTAGTTGGCCCCTAGGGACCCTCATGATTCAAGGGGACTTAATCCCCCAACTTAAAACGCGCCACGGGGCGCGTTTGCACAGATGTCACCTCAGGCCCCGCCCCTACCTTCACCATTGTGCAAATATTCCTCTAAAATCTGCCGAACTACGAATTCGGATTTACTCACCTGTTATCAGGAGAGACCTCAGTGCTGCATCTTTCAGCCCAGTACTAATCCTGAAAAGTAATTTTAACCGTACTTACCAGTAACTTGAATTTCCTTCCATAGGATATCATTGCCTGCTTTTTGCTGAAAAAGTTTCTAAGTGTTGATTTTTGAAACATACAAATATTCCTCTAAAATCAGCCGAAATACGAATTCCGATTTACTCACCTGTTATCAGGAGAGACCTCAGTGCTGTATCTTTCAGCCCAGTACTGGTCCTGAAAAGTAATTTTAACCGTACTTACCAGTAACTTGAATTTCCTTCCATAGGCTAACATTGACTGGTTTCACTTGGAAATTCTTCTAAGTGTGGAGTTTTGGAACTTTAAAATATTCCTCTAAAATCAGCCGAAATACGAATTCTGATTTACTCACCTGTTATCAGGAGAGACCTCAGTGCTGCATCTTTCAGCCCAGTACTGATCCTCAAAAGTAATTTTAACCGTACTTACCAGTAACTTGTATTTTCTTCCATAGGAATCCATTGTCTGGTTTTCAGCAGAAAAGTTTCAAAGTGTCGATTTTCACAAACTACAAATATTCCTTAAAAATCGCCTGTATGACTTAAACGCATTCTTTCAACTGTTTACAGGAGATGCACCAGTGCTGGATACAGGATCCAACACTGAGTAAGAAAAAGTAATGATAACAGTTTTTACCTGCTAAGTGAATTTCCTTCCATAGGATAACATTGGTGATTCTATGAGAAAAAGTTTCAAAGTGTCAACTTTTAAGATACAATAATATTCCTTAAAAATCACTAATGTAACCAAAACGCTTTTACTCAACTGTTTACAGGAGATGTCCCAGGACTGAATCTAGGATCCAGTCCTGTGGTTAGAAAAGTAATCCATAAAGTAACTAATTGCATTTAACTAGAAATTCACATTGAGCTGAATGTTGCATTGTGTTTGAAAATGTGTTGCCCATTGCAACAACTGTAACTACTGTACTTAAAAGTCTATTGCCTATGTGCTAAGTATTTAAACTAAAGTAATTCATTCTGAGAAAGTATTTTTGTAATGTAATGTATAATGTAATTACAATGTAATTTGACAAATAAAATATGTAAAAAAAAATTGTTTCTAAAAATGTAGTAAATCAGTATGAAAAAAATTAATATAACAATTAATACATTTAAAAATTGTCATTTACAAAACCTTTGAAATTCACTGAAAAACCGTAGGTTTCAGGCACGTTATAGTTAGAAATTAGCATTTAAAAACCTTTGAAATTCACTTAAAAAATCATAGGTTTCAGGCACGTTATAGTTAGAAATTAGCATTTAAAAACCTTTGAAATTCACTGAAAAAACCATAGGTTTCAGACACGTTATAGTTAGAAATTAGCATTTAAAAAACCTTTGAAATTCACTGAAAAAACCATAGGTTTCAGGCACGTTATAGTTAGAAATTTGCATTTAAAAAACCTTAAAAAATCACTGAAAAAACCATAAGGTTTTAGGGACAGTTATAGTTAGTTGGACATTGCACTCGTACAAAACCCGTGAAATTCCCCGTTATAGTTAGTTCAGGTAACTATAACTCGTGCTCCCGCAATGCACTGCTGATGACGTCACATATTACATCACTCATGACATGGTCAGTGACATCACTGATGACATCACTGATGACATCTCAAATGACATCACTGATGGCATCACTGATGACATCATCCATGTGAGAATTTAATGCATCTTCTCACACCCTAATATAAGTTTTGAAACACCCACTCTAAATTACAGACTGCCATTCTCAAAACCATACACACTCCAATACCAATAAGTACATACCCACTCACTGATTCTTAGGTCTACACACACACATCTACTCACTCACCCGTACAGTCACTCATACTTACAGTCACTCAGTACAGGACTATCATATGCACTCATACACCTATATAAACACTCACACAACGCAACTCATCCATAGAGGTACTCACACTCCTAGTCAGTCATGCAAATAATTAATCACACTTCAATTTACTCACCTATACAGTTATACACACCAGCTCACTTACTCATAAAAATACTAGCACATTCTTACGCTCCTATGCAATCACTGATGCAAGCACACACTCATCCATATAGCCACTCTCACAATCACACACTCTCACTTATAGCCATTTATATACTCCAACACACATATATACTGCCTTTCACATATGTAGTTACTCACACATGTACCACTGAGATATACATTCAATCACTAACACACCCATACACACACTCACCCACCCATACAGTCCATCACAGACGCACTCTTGAAACCATGCACCCAGTGAATCACCCACTCACACATCTATGCACAGAGTCACACTCACCCCACCCACACAAACACTGAGGCACCCATACAGATACTCAGAGAACCAATCCATAACCCATATAGACACTCATTTAGCTAGTCAGAAACCCATGCAGCTGCTTACACAACAACAGACAGACGGATACAGACATTCACACAGTTTAGTCACTCACCCATGCATCCAGTAAGATACATTTAATCACTCACTTATAGACTCAGTCACGCACCTACTAAATCATCCATTCAGACACTTATACACCCACTCATTCTTCAATACGCCTTTCCCTATATATATTAAACATATTTAAACTTTACACAAACACACAGTCACTGGATGATGTCATCAGTGATGTCATCAGTGATGTCATTTGAGATGTCATCAGTGATGTCATCAGTGATGTCACTGACCATGTCATGAGTGATGTAATATGTGACGTCATCAGCAGTGCATTGCGGGGCGCGAGTTATAGTTACCTGAACTAACTAAAACGGGGGAATTTCACGGGTTTTGTACGAGTTCAATGTCCAACTAACTATAACTGTCCCTAAAACCTTATGGTTTTTTCAGTGATTTTTTAAGGTTTTTAAATGCAAATTTCTAACTATAACGTGCCTGAAACCTATGGTTTTTCAGTGATATATATATATATATATATATATATATATATATATATATATATGTAGCTTACTTCGCCATGTAGAGCTTTCTGCCGGAAAGATGACGAATGCAGACCCGTTACTGGTGCAAATTTTTACTTTATTTTGTGGACGCCCTGCACCACCGCCATGACGCGTTTCGAGCAACACAGTGCCCTTGATCACATGACGCGCATGTGGAGTGCTCTCATATATTTAAAGTGACAGTGCTAGCACGTGATAGTTTAAAAAATGCATTGGCATAGTGAATATAGAAAAAATACTTATATATAAATATGTATATAAATAGCTTAAAATAACACTGCAAAGTACCAAAATGCATGTATATAAACAGAGACAAATATATTATTGTCATCGTAAATATACGCATTAAAAAAGCACAATTTAGTAAACTGTTTAAAATATCCAAAATATCCAAAATATCCAAAATATCTAAAACATATAAAACAATCACTAGATATTTCCAAATGATGTACAGACCGTATATGAATGTTAAACCTGGTCTGTAAATACCAATGTGCCAAAAAGGGTTATAATGCAATGAATTAAGCCTAGTCCTGCCCAAGTGGGCCTTAGTTGCAAAAGTTTCTATGTCACAAATTGCCTAAAGTGCATGTGCAAACAGTACCAAAATTCACCTATAAAAGTCACAGCCGTGACTTACTAAAGTGCAATGTGCAAAAAATAAAATGAAAGCTAAAAACAATTATCATGCAGGCAGCAGCTTAATGGGTATAAGAACATACTTAAATCCTCATTAAAAAGCAATTGGAATCAATCACAGGCATGTGTAAAAATCCTCACTCAAATTCAAGCCCTGGGGTATTTTGCTATCCAGTTCTAGGATGTACCTAGTCTCAAGTCTCCTAAGCATGGCCTCCCGGTTGCCACCCCGTTTTTGAGGAAGGATAGTATCTAAGACAAAATATTTCAAATTATCTAATTTGCTGTTGTGATACTCCTTAAAGTGACGGGCAACCGGGTAGGTGACATCAATGTTGGTGATGGCCCTCAAGTGCTGGAGCACTCGTTTGTGCACCTGCAACTTAGTGCTTCCTACATATTGCAGGTTACACGGGCACTCCAGCATGTAAACAGCGTATTCTGTTTTGCAGTTGACACTCTTGGTAATAGGTACAGCATTGGGTTTAAAAGGTGTTATATAGCTGGTTCTATTAACCCCATATTTACATGCCTTGCAATTAGTGCAACATGTAAAACCATTCCTAGGACTAAGCCATGTTTGAGATACCACTACCTCTGGGCTGCTCTTTACTAAGGAATTGCTCATAGAGCGAGCCTTCCTAAAAGTAATACAGGGGGATCTGGTGATCTGACTACTCAAAACATGGTCACTGCGTACCAAAGCCCAGTTCTTATTTATGATTTTACGTAGGGCTTTGTGTTGTAAATTGTAGGTAAGGATCAATCTGGTGGGGGACTCTGTACGTTTGTCACCAGAATCATAGTTATTGATTTAGTGAGTGCTTGGGATTGATCTAAATGGGCAGTTCTATTCATAGCCCTGTTGAGCATTATATATATATATATATTACCTACTGGCGGTCGCCAGTAGGTAGTTATAGTTAGAACCTAGTTACCATAGGAAAAGCATTTTTTGATTTGCTAATAACTTTGGCGTCGTTTGATGAATCTTCCTGAAATTCTCCCAAAAAAAGTCTATCCAGGTCAGCTCCTATCCTGAAAGTTTGGGGGTGATTCGTCAAGCGGGGGCTGAGAAAAAAGAGGAGTCCCAAAACTCGTTTTCTCCATAGGAAATTTTGCGACGAGCTACAGCCCGAACTGCTGAACGGAATTACCCCAAATTTTGCAAAAAGGTAGAGCTTGGTTCAGAAAGCGACCTTTTTTTTAAATGGTGTAAATCCGTTCAGTAGTTTTTGAGAAATATAAAAAACAAGAGTCAAAAAATCAATTTCCCATAGGAAACTTTGTGCAAGGCTACAGCCCAAACTACTGAACGGAATTACTCCAAATTTGGCAGAAAGGTAGTGCTTGGGTCAGAAAGCGACCTTTTTAAAAATGGTGTAAATCCGTTCAGTAGTTGCTGAGAAATTAGAAAAATAAAAGTTTCGATATCTAGGCGGAGCCAAAGTCGCGTGCGCGAGCTTCACTGTGATTGGCTGCTAGTAGTCCAAACCAGGAAGTGTTGGCAGCCATCTTGTGGCTCGGTAGAAGCGAGTCACCTGAAAACGGAGAAACAAAGGTATAAAACAAGAGAAGGGGGCAGGGAGGAAAAACCCTGACCCCCTAGGCCTGCTCAGGGGGTCCCAGAAGGACCCCCAGGGCCCAAAAAATCATTTAAAAAAAAAAAAAGAAAATCGGCAAAAATTTGCGCTGGGGTCGCGGGTTCTCGCGTTTCATTTTAATGAGGCCCTTGGGTGAGCTAGATTCCGGGGGTATTTCTTAAAAAATAATAGCAGGGGCTCGCAGGGGTTGCGGGGGTGCGCTGGGGTCCGCGCAGCCCCGGGGCTTCACTCATGTTGGGAGGGGGTTGCGCGGCCCCCTTCTGGAGCCTTCTATGTGCTTGTAACTTTGGCGTCATTTGACGAATCTATATGAAATTATCCAAAAAGTTTCTCTTTTTGATTAGCTCTTATATTGAAAGTTTGGGGGTGAATGGTGTAAGAGGGGCTGAGAAAAAAGAGGGTCCTAAAATGTGTTTTCTGCATGCAATTTCCATACGAAACTTTACAGAAGACTACAGGTGAAATTGCTGAACGGAATTACGCCAAATTTGGCAGGGAGAATGGTGATGGTCCAGAAAGCACCCTTTTGTTTAAATGGTGTAAATCCGTTCAGTAGTTTTTGAGAAATATCAAATTTGACAGATATCGATATTTGAGAATTCTGACATGTGATTGGCTGAGGGGCTACAAGCACCAGCTTGCGGTTTTTTGGCTGTGAATGGTTGAAACCAGGAAGTGTTGGCAGCCATTTTGTGATTTACTCCATCAGCTCGCATCTCTCTGTGTAGAAGCCATCGGGTTCATAGTTTTACCTCTGCGAGGCAACACTGGCATCTGTGTGAGATATGCCTTACACGCTGCCTCTCTTCATATCACCAGGTCGCGGCTATGCCTTTAGAAGCCCGTCCGTCGGCTCGGAGCTCTGTGAGTCTGTCTGTCGGTATGATCCCCTACACTACCCAAAGACTACCCAAACACCTCTGCACTGTCGTAAACTCTAAAACACTACCCCAGCACGATCCCCTACACTACCCAAACACCACTGCACTACCCTAAACCCTAAATCTACCCCCAGCACGACCCCCTACCCAAACACCACTGCACTACCCTAAACCCTAAAATACTACCCCCAGCACAGCCCCCTACACTACCCAAACACCACTGCATTGTTGTAAACCATAAAACACTACCCCTAGCAGGACCCCCTACACTACGCAAACACCACTGCAGTACCCTAAATCCTAAAACACTATCCCCAGCATGACCCCCTACACTACCCAAACACCACTAGACTACCCTAAACCCTAAAACACTACTCCCAAAATGACCCCCTACACTACACAAACACCACTGCACTACCCTAAACCCTAAAACACTACCCCCAGCACGACCCCCTACACTACCCAAACACCACTGTTCTACCCTAAACCCTAAAAGACTACCCCAGCACGACGCCCTCCAGTACACAAACACCACTGCAGTACCGTAAACACTAAAACACTACTCCGAGGACAACCCCCTACACTACACAAACACCACTGCACTACCCTAAACCCTAAAACACTACTCCCAGCATGACCCCTTACACTACCCAAACACCACTGCATTTTCAAAAACTCTAAAACACTACCTCCAGCACGATTCTTACACTACGCAAACACCACTGCACTACCTTAAACCCTAAAATGCTACCCCCAGCATAAACCCCCAAACAGTACACAAACACCACTGCACTACTCTAAATCCTAAAACAGTACTCGCTGCATGACTTCCCACACTACACAAACACCTCTGTGCTACCCTAAATCCTAAAACACTACTCTCAGCACGACCCCCTACACTACACAAACACCACTGCACTGCTGTAAACCCTAAAACACTACTCCCAGCATGACCCCCTACACTACCCAAACACCACTGCACTGCCGTAAACCCTAAAACACTACTCCCAGCATGACCCCCTACACTACACAAACACCACTGCACTACCGTAAACCCCAAAACAATACTCCCAGCATGACCCCTTACACTACCCAAACATTACTGTATTGTTGTAAACTCTAAAACACTACCTCCAGCACGATTCTTACACTACACAAACACCACTGCACTACCTTTAACCCTAAAACACTACCTCCAGCACGAACCCCCTACAGTACACAAACACCACTGTACTACCCTAAAGCATAAAACAGTACCAGTCCATCGGTTCGCAGGTCTGCGTCTGCGAGCCGTCGTGTCCCTAGCTGTACATGTGCGAGCCAGTCCGTTAGGTGATAGGTGTGTCTCTGCTAGCAGGGCCGTTGGCCCGTTGGTGTCCCCTTGCGAGTTAGACCCGAGCTCTCCCTCTGCGAGCCAGCACGCTGGTGTGCGTTTGCGAGCCGATAGCCCGTAGCTCTCCCTGTGCGAGCCGACGGGCCGCAGCTCTCCCTCTGCGAGCCTGCCCGACGGCCCGCAGGTCTCCCTGTGCTAGCCGGATCGCAGCTGTCACTCTGCGAACCGATATTGGGAATATAAGGTGGCTCTAAAAAGAGCCCTTGTGTTTATTAGTTGGAGCTACATATAAGTGCGGATGCACAGCTTCAGGTTATTCAGAAAAACTCGATTTCCTGATCTGTGAAGTGTACTCCATCACTTCTGTAGATATCAGCCATATCAAAACGTATGTTGTTGTTGTAGATCGACCCCATTCTATGGTCTCTGAGGTATGCAGACACAGCTTTGTTGACATTCTTCCTAGATTTTTCAATCTGAGGACAAAATTGGTTTGACCATTTCCACTTCTGTCTTTGGCATCTATTGGAATATACAAAGACAGTTTGAGGCAAAAGCAACATCAATTGTCGAAAGGTGTCTTTCATTAGCATTTCCAAACCTACACCAGTCAATGTGCCTAGGTCGTTTCCACCACAGTGCACAATCAGGAGGTCAGGGTGTTGGAGATGCAAACAGGTTTTAACCAAAGGCAACAATTGGTGCCACTTCAATCCTCTCTGTCCAAACCATTTAATGTCCAAATTTTGTAAACCTAGGTCTAAGTCAATACATCTCTGTTCTGCATACCTCTTGCACCAGAAAACATAGCTATGTCCTACGATCCACACTAGCATTTTGAAGGTATGGCTGGGAAGTATGGATAGATGTCTGTAGCTCATGCAGACCGTTCGTAGAATAAGAGATATGTTTAAAGGTGGGGAACTACTTTTTTCTCATTCAAAACGATAACTGATTGGGAGATGAAAAGCATTGTTTTTTAAAAGTAGGGTGCACATTCATTTTGTGGAAAAGCATCTTTGTGATTGGTTAAGAAAAAGCAGTTTAAACGTGGAGTACATATGATAGGATAAAATTTGGTCAACTCAACCACACCTGCTACTTGCATTTGGAAGGCACTGTTTGAACTTAAAACAATCGTGAACTTTTAACCTGCACGTGCCGTTAAATGTTCGAGAAAATGTTGCAAAAAAATATCGTTAGGTTTAAAAATATTGATGAACTTTTAACCTGCACGTGTTGAAGAATGTTCTAGAAAGTGTGTTGACAGAATACGTTGCACTTCTGACTTTTATGTGTCCTTGAATATTAAAAAAACTGTTTATTTGGAAAATTCAAAAATAACCAATAGAGAGAAGTTTTGCAATCTAAAAGAATCAAGGAACTATTCTAATTTGTTCTTTACATGTATTTAGGTTTGGAGTAACAAAATTACAGACACAACAGCACCAGGAAGAGGAACAAGCAGGGAGTGGCGGGACGGGGGGAGATGGGCACAATGGCACACATGCACAATTAAGTACAGCACAACTACAGACAAACCATGGCTAAAATGAAACACACCAACAAGGAGCACAAGTCACACAACCCGCCAACATCACACCACTGAACAAGCACAGAAGTGAAAACCACACTGCCTAAAAGGGAGAAGGGTAAAAATACCTCACATGAAGGGACATCTCACACAGAATGCAGCACACACACATAGGAAGCAGAGCACACCAACATCCAACACAATGTTGTCCAAACATTCGCACAATCGAACACAGGGCACAAATGCACTCGCCTGTGGCAGATAAACGTCCAAAAGCGCCAGTACGAAACAGGCACATGAGAATGCATAAGTACAAACCCACAGTCCGGATGGGGTAGCAATTCACGTATGGCAGGCAGCCAGAGAGTCCGTGACACACACATTGGCATACAAATGAAGACACAACACATTTGGAGACAAGTGAAAATGTGGAAACTTTATAAAAAAAAGTGCGTGTCAGTACGGCCAAGAGTAGTGCCACGATATGCAGACAAATGCAGCAGCATGCCTGAATAAGGAACGTAGGAAAACGTCCATGTTCACCTCGGGGTAGTTCATCACCAACACACGTCAGTGTCAAGCAGCGTTGGTTGTCCGCGCCTTGGACATGAGTCGACACCAATGCAGCCATGTCCACTGTCGTCTTGGGACATGTGACCAGATGCAAAACGTGCAATGATGCGGCGGGACACGTGCAATGTGGCACATCGAGTCGTGGTTGCAGGTACCTTGTCACTCGTCCATGAACGTGAGTGTAGCTGCGTAAGCCACTATCTCTAATGAGTGATGGTTGGCCACAATATTTGACATGTCGTCTACGTAATCCATCAGCTGACCGGGACAGATGTGCTGACTCCAACCACTGTACCCAATGTGCACCAAAGCAGAATCGGGAAGTGGGTCAATTTGCTCACTGCATACTACGACACGTGCAATCTCCCAGGCCCAGTTCCCATTATGCATGCCAAACATCCATGCATGCCATAAACGAGCATCACCATGACATTCCTGGCCGTGGGCCAACAGGGGGCGCACACACCCGTCGTAATCCATGTCAGCTACGCACACGTTGGAGAGGCACACGCCCATGCACCACTCGGATAGGCACGTGCGACATTGCAATACAGGTTGAACGCAGGTGACGTCCGCAATGCGGAAGCTCAGCTGGTAAGTGATTCGCAGCACTGCCCAAGGCAGTGCACCCAGGACATGCAGCAGACGTGCAAGGTATAGGTGGACGTGAATGGAGTCGACCATGTGTTCGTCATGCCCTGCCATTGCGTCAGTGGCTCTGTTTGTAGCTGCACTGGCTTGCCGTGTGCCAGTCTTGTGGATGAAATGGCACAGGTTGGTGCAATGAGCCGGGTCTGTGTGCAATGGGTGCAGGGCAGGGGTGTGGTGGGAGTACGTGTGAAGGCCATTTCACGCACGCTAACTACGACGAAGGACTTTTGAGTGTGGGATGTGTACTCGTTGTTCTCAAATCGGGCAGTGCGTAGTGTGGGAGATGGATGCAAATATTATCATATCTGTCAGGGGGGCTGGCCACTTGCAAGTTCCTTCTCGGAGCAGCAGATGTGTTAGCACAAGATAGCTCACAAATAAGAACCTTTCATCCCTACAGTAACTTCTCCAGGTGCATTCATACAGGATGTGTACAAAGGCCGGTCGTGGGTGTTGTGGGATGTCTGCGACCCTGGTCATCATGGATGAGATGCCCAGCACGTGGCAGATGGGCAGGTTCACTGTGTGTTACGTTGCCAAACAGCTGTTCCTCCCTCCCACGAGCCCCCACACTTTTGTGCACTGCGCTGTTGTATCCCGTGCACTCCTACGTCACACCATTGTAATGCCTATTTGCGCATGTCCTGCGGCATTCCAATCACACCGTGACACTGTCGTTTGGAGGTGATGCATGCCACTTTACAACATCGACTGCTGCGGCCCTTGTGGCGGCCACACCAGAACACAGAGACACACTTACCGCACTTCTTGCACACGAACATGTCCGAGACACCCCGTTCCCCTTGCCGGATAGGCACACCCCTGCGCTGACCTGTGTACGCTGGACCAGCACACGCTGCTTTTGCATGCAGGAGGATGCGTGCATAGCTACATGTCCAGGCTCACTGCCAACGCTGAGGTGACATGGTAACATCCGCTGAAGACAGCACACTGTGATGTTGCAGGGCCCGTGCCCATCATGCTAACACAATGACCACACGGACACACTTGCTTAGTTGCGGGTTCGGGGGGCGTTGGCGGTCCTGGGGTTGTTACGATGAGTGTTGTGGCCCTCATGGGTATCCGTGTATCATGCTCATTGACTCTATGGCACCTGTGGGTGTTCTGGTGTGGCTCTTGGCTGTGTTCCCTTTCATGCTGCAGGTAGTCGTCCTGCTTAACACCAGCAGAAAGCAGGTGTAAAATCCCTTGTGCTAACGCGGCTTATAGCCGGAATTTATTTCGCATCGCAGTTTTTGCCTTTCGTTGTGAAAGTTGTGATGTGGTTTTTTCGTGTACAGAAAAATAAACAAACTGGGCAGTGTATCCCGTCAAGATTCAGCACCTGACCCACTATTCCCAATCAATATAAATACAATGAGATTTCTTCATTGATTTTGTGTGTACACTGTAAATGCACCCACTACCACAGTGCAATTCAATACAGGATTTTAGTATTTAGAATAAATCGCAAAGGTGCACCTCGTGTGTTTTTGCACGGGAACGCCTACTCTGCATCTCATTATCAGCACTTTAATGCAACTAAAGTTGAGATAAATCTAGCACACTATTCAGAAGCTGGTGCAAACTGCAGACATCACCAGTATTCCCGCGATAACTGCCCCAAAATTTAACACCATGGTGGACACCACCAAATAACAGTAATAAGAATGAGAAAGAGTCACACAGCACTTAAGTAACAACCAAAAACTTTATTGATTTTTTTTTTCTTTTCAAACTTTATTTTTCTGTTTACGTACATATAGAGGATAAACTAAATTTAACAAACTCAACACAAAACAACAAGGCGGAAGACTCCTGTCGGGTCCATCAATGTCGACGACACAGCCTGGAAAATAAAGCACAAAATAAGGACGTGTGTAATGCGCATATCAAAGGAGTGAGACACAGAGAAAGAGAGAAGGAAAAAAAAGCCAGAGAGAAAAATAGAGGGAAGGAAAGAAAGGGAGTGAGAAAGGGAGAAGGGAGAGAGAGAGAGAGAGATAGAAGGAAAGGAAGGAAGAGAGTGAGAGAGAGAGTGAAGAGAGGGAAGTGAGAGAGAGAGAGAGAGAGAGACACTGCCGCCCCTGCGCATTCATGACCAAATAATTACCTGCTGCCACCGGAGTGTCTACCAGTGGGCACTCCACGTGCCCATGAAAGCTCCAGGGCCCGGTCCCGCCACCATGGCTTGGTGCACATTATGTGGACCAGCTCCACGGCCCAGCAGATCCCACACATGTCGCTGAGTCATCAATGGCGGAGACCACATCAGCTTTTGGTGCTGCTAACCCTGTGCAACGCAAGTCAGCGCCACGTGGTGGTAGGCCGCTGACGGCCATACAACTTAGGGTGCGACTAACCCTGTGCAACTCAAGTCCGCGCCACGTGGTGGTAGGCCCCTGATGGCCACATCAGCTTCGGGTGGCACTAACCCTGTGCAACTCAAGTCCGCGCCACGTGGTAGTAGGCCCCTGATGGCCACATCATCTTCGGGTGGCACTAACCCTGTGCAACTCAAGTCCACGCCATGTGGTGGTAGGCCCCTGACGGCCACATCAGCTTCGGGTGGCACTAACCCTGTGCAACTCAACTCCGTGCCACGTGGTAGTAGGCCCCTGACGGCCATACAGCTCAGGGTGCGACTAACCCTCTGCGCAACTTTTCATGGACTCTTTATGATTGAGACCCGTGGAGCGTCCGCCATCCAGTCACCACCGGCAATAAAGGATGTGACGTTGTCGATCCATTATATTTGTGTGGTCACATGACCTGTGACGCATGTGCCGGATGGGTGTAGTGTGTGTGCAAACCTTCCCTCAGGGAGTGGCCGTGACATGTTGACAACTAGACCACTGACCTGCACACCAACAGCGAGTACGCCTGCAACAGGTAGCTATGTGGGGGGTGTGAAAATGTGTTTTCTCAATGGATTTTCCATAGGAAACTTTAGACAAGGCTACAGGTCAAACTGGTGAATGGAATCACCCCAAATTTGGTAGGGAGAAAGGTCTTGGTCCAGAAAGCGCGCTTCCTCGCATCGAGTGAAAATATAAAAGAAAGGTCCCGGGGGCAATTTAATATACCGGAGCTCTGTCTGTGCGAGATAACCCTTTCACGCTCCCTCTGCCCAACATCACCACTTCGGAGCTATGCCATTAGAAGCCAGTCCGTCGGCTCGCAGCTCTCTACCTTTGCGGGCTAGTACGCTGCTGTGCCTGTTCCTCTGCGAGCTACTACACTGCTGTTCCTTTGGGAGCGGACGGCTCGTAGTACTGCGTCTGTGAGTCGAGCGGATGGGCCGCAGTTGTCCCTCTGCGAGCCTGGGTGTGAACTGTTCATAAGTCACACTACATAAGCATTGAAAAGCCATTTTGTGATTCAGTCCGTCAGCTGGCATCTGTCCGAGGCATTTCTGAAAACATACCGGAGTTCTTTCTGTGAGAGATACCCCTTTCACGCTGCCTCTCCCCACATCAGCAGGTAACACACCCTCTTCCCACATTACCAACATACCCCCAACAACCTTCTTGGGCCCAGAATTGTCCCTGTGTGGTTGGACAAACAAGAATCTTAGTCATGTATAGATTTACATATAAAACATTTTATTTAAACAAAACAGCAACAAAAAAAACTGAAGGGAGTCTGGTGCTGTGGTCGCTGCCACGAAGTTGGGGTCACTGCCATTCAGGACTCAGGACACAGTTCCACATGTGGGATCGGCTTGTATTGAACAGGGTTAGTGGCACCACGTGTCGCGCCTTGTGTTGTACAGGGTTAGTGGCACCACGTGTCGCCGGCCTTGCATATGGAAATATGCCTCACTGATCGAAGGGAGTCTGGTGCTGTGGTCGCTGCAACGGACTTGGGGTCACTGCCATTCAGGACTCAGGACACAGTTCCACATGTGGGATCGGCTTGTGTTGAACAGGGTTAGTGGCACCACGTGTCGCCGGCTTGTGTTGAACAGGGTTAGTGGCACCACATGTCGTGGCTTGTGTTGAACAGGGTTAGTGGCACCACGTGTCCAAAATTCGAATTGTGAGCTCTGCTGCCCGCAGTGTAGACTGCTAATGAGTGTTCGTTTGCACTTGAAGATGAATTTGGTGATTGCACTAAAGCTATAACTGATATAAAAAAAGTTCTTGAAGCAAGGATACTAAAAGGATATTATGTAGGTTTTAGGCCTGTGATAGTTACTTGCCTACTGGACTCTGTAATTAATGAATCAAGACTTAATTTTAATTGTGAGCCCTGATGACCGCAGTGTAGGCCAGAGGTAGCGGTCAGCAAGGGCCCATAGCCACGTGGCATTGAGTTGAGGTGCACAGTTAGTGGCACCAGAAGCATTGAGAATGTATGAGCCTGTGATGCTGCTTGGTGCGGACGGGCTGCACTGGGAGCAATGTCTCTTGCCTACTGGACTGCGTCATCTGCAATCGCGACTGTATCTGAATTGTGAGCCCTGCTGACCGCAGTGTAGGCCAGAGGTAGCGGTGAGCAAGGGCCCACAGCCACGTGCATAGGTTGGTGACCCCACCGGCCTGCGTAGTTCAGGTTCAGTGGCACCACGTGTCGCCGGCCTTCCATATGCAAATACACCTCACTAATCGAAGGGAGTCTGGTGCTGTGGTCGCTGCCACGAAATTGGGGTCACTACCGTTCAGGAGTCAGGATACAGTTCCACATGTGGGATCGGCTTGTGTTGAACAGGGTTAGTGGCACCACGTGTCGCCGGCTTGTGTTGAACATGGTTAGTGGCACCACGTGTCGCAGCTTGTGTTGAACACGGTTAGTGGCACCACGTGTCGCCGGCTTGTGTTGAACAGGGTTAGTGGCACCACGTGTCGCGGCTTGTGTTGAACAGGGTTAGTGGCACCACGTGTCGCCAGCTTGTGTTGAACAGGGTTAGTGGCACCACGTGTCGCCGGTCTTCCACAGTGTAGGCCGGAGGCAGCGGTCAGCAAAGGCCCACAGCCACATGACGTTGACTTGAGCTGCACAGATTGGGAGCATACAGTCTTCTTAACCGATTATACTCTCTTACACAATTTGCATCGGCACTAATCTTGAATTGTTAGCCCTGCTAACCGCATTGTAGGCCGGAGGAAGTGGTCATCAAGGGCCCACAGCCACGTGGCGTTGACTTGAGCTGCACAGAGTTAGTGGTACTTGAAGCACTTAGCGTGTGCGCAGTCAGCAATGATGCGTGGTCCAGGCTGGCCGCACTGGTAGCAATATCTGTTGCCTACTGGACTGCGTCATCTGCAATTGCGAGTCGGTCTGAATTGTGAGCCCTACTCACCGCAGTGGAGGCAGGAGGCAGCGGTGAGGAAGGGCCCACAGGCATGTGTTTTTGACTTGAGCAATGTCTGTTGCCTACTGGACTGCGTCATCTGCAATCTCGACTCCATCTGAATTGTGAGTCCTACTGACCGCAGTGTAGGCCGGAGGCAGCGGTCAGGAAGGGCCCACAGCCACGTGTTGTTGACTTGAGCAATGTCTCTTGCCTACTGGACTGCGTCATCTGCAATTGCGACTCGATCTGAATTGTGAGCCTTGCTGTCCGCAGTGTATATCGAAGGCAGTAGTTTGTACAGACATAAGTCCGCGGTGCTGTGCCGCAGGGGGACTGTGTGGCGGAAGCCAGCGATCGGCTGAGGAGGCTGACGGTCACGTTGGCGGCCTCGTGGCAGGGTGAGGGGCGCCGCCCTGGCAGACGCTTTGGCCTTCCCACAAGTGAACCACGCCCAGAGCTCCGGCCTATTTATTCACACTCCTACGCTGAAGTGGCGTACGTCGGACCAGCCCACTCCGGTTACGCTTATGCTTACAGGGGGGGACGACACAGCTACATGACTGAGATCTTCCCTAGTGTTTGACGTAACATGATTGGGTCCACTGTCCACAACACTACAAGCACCAGTAGTATTTGTGCTCATGGAGAGGTGTGTGTTCTGCATACTGAGATGTGTCCAGCACATCACCGCTACACTTTGCATTGTGTGCATTGTTAAACATGGGTGAATTGCTTCCTTCACATATAGTTTGTTCACATCTGTCCCAATATTCAGCTATTGTGTGGGTGAGGGGCCATGCTGTTTTCGGAAAGTTCGCTGTCTTGTTCTGCGCTGCCTCGGTGGTAGAGGGGGGTCCTGGGGGTGGTGGTGGGTGTTGTGGCGTTCTTGGGTGTTGGAGCTGCTTGATCAGTAGGTCTATGGCATGTGTTGGTCTTCAGATGTGGCTCTGGGCTGGGCTCCCTTTCATACTGTATGTAGTTGTTTCATATTTAAAAAACAAGAAGACATTATATAGTTTAAATAACAAATAAAAAAATTACAGTAGGGAGAGGGGTGGTACGGGGGGGGGAGGTCCTGAGGGTTGTGGCAGTGGGTGTTGTGTCCTTCTTGGGTGACGGAAAAAACTATAGGTTAAATGAACATTATAATTAGAAGTTAGCATTAAAAAAACATTGAAATTCACTGAAAAAACCATAGGTTTCAGCGACGTTATAGATAGAAATTAGTATTTAAAAACCTTTGAAATTCCCTGAAAAACCATAGGTTTCAGGCACGCTGTAGTTAGAAATTGGCATTTAAAAAACCTTTGAAATTCACTGAAAAAACCATAGGTTTCAGGCACGTTATAGTTAGAAATTAGCATTTAAAAACCTTAGAAATTCACTGAAAAAACCATAGGTTTCAGGGACGTTATAGTTAGTTGGACATTTCACTCATACAAAACCATAGAAATTCCACCGTTATAGTTTGTTCAGCTAACTATAACTCGCGCCCCGCAATGCACTGCTGATGACGTCACATATTACATCATTCATGACATGGTCAGTGACATCACTGATGACATCTCAAATGACATCACTGATGACATCACTGATGACATCATCCATGTGACAATCTGATGCACCTCCTCACACACTAATATAATCTTTGATACACTCACTGTAAAATACAGACTACCATTTTCGATACCATTGACACACTAATACCAGTTACTACATACCCACTCAGTGATTCCTAGGTCTACACACATATCTACCCATTCACCCATACAATAAGTCTTACATGCAGTCACTGATCAATAGAACACTATCAAATGCACTCATACACCTATATAGACATTGACACACCAGCACTCATCCTTGTCAGTTATGTACTCATCCTAGTCACTCATGCAAAGAATCAATCACAGTTCTATTTACTCACCTACACAGTTATACACACACCACCTCATTTATTCATACAGATAGTCTCTTATATAATCACTAATACAAGAATACACTCATACATACAGCCACTCTCACAATCACTGACTCTCACGTATAGTCATTTCTATACACCAACTCTCACATACACTGCCTTTTATATATGTACTTAGCTGGACATGTGCACTGAGACATCGATTCACTCACCAAGACACCCATACACACACTTACCCACCCATACAACTGTTTCCACATGCACTCTTAAACTCATACACCCTGTCAATCAACCACTCACACATCTATGCACAGAGTCACACACACCCCACCCAACCACACACACACTCAGTCTCCTATACAAATACGCAGGCAACTAATCAATAACCCATATAGACATTCATGTAGCTACTGGCCAACCGATGCAGCAGCTTACACAACAACAGACAGAGTGATACAGACATTCACACACTTTAGACACTAACCCATGTATTCAGTAAGATACATTTAATCATTCACTTAAACAGTCAGTCACACACCTACTAAATCCTCCATCCAGACACTTATACATCCATTCATTCTTCAATACAGCTTGGTATATATATATAATACATATTTAAATTTTAAAGAAAACCACATTCACTGGATGATGTCATCAGTGATGTCATTTGAGATGTCATCAGTGATGTCATTAGTGATGTCACTGACCATGTCATGAATGATGTAATATGTGACATCATCAGCAGTGCATTGCGGGGCGCGAGTTATAGTTAGCTGAACTAACTATAACGGTGGAATTTCTATGGTTTTATATGAGTGAAATGTCCAACTAACTATAACGTCCCTGAAACCTATGGTTTTTTCAGTGAATATATATATATATATATATTATCTACTGGCGGTCGCCAGTAGATAGTTATAGTTAGGACCTATTTTCCATAGAAAATTCACAACATTCTATTTCCAATAACTTTGGCGACGGTTGACGAATCTTCGCGAAATTTTCAAAACTTATGGCCCGCTCCGGTCCGCTCCTATCCTGAAAGTTTCGGGGTAATTCGGCAAGTGGGGGCCAAAAAAAAAGGGGGTCCCAAAACGTGTTTTCCCCATGCAATTTTCCATAGGAAACTTTAGACACGGCTACAGCCCGAACTGCTGAACGGAATTACACCAAATTTGGCAAAGAGGTAGTTCTTGGTTCAGAAAGAACCCTTTTGTTAAATGGTGTAAATCCATTCAGTAGTTGCTGAGAAAATCAAAAGTAAAATCACATATATATCTGGGCGGAGCCTAACCACACATGTCATCGTGAGATCTGATTGGCTGTCAGCACTTCATCCTGGAATTGCTGGCAGCCATCTTGGGACCAATATAAATGATAGTACCCCATTGAAATGCATTGTAGTGAATCAAAGATTTTGAGGGTTACCAAAAGGAGAACTATAAAGGGTGATAACAGACTTTAGTTACATTAGAATTCATTTGTTGATGGTACCATACTAATTTCAGGAATTGTGGTGTGTTCTAAGGTGATTTTACCCTGTGAAAAAAACCTTCTGCTGGGATATCATGAATCATGTTTGAGAGAAAACTATTTTCACATGCTTGTCCCATAGAGTTTTGGAAGCTGCTCCAGAAGCTAAAATGAGAGCATATTTTCTGTAAATTCACATTATCTTTCTCAGTCATGTGAGAATGAAGTCTGACATTCTCAGTAAAACATGTACATCCAACAAGGGCAGAGCTGTCAGTTGATTCCTTTGTGTTCTACTGCAGCTTCCCAGAGTGTTCTAAAGAACAACTAGAGTGCTAACAGCCTTACTTATGACAAAAGTATGGCACACCTGAAGCCATCTTGATTGGAATAAACTGGTAACACTTAAAACATTTAATTTAAAAAGGAACAAAATGATGGGATTCATTTTGTCATAGAAATTATGGTTAATGCTATAGAAAGAAAAATTAGAACATGTTTCAAGTGAGATCTCAAATATCTTCCTGTTATATTTCAACAGGAGCAGCCTGTCAGTTCATGCCTTTGTGTTCTACTGCAGCTTCCCAGAGTGTTCTAAAGAACAACTAGAGTGCTAACAAACTTACTTATGACAAAAGTATGGCACACCTGAAGCCATCTTGATTGGAATAAACTGGTAACACTTAAAACATTTAATTTAAAAAGGAACAAAATGATGGGATTCATTTTGTCATAGAAATTATGGTTAGTGCTATAGAAAGAAAAATTAGGACATGTTTCAAGTGAGATCTCAAATATCTTTCCGTTATATTTCAACAGGAGCAGCCTGTCAGTTCATGCCTTTGTGTTCTACTGCAGCTTCCCAGAGTGTTCTAAAGAACAACTAGAGTGCTAAAAAACTTACTTATGACAAAAGTATGGCACACCTGAAGCCATCTTGATTGGAATAAACTGGTAACACTTAAAACATTTAATTTAAAAAGGAACAAAATGATGGGGTTCATTTTGTCATAGAAATTATGGGTAGTGCTGTAGAAAGAAAAATTAGGACATGTTTCAAGTGTGATCTCAAATATCTTCCTGTTTTATTTCAACAGGAGCAGCCTGCCAGTTGATGCCTTTGTGTTCTACTGCAGCTTCCCAGAGTGTTCTAAAGAACAACTAGAGCACTAACAGCCTTACTTATGACAAAAGTATGGCACACCTGAAGCCATCTTGATTGGAATTGTAGGAGAGTAGGATCTGCTTCACATGGGTACCCCCACTTTTTGCTGATGCTTCACTGTTTTTCGACCTTAGTCTGGCTGGGGCCCTGCTAATCAGAACCCCAGCCTAGCTGCTTCCTCTCAAAAATGGTTTCCATGTGCCTTAGGCACATCACTGATTGGAATCTGGAGTGCCCTTATAAGTCCCTAGTATATGGTATACTATGTACCAAGGGCATAGGTACCTCAGAGGCCTACCAGGGGCTGCAGCATGTATTATGCCACCCCTGGAAGGCCATCCAAACTGACACCACAGGTCTGCTACTGCAGCCTGGGTAAGGTGGTGCATGCACCCCTTACTGTGATATAGGTTACCTATATCACTAAATACATACACACATATAAACCTATAAGTCACTCCTATGGCAGGCCTTATCAATCCTGAAGGCAGAGTGCGTGGTTCCTATGTGAGAGGGTGCCCCTGCATGAGCAGGGCCCCTCTGCAGCATTCGGAGACCCTTCTCTGATGCTGTTTGTAGTGCAGCCTGACCATATACTCTTAAGCGCATTATAACCTCGCGTTAAATGCTAACTTTGGAATGGCTGCACCTAAACATGTCGTGTTTGGTGTCAAACATCTTGGAATACTACCCCCCGCCAATTCTGGCGGCGGCGGTAGCATTCCACCCTTCTAGAGGGAGAGACTTGTTAACCCTGGCCTGGCCGGTAACTTCTTTCTAAAGCCCTGGCATCACAAAATGGATGCTGCTGCCACAGACACAAGTCTGGCCTCCTGCTGCTGGATGAAACTCCGGCAGGGGAGGCCTGGACAATAGGTTTCCTGTCCCAGGGAGGTGTGACCACCTCCCCAGACAGGATAATGTGTATTGGGGCTGGGCGGGAGCACTTTCGGGTGCTTTGAAGTCCTGCACTGGGGGCACACTTGGTGTCCCTGTGCATACCCCAGTTCAAACCGGATCAGGGGCTTGCAGCCCCTGCTTTGGCGCGAACTGGACAAAGGGAAAGGGGTGTAGCCACCCCTCTGCCCTGACCCACCCATAGGTGGGGCCACAGAGTAGTCCAACCCCTAAACTTAGTATAAGTATAGGAACCCAGTCCTTAGGACTTTAGATTATCCCTGGACGAAACTCTGAAACAGAATCCTGGACCTTCGACGCTCTACTCAAGACTAGAGGACAGAAGAATCTCCCTTGGGGTCAAGGAGTGACTCCCTGCTTGGCAGGCACCAAAGAAGCAATTGTCCGGTCTGCATCGCCTAAGCTCCCGTCGGACGCCGAAGTCTTTGCATCACCAGAGGTGGATTTCCAGACTTCCCGAGGCTGCCCTGAGTCCCCAGCAAAGCTGAGGCCCGTAGCTGTCGTGGGTAAGGTGGAACCGTGACCCCTGGACACTGCACGCATTTGCTAGTGCATCCTCTTCTGGGTATCCCACGAAGTCGTGCTTTGGGCTCCGAGTAGCCCTAGCCTCCAGCACCAACTGCACCGAAGATCACTGGCCTCCACTCCACGAGTATCCTGTGAGCCAGCTCCACGTGTGACGTCTTGAGGCTCCTTTGCGGTCACTAGCCCATTGGCTAGTAGCCCTTCACAAAGGCCAATCCAATTCTTCTTGGGCTCCCTGGTTGCTCCAAGCTTGCCCTCACTTACCCTTGCTGGGTGAGTTCCTCAGACCTTGCTGGTCTGCATCATCGTCATTCTTTACTTTCATCGAGACTTGCCATTGCCAAGGCTTGTTGGGTCCAATCTGGTCGCCGACACCTCAGCACTCAACAGACATTGTGTACCAGCCTGAATCCTTCTCCTGGTCACCGAAAACGCCTCTTGGACCTCGTGGCTGAAGAGTCAAGACGACTGTCAACCTACCTGAAGCACTCGACATCGGTGGGCATCCGCTCATCGCCTTCCTGGTCACTGGCTAGTGACCCAGACTCTGTCCCCTCTGCTTTCAGGTTCTTCAGATCTCCGATCCACTCTTGGATCCACCCGGACACTTTCCACTTGGTCGCCAGCAGCACTTTGCAGCAGATCGCCATTCAAATCGACGACGAAACCCGACCCCGAAAGGCACCTATGCACCCGGCTTCCCTGGGTGAGGTAACACGAGTACTCCGGTGCTCCCATGGGTAGAGACTCTAGAACGACCTAGTTCTCAAAGGGTTTGCTCCAAGTCCTCCTTTATGTGTCCCTTTTCTTTAATTTCCTGATCGCGACTTTCTCCATAGAAGTTAACGGCGTATCGCGGTTGTGTATTTACACTGCACGCGTCCCCGTGGGTCCCCTGTGTCACTACCTTGGGTGGTTCCTTGTGGTCCAAGCACTTCTAGAGGCTCTAGGCCTAGTGTCTAGTTCAGTCATGGTTCTTATACCACTTTATTGGTATATGGTTTGGTACGCCCCTAGGGCCCAAACGTGTATTTGTGCTATTACTGTGTTTAAATAACTTATAACTTGTGTACTTCGAACTCTAGCCTCATAAAGAGACTAGAGGGGTGTGTTTAGCAATAAATACATATATTTTGAATATATACCTGGTGTGGTGCTCTTTCATTTGGTCACTCAAGAGATTATAGACTGGTAAAACAAGCTGCTTTACATTCCTTCAAGACTTAGCCTGAAGGCTGCTCTCCATAGCTACCACTAGGATAGCTTTCAATAAGGCTGTCTTTAACCTATCTCCAATAAGGGGTTGTTTGGACTGGTGCAAGGTGCCCACTATAATTAGTGGACAGCATATGCCAGGCCAACTTCTCACATTGGTGTGCAGCGTGTGGGATTCCAGCTTGCTATTGTTTTACCAGATAATCTCAATTGAATTGATCAACTGAAAACCACTAAAGGTACCTAAGGTACATATAATTTAAGCTTAGAATACAGTAAGTTCTACTGAACTTAGAGTTGTGTGTTAAGGGATAGCACACCCTTTCTACAACTCAAGAGAGTTTAGTAGGCCACACTAGAGTAGGTAGTGCATACACCACACCTCACTAGTGATGTCTTCAAAGCCAGGACCCAGTGAGTCCTTGCCAGAAGCCCATGGGCTTATCCCCTCAAAGTATGATACACTCCCATTCTTGGAATTGAGAGCATTATGTAACTTGAGGAAACTGAAGACAGGACAAAGTCCCACCACCCAACATCTTAGAGAGATGTTGGAGGCTTATGATCTCAGCAGGCCCTTAGGGACTGAAGGGGTAGGAGCAGAGGGTGGGGCAGAAGATGAGGATGGGGCCAGGGGTAGCAGTACCCCCAGCCCCCTCTGGAACTGACCAGGAGGGTGACAATGACCCTGACCTGGATAACCCAATCCCTCCTGTGGAAGATGAAGAGGAAGATCAGAATGATCCCCACTTTGTCCCCCAGGAAGGATGATGAGTGTGCCCAGAAGGTCTAGGTCTCCTTCTCAGGAGTCTAACCACTCTGGCACCTCAATAGGGACCTCTGTCTCATCTCATAGGAGGGAATCCTCTCATGAGAGAAGAAAGAGGCTGGTTCAATATGAGGAAGCTCAGCTTGAACTCAGAAAACAGCAACTGGCTATAGACAGGGAGTCCCTAGATCTCTACAAAGAGAGAAGAAAGTTGGGACTAGAGTCCCATGGTGGCAGCCATGTCCCTAGAGATAGGGAAAGGTCTTATGACCATAGGAACCTGAGCAAGATTGTCCTTCCCTACCAGAGTGGGGATGACATCCACAAATGGATAACTGCTCTAGAGAGGACCTGTAAAGTACAGAAGGTCCCTCAAGAGCAGTGGGCAGCAATCTTGTGGCTCTCCTTTGCAGACAAAGGTAGAGACAAGCTCCTCACTGTAAGAGAGGAGGATGCTGATAATTACAAGGTCTTGAAGAGTGCTCTTATTGATGGGTTTGGCCTAACAACTGAACAATACAGGTTGAAGTTGAGAGATACCCAAAAAGCACAGACTCAAGACTAGGTAGACTATGTGGATTGTTCTGCTAAGGCTCTGGAAGGCTGGTTGATGGGCAGTAAGGTGTGTGACTTCTCAGGATTGTACAATCTGATAATGAGGGAGCAGATTCTTAATAACTGTCAAAATCAGCTGTTGCATCAGTACCTGGTGGACTCTGATCTGACCTCTCCCCAAGAATTGGGAAAGAAGGCAGACAAATGGGTCAGAACCAGGGTGAGGCAGAAGGTACAGAACCAAGGTGGTGACCCTAAGAAGCAAGATGCTAAGAACTCTGAAAAGGGTGGGGAGAAGGGTAAAGATCAAAAGTCTTCACAATGCCCCCAAAAATCTTCTTCAGGTGGGGATTCACAGTCTACAAAAGGGAAAGGCCAAAGAAAACCATGGTGCAAGGTCTGTAAGCAAAAGACCCACTGGACCAGTGATTGCACCAAGTCCAAAGACTCAAGTCCAGCACCCACCAATGCCCCTAAGGCACCTGTTCCCCTAGTACAGTTACAGTTGGTGGGAGTGCTCCAGCCAAGGGTTTAGTAGGGTTCACCCTGGGTACTGAGTTGGGCTCTGACCTAGTCAGAGAACTCACTCAGGCTGTGTTAGTCTGTGATGGAGGCATGGATGTGACCTCCTCTGTGAGTCCCAGTAATCTGGGCAAGTACAGACAACAGCCTTTAATCAATGGACGGGAGGCTTTGGCATTTAGGGACACAGGGGCAAGTGTCACCATGGTGACACAAGACCTTGTGAATCCTGGGCAAGTTATACTTGGTGAGATGTACCAAGTGACCAATGCTAGCAACGTCAGAACAGACCATACTCTGGCAGTTTTTAACTTCTCCTGGGGAGGGGTAACTGGCCTTAAGAAGGTTGTGGTGAGTGCAAACCTACCAGTCGAATGCTTGCTTGGCAATGACTTAGAAACTTCAGCTTGGGCAGAAGTGGAGCTCAGGACCCATGCAGAAATGCTGGGGATCCCTGCAGATGTGTTTGCTGTGACCAGGTCACAAGCCAAAATGTCTAGCACTGAACAGGCCTTGGATTCTGGAATAATGGACCAAGTGCCTTCCAAGAGGAGGAGTAGTAGGGTAAAGGCAGTGCCTTCCCCCTTGGCTCAGAAGGAAGATCACTCCCTTGAGGGGGATGATCTCAGTCCTGAGTAAGGAACTGTCCCAGAGGAGCTTGAACCTGACCAGGTTGAGTTCTTGGGGACAGGAGGAGCTTCCAGGGCAGATCTGAGCCAGGAGCAGCAGAGCTGCCCCTCTCTTGAACCCCTCAGACAGCAAGCTGCTGCTGAGGCTGCTGGGAAAGCTAGTGGTCCCCATACAGTGTATTGGGATGATGGACTCCTGTACTCAGAGTGTAGAGACCCCAAGCCTGGTGCTACCAGGAGGTTGGTTATACCTCTAAAGTTCAGGGGCTTCCTATTGACCCTAGCCCATGATATTCCCTTGGCAGGTCACCTGGGCCAGAACAAGACTTGGGACAGAATTTTCCCTCACTTTCACTGGCCCCACATGTCTGAAGACACCAAGGAGTTTTGTCGCTCCTGTGTAACCTGCCAGGCCAGTGGCAAGGCAGGTGGCACTACAAAGGCCCCCCTGATACCACTACCTGTGGTGGGGGTGCCCTTTGAAAGGGTGGGGATTGACATTGTTGGTCCCATGGATCCCCAAACAGCATCTGGGCACAGGTTTATCCTGGTGGTAGTGGATCATGCTGTGAGAAGTTGGCCTGGTATATGCTGTCCACTAATTATAGTGGGCACCTTGCACCAGTCCAAACAACCCCTTATTGGAGATAGGTTAAAGACAACCTTATTGAAAGCTATCCTAGTGGTAGCTATGGAGAGCAGCCTTCAGGCTAAGTCTTGAAGGAATGTAAAGCAGCTTGTTTTACCAGCATATAATCTCTTGAGTGACCAAATGAAAGAGCACCACACCTCTTTATGAGGCTAGAGTTCGAAGTACATAAGTTAGAAGTTATTTAAACACAGTAATAGCACAAATACACGTTTGGGCCCTAGGGGCGTACCAAACCATATACCAATAAAGTGGTATAAGAACCACGACTGAACTAGACACTAGGCCTAGAGCCTCTAGAAGTGCTTGGACCACAAGGAACCACCCAAGGTAGTGACACAGGGGACCCACGGGGACGCGTGCAGTGTAAATACACAACCGCGATACGCCGTTGACTTCTATGGAGAAAGTTGCGATCAGGAAATTAAAGAAAAGGGACACTTAAAGGAGGACTTGGAGCAAACCCTTTGAGAACTAGTACTTTGAAGAGTCTCTACCCACGGGAGCACCGGAGTACTCGTGTTACCTCACCCAGGGAAGCCGGGTGCATAGGTGCCTTTCGGGGTCGGGTTTCGTCGTCGATTTGAATGGCGATCTGCTGCAAAGTGCTGCTGGCGACCAAGTGGAAAGTGTCCAGGTGGATCCAAGAGTGGATCGGAGATCTGAAGAACCTGAAAGCAGAGAGGACAGAGTCTGGGTCACTAGCCAGTGACCAGGAAGGCGATGGACAGATGCCCACAGATGTCGAGTGCTTCAGGTGCGTTGACGGTCATCTTGACTCTTCAGCCACGAGGTCCAGGAGGCATTGTCGGTGACCAGGAGCAGGATTCGGGCTGGTACATAATTTCTGTCGAGTGCTGAGGTGTCGGCGACCGGATTGGACCCAACAAGCCTTGGCAACGGCAAGTCTCAATGAAGATGTAGATCGTCGATGGTGCAGACCAGAAAAATCTGGGGAACTCACCCAGTGAAGGTAAGTGAGGGCAGGCCTGGAGCAACCAGGATGCCCAAGAAGAAAAAGATTGGCCTTCGTTAAGGGCTACTAGCCAACGGGCTAGCGACCGCGAAGGAGCCTCGAGACGTCGCACGTGGATCTGGCTCACAGGACACTCGTGGAGTGGAGGCCAGTGATCTTCAGTGCAGTTGGTGCTGGAGGCTAGGGCTACTCGGAGCCCAAAGCACGACTTCGTGGAAGACCCAGAAGAGGATGCACTTGCAAATGTGCTCGGTGTCCAGGGGTCACGGTCTCACGTCACCCATGATAGCTACGGGCCTCAGCTTTGCTGGGGACTCAGGGTAGCCTCGGGAAAGTCTGAGAATCCACCTCTGGTGATGCGAAGACTTCGGCGTCCGACGGGAGCTTCAGAAATGCAGACCGGACAGATGCGTCTTTGGTGCCTGCCAAGCAGGGGAGTCACTCCTTGACCCCAAGGGAGATTCTTCTGTCCTAAGGACTGGGTTCCTATACTTATACCAAGTTTAGGGGTTGGACTACTCTGTGGCCCCACCTATGGGTGGGTCAGGGCAGAGGGTGGCTACACCCCTTTCCTTTGTCCAGTTCACGCCAAAGCAGGGGCTGCAAGCCCCTGATCCGGTTTGAACTGGGGTATGCACAGGGACACCAAATGTGCCCCCAGTGCAGGACTTCAAAGCACCCGAAAGTGCTCCCGCCCAGCCCCAATACACATTATCCTGTCTGGGGAGGTGGTCACACCTCCCTGGGACAGGAAACCTATTGTCCAGGCCTCCCCTGCCGGAGTTTCGTCCAGCAGCAGGAGGCCAGACTCGTGTCTGTGGCAGCAGCATCCATTTTGTGATGCCAGGGCTTTGGAAAGAAGTTACCGGGCTAGCCAGAGTTAACATGTCTTTCCCTCTAGAAGGGTGGAATGCTACCCCCGCTGCCAGAATTGGCGGGGGGGTAGTATTCCAAGATGTTTGACACCAAACACGACATGTTTAGGTGCAGCCATTCCAAAGTTAGCATTTAACGCGAGGTTATAATGCGCTTAAGAGTATATGGTCAGGCTGCACTACAAACAGCATCAGAGAAGGGTCTCCGAACACTGCAGAGGGGCCCTGCTCATGCAGGGGCACCCTCTCACATAGGAACCATGCACTCTGCCTTTAGGATTGATAAGGCCTGCCTTAGGAGTGACTTATAGGTTTATATGTGTGTATGTATTTAGTGATATAGGTAACCTATATCACAGTAAGGAGTGCATGCACCACCTTACCCAGGCTGCAGTAGCAGACCTGTGGTGTCAGTTTGGATGGCCTTCCAGGGGTGGCATAATACATGCTGCAGCCCCTGGTAGGCCTCTGAGGTACCTATGCCCTTGGTACATAGTATACCATATACTAGGGACTTATAAGGGCACTCCAGATTCCAATCAGTGATGTGCCTAAGGCACATGGAAACCATTTTAGAGAGGAAGCAGCTAGGCTGGGGTTCTGATTAGCAGGGCCCCAGCCAGACTAATGTCGAAAAACAGTGAAGCATCAGCAAAAAGTGGGGGTACCCATGTGAAGCAGATCCTACTCTCCTACACAACCCCCCAAACGTAGGGACATTAAACTAACCTTGCCCAGTTAAGTCTTCATGTTCTAAGTGGAAGTACCAAGAGAGTCCATCTGCATTGGCATGGTTACTCCCAGGTCTATGTTCCACTGTAAAGTCCATCCCCTGTAGGGAAATGGACCACCTAAGCAGTTTGGGGTTTTCACCCATCATTTGTTTTAGCCATAAGAGGGGCTTATGGTCTGTCTGAACCAGGAAGTGTGTACCAAACAAGTATGGCCTCAACTTCTTCAGAGCCCAGACCACAGCAAAGGCCTCCCTCTCTATGGCTGACCAACGTTTCTCTCTAGGGGTCAGCCTTCTGCTAATGAAAGCTACTGGCTGATCCTGACCTTCTTCATTCAATTGTGACAGTACAGCCCCTACCCCCAATTCAGATGCATCAGTTTGAACAATGAACTTCTTGGAGTAATCAGGACTCTGTAGAATGGGAGCAGTGCACATGGCCTGCTTCAGGTCATCAAATGCCTTTTGACAGCTAACTGTCCACTGAACCTTTTTGGGCATTTTCTTAGAAGTTAAGTAATTCAGGGGTGTCACTATTGATCCATACCCCTTGACAAATCTCCTATAGTACCCAGTCAGGCCTAAGAAGGCTCTCACCTGAGTCTGGGTAGTGGGATCAGTCCAGTCCATGATAGTCTGGATCTTGCTCTGCAAAGGTTGAACCTGGCCTCCACCCACAAGGTGGCCCAGGTACACAACCTGACTCTGCCCTATCTGGCACTTAGTGGCCTTGATAGTCAGGCCTGCCTTTTGCAGGGCCTGTAAAACATTCCTGAGGTGGACCAGGTGATCCTCCCAGGTGGAGCTAAAGACAGCAATATCATCTAGATATGCTGCACTATAGGCTTCCAGACCTGTGAGAACTGTATTCACCAACCTCTGGAAAGTGGCAGGGTGCATTCTTCAGACCAAAGGGCATCACCACAAATTGATAATGCCCACTAGGGGTTGAGAATGCTGTTTTGGGCTTTGCAGTATCAGCTAGTCTGATCTGCCAGTAGCCAGCTGTCAAGTCAAATGTGCTGAGATATTTGGCTGAGGCCAAAGTATCTATGAGCTCATCTGCCCTTGGTATTGGATGGGCATCAGTCCTAGTGACTGCATTGAGACCCCTGTAGTCCACACAAAACCTCATCTCTCTTTTTCCACCACTGGTGTGAGGTTTTGGCACAAGGACCACTGGACTAGCCCAAGGGCTACCTGAGGGTTCAATAACTCCCAACTCCAACATTTTCTGGACTTCAGTCCTGATACAGTCCCTGACATGGTCAGGTTGCCTATAAATCTTATTTTTAATAGGCAGACTGTCCCCAGTGTCCACTTCATGAGTGCACCAGGTGGTCTGACTGGGTGTCAGTGAAAACATGTGTCTAAACTGATTGAGCACCTGTCTACAATCAGTTTGTTGCTGGGTAGTGAGGCTGCCTGCCAAGGCTACACCATCTACTGACCCATCGTCAGGGTTCTGTGAGAGCAGGTCAGGGAGTGGGTCACTCTCTTCCTCCTGCCCTTCATCAGTAGCCATGAGCAAGCCCATGTCTACCCTGTCCACATACGTGAAGGATCTGCTTCACATGGGTACCCCCACTTTTTGCTGATGCTTCACTGTTTTTCGACCTTAGTCTGGCTGGGGCCCTGCTAATCAGAACCCCAGCCTAGCTGCTTCCTCTCTAAAATGGTTTCCATGGGCCTTAGGCACATCACTGATTGGAATCTGGAGTGCCCTTATAAGTCCCTAGTATATGGTATACTATGTACCAAGGGCATAGGTACCTCAGAGGCCTACCAGGGGCTGCAGCATGTATTATGCCACCCCTGGAAGGCCATCCAAACTGACACCACAGGTCTGCTACTGCAGCCTGGGTAAGGTGGTGCATGCACCCCTTACTGTGATATAGGTTACCTATATCACTAAATACATACACACATATAAACCTATAAGTCACTCCTATGGCAGGCCTTATCAATCCTGAAGGCAGAGTGCGTGGTTCCTATGTGAGAGGGTGCCCCTGCATGAGCAGGGCCCCTCTGCAGCATTCGGAGACCCTTCTCTGATGCTGTTTGTAGTGCAACCTGACCATATACTCTTAAGCGCATTATAACCTCGCGTTAAATGCTAACTTTGGAATGGCTGCACCTAAACATGTTGTGTTTGGTGTCAAACATCTTGGAATACTACCCCCCGCCAATTCTGGCGGCGGGGTAGCATTCCACCCTTCTAGAGGGAGAGACATGTTAACCCTGGCCTGGCCGGTAACTTCTTTCTAAAGCCTGGCATCACAAAATGGATGCTGCTGCCACAGACACAAGTCTGGCCTCCTGCTGCTGGACGAAACTCCGGCAGGGGAGGCCTGGACAATAGGTTTCCTGTCCCAGGGAGGTGTGACCACCTCCCCAGACAGGATAATGTGTATTGGGGCTGGGCGGGAGCACTTTCGGGTGCTTTGAAGTCCTGCACTGGGGGCACACTTGGTGTCCCTGTGCATACCCCAGTTCAAACCGGATCAGGGGCTTGCAGCCCCTGCTTTGGTGCAAACTGGACAAAGGGAAAGGGGTGTAGCCACCCTCTGCCCTGACCCACCCATAGGTGGGGCCACAGAGTAGTCCAACCCTAAACTTAGTATAAGTATAGGAACCCAGTCCTTAGGACTTTAGATTATCCCTGGACGAAACTCTGAAACAGAATCCTGGACCTTCGACGCTCTACTCAAGACTAGAGGACAGAAGAATCTCCCTTGGGGTCAAGGAGTGACTCCCCTGCTTGGCAGGCCCCAAAGAAGCAATTGTCCGGTCTGCATTGCCTAAGCTCCCGTCGGACGCTGAAGTCTTTGCATCACCAGAGGTAGATTTCCAGACTTCCCCGAGGCTGCCCTGAGTCCCCAGCAAAGCTGAGGCCCATAGCTGTCGTGGGTAACGTGGAACCGTGACCCCTGGACACTGCACGCATTTGCTAGTGCATCCTCTTCTAGGTCTCCCACGAAGTCGTGCTTTGGGCTCCGAGTAGCCCTAGCCTCCAGCACCAACTGCACCGAAGATCACTGGCCTCCACTCCACAAGTGTCCTTTGAGCCAGCTCCACGTGCAACGTCTTGAGGCTCCTTCGCGGTCGCTAGCCCATTGGCTAGTAGCCCTTCACGAAGGCCAATCCTTTTCTTCTTGGGCTCCCTGGTTGCTTCAGGCTTGCCCTCACTTACCCTTGCTGGGTGAGTTCCTCAGACCTTGCTGGTCTGCATCATCGTCATTCTTTACTTTCATCGAGACTTGCCGTTGCCAAGGCTTGTTGGGTCCAATCCGGTCGCCGACACCTCAGCACTCGACAGACATCGTGTACCAGCCGGAATCCTGCTCCTGGTCACCGACAACGCCTCCTGGACCTCGTGGCTGAAGAGTCAAGATGACTGTCAACCTACCTGAAGCACTCGACATCGGTGGGCATCCGCTCATCGCCTTCCTGGTCACTGGCTAGTGACCCAGACTCTGTCCCCTCTGCTTTCAGGTTCTTCAGATCTCCGATCCACGCTTGGATCCACCCGGACACTTTCCACTTGGTCGCCAGCAGCACTTTGCAGCAGATCGCCATTAAAATCGACGACGAAACCCGACCCCGAAAGGCACCTATGCACCCGGCTTCCCTGGGTGAGGTAACACGAGTACTCCGGTGCTCCCGTGGGTAGAGACTCTAGAACGACCTAGTTCTCAAAGGGTTTGCTCCAAGTCCTCCTTTAAGTGTCCCTTTCTTTAATTTCCTGATCGTGACTTTCTCCATAGAAGTTAACGGCGTATCGCGGTTGTGTATTTAAACTGCACGCGTCCCCCGTGGGTCCCCTGTGTCACTACCTTGGGTGGTTCCTTGTGGTCCAAGCACTTCTAGAGGCTCTAGGCCTAGTGTCTAGTTCAGTATTGGTTCTTATACCACTTTATTGGTATATGGTTTGGTACGCACCTAGGGCCCAAACGTGTATTTGTGCTATTACTGTGTTTAAATAACTTATAACTTGTGTACTTCGAACTCTAGCCTCATAAAGAGACTAGAGGGGTGTGTTTAGCAATAAATACATATATTTTGAATATATACCTGGTGTGGTGCTCTTTCATTTGGTCACTCAAGAGATTATAGACTGGTAAAACAAGCTGCTTTACATTCCTTCAAGACTTAGCCTGAAGGCTGCTCTCCATAGCTACCACTAGGATAGCTTTCAATAAGGTTGTCTTTAACCTATCTCCAATAAGGGGTTGTTTGGACTGGTGCAAGGTGCCCACTATAATTAGTGGACAGGATATGCCAGGCCAACTTCTCACAGGAATAAACTGTTAATACTTAAAACATTTAATTTAAAAAGGAACAAAATGAGGGGGTTCTTTTGAAATAGAATTATGGTTAGTGCGGCAGAAAGAAAAATGAGGGCATGTTTTAAGTGAGATCTCAAATCCTCTTCTATTTCATTAGAAAATTCTGACATGCAGACTGAAACAATCACTTTCAATACCAGCAGCAGACTTCCAGTTAACTCCTGGTGAGCAGTAGCTTTACTACTGTGATCTAATGAGCAACTACAGTGCTAACATTCTGAATTTATGGCAAATGTGAGACACATCTGAATGCCTTCTTGATGGAAACAAAGTAAAAACTGAAAGCATTTCCTACTGAGAAGACTGCAGTAAATGAGGAAATTAGGAAACTTCATAACAAAGAAGTCTTCCAAGATGGCCACCAGAGAAAAAAGAGCCCAAATGTAGCACAAATATTACCCAGATGTAGCCCACATATAGCCCAATGACAAAAGTGTGCAAAACACTTTTTATTTTTAGTTTTTTGTAGTTTTATGTAGTGCAGACTGGTCAGGTATTGGAGCGTTGCATCTTAAAACATGACCCCTACACTACAAAAATACCACTGCACTACCCTAAACCCTAAAACACTACCCCCAGCCTGACCCCCTACACTACACAAGCACCACTGCACTATCCTAAACCCTAAAACACTACCCCCAGAATGACCCCCTACACTACACAAACACCACTGCACTACCCTAAACCCTAAAACACTACCCCCAGCACGACGCCCTACACTACACAAGCACCACTGCACTACCCTAAACCCTAAAACACTACCCCCAGCACGACGCCCTACACTACACAAGCACCACTGCACTACCCTAAAACATGACCCCCTACACTACACAAACACCACTGCACTACCCTAAACCCTAAAACACTACCCCCAGCACGACCCCTACACTGCCCGAACACCACTGCACTGCCCTAAACCTTGAAACACCAGCCCCTGCACGACCCCTACTCTGTTCGAACACCACTGCACTGCCCTAAACCCTGAAACACCACCCCCAGCACGACCCCCTACACTGCCCAAACACCACTGCACTGCCCTAAACCCTGAAACACTACCCCCAGCAAGACCCCCTACACTGCCCGAACACCACTCCACTGCCCTAAACCCTGAAACATCACCCCCAGCAAGACCCCTACACTGCCCGAACACCACTGCCCTAAACCCTGAAACACCACCCCCAGCACGACCCCCTACACTGCCCGAACACCACTGCACTGCCCTAAACCCTGAAACACCACCCCCAGCACGACCCCTACACTGCCCGAACACGACTGCTCTGCCCAAAACCCTGAAACACCAGCCCAAGCATGACCCCCTACACTGCCCGAACACCACTGCACTGCCCTAAACCCTGAAACACCAGCCCCAGCACGACCCCTACACTGCCCGAACACCACTGCACTACCCTAAACCCAGAAACACCACCCCCAGCACGACCCCCTACACTGCCCGAACACCACTGCTCTGCCCAAAACCCTGAAACACCAGCCCCAGCACGACCCCCTACACTGCCCGAACACCACTGCACTGCCCTAAACCCTGAAACACCACCCCAGCACGACCCCTACACAGCCCGAATACCACTGCACTGCCCTAAACCCTGAAACACCACCCCCAGCACGACCGCCTACACTGCCGGAAAACCACTGCACTGCCCTACACCCTGAAACACCAGCCCCAGCACGACCCCCTACACTGCCCAAACACCACTGCACTGCCCTAAACCCTCAAACACCAGCCCCAGCGCGACCCCCTACACTGCCCGAATATCACTGCACTACCCTAAACCCGGAAACACCAGCCCCAGCAAGACCCCCTACACTGCCGGAACACCACTGCACTGCCCTAAACGCTGAAACACCAGCCCCAGCAAGACCCCCTACACTGCGCGAACACCATTGCACTGCCCTAAACCCTGAAACACCACCCCCAGCAAGACGCCCTACACTGCCCGAACACCACTGCACTAAACCCTGAAACACCACCACCAGCAAGACCACCTACACTGCCCGAACACCACTGCACTGCCATAAACCCTGAAACACCACCCCCAGCACGACACCCTATACTGCCCGAACACCACTGCACTGCCCTAAACCCTGAAACACCACCCCCAGCACGACCCCTACACTGCCCGAACACCACTGCACTGCCCTAAACCCTGAAACACCACCCCCTGCACGACCCCTACACTGCCCGAACACCACTGCACTGCCCTAAACCCTAAAACACTACCCCCAGCATGACCCCCTACACTGCCCGAACACCACTGCACAAAACCCTGACTCACCACCCCCCTGCATGACCCCCTACACTGTCCGAACACCACTGCACTGCCCTAAACCCTGAAACACCACCCCCAGCACGACCCCCTACACTGCCCGAACACCACTGCACTGCCCTAAACCCTGAAACACCACCCCCAGCATGACCCCCTACACTGCCCGAACACCACTGCTCTGCCCTAAACCATGAAACACCAGCCCCTGCACGACCCCCTACATTGCCTGAACACCACTGCACTGCCCTAAACCCTGAAACACCACCCCCAGCACGACCCCCTATACTGCCTGAACACCACTGCACTGCCCTAAACCCTGAAACACCACCCCCAGCAAGACCCCTACACTGCCCGAACACCACTGCACTGCCCTAAACCCTGAAACACCAGCCCCAGCACGACCCCCTACACTGCCTGAACACCACTGCACTACCCTAAACCCAGAAACACCACCCCCAGCACGACCCCTACACTGCCCGAACACCACTGCACTGCCCTAAACCCTGAAACACCAGCCCCAGCACGACCCCCTACACTGCCTGAACACCACTGCACTACCCTAAACCCAGAAACACCACCCCCAGCACGACCCCCTACACTGCCCGAGCACCACTGCACTGCCCTAAACCCTGAAACACCAGCCCCAGCACGACCCCCTACACTGCCTGAACACTACTGCACTGCCCTAAACCATGAAACACCATCCCCAGCACGACCCCCTACACTGCCCGAACACCACTGCACTGCCCTAAACCCTGAAAAACTTCCCCAGCAAGACCCCCTTCACTGCCCGAACACCACTGCACTGCCCTAAACCCTGAAACATCACCCCCAGCAAGACCCCTACACTGCCCGAACACCACTGCCCTAAACCCTGAAACACCACCCCCAGCAAGACCCCCTACACTGCCCGAACACCACTGCACTGCCCTAAACCCTGAAACACCAGCCCCAGCACGACCCCCTACACTGCCCGAACACCACTGCACTGCCCTAAACCCTGAAACACCACCCCAGCAAGACCACCTACACTGCCCGCACACCACTGCACTGCCATAAACCCTGAAACACCACCCCCAGCACGACCCCTACACTTACCAAACACCACTGCACTGCCCTAAACCCTGAAACACCACCCCTTCACGACCCCTACACTGCCCAAAGACCACTGCACTGCCCTAAACCCTGAAACACCACCCCCAGCACGACCCCTACACTGCCCAAACACCACTGCACTGCCCTAAACCCTGAAACACTACCCCCAGCAAGACCCCCTACACTGCCCGAACACCACTCCACTGCCCTAAACCCTGAAACATCACCCCCAGCAAGACCCCCTACACTGCCCGAACACCACTGCCCTAAACCCTGAAACACCACCCCCAGCAAGACCCCCTACACTGCCCGAACACCACTGCACTGCCCTAAACCCTGAAACACCACCCCCAGCACGACCCCCTACACTGCCCGAATACCACTGCTCTACCCAAAACCCTGAAACACCCGCCCAAGCACGACCCCCTACACTGCCCGAACACCACTGCACTGCCCTAAACCCTGAAACACCAGCCCCAGCACGACCCCCTATACTGCCCGAACACCACTGCACTACCCTAAACCCAGAAACACCACCCCCAGCACGACCCCCTACACTGCCTGGAAACCACTGCACTGCCCTAAACCCTGAAACACCAGCCCCAGCACGACCCCCTACACTGCCCGAACACCACTGCACTGCCCTAAACCCTGAAACACTCCCCCAGCAAGACCCCCTATACTGCCCGAACACCACTGCACTCCCTAAACCCTGAAACATCACCCCCAGCAAGACCCCCTACACTGCCCGAACACCACTGCCCTAAACCGTGAAACACCACCCCCAGCAAGACCCCCTACACTGCCCGAACACCACTGCACTGCCCTAAACCCTGAAACACCAGCCCCAGCATGACCCCCTACGTTGCCCGAACACCACTGCACTGCCCTAAACCCTGAAACACCACCCCTGCATGACCCACTACACTGCCCGAACACCACTGCACTGCCCTAAACCCTGAAACACCACCCCCAGCACGACCCCCTACACTGCCCGAACACCACTGCACTGCCCTAAACCCTGAAACACCACCCCTGCACGACCCCTACACTGCCCGAACACTACTGCACTGCCCTAAACCCTGAAACACTACCCCCAGCACGACCCCTACACTGCCGGAAAACCACTGCACTGCCCTAAACCCTGAAACACCAGCCCCAGCACGACCCCCTACACTGCCCGAACACCACTGCACTGCCCTAAACCCTCAAACACCAGCCCCAGCATGACCCACTACACTGCCCGAAAACCACTGCACTACCCTAAACCCTGAAACACCAGCCCCAGCAAGACCCCCTACACTGCCCGAACACCACTGCACTGCCCTAAACCCTGAAACACCACCCCAGCAAGACCACCTACACTGCCCGCACACCACTGCACTGCCATAAACCCTGAAACACCACCCCCAGCACGACACCCTACACTGCCCGAACACCACTGCACTGCCCTAAACCCTGAAACACCACCCCCAGCATGACCCCTACACTGCCCGAACACCACTGCACTGCCCTAAACCCTGAAACACCACCCCCCTGCACGACCCCCTACACTGCCCGAACACCACTGCACTGCCCTAAACCCTAAAAGACTACCCCCAGCATGACCCCCTACACTGCCCGAACACCACTGCACTGCCCGAAACCCTGACTCACCACCCCCCTGCATGACCCCCTACACTGCCCGAACACCACTGCACTGCCCTAAACCCTGAAACACCACCCCCAGCACGACCCCCTACACTGCCCGAAAACCACTGCACTGCCCTAAACCCTGAAACACCACCCCCAGCACGACCCCCTACACTGCCCGAACACCACTGCTCTGCCCTAAACCATGAAACACCAGCCCCTGCACGACCCCTACATTGCCCGAACACCACTGCACTGCCCTAAACCCTGAAACACCACCCCCAGCACGACCCCTACACTGCCTGAACACCACTGCCCTAAACCCTGAAACACCACCCCAGCAAGACCCCCTACACTGCCCAAACACCACTGCACTGCCCTAAACCCTGAAACACCACCTCCAGCACAACCCCCTACACTGCCTGAACACCATTGCTCTGCCCTAAACCCTGAAACACTGCCCCCAGCAAGACCCCTACACTGCCCAAACACCACTGCACTGCCCTAAACCCTGAAACATCACCCCCAGCAAGCCCCCTATACTGCCCGAACACCACTGCCCTAAACCCTGAAACACCACCCCCAGCACGACCCCCTACACTGCCCGAACACCACTGCACTGCCCTAAACCCTGAAACACCAGCCCCAGCACGACCCCCTACACTGCCTGAACACCACTGCACTACCCTAAACCCAGAAACACCACCCCCAGCACGACCCCTACACTGCCTGAACACCACTGCACTGCCCTAAACCCTGAAACACCAGCCCCAGCACGACCCCTACACTGCCTGAACACCACTGCACTACCCTAAACCCAGAAACACCACCCCTAGCACGACCCCCTACACTGCCCGAGCACCACTGCACTGCCCTAAACCCTGAAACACCAGCCCCAGCACGACCCCCTACACTGCCTGAACACTACTGCACTGCCCTAAACCATGAAACACCATCCCCAGCATGACCCACCAACACTGCACAAACACCACTGCACTGCCCTAAACCCTGAAAAACTTCCCCCAGCAAGACCCCCTACACTGCCCGAACACCACTGCACTGCCCTAAACCCTGAAACATCACCCCCAGCAAGACCCCTACACTGCCCGAACACCACTGCCCTAAACCCTGAAACACCACCCCAGCAAAACCCCTACACTGCCCGAACACCACTGCACTGCCCTAAACCCTGAAACACCAGCCCCAGCACGACCCCCTACACTGCCCGAACACCACTGCACTGCCCTAAACCCTGAAACACCACCCCAGCAAGACCACCTACACTTCCCGCACACCACTGCACTGCCATAAACCCTGAAACACCACCCCCAGCATGACCCCTACACTGACCGAACACCACTGCACTGCCCTAAACCCTGAAACACCACCCCCTTCACGACCCCCTACACTGCCCAAAGACCACTGCACTGCCCTAAACCCTGAAACACCACCCCCAGCACGACCCCTACACTGCCCAAACACCACTGCACTGCCCTAAACCCTGAAACACTACCCCCAGCAAGACCCCTACACTGCCCGAACACCACTCCACTGCCCTAAACCCTGAAACATCACCCCCAGCAAGACCCCTACACTGCCCGAACACCACTGCCCTAAACCCTGAAACACCACCCCAGCACGACCCCCTACACTGCCCGAACACCACTGCACTGCCCTAAACCCTGAAACACCACCCCCAGCACGACCCCCTACACTGCCCGAATACCACTGCTCTACCCAAAACCCTGAAACACCAGCCCAAGCACGACCCCTACACTTCCCGAACACAACTGCACTGCCCTAAACCCTGAAACACCAGCCCCAGCACGACCCCTACACTGCCCGAACACCACTGCACTACCCTAAACCCAGAAACACCACCCCAGCACGACCCCCTACACTGCCCGGACACCACTGCACTGCCCTAAACCCTGAAACACCAGCCCCAGCACGACCCCCTACACTGCCCGAACACCACTGCACTGCCCTAAACCCTGAAACACTCCCCCCAGCAAGACCCCCTATACTGCCCGAACACCACTGCACTCCCCTAAACCCTGAAACATCACCCCCAGCAATACCCCCTACACTGCCCGAACACCACTGCCCTAAACCCTGAAATACCACCCCCAGCAAGACCCCCTACACTGCCCGAACACCACTGCACTGCCCTAAACCCTGAAACACCAGCCCCAGCATGACCCCCTACGCTGCCCGAACACCACTGCACTGCCCTAAACCCTGAAACACCACCCCTGCATGACCCACTACACTGCCCGAACACCACTGCACTGCCCTAAACCCTGAAACACCACCCCAGCACGACCCCTACACTGCCCGAACACCACTGCACTGCCCTAAACCCTGAAACACCACCCCAGCATGACCCCTACACTGCACGAACACCACTGCACTACCCTAAACCCTGAAACACTACCCCCAGCAAGACCCCTACACTGCCCGAACACCACTGCACTGCCCTAAACCCTGAAACATCACCCCCAGCAAGACCCCCTATACTGCCCGAACAACACTGCACTGCCCTAAACCCTGAAACACCACCCCCAGCACGACCCCTACACTGCCCAAACACCACTGCTCTGCCCAAAACCCTGAAACACCAGCCCCAGCACGACCCCCTACACTGCCCGAACACCACTGCACTGCCCTAAACCCTGAAACACAACCCCAGCACGACCCCTACACTGCCCGAACACCACTGCACTGCCCTAAACCCTAAAACACCACCCCCAGCACGACCGCCTACACTGCCGGAAAACCACTGCACTGAACTAAACCCTGAAACACCACCTCCAGCACAACCCCCTACACTGCCTGAACACCACTGCACTGCCCTAAACCCTGAAACACCACCCCCAGCACGACCCCCTACACTGCCCGAACACCACTGCTCTGCCCTAAACCCTGAAACACCAGCCCCTGCACGACCCCCTACACTGCCCGAACACCACTGCACTGTCCTAAACCCTGAAACACCACCCCCAGCATGACCCCATACACTGCCTGAACACCACTGCCCTGAACCCTAAAACACCACCCCCAGCAAGATCCCCTACACTGCCCGAACACCACTGCACTGCCCTAAACCCTGAAACACCACCTCCAGCACAACCCCCTACACTGCCTGAACACCATTGCTCTGCCCTAAACCCTGAAACACTGCCCCCAGCAAGACCCCCTACACTGCCCGAACACCACTGCACTGCCCTAAACCCTGAAACATCACCCCCAGCAAGCCCCCTATACTGCCCGAACATCACTGCCCTAAACCCTGAAACACCACCCCAGCATGACCCCCTACACTGCCCGAACACCACTGCACTGCCCTAAACCCTGAAACACCACCGCCAGCACGACCCCCTACACTGCCCGAACACCACTGCTCTGCCCAAAACACTGAAACACCAGCCCCAGCATGACCCCTACACTGCCCGAACACCACTGCACTGCCCTAAACCCTGAAACACCAGCCCCAGCACGACCCCCTACACTGCCCGAACACCACTGCCCTACCCTAAACCCAGAAACACCACCCCCAGCACAACACCCTACACTGCCCGAGCACCACTGCACTGCCCTAAACCCTGAAACACCAGCCCCAGCACGACCCCTACATTGCCTGAACACTACTGCACTGCCCTAAACCATGAAACACCATCCCCAGCACGACCCCCTACACTGCACGAACACCACTGCACTGCCCTAAACCCTGAAAAACTTCCCCCAGCAAGACCCCCTTAACTGCCCGAACACCACTGCACTGCCCTAAACCCTGAAACATCACCCCCAGCAAGACCCCTACACTGCCCGAACACCACTGCCCTAAACCCTGAAACACCACCCCCAGCAAGACCCCTACACTGCCCGAACACCACTGCACTGCCCTAAACCCTGAAACACCAGCCCCAGCACAACCCCCTACACTGCCCGAACACCACTGCACTGCCCTAAACCCTGAAACACCACCCCGTGCACGACCCCCTACACTGCCCAAACACCTCTGCCCTAAACCCTGAAACACCACCCCCAGCACGACCCCCTATATTGTCCGAACACTAACCCTGGGCAAAGCACTACGCTACGCTCGCGTAGTTTGCAAAGTTTGCGCTACTTCGCACTACGCGAATTGCACGTAGCACAGTGCAAACACGCATAGCGTAGCGTAGCGTAGTGCAGCGGTCATTTTTGCTTGCTCGCGGTCCTCAACGTCAAGTTGGCGACCGCGAGAAAGCAAATGACATCCCGGCGAGACTTTTCTCGCTTTGCGATCAGCAACATCAAGTTGCCGATCGCGAGCGTGGAAAATAAACCTCCCGGCGAGATTCTCAATGCGGGGAGGTCAGGTTTCTCATTGCGAGTGGTCGCGTATGCTCGCGACCGCTCGCGATGAGAAACTACCAGTCCGCGTTGAGAAAGCTGCCGCCGAGTAAAAATCTACTAGAGCGGCAGTAAAAGACAGCTCGCACTGTGCAAGATGCCGTTCAATGATTGCACAGTGCGGACAAGCATCCGGCACTGTGCAATCATTGCGAACAGTGCACTACGCAGTTCGCGTAGTGCTACGCGTAGCTCGCGTAGTGCGAACTGCACTTTGCGTAGCTTCGCGTAGCGCTACTTCGCAAACTACGCCCAGGCTTACCGAACACCACTGCACTGCTCTAAACCCTGAAACACCACCCCCTGCACGACCACCCTACACTGCCCGAACACTACTGCACTGCCCCAAACCCTGAAACACCACCCCCAGCACGACCCCCTACACTACCCGAACACCACTCGCCTAAACCCTGAAACACCACCCCCAGCAAGACCCCCTACACTGCCCGAACACCACTGCACTGCCCTAAACCCTGAAACATCACCCCCAGCAAGACCCCCTACACTGCCCGAACACCACTGCACTGCCCTAAACCCTAAAAGACTACCCCCAGCATGACCCCCTACACTACACAAGCACCACTGCACTATCCTAAACCCTAAAACACTACCCCCAGCATGACCCCCTACACTACACAAACACCACTGCACTACCCTAAACCCTAAAACACTACCCCCAGCACGACCCCTACACTACCCAAACACCACTCCACTAACCTAAATCCTAAAACACTACCCCAGCACGACCCTCTACACTACCCAAACACCACTGCACTACCCTAAAACATGACCCCTACACTACACAAACACCACTGCACTACCCTAAACCCTAAAACACTACCCCCAGCACGACCCCTCACACTACACAAACACCACTGCACTACCCTAAACCCTAAAACACTACCCCCAGCACGAACCCCTAAACTACCCAAACACCACTGCACTAACCTAAATCCTAAAACAATACCCCCAGCACGACCCCTACACTACCCAAACACCACTGCAGTACCCTAAAACATGACCCCTACACTACACAAACACCACTGCACTACCCTAAACCCTAAAACACTACCCCCAAGCATGACCCCTACACTACACACACACCACTGCACTACCGTAAATCCTAAAACACTACCCCCAGCACGACCCCCTACATTGCCCGAACACCACTGCACTGCCCTAAACCTTGAAACACCAGCCCCTGCACGACCCCCTACACTGTTCGAACACCACTGCACTGCCCTAAACCCTGAAACACCACCCCCGCATGACCCCTACACTGCCCAAACACCACTGCACTGCCCTAAACCCTGAAACACTACCCCCAGCAAGACCCCCTACACTGCCCGAACACCACTGCCCTAAACCCTGAAACACCACCCCCAGCACGACTCCCTACACTGCCCGAACACCACTGCACTGCCCTAAACCTTAAAACACCACCCCCAGCACGACCCACTACACTGCCCGAACACCACTGCACTGCCCTAAACCCTGAAACACCACCCCCAGCACGACCCCCTACACTGCCCGAACACCACTGCACTGCCCTAAACCCTGAAACACCACCCCTGCACGACCCCCTACACTGCCCAAACACTACTGCACTGCCCTAAACCCTGAAACACCACCTCCAGCATGACCCCCTACACTGCACGAACACCACTGCACTGCCCTAAACCCTGAAACACTTCCCCCAGCACGACCCCCTACACTGCCCGAACACCACTGCTCTGCCCTAAACCATGAAACACCAGCCCCTGCACGACCCCCTACATTGCCCGAACACCACTGCACTGCCCTAAACCCTGAAACACCACCCCCAGCACGACCCCTACACTGCCTGAACACCACTGCCCTAAACCCTGAAACACCACCCCCAGCAAGACCCCTACACTGCCCAAACACCACTGCACTGCCCTAAACCCTGAAACACCACCTCCAGCACAACCCCTACACTGCCTGAACACCATTGCTCTGCCCTAAACCCTGAAACACTGCCCCCAGCAAGACCCTCTACACTGCCCAAACACCACTGCACTGCCCTAAACCCTGAAACATCACCCCCAGCAAGCCCCCCTATACTGCCCGAACACAACTGCCCTAAACCCTGAAACACCACCCCCAGCACGACCCCTACACTGCCCGAACACCACTGCACTGCCCTAAACCCTGAAACACCAGCCCCAGCACGACCCCCTACACTGCCTGAACACCACTGCACTACCCTAAACCCAGAAACACCACCCCCAGCACGACCCCTACACTGCCTGAACACCACTGCACTGCCCTAAACCCTGAAACACCAGCCCCAGCACAACCCCCTACACTGCCTGAACACCACTGCACTACCCTAAACCCAGAAACACCACCCCCAGCACGACCCCCTACACTGCCCGAGCACCACTGCACTGCCCTAAACCCTGAAACACCAGCCCCAGCACGACCCCCTACACTGCCTGAACACTACTGCACTGCCCTAAACCATGAAACACCATCCCCAGCATGACCCCCTACACTGCACCGAACACCACTGCACTGCCCTAAACCCTGAAAACTTCCCCCAGCAAGACCCCTACACTGCCCGAACACCACTGCACTGCCCTAAACCCTGAAACATCACCCCAGCAAGACCCCTACACTGCCCGAACACCACTGCCTGCCCTAAACCCTGAAACACCACCCCCAGCAAGACCCCCTACACTGCCCGAACACCACTGCACTGCCCTAAACCCTGAAACACCAGCCCCAGCACGACCCCTACACTGCCCGAACACCACTGCACTGCCCTAAACCCTGAAACACCACCCCAGCAAGACCACCTACACTTCCCGCACACCACTGCACTGCCATAAACCCTGAAACACCACCCCCAGCATGACCCCCTACACTGACCGAACACCACTGCACTGCCCTAAACCCTGAAACACCACCCCCTTCACGACCCCCTACAATGCCCAAAGACCACTGCACTGCCCTAAACCCTGAAACACCACCCCCAGCACGACCCCCTACACTGCCCAAACACCACTGCACTGCCCTAAACCCTGAAACACTACCCCCAGCAAGACCCCCTACACTGCCCGAACACCACTCCACTGCCCTAAACCCTGAAACATCACCCCAGCAAGACCCCTACACTGCCCGAACACCACTGCCCTAAACCCTGAAACACCACCCCAGCACGACCCTCTACACTGCCCGAACACCACTGCACTGCCCTAAACCCTGAAACACCACCCCCAGCACGACCCCTACACTGCCCGAATACCACTGCTCTACCCAAAACCCTGAAACACCAGCCCAAGCACGACCCCCTACACTTCCCGAACACAACTGCACTGCCCTAAACCCTGAAACACCAGCCCCAGCACGACCCCCTACACTGCCCGAACACCACTGCACTACCCTAAACCCAGAAACACCACCCCCAGCACGACCCCCTACACTGCCCGGACACCACTGCACTGCCCTAAACCCTGAAACACCAGCCCCAGCACGACCCCTACACTGCCCGAACACCACTGCACTGCCCTAAACCCTGAAACACTCCCCCAGCAAGACCCCCTACACTGCCCGAACACCACTGCACTCCCTAAACCCTGAAACATCACCCCAGCAAGACCCCTACACTGCCCGAACACCACTGCCCTAAACCCTGAAATACCACCCCCAGCAAGACCCCTACACTGCCCGAACACCACTGCACTGCCCTAAACCCTGAAACACCAGCCCCAGCATGACCCCCTACGCTGCCCGAACACCACTGCACTGCCCTAAACCCTGAAACACCACCCCTGCATGACCCACTACACTGCCCGAACACCACTGCACTGCCCTAAACCCTGAAACACCACCCCCAGCACGACCCCTACACTGCCCGAACACCACTGCACTGCCCTAAACCCTGAAACACCACCCCCAGCATGACCCCCTACACTGCCCGAACACCACTGCACTGCACTGCCCAAAACCCTGAAACACTACCCCCAGCAAGACCCCCTACACTGCCCGAACACCACTGCACTGCCCTAAACCCTGAAACATCACCCCCAGCAAGACCCCCTATACTGCCCGAACAACACTGCACTGCCCTAAACCCTGAAACACCACCCCCAGCACGACCCCCTACACTGCCCAAACACCACTGCTCTGCCCTAAACCCTGAAACACCAGCCCCAGCACGACCCCCTACACTGCCCGAACACCACTGCACTGCCCTAAACCCTGAAACACCAACCCCAGCATGACCCCTACACTGCCCGAACACCACTGCACTGCCCTAAACCCTGAAACACCACCCCCAGCACGACCGCCTACACTGCCGGAACACCACTGCACTGAACTAAACCCTGAAACACCAGCCCCTGCACGACCCCCTACACTGCCCGAACACCACTGCACTGCCCTAAACCCTCAAACACCAGGCCCCAGCACGACCCCCTACACTGCCCGAAAACCACTGCACTACCCTAAACCCTGAAACACCAGCCCCAGCAAGACCCCTACACTGCCCGAACACCACTGCACTGCCCTAAACCCTGAAACACCACCCCAGCAAGACCACCTACACTGCCCGCACACCACTGCTCTGCCCTAAACCCTGAAACACCAGCCCCTGCACGACCCCCTACACTGCCCGAACACCACTGCACTGTCCTAAACCCTGAAACACCACCCCCAGCATGACCCCATACACTGCCTGAACACCACTGCCCTGAACCCTAAAACACCACCCCCAGCAAGACCCCTACACTGCCCGAACACCACTGCACTGCCCTAAACCCTGAAACACCACCTCCAGCACAACCCCTACACTGCCTGAACACCACTGCTCTGCCCTAAACCCTGAAACACTAGCCCCAGCAAGACCCCCTACACTGCCCGAACACCACTGCACTGCCCTAAACCCTGAAACATCACCCCCAGCAAGACCCCTATACTGCCCGAACACCACTGCACTGCCCTAAACCCTGAAACACCACCCCAGCATGACCCCCTACACTGCCCGAACACCACTGCACTGCCCTAAACCCTGAAACACCACCGCCAGCACGACCCCCTACACTGCCCGAACACCACTGCTCTGCCCAAAACACTGAAACACCAGCCCCAGCATGACCCCCTACACTGCCCGAACACCACTGCACTGCCCTAAACCCTGAAACACCAGCCCCAGCACGACCCCCTACACTGCCCGAACACCACTGCCCTGCCCTAAACCCAGAAACACCACCCCCAGCACGACACCCTACACTGCCCGAGCACCACTGCACTGCCCTAAACCCTGAAACACCAGCCCCAGCACGACCCCCTACACTGCCCGAACACCACTGCACTGCCCTAAACCATGAAACACCATCCCCAGCACGACCCCCTACACTGCCCGAACACCACTGCACTGCCCTAAACCCTGAAACACTCCCCCAGCAAGACCCCTTACACTGCCCGAACACCACTGCACTGCCCTAAACCCTGAAACATCACCCCCAGCAAGACCCCTACACTGCCCGAACACCACTGCCCTAAACCCTGAAACACCACCCCCAGCAAGACCCCCTACACTGCCCGAACACCACTGCACTGCCCTAAACCCTGAAACACCAGCCCCAGCACGACCCCCTACACTGCCCGAACACCACTGCACTGCCCTAAACCCTGAAACACCACCCCATGCACGACCCCCTACACTGCCCAAACACCACTGCCTGCCTAAACCCTGAAACACCACCCCCAGCACGACCCCCTATATTGCCCGAACACTAACTCCTGGGCTAAAGCACTACGCTACGCCACGTAGTTTGCAAGAGCTTGCGCTACTTCGCACACGCGACTGCACGTAGCACAGTGCAAACACGCATAGCGTAGCGTAGCGTAGTGCAGCGGTCATCTTGCTTGCTTGCGGTCCTCAACGTCAAGTTGGCGACCGCGTGAAAGCTGAAATGACATCCCGGCGAGACTTTTCCTCGTTGCGATCAGCAACATCAAGCTGCCGATCGCGAGCGTGGAAAATAAACCTCCCGGCGAGATTCTCAATGTGGGAGGTCAGGTTTCTCATTGCGAGTGGTCGCGTATGCTCGCGACCGCCGCGATGAGAAACTACCAGTCCGCGTTAGAAAGCTGCCGCCGAGTAAAAATCTACTCGAGCGGCAGTAAGACAGCTCGCACTGTGCAAGATGCCGCTTTCAATGATTGCACAGTGCGGACAAGCATCCGGCACTGCTGCAATCATTGCGAACAGTGCACTACGCAGCTCAGCGTAGTGCTACGCGTAGCTCGCGTAGTGCGAACTGCACTGTCCGTAAGCTCGCGTAGCGCCACTCCGCAAACTACGCCCAGGCTTGCCCGAACACCACTGCACTGCCCTAAACCCTGAAACACCACCCCTGCACGACCACCCTACACTGCCCGAACACCACTGCACTGCCCCAAACCCTGAAACACCACCCCCAGCACGACCCCCTACACTGCCCGAACACCACTGCTGCCCTAAACCCTGAAACACCACCCCCAGCAAGACCCCTACACTGCCCGAACACCACTGCACTGCCCTAAACCCTGAAACACCACCCCCAGCAAGACCCCCTACACTGCCCGAACACCACTGCACTGCCCTAAACCCTGAAAGACTACCCCCAGCATGACCCCCTACACTGCCCGAACACCACTGCACTATCCTAAACCCTAAAACACTACCCCAGCATGACCCCCTACACTGCACAAACACCACTGCACTGCCCTAAACCCTAAAACACTACCCCCAGCACGACCCCCTACACTGCCCAAACACCACTGCACTAACCTAAATCCTAAAACACCACCCCCAGCACGACCCTCTACACTGCCCAAACACCACTGCACTGCCCTAAACCCTAAACACACCCCTAGCACCCCCTACACTACCCGAACACCACTGCACTACCCTAAACCCTAAAACACTACCCCCAGCACGACCCCCTACACTACCCAAACACCACTGCACTACCCTAAACCCTAAAACACTACCCCCAGCACGAACCCCTACACTACCCAAACACCACTGCACTGCCCTAAACCCTAAAACACTACCCCCAGCACGACCCCCTACACTACCCAAACACCACTGCACTGCCCTAAACCCTGAAACACCAGCATGACCCCCTACACTACACAAACACCACTGCACTACCCTAAACCCTAAAACACTACCCCAAGCATGACCCCTACACTACCCACACACCACTGCACTACCGTAAACCCTGAAACACTACCCCAGCACGACCCCCTACACTGCCCGAACACCACTGCACTGCCCTAAACCCTGAAACACCAGCCCCTGCACGACCCCCTACACTGCCCGAACACCACTGCACTGCCCTAAACCCTGAAACACCACCCCCAGCATGACCCCCTACACTGCCCAAACACCACTGCACTGCCCTAAACCCTGAAACACTACCCCCAGCAAGACCCCCTACACTGCCCGAACACCACTGCACCCTAAACCCTGAAACACCACCCCCAGCACGACCCCCTACACTGCCCGAACACCACTGCACTGCCCTAAACCCTGAAACACCACCCCCAGCACGACCCACTACACTGCCCGAACACCACTGCACTGCCCTAAACCCTGAAACACCACCCCCAGCACGACCCCCTACACTGCCCGAACACCACTGCACTGCCCTAAACCCTGAAACACCACCCCTGCACGACCCCCTACACTGCCCAAACACTACTGCACTGCCCTAAACCCTGAAACACCACCTGCAGCATGACCCCTACACTGCCCGAACACCACTGCACTGCCCTAAACCCTGAAACACTACCCCCAGCAAGACCCCCTACACTGCCCGAACACCACTGCACTGCCCTAAACCCTGAAACATCACCCCAGCAAGACCCCTACACTGCACGAACACCAATGCCCTAAACCCTGAAACACCACCCCCAGCAAGACCCCTACACTGCCCGAACACCACTGCACTGCCCTAAACCCTGAAACACCACCCCCAGCACGACCCCCTACACTGCCCAAACACCACTGCATCTGCCCAAAACCCTGAAACACCAGCCCCAGCACGACCCCTACACTGCCCGAACACCACTGCACTGCCCTAAACCCTGAAACACCAACCCCAGCACCACCCCTACACTGCCCGAACACCACTGCACTGCCCTAAACCCTGAAACACCCCCCAGCACGACCGCCTACACTGCCGGAACACCACTGCACTGCCCTAAACCCTGAAACACCAGCCCCAGCACGACCCCCTACACTGCCCGAACACCACTGCACTGCCCTAAACCCTCAAACACCAGCCCCAGCACGACCCCCTACACTGCCCGAAAACCACTGCACTACCCTAAACCCTGAAACACCAGCCCCAGCAAGACCCCCTACACTGCCCGAACACCACTGCACTGCCCTAAACCCTGAAACACCACCCCAGCAAGACCACCTACACTGCCCGCATGTAGGAAGGTGGAATCTGACTATATGGTTGCCCCCACTATTTTTTATGGTGTTTTGCTGGTTTATGACTTAGTTGGACTGGGATCCTGCTATTCAGGGCCCCGGTCTATCTGCTTTCTCTGTAAAAAGGTTTCCATGTCCCTTAGGCACATCTCTGATTGGAATCTGGAGTGCCCTTATAAGTCCCTAGTATATGGTATACTATGTACCAAGGGCATAGGTACCTCAGAGGCCTGCCAGGGGCTGCAGCATGTATTATGCCACCCCTGGAAGGCCATCCAAACTGACACCACAGGTCTGCTACTGCAGCCTGGGTAAGGTGGTGCATGCACCTCTTACTGTGATATAGGTTACCTATATCACTAAATACATACACACATATAAACCTATAAGTCACTCCTAAGGCAGGCCTTATCAATCCTAAAGGCAGAGTGCATGGTTCCTATGTGAGAGGGTGCCCCTGCATGAGCAGGGCCCCTCTGCAGCGTTCGGAGACCATCTCTGATGCTGTTTGTAGTGCAGCCTGACCATATACTCTTAAGCGCATTATATCCTCGCGGTAAAATGCTAACTTTGGAATGGCTGCACCTAAACATGTCGTGTTTGGTGTCAAACATCTTGGAATACTACCCCCCGCCAATCCTGGCGGCGGGGGTAGCATTCCACCCTTCTAGAGGGAAAGACATGTTAACTCTGGCTTACCCGGTAACTTCTTTCTGAAGCCCTGGCATCACAAAATGGATGCTGCTGCCACAGACACAAGTCTGGCCTCCTGCTGCTGGACGAAACTCCGGCAGGGGAGGCCTGGACAATAGGTTTCCTGTTGCAGGGAGGTGTGACCACCTCCCCAGACAGGATAATGTGTATTGGGGCTGGGTGGGTGCACTCTTAGAGTGCTTTGAAGTCCTGCACTGGGGGAGCAAAAGGCTCCTCTGTGCATATGCCAGTTCAAACCAGCTCAGGGGCTACCTGCCCCTGCTCTGGCGCGAAACTGGACAAAGGGAAGTGGGTGTAGCCACCCCTCCCTTGACCCTCCCATAGGTGGGGTCATAGAGTTAGTCCCTCCCTGTTTTACTGGTTAAAATGGGGAACCCTTGCCACAGCAAGATTAGATATCCCTGGACTAAACTTTGAAACTGAATCCTGGACCTTCGACGCTCTACATCACGATTAGAGGACTGAAGAATCTCCTTGGAGTCAAGGAGTGACTCCCTGCTTGGCAGGCACCAAAAACGACAACGACGGTCGCAAACTACGCCGCTCCCGCCGGAGTCCGAAGTCCCTGCAGCCCAAGAAGTGGATTTCCTGACTTCTCCAAGGCCATCGTGAGTCCCCAGCGAAGCTGAGGCAAGTGGACCCCACGAGTGACGAGGAACTGCGACCCCTGGGTACCGTGCACTATTGTCGAGTGCAACCCCTTCTCAACGTTCTACGAACTTGTGCTTTGGATCACGTGTGGTCCCGGCCTCCAGCAGGAATCCCTCCGAAGATCAGAGGCCTACACCGTCCCGAGTGACCGTGGGCCCCTGTTGAGTGATTCCACCCGAGGTGTCTTCGCGATCCCTTGCCAGCCGGCTCAGGGGTCCCCAGAAGACTTTCTAAAGAAACCAAAGGGCTCCCTGGTTGCTCCAGGCCTGCCCTAACTTACCCTTGCTGGGTGAGTTCCCCAGACCTTGCTGGTCTGCGCCATCGACTTTTCTTCACTTCCACGAGATTTGCTGTTGCCAAGGCTTGTTGGGTCCAATCCGGTCGCCGACACCTCAGCAAGCAGCAGACGTCGTGGTACAGTCCGAATCCTGCTCCTGGATGCCGACAACGCCTCCTGGACCTCGTGACTGCGGAGTCAAGACGACTGACGACGCACCTGAAGCACCCGACATCGGTGGGCATCTGCTCATCGCCTTCCTGGTCACTGGCTAGTGACCCAGACTCTGTCCCCTCTGCTTTCAGGTACTTCAGATCCTCGATCCACTCTTGGATCCACCCGGACACTTTCCTCCTGGTCGCCAGCAGCACTTTGCAGCAGATCTTCATAGGAATCGACAGCGAAACCCGACCCCGAACGGCACCTATGCACCCGGCTTCGCTGGGTGAGGTAACACGAGTACTCCGGTGCTCCCGTGGGTAGAGACTCTTCAAAGTCCTAGATCTCAAAGGGTTTGTTCCTAGTCCTCCTCTAAGTGTCCCTTTCCTTTAATTTCCTGACCGCGACTTTCTCCATAGAAGTAAACGGCGTATCGCGGTTGTGTATTTACACTGCACGCGTCCCCCGTGGGTCCCCTGTGTCACTACCTTGGGTGGTTCCTTGTGGTCCAAGCACTTCTAGAGGCTCTAGGCCTAGTGTCTAGTTCAGTCGTGGTTCTTATACCACTTTATTGGTATATGGTTTGGTACGCCCCTAGGGCCCAAACGTGTATTTGTGCTATTACTGTGTTTAAGATCTTATAACCTATGTACTTCGAACTCTAGCCTCATAAAGAGACTAGAGGGGTGTGTTTAGTAATAAATACATATATTTTGAATATATACCTGGTGTGGTGCTCTTTCATTTGGTCACTCAAGAGATTATAGACTGGTAAAACAAGCTGCTTTACATTCCTTCAAGACTTAGCCTGAAGGCTGCTCTCCATAGCTACCACTAGGATAGCTTTCAATAAGGTTGTCTTTAACCTACCTACCATAAGAGTCGATTTGGACTGGTGCACGGTGCCCACTATAATTAGTGGACAGCATATGCCAGGCCAACTTCTCACACCGCACACCACTGCACTGCCCTAAACCCTGAAACACCACCCCCAGCACGACACCCTACACTGCCCGAACACCACTGCACTGCCCTAAACCACTGAAACACCACCCCCAGCATGACCCCCTACACTGCCCGAACACCACTGCACTGCCCTAAACCCTGAAACACCACCCCCTGCACGACCCCCTACACTGCCCGAACACCACTGCACTGCCCTAAACCCTGAAACACTACCCCCAGCATGACCCCCTACACTGCCCGAACACCACTGCACTGCCCTAAACCCTGAAACACCACCCCCTGCATGACCCCCTACACTGCCCGAACACCACTGCACTGCCCTAAACCTCGAAACACCACCCCCAGCACGACCCCTACACTGCCCGAACACCACTGCACTGCCCTAAACCCTGAAACACCACCCCCAGCACGACCCCCTACACTGCCCGAACACCACTGCACTGCCCTAAACCCTGAAACACCAGCCCCTGCACGACCCCCTACACTGCCCGAACACCACTGCACTGCCCTAAACCCTGAAACACCACCCCCAGCACGACCCCCTACACTGCCCGAACACCACTGCACTGCCCTAAACCCTGAAACACCACCCCCAGCAAGACCCCTACACTGCCCGAACACCACTGCACTGCCCTAAACCCTGAAACACCAGCCCCAGCACGACCCCCTACACTGCCCGAACACCACTGCACTGCCCTAAACCCTGAAACACCACCCCCAGCACGACCCCCTACACTGCCCGAACACCACTGCACTGCCCTAAACCCTGAAACACCAGCCCCAGCACGACCCCCTACACTGCCTGAACACCACTGCACTGCCCTAAACCCTGAAACACCACCCCCAGCATGACCCCCTACACTGCCCGAACACCACTGCACTGCCCTAAACCCTGAAACACCAGCCCCAGCACGACCCCTACACTGCCTGAACACCACTGCACTGCCCTAAACCCTGAAACACCATCCCCAGCACGACCCCCTACACTGCCCGAACACCACTGCACTGCCCTAAACCCTGAAACACTACCCCCAGCAAGACCCCCTACACTGCCCGAACACCACTGCACTGCCCTAAACCCTGAAACATCACCCCCAGCAAGACCCCCTACACTGCCCGAACACCACTGCCTCCTAAACCCTGAAACACCACCCCCAGCAAGACCCCCTACACTGCCCGAACACCACTGCACTGCCCTAAACCCTGAAACACCAGCCCCAGCACGACCCCCTACACTGCCCGAACACCACTGCACTGCCCTAAACCCTGAAACACCACCCCAGCAAGACCACCTACACTGCCCGAACACCACTGCACTGCCCTAAACCCTGAAACACCACCCCCAGCACGACCCCCTACACTGCCCAAACACCACTGCACTGCCCTAAACCCTGAAACACCACCCCTGCACGACCCCTACACTGCCCAAACACCACTGCACTGCCCTAAACCCTGAAACACCACCCCCAGCACGACCCCCTACACTGCCCAAACACCACTGCACTGCCCTAAACCCTGAAACACCACCCCCAGCAAGACCCCCTACACTGCCCGAACACCACTGCACTGCCCTAAACCCTGAAACACCACCCCCAGCAAGACCCCCTACACTGCCCGAACACCACTGCACTGCCCTAAACCCTGAAACACCACCCCCAGCACGACCCCCTACACTGCCCGAACACCACTGCACTGCCCTAAACCCTGAAACACCACCCCCAGCACGACCCCCTACACTGCCCGAACACCACTGCACTGCCCTAAACCCTGAAACACCACGCCCAAGCACGACCCCTACACTGCCCGAACACCACTGCACTGCCCTAAACCCTGAAACACCAGCCCCAGCACGACCCCTACACTGCCCGAACACCACTGCACTGCCCTAAACCCTGAAACACCACCCCCAGCACGACCCCTACACTGCCTGGAACACCACTGCACTGCCCTAAACCCTGAAACACCAGCCCCAGCACGACCCCCTACACTGCCCGAACACCACTGCACTGCCCTAAACCCTGAAACACTACCCCCAGCAAGACCCCCTACACTGCCCGAACACCACTGCACTGCCCTAAACCCTGAAACACCACCCCCAGCAAGACCCCCTACACTGCCCGAACACCACTGCACTGCCCTAAACCCTGAAACACCACCCCCAGCAAGACCCCCTACACTGCCCGAACACCACTGCACTGCCCTAAACCCTGAAACACCAGCCCCAGCACGACCCCCTACACTGCCCGAACACCACTGCACTGCCCTAAACCCTGAAACACCACCCCCAGCATGACCCACTACACTGCCCGAACACCACTGCACTGCCCTAAACCCTGAAACACCACCCCCAGCAGGACCCCCTACACTGCCCGAACACCACTGCACTGCCCTAAACCCTGAAACACCAGCCCCAGCACGACCCCCTACACTGCCCGAACACCACTGCACTGCCCTAAACCCTGAAACACCAGCCCCAGCACGACCCCTACACTGCCCGAACACCACTGCACTGCCCTAAACCCTGAAACACCAGCCCCAGCACGACCCCCTACACTGCCCGAACACCACTGCACTGCCCTAAACCCTGAAACACCAGCCCCAGCATGACCCCCTACACTGCCCGAACACCACTGCACTACCCTAAACCCTGAAACACCAGCCCCAGCAAGACCCCCTACACTGCCCGAACACCACTGCACTGCCCTAAACCCTGAAACACCACCCCAGCAAGACCACCTACACTGCCCGAACACCACTGCACTGCCCTAAACCCTGAAACACCACCCCCAGCACGACACCCTACACTGCCCGAACACCACTGCACTGCCCTAAACCCTGAAACACCACCCCCAGCACGACCCCCTACACTGCCCGAACACCACTGCACTGCCCTAAACCCTGAAACACCACCCCCTGCACGACCCCCTACACTGCCCGAACACCACTGCACTGCCCTAAACCCTAAAACACTACCCCCAGCATGACCCCTACACTGCCCGAACACCACTGCACTGCCCTAAACCCTGACACACCACCCCCTGCATGACCCCCTACACTCCCCGAACACCCCTGCACTGCCCTAAACCCTGAAACACCACCCCCTGCACGACCCCCTACACTGCCCGAACACCACTGCACTGCCCTAAACCCTGAAACACCACCCCCAGCACGACCCCCTACACTGCCCGAACACCACTGCACTGCCCTAAACCCTGAAACACCAGCCCCAGCACGACCCCCTACACTGCCCGAACACCACTGCACTGCCCTAAACCCTGAAACACCACCCCCAGCATGACCCCCTACACTGCCTGAACACCACTGCACTGCCCTAAACCCTGAAACACCACCCCCAGCAAGACCCCCTACACTGCCCAAACACCACTGCACTGCCCTAAACCCTGAAACACCACCTCCAGCACAACCCCCTACACTGCCCGAACACCATTGCTCTGCCCTAAACCCTGAAACACTGCCCCCAGCAAGACCCCCTACACTGCCCAAACACCACTGCACTGCCCTAAACCCTGAAACATCACCCCCAGCAAGACCCCCTACACTGCCCGAACACCACTGCCCTAAACCCTGAAACACCACCCCCAGCACGACCCTCTACACTGCCCGAACACCACTGCACTGCCCTAAACCCTGAAACACCAGCCCCAGCACGACCCCCTACACTGCCTGAACACCACTGCACTGCCCTAAACCCTGAAACACCACCCCCAGCACGACCCCCTACACTGCCTGAACACCACTGCACTGCCCTAAACCCTGAAACACCAGCCCCAGCACGACCCCCTACACTGCCTGAACACCACTGCACTGCCCTAAACCCTGAAACACCACCCCCAGCACGACCCCCTACACTGCCCGAACACCACTGCACTGCCCTAAACCCTGAAACACCAGCCCCAGCACGACCCCCTACACTGCCCGAACACTACTGCACTGCCCTAAACCCTGAAACACCATCCCCAGCATGACCCCCTACACTGCCCAAACACCACTGCACTGCCCTAAACCCTGAAACACTACCCCCAGCAAGACCCCCTACACTGCCCGAACACCACTGCACTGCCCTAAACCCTGAAACATCACCCCCAGCAAGACCCCCTACACTGCCCGAACACCCACTGCCCTAAACCCTGAAACACCACCCCCAGCAAGACCCCCTACACTGCCCGAACACCACTGCACTGCCCTAAACCCTGAAACACCAGCCCCAGCACGACCCCCTACACTGCCCGAACACCACTGCACTGCCCTAAACCCTGAAACACCACCCCCAGCAAGACCACCTACACTGCCCGAACACCACTGCACTGCCCTAAACCCTGAAACACCACCCCCAGCACGACCCCCTACACTGCCCGAACACCACTGCACTGCCCTAAACCCTGAAACACCACCCCCTGCACGACCCCCTACACTGCCCGAACACCACTGCACTGCCCTAAACCCTGAAACACCACCCCCAGCACGACCCCCTACACTGCCCGAACACCACTGGACTGCCCTAAACCCTGAAACACTACCCCCAGCAAGACCCCCTACACTGCCCGAACACCACTGCACTGCCCTAAACCCTGAAACACCACCCCCAGCAAGACCCCCTACACTGCCCGAACACCACTGCACTGCCCTAAACCCTGAAACACCACCCCCAGCACGACCCCCTACACTGCCCGAACACCACTGCACTGCCCTAAACCCTGAAACACCACCCCCAGCACGACCCCCTACACTGCCCGAACACCACTGCACTGCCCTAAACCCTGAAACACCAGCCCCAGCACGACCCCCTACACTGCCCGAACACCACTGCACTGCCCTAAACCCTGAAACACCAGCCCCAGCACGACCCCCTACACTGCCCGAACACCACTGCACTGCCCTAAACCCTGAAACACCACCCCCAGCACGACCCCCTACACTGCCCGAACACCACTGCACTGCCCTAAACCCTGAAACACCAGCCCCAGCACGACCCCTACACTGCCCGAACACCACTGCACTGCCCTAAACCCTGAAACACTCGCCCCAGCAAGACCCCCTACACTGCCCGAACACCACTGCACTGCCCTAAACCCTGAAACATCACCCCCAGCAAGACCCCCTACACTGCCCGAACACCACTGCACTGCCCTAAACCCTGAAACACCAGCCCCAGCAAGACCCCCTACACTGCCCGAACACCACTGCACTGCCCTAAACCCTGAAACACCAGCCCCAGCATGACCCCCTACATTGCCCGAACACCACTGCACTGCCCTAAACCCTGAAACACCACCCCTGCATGACCCACTACACTGCCCGAACACCACTGCACTGCCCTAAACCCTGAAACACCACCCCCAGCACGACCCCTACACTGCCCGAACACCACTGCACTGCCCTAAACCCTGAAACACCACCCCCAGCATGACCCCCTACACTGCCCGAACACCACTGCACTGCCCTAAACCCTGAAACACCACCCCCAGCAAGACCCCCTACACTGCCCGAACACCACTGCACTGCCCTAAACCCTGAAACACCACCCCCAGCAAGACCCCTACACTGCCCGAACACCACTGCACTGCCCTAAACCCTGAAACACCACCTCCAGCACGACCCCTACACTGCCCAAACACCACTACACTGCCCTAAACTCTGAAACACCAGCCCCAGCACGACCCCCTACACTGCCCGAACACCACTGCACTGCCCTAAACCCTGAAACACCAACCCCAGCACGACCCCCTACACTGCCCGAACACCACTGCACTGCCCTAAACCCTGAAACACCACCCCCAGCACGACCGCCTACACTGCCCGAACACCACTGCACTGCCCTAAACCCTGAAACACCAGCCCCAGCACGACCCCCTACACTGCCCGAACACCACTGCACTGCCCTAAACCCTGAAACACCAGGCCCCAGCACGACCCCCTACACTGCCCGAACACCACTGCACTGCCCTAAACCCTGAAACACCAGCCCCAGCACGACCCCTACACTGCCCGAACACCACTGCACTGCCCTAAACCCTGAAACACCAGCCCCAGCAAGACCACCTACACTGCCCGAACACCACTGCACTGCCCTAAACCCTGAAACACCACCCCCAGCACGACACCCTACACTGCCGGAACACCACTGCACTGCCCTAAACCCTGAAACACCACCCCCAGCACGACCCCTACACTGCCCGAACACCACTGCACTGCCCTAAACCCTGAAACACCACCCCCTGCACGACCCCCTACACTGCCCGAACACCACTGCACTGCCCTAAACCCTGAAACACCACCCCCAGCAAGACCCCCTACACTGCCCGAACACCACTGCACTGCCCTAAACCCTGAAACACCACCTCCAGCACGACCCCCTACACTGCCCGAACACCATTGCACTGCCCTAAACCCTGAAACACTGCCCCCAGCAAGACCCCCTACACTGCCCGAACACCACTGCACTGCCATAAACCCTGAAACACCACCCCCAGCAAGACCCCCTATACTGCCCGAACACCACTGCACTGCCCTAAACCCTGAAACACCACCCCCAGCACGACCCCCTACACTGCCCGAACACCACTGCACTGCCCTAAACCCTGAAACACCAGCCCCAGCACGACCCCCTACACTGCCCGAACACCACTGCACTGCCCTAAACCCAGAAACACCACCCCCAGCACGACCCCCTACACTGCCCGAACACCACTGCACTGCCCTAAACCCTGAAACACCAGCCCCAGCACGACCCCCTACACTGCCCGAACACCACTGCACTGCCCTAAACCCTGAAACACCATCCCCAGCTCGACCCCTACACTGCCACGAACACCACTGCACTGCCCTAAACCCTGAAACACCAGCCCCAGCAAGACCCCCTACACTGCCCGAACACCACTGCACTGCCCTAAACCCTGAAACACCACCCCCAGCAAGACCCCCTACACTGCCCGAACACCACTGCACTGCCCTAAACCCTGAAACACCAGCCCCAGCACGACCCCCTACACTGCCCGAACACCACTGCACTGCCCTAAACCCTGAAACACCACCCCCAGCAAGACCCCCTACACTGCCCAAACAGCACTGCACTGCCCTAAACCCTGAAACACCACCCCCAGCACGACCCCCTACACTGCCCAAACAGCACTGCACTGCCCTAAACCCTGAAACACCACCCCCAGCACGACCCCCTACACTGCCCGAACACCACTGCACTGCTCTAAACCCTGAAACACCACCCCCTGCACGACCCCCTACACTGCCCGAACACCACTGCACTGCCCTAAACCCTGAAACACCACCCCCAGCACGACACCCTACACTGCCCGAACACCACTGCACTGCCCTAAACCCTGAAACACCACCCCCAGCAAGACCCCCTACACTGCCCGAACACCACTGCACTGCCCTAAACCCTGAAACACCAGCCCCAGCACGACCCCCTACACTGCCCGAACACCACTGCACTGCCCTAAACCCTGAAACACCAGCCCCAGCACGACCCCCTACACTGCCCGAACACCACTGCACTGCCCTAAACCCTGAAACACCAGCCCCAGCAAGACCACCTACACTGCCCGCACGTAGGAAGGTGGAATCTGACTATATGGTTGCCCCCACTATTTTTTATGGTGTTTTGCTGGTTTATGACTTAGTTGGACTGGGATCCTGCTATTCAGGGCCCCGGTCTATCTGCTTTCTCTGTAAAAGGTTTCCATGTGCCTTAGGCACATCTCTGATTGGAATCTGGAGTGCCCTTATAAGTCCCTAGTATATGGTATACTATGTACCAAGGGCATAGGTACCTCAGAGGCCTGCCAGGGGCTGCAGCATGTATTATGCCACCCCTGGAAGGCCATCCAAACTGACACCACAGGTCTGCTACTGCAGCCTGGGTAAGGTGGTGCATGCACCTCTTACTGTGATATAGGTTACCTATATCACTAAATACATACACACATATAAACCTATAAGTCACTCCTAAGGCAGGCCTTATCAATCCTAAAGGCAGAGTGCGTGGTTCCTATGTGAGAGGGTGCCCCTGCATGAGCAGGGCCCCTCTGCAGCGTTCGGAGACCATCTCTGATGCTGTTTGTAGTGCAGCCTGACCATATACTCTTAAGCGCATTATATCCTCGCGGTAAAATGCTAACTTTGGAATGGCTGCACCTAAACATGTCGTGTTTGGTGTCAAACATCTTGGAATACTACCCCCGCCAATCCTGGCGGCGGGGGTAGCATTCCACCCTTCTAGAGGGAAAGACATGTTAACTCTGGCTTACCCGGTAACTTCTTTCTGAAGCCCTGGCATCACAAAATGGATGCTGCTGCCACAGACACAAGTCTGGCCTCCTGCTGCTGGACGAAACTCCGGCAGGGGAGGCCTGGACAATAGGTTTCCTGTTGCAGGGAGGTGTGACCACCTCCCCAGACAGGATAATGTGTATTGGGGCTGGGTGGGTGCACTCTTAGAGTGCTTTGAAGTCCTGCACTGGGGGAGCAAAAGGCTCCTCTGTGCATATGCCAGTTCAAACCAGCTCAGGGGCTACCTGCCCCTGCTCTGGCGCGAAACTGGACAAAGGGAAGTGGGTGTAGCCACCCCTCCCTTGACCCTCCCATAGGTGGGGTCATAGAGTTAGTCCCTCCCTGTTTTACTGGTTAAAATGGGGAACCCTTGCCACAGCAAGATTAGATATCCCTGGACTAAACTTTGAAACTGAATCCTGGACCTTCGACGCTCTACATCACGATTAGAGGACTGAAGAATCTCCCTTGGAGTCAAGGAGTGACTCCCTGCTTGGCAGGCACCAAAAACGACAACGACGGTCGCAAACTACGCCGCTCCCGCCGGAGTCCGAAGTCCCTGCAGCCCAAGAAGTGGATTTCCTGACTTCTCCAAGGCCATCGTGAGTCCCCAGCGAAGCTGAGGCAAGTGGACCCCACGAGTGACGAGGAACCGCGACCCCTGGGTACCGTGCACTATTGTCGAGTGCAACCCCTTCTCAACGTTCTACGAACTTGTGCTTTGGATCACGTGTGGTCCCGGCCTCCAGCAGGAATCCCTCCGAAGATCAGAGGCCTACATCGTCCCGAGTGACCGTGGGCCCCTGTTGAGTGATTCCGCCCGAGGTGTCTTCGCGATCCCTTGCCAGCCGGCTCAGGGGTCCCCAGAAGACTTTCTAAAGAAACCAAAGGGCTCCCCTGGTTGCTCCAGGCCTGCCCTGACTTACCCTCGCTGGGTGAGTTCCCCAGACCTTGCTGGTCTGCGCCATCGACTTTTCTTCACTTCCACGAGATTTGCTGTTACCAAGGCTTGTTGGGTCCAATCCGGTCGCTGACACCTCAGCAAGCAGCAGACGTCGTGGTACAGTCCGAATCCTGCTCCTGGACGCCAACAACGCCTCCTGGACCTCGTGACTGCGGAGTCAAGACGACCGACGACGCACCTGAAGCACCCGACATCGGTGGGCATCTGCTCATCGCCTTCCTGGTCACTGGCTAGTGACCCAGACTCTGTCCCCTCTGCTTTCAGGTACTTCAGATCCTCGATCCACTCTTGGATCCACCCGGACACTTTCCTCCTGGTCGCCAGCAGCACTTTGCAGCAGATCTTCATAGGAATCGACAGCGAAACCCGACCCCGAACGGCACCTATGCACCCGGCTTCGCTGGGTGAGGTAACACGAGTACTCCGGTGCTCCCGTGGGTAGAGACTCTTCAAAGTCCTAGATCTCAAAGGGTTTGTTCCTAGTCCTCCTCTAAGTGTCCCTTTCCTTTAATTTCCTGACCGCGACTTTCTCCATAGAAGTAAACGGCGTATCGCGGTTGTGTATTTACACTGCACGCGTCCCCCGTGGGTCCCCTGTGTCACTACCTTGGGTGGTTCCTTGTGGTCCAAGCACTTCTAGAGGCTCTAGGCCTAGTGTCTAGTTCAGTCGTGGTTCTTATACCACTTTATTGGTATATGGTTTGGTACGCCCCTAGGGCCCAAACGTGTATTTGTGCTATTACTGTGTTTAAGATCTTATAACCTATGTACTTCGAACTCTAGCCTCATAAAGAGACTAGAGGGGTGTGTTTAGTAATAAATACATATATTTTGAATATATACCTGGTGTGGTGCTCTTTCATTTGGTCACTCAAGAGATTATAGACTGGTAAAACAAGCTGCTTTACATTCCTTCAAGACTTAGCCTGAAGGCTGCTCTCCATAGCTACCACTAGGATAGCTTTCAATAAGGTTGTCTTTAACCTACCTACCATAAGAGTCGATTTGGACTGGTGCAAGGTGCCCACTATAATTAGTGGACAGCATATGCCAGGCCAACTTCTCACACCGCACACCACTGCACTGCCATAAACCCTGAAACACCACCCCCAGCACGACACCCTACACTGCCCGAACACCACTGCACTGCCCTAAACCACTGAAACACCACCCCCAGCACGACCCCTACACTGCCCGAACACCACTGCACTGCCCTAAACCCTGAAACACCACCCCCTGCACGACCCCCTACACTGCCCGAACACCACTGCACTGCCCTAAACCCTAAAACACTACCCCCAGCATGACCCCCTACACTGCCCGAACACCACTGCACTGCCCTAAACCCTGACACACCACCCCCAGCATGACCCCCTACACTGCCCGAACACCACTGCACTGCCCTAAACCCTGAAACACCACCCCCAGCACGACCCCCTACACTGCCCGAACACCACTGCACGGCCCTAAACCCTGAAACACCACCCCCAGCACGACCCCCTACACTGCCCGAACCCCACTGCTCTGCCCTAAACCCTGAAACACCAGCCCCAGCACGACCCCCTACACTGCCCGAACACCACTGCACTGCCCTAAACCCTGAAACACCACCCCCAGCACGACCCCCTACACTGCCCGAACACCACTGCACTGCCCTAAACCCTGAAACACCACCCCCAGCAAGACCCCCTACACTGCCCGAACACCACTGCACTGCCCTAAACCCTGAAACACCAGCCCCAGCACGACCCCCTACACTGCCCGAACACCACTGCACTGCCCTAAACCCTGAAACACCACCCCCAGCACGACCCCCTACACTGCCCGAACACCACTGCACTGCCCTAAACCCTGAAACACCAGCCCCAGCACGACCCCCTACACTGCCTGAACACCACTGCACTGCCCTAAACCCAGAAACACCACCCCCAGCATGACCCCCTACACTGCCCGAGCACCACTGCACTGCCCTAAACCCTGAAACACCAGCCCCAGCACGACCCCCTACACTGCCTGAACATCACTGCACTGCCCTAAACCCTGAAAAACTACCCCCAGCACGACCCCCTACACTGCCCGAACACCACTGCACTGCCCTAAACCCTGAAACACCACCCCCAGCAAGACCCCCTTCACTGCCCGAACACCACTGCACTGCCCTAAACCCTGAAACATCACCCCCAGCAAGACCCCCTACACTGCCCGAACACCACTGCACTGCCCTAAACCCTGAAACACCACCCCCAGCAAGACCCCCTACACTGCCCGAACACCACTGCACTGCCCTAAACCCTGAAACACCAGCCCCAGCACGACCCCCTACACTGCCCGAACACCACTGCACTGCCCTAAACCCTGAAACACCACCCCAGCAAGACCACCTACACTGCCCGAACACCACTGCACTGCCATAAACCCTGAAACACCACCCCCAGCACGACCCCCTACACTGCACCAAACACCACTGCACTGCCCTAAACCCTGAAACACCACCCCCTTCACGACCCCCTACACTGCCCGAACACCACTGCACTGCCCTAAACCCTGAAACACCACCCCCAGCACGACCCCCTACACTGCCCAAACACCACTGCACTGCCCTAAACCCTGAAACACTACCCCCAGCAAGACCCCCTACACTGCCCGAACACCACTCCACTGCCCTAAACCCTGAAACATCACCCCCAGCAAGACCCCCTACACTGCCCGAACACCACTGCACTGCCCTAAACCCTGAAACACCACCCCCAGCACGACCCCCTACACTGCCTGAACACCACTGCACTGCCCTAAACCCTGAAACACCACCCCCAGCACGACCCCCTACACTGCCCGAACACCACTGCTCTGCCCTAAACCCTGAAACACCACGCCCAAGCACGACCCCCTACACTGCCCGAACACCACTGCACTGCCCTAAACCCTGAAACACCAGCCCCAGCACGACCCCTACACTGCCCGAACACCACTGCACTACCCTAAACCCAGAAACACCACCCCCAGCACGACCCCCTACACTGCCTGAACACCACTGCACTGCCCTAAACCCTGAAACACCAGCCCCAGCACGACCCCTACACTGCCCGAACACCACTGCACTGCCCTAAACCCTGAAACACCACCCCCAGCAAGACCCCCTATACTGCCCGAACACCACTGCACTGCCCTAAACCCTGAAACATCACCCCCAGCAAGACCCCCTACACTGCCCGAACACCACTGCACTGCCCTAAACCCTGAAACACCACCCCCAGCAAGACCCCCTACACTGCCCGAACACCACTGCACTGCCCTAAACCCTGAAACACCAGCCCCAGCACGACCCCTACACTGCCCGAACACCACTGCACTGCCCTAAACCCTGAAACACCACCCCAGCATGACCCACTACACTGCCCGAACACCACTGCACTGCCCTAAACCCTGAAACACCACCCCCAGCACGACCCCCTACACTGCCCGAACACCACTGCACTGCCCTAAACCCTGAAACACCACCCCCAGCACGACCCCCTACACTGCCCGAACACTACTGCACTGCCCTAAACCCTGAAACACCACCCCCAGCACGACCCCCTACACTGCCGGAAAACCACTGCACTGCCCTAAACCCTGAAACACCAGCCCCAGCACGACCCCCTACACTGCCCGAACACCACTGCACTGCCCTAAACCCTCAAACACCAGCCCCAGCATGACCCCCTACACTGCCCGAACACCACTGCACTACCCTAAACCCTGAAACACCAGCCCCAGCAAGACCCCCTACACTGCCCGAACACCACTGCACTGCCCTAAACCCTGAAACACCACCCCAGCAAGACCACCTACACTGCCCGAACACCACTGCACTGCCATAAACCCTGAAACACCACCCCCAGCACGACACCCTACACTGCCCGAACACCACTGCACTGCCCTAAACCCTGAAACACCACCCCCAGCATGACCCCTACACTGCCCGAACACCACTGCACTGCCCTAAACCCTGAAACACCACCCCTGCACGACCCCCTACACTGCCCGAACACCACTGCACTGCCCTAAACCCTGAAAGACTACCCCCAGCATGACCCCCTACACTGCCCGAACACCACTGCACTGCCCGAAACCCTGACTCACCACCCCCTGCATGACCCCCTACACTGCCCGAACACCACTGCACTGCCCTAAACCCTGAAACACCACCCCCAGCACGACCCCCTACACTGCCCGAAAACCACTGCACTGCCCTAAACCCTGAAACACCACCCCCAGCACGACCCCCTACACTGCCCGAACACCACTGCTCTGCCCTAAACCATGAAACACCAGCCCCTGCACGACCCCCTACATTGCCCGAACACCACTGCACTGCCCTAAACCCTGAAACACCACCCCCAGCATGACCCCCTACACTGCCTGAACACCACTGCACTGCCCTAAACCCTGAAACACCACCCCCAGCAAGACCCCCTACACTGCCCAAACACCACTGCACTGCCCTAAACCCTGAAACACCACCTCCAGCACAACCCCCTACACTGCCTGAACACCATTGCTCTGCCCTAAACCCTGAAACACTGCCCCCAGCAAGACCCCCTACACTGCCCAAACACCACTGCACTGCCCTAAACCCTGAAACATCACCCCCAGCAAGCCCCCCTATACTGCCCGAACACCACTGCACTGCCCTAAACCCTGAAACACCACCCCCAGCACGACCCTCTACACTGCCCGAACACCACTGCACTGCCCTAAACCCTGAAACACCAGCCCCAGCACGACCCCCTACACTGCCTGAACACCACTGCACTACCCTAAACCCAGAAACACCACCCCCAGCACGACCCCCTACACTGCCTGAACACCACTGCACTGCCCTAAACCCTGAAACACCAGCCCCAGCACGACCCCCTACACTGCCTGAACACCACTGCACTACCCTAAACCCAGAAACACCACCCCCAGCACGACCCCCTACACTGCCCGAGCACCACTGCACTGCCCTAAACCCTGAAACACCAGCCCCAGCACGACCCCCTACACTGCCTGAACACTACTGCACTGCCCTAAACCATGAAACACCATCCCCAGCATGACCCCCTACACTGCACAAACACCACTGCACTGCCCTAAACCCTGAAAAACTTCCCCCAGCAAGACCCCCTACACTGCCCGAACACCACTGCACTGCCCTAAACCCTGAAACATCACCCCCAGCAAGACCCCCTACACTGGCCGAACACCACTGCCCTAAACCCTGAAACACCACCCCCAGCAAGACCCCTACACTGCCCGAACACCACTGCACTGCCCTAAACCCTGAAACACCAGCCCCAGCACGACCCCCTACACTGCCCGAACACCACTGCACTGCCCTAAACCCTGAAACACCACCCCAGCAAGACCACCTACACTTCCCGCACACCACTGCACTGCCATAAACCCTGAAACACCACCCCCAGCACGACCCCCTACACTGACCGAACACCACTGTACTGTCCTAAACCCTGAAACACCACCCCTTTCACGACCCCCTACACTGCCCAAAGACCACTGCACTGCCCTAAACCCTGAAACACCACCCCCAGCACGACCCCCTACACTGCCCAAACACCACTGCACTGCCCTAAACCCTGAAACAATACCCCCAGCAAGACCCCCTACACTGCCCGAACACCACTCCACTGCCCTAAACCCTGAAACATCACCCCCAGCAAGACCCCCTCAACTGCCCGAACACCACTGCCCTAAACCCTGAAACACCACCCCCAGCACGACCCCCTACACTGCCCGAACACCACTGCACTGCCCTAAACCCTGAAACACCACCCCCAGCACGACCCCCTACACTGCCCGAATACCACTGCTCTACCCAAAACCCTGAAACACCAGCCCAAGCACGACCCCCTACACTGCCCGAACACAACTGCACTGCCCTAAACCCTGAAACACCAGCCCCAGCACGACCCCCTACACTGCCCGAACACCACTGCACTACCCTAAACCCAGAAACACCACCCCCAGCACGACCCCTACACTGCCCGGACACCACTGCACTGCCCTAAACCCTGAAACACCAGCCCCAGCACGACCCCTACACTGCCCGAACACCACTGCACTGCCCTAAACCCTGAAACACTCCCCCAGCAAGACCCCCTATACTGCCCGAACACCACTGCACTCCCTAAACCCTGAAACATCACCCCCAGCAAGACCCCCTACACTGCCCGAACACCACTGCCTCTAAACCCTGAAATACCACCCCCAGCAAGACCCCCTACACTGCCCGAACACCACTGCACTGCCCTAAACCCTGAAACACCAGCCCCAGCATGACCCCCTACTTTGCCCGAACACCACTGCACTGCCCTAAACCCTGAAACACCACCCCCTGCATGACCCACTACACTGCCCGAACACCACTGCACTGCCCTAAACCCTGAAACACCACCCCCAGCACGACCCCTACACTGCCCGAACACCACTGCACTGCCCTAAACCCTGAAACACCACCCCCAGCATGACCCCCTACACTGCACGAACACCACTGCACTGCCCTAAACCCTGAAACACTACCCCCAGCAAGACCCCCTACACTGCCCGAACACCACTGCACTGCCCTAAACCCTGAAACATCACCCCCAGCAAGACCCCCTATACTGCCCGAACAACACTGCACTGCCCTAAACCCTGAAACACCACCCCCAGCACGACCCCCTACACTGCCCAAACACCACTGCTCTGCCCAAAACCCTGAAACACCAGCCCCAGCACGACCCCCTACACTGCCCGAACACCACTGCACTGCCCTAAACCCTGAAACACAACCCCAGCACGACCCCCTACACTGCCCGAACACCACTGCACTGCCCTAAACCCTGAAACACCACCCCCAGCACGACCGCCTACACTGCCGGAAAACCACTGCACTGAACTAAACCCTGAAACACCAGCCCCAGCACGACCCCCTACACTGCCCGAACACCACTGCACTGCCCTAAACCCTCAAACACAGGCCCCAGCACGACCCCCTACACTGCCCGAAAACCACTGCACTACCCTAAACCCTGAAACACCAGCCCCAGCAAGACCCCCTACACTGCCCGAACACCACTGCACTGCCCTAAACCCTGAAACACCACCCCAGCAAGACCACCTACACTGCCCGCACACCACTGCACTGCCATAAACCCTGAAACACCACCCCCAGCACGACACCCTACACTGCCGGAACACCACTGCACTGCCCTAAACCCTGAAACACCACCCCCAGCACGACCCCTACACTGCCCGAACACCACTGCACTGCCCTAAACCCTGAAACACCACCCCCTGCAAGACCCCCTACACTGCCCGAACACCACTGCACTGCCCTAAACCCTGAAACACCACCCCCAGCAAGACCCCCTTCACTGCCCGAACACCACTGCACTGCCCTAAACCCTGAAACACCACCTCCAGCACAACCCCCTACACTGCCTGAACACCATTGCTCTGCCCTAAACCCTGAAACACTGCCCCCAGCAAGACCCCCTACACTGCCCGAACACCACTGCACTGCCATAAACCCTGAAACATCACCCCCAGCAAGCCCCCCTATACTGCCCGAACACCACTGCCCTAAACCCTGAAACACCACCCCCAGCACGACCCCCTACACTGCCTGAACACCACTCCACTGCCCTAAACCCTGAAACACCAGCCCCAGCACGACCCCCTACACTGCCTGAACACCACTGCACTACCCTAAACCCAGAAACACCACCCCCAGCACGACCCCCTACACTGCCCGAGCACCACTGCACTGCCCTAAACCCTGAAACACCAGCCCCAGCACGACCCCCTACACTGCCTGAACACTACTGCACTGCCCTAAACCATGAAACACCATCCCCAGCACGACCCCCTACACTGCACGAACACCACTGCACTGCCCTAAACCCTGAAAAACTTCCCCAGCAAGACCCCCTACACTGCCCGAACACCACTGCACTGCCCTAAACCCTGAAACACCACCCCCAGCAAGACCCCTACACTGCCCGAACACCACTGCACTGCCCTAAACCCTGAAACACCAGCCCCAGCACGACCCCCTACACTGCCCGAACACCACTGCACTGCCCTAAACCCTGAAACACCACCCCGTGCACGACCCCCTACACTGCCCAAACAGCACTGCACTGCCCTAAACCCTGAAACACCACCCCGTGCACGACCCCCTACACTGCCCAAACAGCACTGCACTGCCCTAAACCCTGAAACACCACCCCCAGCACGACCCCCTATATTGCCCGAACACCACTGCACTGCTCTAAACCCTGAAACACCACCCCCTGCACGACCCCCTACACTGCCCGAACACTACTGCACTGCCCCAAACCCTGAAACACCACCCCCAGCACGACACCCTACACTGCCCGAACATCACTGCCCTAAACCCTGAAACACCACCCCCAGCAAGACCCCCTACACTGCCCGAACACCACTGCACTGCCCTACACCCTGAAACATCACCCCCAGCAAGACCCCCTACACTGCCCGAACACCACTGCACTGCCCTAAACCCTGAAACACCACCCCCAGCAAGACCCCCTACACTGCCCGAACACCACTGCACTGCCCTAAACCCTTAAACACCAGCCCCAGCACGACCCCCTACACTGCCCGAACACCACTGCACTGCCCTAAACCCTGAAACACAACCCCCAGCACGACCCCCTACACTACCCGAATGCCACTGCACTACCCTAAACCCTAAAATACTCCCCCAGCATGACCCCCTACACTACCCGAATACAACTGCACGGCCCTAAACCCTCAAACGCTCCCCCAGCACGACCCCCTACACTACCCGAACAACACTGCACTGCCCTAAACCCTAAAACACTCCCCCAGCACGACCCCCTACACTACCCGAACACCACTGCACTGCCCTAAACCCTAAAACACTCCCCCAGCATGACCCCCTACACTACCCAAACACCACTGCACTGCCCTAAACCCTGAAACACTACCCCCGCATGACCCCCTACACTACCCGAACACCACAGCCCCTAAACCCTGAAACACCTCCCCCAGCAAGACCCCCTACACTGCCCGAACACCACTGCACTGCCCTAAACCCTGAAACACCACCCCCAGCATTACCCCCTACACTGCCCGAACACCACTGCACTACCCTAAACCCTAAAACACGACCTCCTACACTACACAAACACCACTGCACTACCCTAAACCCTAAAACACTACCCCCAGCACGACCCCCTACACTACACAAACACCACTGCACTACCCTAAACCCTAAAACACTACCCCCTACACTACACAAACACCACTGCACTACCCTAAACCCTAAAAACTACCCCCAGCACGAACCCCTACACTACCCAAACACCACTGCACTACCCTAAACTCTAAAACAATACCCCCAGCAGTACCCCCTACACTACCCAAACACCACTGCACTACCCTAAACCCTAAAACACTACCCTTAGCAGTACCCCCTACACTACCCAAACACCACTGCACTATCCTAAACCCTAAACCACTACCCCCAGCACGACCCCCTATACTACCCAAACACCACTGCACTACCCTAAACCCTAAAACACTACCCCCAGCACAACTCCCTACACTACCCAAACACCACTGCACTACCCTAAACCCTAAATCTACCCCCAGCATGACCCCCTACACTACACAAACACCACTGCACTACCCTAAGCCCTAAAACACTACCCCAGCACGACCCCTTCACTACCTAAACACAACTGCACAATTTGTTACAGGCGTTGCAACGCAGGCCTGTGGTGCTTACTGGAAGTACCTGGTGGGCTAGTTGGGCCCCAGGGACCCTCAGGATTGAAGGTGACCTAATCCCCCAACTTAAAACGCGCCACGGGGCGCGTTTTCACAGTGGTGAAGGGAGGGGGCGGGGCCTCAGGTGACATGTGCGCAAAAACGCCCTGTGGTGCGTTTTAAGTTGGGGAATTAATTCCCCTTGAATCCTGAGCGACCCTGGGGGCCAACTAGCCCACCAGATACCTTCAGTAAGCACAACAGAGTTGCGTTGCAGAGAGGTGAAAAAAGGTGCGTGGCCTCGGAACGCCTCTCTGCAACTCAGCTCTGTGGTCCTAACTGTAGGTACCTGGGGGCTAGTTGGGCCCCAGGGACCCTCAGGATTCAAGGGGACTTAATCCCGCAACTTAAAACGCGCCACGGGGCGCGCTTGCACACATGTCACCTCAGGCCCACCTCCCTTCACCACTGTGCAAACGCGCCCTGTAGCGCGTTTTAAGAGGTAGTTTTAATCCCCCTGCCCTATTATGTACTAGGGACTTACAGAGGAGGTCATGCTAATCACAGGGGTACCCCAACGCATAGTGTTCCCTAGTGTATGTAGGTGTTTTCACTGTATTCTAAGTGTCTTTTAGCATAGCACTGACTCTGGTTAGTCAGAGTCAGTTACCACCAGTACCCGTCTGAAAAAGTTGTGGGCACAGGATGATTTTGCAACAAGGCCTCTTTCTGCTCCTCTGTTGGTTCTTTCTGCACATCTTTTGCTTCTTCCTGCACTTTTCTTCGTCTTTGTGGACTTCTGTTGCTTCTTTCTGCATTTCTTTTGCTTCTTTCTGTGCGTTTTTTCTTCTTTCTTCACATGTCCTACCTCTGTAGGCATAGTTAGAAACTAGCATTTAAAAACCTTTGAAATTCACTTAAAAAATCATAGGTTTCAGGCACGTTATAGTTAGAAATTAGCATTTAAAAAACCTTTGAAATTCACTGAAAAAACCATAGGTTTCAGTCACGTTATAGTTAGAAATTAGCATTTAAAAAACCTTTGAAATTCACTGAAAAAACCATAGGTTTTAGGGACAGTTATAGTTAGTTGGACATTTCACTCGTACAAAACCATAAAAATTCTCCCGTTATAGTTAGTTCAGCTAACTATAACTCGCGCCCGCAATGCACTGCTGATGACGTCACATATTACATCACTCATGACATGGTCAGTGACATCACTGATGACATCACTGATGACATCTCAAATGACATCACTGATGACATCACTGATGACATCATCCATGTGATAATTTCATGCATCTTCTCACATCCTAATATAACTTTTGATACACCCACTCTAAATTACAGACTGCCATTCTCAAAACCATACACACTCCAATACCAATAACTACATACCCACTCACTGATTCTTAGATCTACACACACACATCTACTCACTCACCCGTACAGTCACTCATACTTACAGTCACTCAGTACAGGACTATCATATGCACTCATACACCTATATAAACACTCACACACCACCACTCATCCATAGAGGTACTCACACACCTAGTCAGTCATGCAAAAATTAATCACACACCCATTTACTCACCTTTACAGTTATACACACACCAGCTCACTTACTCATACAAATACTAGCACATTCTTACGCTCTTATACAATAACTGATACAAGCACACACGCATCCATACAGCCACTCTCACAATCACACACTCTCACTTATAGCCATTTAAATACTCTAACACACATATATACTGCCTTTTACATATGTAGTTACTTGCACATGTACCACTGAGACATACATTCACTCACTAACACACCCATACACACACTCACCCACCCAAGCAGTCCATCACAGATGCACTCTTGAAATCATGCACTCAGTGAATCACCCACTCACACATCTATGTACAGAGTCACACACACCCCACCCACACAAACACTCAGGCAGCCATACAGATACTCAGAGAACCAATCAATAACCCATATAGACACTCATGTAGCTATTCGCAAATCCATGCATCCACTTACACACCAACAAACAGACGGATACAGACATTCACACAGTTTAGTCACTAACCCATGCATTCAGTAAGATACGTTTAATCACTCACTTGTAGAGTCAGTCACGCACGTACTAAATCATCCATTCAGACACTTATACACCCACTCATTCTTCAATACGCCTTTCCCTATATATATTAAACATATTTAAACTTTACAGAAACACACAGTCACTGGATGATGTCATCAGTGATGTCATCAGTGATGTCACTGACCATGTCATGAGTGATGTAATATGTGACGTCATCAGCAGTGCATTGCGGGGGCGCGAGTTATAGTTAGCTGAACTAACTATAACGGGGGAAGTTCTATGGTTTTGTACGAGTGAAATGTCCAACTAACTATAACTGTCCCTAAAACCTATGGTTTTTTCAGTGAATATATATACAGGTGTGGTAGTACAAGTGTGCCTCTGACTATGTTAGTAGCTGCATAGAGGATTGAATGAGTGGTGTCTGGATGATTGAATGAGTGTATGAGTCGTATATGCATGAATGAATGAGTGGGTAAGTGGTCTATGAGTGATCGAATGAGTTTATCAGTGGTGCCTGGGTAACTGGATGAATATGGATAGTGCCTGGGTAATTGCATGAGTGCATGGGTAGTGCCTGGCTGATTGGATGAGTGCAAAGGTAGTGCCTGGGTGATTCGAGGAGTATATGGGTAGTGCCTGGGTGAATGGATGAGTATATGGGTAGTGCCAGGGTCATTGAATGAGTGCATGGGTGATTCTGTGAGGGCATAACTAGTACCTGGATGATTGCATGAGTGCATGGATAGTGCCAGGGTGATTGGATGACTGCTTCACCACCTAAAAACATGTTTATGCACATATTTTTTGTGCAAGTTTAAAAAAATGTGTTTGAACTCTACTTACCGTCTTCGCGATGACACAGAGTTGCGATGACTTTGGTAACCGTGACGATCGTCCCTTTTTAAAGAGGTGCAAAACACATATATGAGCATATTTTGATGTTTTTTAACCTCTTCCGTGCTCATGACGGCCGGGAGCCGTCATGAGTCACGGTGGGCGTGTGCACGGGACACGCAGGGGCTGTCCGAGACACGCCCAGTCTTTAGAACGCCCAGCACCTGGGCGGAATCGGCCACGCAGCGAAGCGGTTATACACTAGATGTTTATCAGTGCACTTTTTATAATCATATTTTTCTAGGTAGTTTGTATGAAATTCATCTTTAAAACCAATTTTCCATTTTCGCGATGACTCCAGGCATCGCAATAAAGTTGGTACCCTCGATCACCGCTAATACGTTGCGAAATGACAAAACAAATGCAAACATTCAATAGCCACCACCACATTAAAAACTTATAACTGCAAAATGGATTATAACCAACACACTAAACACATTGCCATCTAAATGACTCTCTAATAGCATGTATACCTCCCTTAATATCTCGCAGTGTGTAACTCTTTCAGTGAAATCTGTGACTGCATGCATTACTGTGTCAGTAAGTCTCTCAATCACTGTGTAAGTATTTGAGTGGATCTGTGAGACAGTGCATCAGTCTATCAGTGGTTCTGTAACGAACGTCATGACTGTCTCAGTGCATCTATGAGTGGATGCATGAGTGTCTCAATGGGTCTGTGATTGGTTGCATAAGTCTCTCAGTTGAACAGTGAGTAGGTGCACGAGTGCCTTACTACTTTTGTAAGTAAGTGTATGACTGTCTGACTGGATCTGTGAGTGGCTACATGAGTATCTAAGTGGGTGAGGGAGTGGGTGCACAAGGGTCTGAGTGGGACTGTGAGTGAATGCATGAGTCTCTCAGTGGATCTGTGACTGGGAGCGTGAGTGTCTGAGTGGTTCTGTGAGTGGGTGTGTTGGTCTCTGAGTCAGACTGTGAGTGGCTGCATGTGTTCTTGAGTGGGTCTGTGAGTGGGTGCATGATTCTCTGAGTGTATGAGTGACTGGGTGCATAAGTCTCTGAGTGGGTCTGTGAGTGAGTGACTGTATGGGTGTGTGAGTGTTTGACTGGGTCTGTGAGTGGGTGTATGAGTGCCTCAGTGAATCTGTAAGTGAGAGCATAAGTTTCTGTGTGGGTGAGTGAATAGATGCGTGCATGAGTCTCTAAGTGCAGCCGATGCCGGACCAGTTTCAGTACTCGAGGCCACGAGAAAGACGCGAGACGCAAGACGCAAGACGGAGTCTACGACTCTTCAGTCTCCGGCTGCCGCACAGATCCTGAGCGTGAGTCCACCACGAGCCGGAGCCAGTGACCCGCCAGTGACCCGGATGGACGTTGCTGTAGTCTGAGAAGAGCCGTGTTGCAGTCCGAACAAAGCCGGAGGGTTGCCTGGCAACCGGGACTCCCACCACCACGTCATTGCGGCGCAGAGCGGAGGACGGAAGTCACGGCTCCATTGACACCGCGCTGTAAGAGGCCCGTCTCCGCTAAGGCCGTACCGGAGGATAAGGGCTCCCGTCGGAGGCCCGCAAAGAAGGAGACGTCACCGCAAGCACTCCCCAGGTAAACGCTCCCAGCCGTTGTGTCAGTGTGAGGCTGGGAGCGGGTGAAGGGGGAGGCTGTGAACGACTGAGCTAGCACGCCGCGCTGGCTGAAAGTATCGCGGGGGCAATATTCAGGACAAGCGTCCCTCTGATGATTGTTCATACAGCGGGGGGGATATTAAGGTCAGCGCCCTTTGGGTGATTTGAAGGACAGCGAGGGCAATATCTAAAGGCAGTGTCCTTTTGTGACTGGCCCGCGCTTTTGTGAAGGGTGATTTTCTGAAGGGAAATTGAGCAAGCCCAAGTAGCACATTCTGTGCTAGGAGTACAGCGGGGCATTCATCGATGTGGGGCACCTTTGGCATTTTTCAAGTAATTTCCCCACGCTAGCAACAAGGGCTCACAAGTGTTTCTATTATCGCTATTACGTTTTTACAAAGGGAACATTACTACAGTGAACTTTTTCCACAAAAGAGCATTCCTAAGAAAAGAATAATTGTGTTTGTGATTTTTATGTCGTTTTGATCTGCCTAATCTATATAAAGTGATTTATATTTTTATAAACCCCTTGTGTAGCGTCCATTTGGCCCAGCCCACAAGAGGCTGATATCATTGGTTGGAGTTGCTGTCAACTTTACCCCTCTAAAGGTACTGTTTTTATTAACATTCCGCTTCATTGACTAGTACCATTCTCCTTGGAGATCCAGTAGGTTAGACCGAGGATCTTTACGGCCTCTCCAACCACATCTTTAGACTGTGTATTTAGACTGTGTATTTATTGACTTCGGTGCTCATAGCACTGTGTTATATTGTGTCCAAGCTGTGTTGAATTAAGGTAGTATACATCGTGGTCTATTCGGTGCAGCAATGGGGAAACGGAAAGGGGTTGAAGCAGGGCCGGGAGGTGCAAGTAAAAAGAAATCAAAAAAACGGCACCAGCCCACTGTGAAGGTGAAGATGATCGAGAGTGCAGATGGTGAAGGGGGTGGAGGGGGGACAGGAGAGGAAATTCTGGATCGCATAGAGAATATTGTTGCGGATTGTGAGGAATTGTTGACTTCACCTGCGCCAGCTCCTAATGTCCCGATAGTTGAAAACACCCTCATTAAACCCCCACACTCCAGTAATTCAATCGGGTCCTCTGCTTCTGGGTATGGTAATATCCCTAAACTTTTTAAATTAGCAGCTAAGAAAAATAAATTTCCTGTAGCCGCAGCGGAGCTCAATATAGCCACACCAAGCGCGTCATATCTAGTAAGCACATCTTGCCCCATGGATAATAGCATACTAGAAGAGATTTCACTGAGCAACCGCTTTGCTCTCCTTTCCGAGGATTCACCTATTGCTAAGCCTCACATTGACCCTAACAATGCACACCTAGTGTCTGATAACGTAAGCATATCCACTACACAGGCAGTAGGGGAAGTTGGTAGTGGCATAGAACCCTCGAACTCTGATCTCATGATTGAAATAGCAGTCCTAAAAGGTAGTATTGAGGCTTTCACCATTTTGGTTCATAAACTCTACTTAAGAATAGATGAGAGTAATGGATTACACCCACTGCCAGCATCATCACTAACTGTCTTACCTGTAAAAGCTGGTCTCATGAGGAGGCCTGAATCCCCCCATGGCGTACAAAGTGATCAAAATATACTGCATTTAGATTTTGATTCTAAACGACCCCAGAGCACTAAAGTAACTACCAGAGCTCCTTTGGGGCAATATAGGCCTGTTGCGGCACAAGGTATGGGAATTGCGGCCCCGTCATTGGACCAGGCAGGACATGGCTCAGCGACAAGGTTAGTTTCCTCGACCCAAAATAGGGCGCCTCCACATTGTAAACTACCCCAGGCATCTCATCATAAGCTAGACACCTTGTCACCAATACCAATCTTTTTGACTAATGTTCCCAAACTTGACTTCAACTGTCGTAGATATGAGAGTGGGGAAGTTCTAAAAAACAAAGCCATACATTGGCTGAGACATACTAGGGGTGCAGATCAATAATTAGAGAGGACATTGTCCATGCCAAAGGTGTATCCTGGACCACAGCCCAGTAGACTCAATTTAGTTAATTCTAGCTACAAACCATCTTGTGCATGATCTTATTGCCCTTGAAGCTAGATCTCATCCTCATCCAACAACTAAGATTAGATTGAGATTGACTGTTCCCCTGAACTAGGCCAAGATAACAACGTGAGCCAGGCCCCTTTGGACATTCCCATCTCAACTCTCTCACAAATGGATTGACTCACTTTTAAACTTTCTAGCGATGCCAAGAATATCACCAAGAAAGATCATATGACCCTGTTGATCCTTTTCTTTTGCCTCACGAGGCGTGCTCGATTGAGCAAGAGTGTATGTGTAGCCCCCAGTAGAGTCCATAGATTCCAACATCTCAATGGTGTACTGGGTAGGCATACAGGACAGCGAACCTGTAATAAGGACTGGTAGCCGAGATGCGCCTATACTGAATGCCACATCTCCCCTGCAGGCCCTTTCACTAGAAGACAATGGGGACAATGGGGAAATGATGAATATATTGTCATGGAACTTGGCAGGTATAAGTAGGAAGCGTAACTGTCCGCACTGGTTGGATCTGGTCTCTTGTCAAGATATATGCTTGTTCCAGGAAACCTGGTGCCAGACACCGACACATATACCTGGGTTTAAGACCTTCTTTAGGTCAGCAGTACCGGCCAAACAGGGTCGGGCCTCAGGGGGGTTGCTTACCTTAGTAAATCTTACGCTGAATTGTGAAGCAAAAGAGATGGTCACTAACAGCCCAGATATCTTGGGGATTAGGCTTACAAATGGAAAAGGTCAAACTGTCGACATCCATAATGTTTATGCTAGGAGTACCAAAGGGGGTAGCTCGTCGACTCTTAATGTCTTGGACAACTTATTGGGAGGCAGGAATGCTAGCCATCCGTTAATAATCGGTGGTGATTTTAATGTCACATTCGAACCACTCGATTGGATTGAGTCTATTGATGTGACAGAGGAAGATAAAGCCTGGAGGGTACCTCCTTTGGAACTATCCCCAATTAAAAAATGGTCGCAAGCCGCCCTCCAATTGAACGCATTATCCTTAGAATATAGGCTAAGGGCCACTAATGGGCGAACCAACTCAGATAGGGGCGGTGGAATGACCTTTATTGGAGCAAAAGGGTCAAGTCGGATTGACTATATACTAGTGGACTTGACCCTGTGGCCTTTAGTGCGGGATATGTCTATAGCCCCAGCTTGTGACAGTGACATCATTCTTTGCATTTAACTATTAGTTGTCTATGGGGGAGCATTGCGAAAGATCCTAAGGCACCATTAAGCACAAGGGAGTTAATAGCTACAAATGATAAGCGTCGGCTTAAATGGCCCATGGTTTTGGCAGATGAATCTAAAATCCAAAAGATCAAAGAAGCTCTAGCTGAGCACTTAGTAGTTCTAGAAACAGCGAGTAAGGATCCGCTCATGCAGAATACTTGTAGTATCCTCCACAGAGATTTCTTTGATCAACTGGCCTGCGTTTTTCATATCCCCATCAATAAGAATAGACCTCGACAGGAAAGCTCCTTAGGAGCAAACCCATGGTATAATAAAGAATGTAGGGCAGCGAGAGCAAGATTGACAGTAGCCATTAAAAATAGGGAGCATTCGTAAAACCAGAAGCGAATACAAACAGGCACAAGGCAAAGCAAAAAAACAATGGGATGAAGGGAGATGGGAAGATCTAAGGGAGGCTATTGGACATCCTGATCCTCGGCAATTCTGGTCGCTTGTGGCAAAAACTAATTTCGAGCGCACACCTCCCTTGGCCAATAACATCCAGGCAAGTGAATGGCACAAACATTTTAGTGAGTTATATTCCACTAGTAACACCACTGACAGACTCCAGATGCCTTATGATCTGGGTCCTCCAATATGTACCATTGCATTTACAAGGGAAGAGATCATGAGCTCCCTAGATGCCATTATACCTTCAAAAGCCTCTGGGCCCGGATGGCATCCCGGGTGATCTCTTTCGTGCCGATAGGGCAAACTGGTCAACTTATTTTATGAATTTGGCCAACGATATCGTCGGAGGAGGAAGCATCCCGGACTCGTGGAAGGGGGCTGAAGTGATCCCAATTTTCAAAAAAGGGGACAGGTCTAAGCCCGCCAACTACCGCCCAATAAGTTTGATAGATTGTGCTCAAAAGGTTTTCTGTCGCTCGCTCTTATCTAAAATCCAGACCTGGATGGATGAGAATAACATCCTCTCTCCATTACAGGCGGGCTTTCGGCGGAAAACCAGCACTATCGATCAGGCGTTTCGCCTTGTCATGCTGTATTGGAAGGTGGTTGTGCTGGGCAAAGGCAGTTTATATCTTACCTTTATTGATCTCAAAACTGCCTTTGACCTAGTCCCCAGGGATCTACTTTGGCAGGTCCTCATGAATATGGGAATGCCTTTGGGTATTCTAGAACCATTGGTCAGGTTGCACGACGATAATTTTGCTCGTGTGAGATGGGGAAATCAGGGGCAACTCACTGACCCGATTAAGATCCGGCGGGGGTACGCCAAGGGTGTGTTTTGGCCCCTACCCTTTTTTCCCTGTATGTTAATCAAATTGCTGACCTGCTATGCTCAATTCCAGCCGATGCCCCCACCTTGGCGAATCAGAAAATCGCAACATTGCTGTTTGCCGTTGATACCCTTTTGGTATCTAAAAGCCCCATGGGCCTCCAAAAGCTTTTGGATCAGTTTAAGGCCTTTTGTGACACAAGGGGCTTGGTCATCAACACCGCCAAAACGAAGTTGATGATGTTGAATGCCCCTAAAACTTTTAAACGAAATCTGGTCTTGGATAATGTTCCATTACAAAGGGTTCGCACCTTTGAGTATCTGGGTATAAAGCTGTCTGATAGTATGTCTTGGAATAACCATCTAGATAAGGCTTCCCTGAAATTTTCACAGCTAACTGGGGCCTTGCGGCGGGAGATTTGCCTATCATATACCAAGCCTGTAGCCCCAGCTCTCAAACTTTATAGTTCGAAGGTAGTGAGCAGTGTGCTCTATGGGGCAGAATTGTGGGGTACAGCAAGTGCGAGCAAATTAACAAATGTGGAAAATAAGTTCCTTAGGAGCCTGGTATCCCTCCCCCAAAGCACTCCCCTTCTCCCCTTGAAATTGGACCTGGGAGTTAGGGCAATTAAAGACCTAGCGAGTTTGCGCCCATTGCTTTTCTGGTATAGATTGGTCACCACCCCTGATTTGGCCGTTTACGCTGCTGCTTTTAATGAAGTATGTGCCCTAGACTTAAATAATAAGATTGGGTGGACTAAACATGTGAATACCACCCGGGCAGTAATTGGTCTCTCTAACGAGTTTCCTGGTCCCCCGCCCCAGCATACAAAGGACCAATTAAAACTCCAATATTGGTCTTGGGTAGAGCTGGCCAATTATTCGAAAACCCGCCATGGCAGCCTAGCTGATGCCTTCTTAGACATCAAATCTGTTAAATGTCTCGAGAGCTACTTTGATATTATTAAGGAGCCTGGGGACAGGAAACTGTACACCCAGTTTAGATATGGCTGTCTACCTATTAATGCTTTTACCAATTCCTGGGCATATAATAAAAGCCAGACGAAGGGCTGTTCCTCTTGCTCAAACCCAAATGAAACCGTCGGCCATGTATTTTTGCATGTCTCTGCGTATGCTAGACCAAGAAGGAACTGGTTGGCTCCTGTATGTAGACAGTTGGGGACCCAGAGTCATTATGAAGCTCTACGCATTTTAAAATCAGACACAAGACCACTTATTGTATGTGCAGTTGCGAAATTTCTTGGTCAATTTTGGGCTATTAGGCGGAGGCTACTGATTACCCCCTCAAGTGTTGTGATTTAAATGTAGAAAATTGTTATGAACCAAGGGTGTTCCGATTCATAAGATAATGATTATAATATTTGATTCTATAGTATTTTAATGTGCTTTTATTATTTGTATTTTTAATGTATAAGATGTAGAGGGACCCTAATGATTATTACAGATTTGATGCGCCCCACTGAGTAACAACTGTGAAATTTGCTAGTTAAATGAATGCATTTGCACTGTAGTTTTTATTCTAACTATTTTTAATTGAAATATCAAAATGAGTTATGCTTTTGTTGATCAATTTCGTGTTTATAAAATTGTAACCTGGAATACCTGACCTCTTAGAATTTGGTGTACGGAATACTTTTAACTGATTTTATCTCGAGCACCATTGAAAAGGAAGTATATGTTTGATTCTTTCATGGTATTATAAACCGAAATAAAGATTTTATGAATGAATGAGTCTCTAAGTGGGCCTGTGATTGGGAGGGTGAGTGTCTGGGTGGGTCTGTGAGTGGATGTGTGAGCCTTTGAGTGAGTGAGTGGGTGTGTGTATTCCTGAGTGAGCCTGTAAGTGGGTGTGTGTCTGTGAGTGTATGATTTAGTGAGTGCATAAGTCTCTGAGAGGATCTGTGACTGATTGTGTGAGTGACTGTATGTGTGTGAGTGGGTATATGAGTGCCTGAGTGGGTCAGTGAGTGGGTGTATGAGTGTCTCAGTGGGTCTGTCAATGGGTGTGTGAGTGTCTCGGTAGGTCTGTGAGTACATATGTGAGTGTGTGAGTGGGTCTGTAAGTGGGTGTGTGAGTCTCTGAGTGGTTCTGTACATGGGTGCATGACTCTCTGAGTGAGTCTGTGAGTGAATACATCAGTATCTCAGTGGATATGTGACTGGATGTATAAGTGTCTGAGTTGATATGTCAATGGCTGTATAAGTGTCTGAGTGAGTTTGTAAGTGTGTACATGAGCCTGTGACTCTGACCAGCAAGTCTGTACAAATATGTATACATTTTTATATTTTTCACCCATATTTGTGGGGTCCCCGCGATATTCGCGATGTCCTCACGATGGTGCATGGCTGGCGGTCACGTCGTCATCACAAATATCACGCATAACATAACTTGTGTCACTAACACCCTCATTCATCAAACATGGGGTCAGAGTACCTTCACCCTGACCCCTTATGTTACCTTTCACACAAAATTTCAGCCCCGGGAACCATTCCCGATCAATAAAATGGTGGCTGCAACTTTCTGCTCTGGTTGCGTCCAGCCAATCACAGCATTCCTGTTGGCGCAAGCATTCGCGATTGACCACGAAATTGTCCCAAAATATCCGCAGCCAGAGATATCACTATAATTTTCAACTTGCATTTCTCAAAAATTACTGAATGCATTTGCACCAAATAACAAAAAGCAGAATCTGCGTAACAACATCTAGCATTCTGCCAAATTTGGTGTAATTCCATCCAGCGCTTTGGGCTGTATGTTTGACAAAGCGTTCCTATGTAAAATGGGACCCCCCACACACATTATTTATTTCAGCCCCGGGGAGGTGGCAGTCCCCGGCGCTTGGGGGGCCCGCGAGGCCCCCCCAGCGTATTTTATTAAAGCCCTGGGGAGGTGGCGGTCCCTGGGGCTTGGGGGGCCCGCGAGGCCCCCTGCCATAATTTAATTAAAGCCCAGGGGAGGTGGCGGTCCCTGGGGCTGCAGGGCAGCCGCATGCCCCCTGCACATAAATTATTAAGCCCCGGGGAGGTGGTGGTTCCCGGGGCTGTGGGGGCGCCCACACCATCATTTGGCATGCCCCCGGGACCTGGCCCACCCGGGGGCTATTTAACAAACGAAGCGCAGGAGACCGTGCTTCGTTTTTTAAAATAATTTCGGCCGGATTCGCGGCCCCTGCGCGAATTTGGCCAAAATTATTTTAAAAAATGCTTTTTTTGGCCCTGGGGGACCCCCAGGCCTAGGGGGTCGGGGTGTTTGTACCCTGCCCCCTTTTCTTGCTTTTTACCTTTTTTTTACTCTTTTCTTGTGACTCGGTTACTGAGTCACAAGATGGCTGCCAACACTTCCTGGTTTGGAGTGTTGGCAGCCAATCAGAAACAAGCTCGTGCCCGGGAGGGTTCGCGAACCCTCCTCCGTGCTCAGATATCGAAACTTTTCTTTTTTTAATTTCTCTGGAACTACTGAACGGATTTACACCATTTAAAAAGGGCTCTTTCTGAACCAAGAGCTACCTTTTTGCCAAATTTGGTGTAATTCCGTTCAGCAGTTCGGGCTGTAGCTTTGTCTAAAGTTCCTATGGAAATTAACATGGGGAAAACGCGTTTTGGGACCCCCCTTTTTTCTCGGCCCCCGCTTGATGAATCACCCCGAACCTTTCAAGACAGGAGCTGACCGGAGCGCCCCATTAGTTTTGAAAATTTCGCAAAGATTCGTCAACAGGCGCCAAAGATATTGGCAAAAGAAAAAAACGCTTTTTGAATAGAAACGAGGTCCTAACTATAACTACCTACTGGCGACCGCCAGAAGGTAATATACATATATATATATATATATATATATATATATATATATATATATATATATATATATATATATTGCCTCTGTGGACTAAGATACAGGTACTGACGGAGGACTGGTAAGTGCTGATAATTTCTCAGGCCATAATGTCAAAGTGGAATGCACAACACAATCTATAACTTGTACCATTGAAGGAAGGAAAATCAGCTTACTCGTACCTTCTTCCCCCATTTCCCAAGGCAATTATGGTTAGTTATAAGCTAATCTTGATCTGAATCCAGAAATATGTGAGCAAAAATTATTAGTAACTTCCTATGGATAGGAATAAAAAAATTGAGTTTTACCACAATTAATGGTTTATCCCTTACAGCTAAACCCAGCTGCATCAGCAATATCCAACCGAAATCCCAATACTGTATCGTTTACCCAAAAGAAAAGACAACTAAAGGTGCATGGAAGTTGATTCAACAAAATGCCAGGTATTGCAGGAGTTACATAATGCAGCTCTTATGCCTATGACATGAAGAAATAACACTTGGTTCCAACATACTCCACTAATCCTGAAGGCACAGGAGTGAAAACTATTAAATACAAATAAAACTCAGAGAGCCAAATTTACATCATGTGCTTGTCTTCATGATCTCTGAGAGAATTGCCAAAAGGAAGCCAATTGTAGCAGGTGCTATACTTTAATGCCACTACGTGATTTGCAAGCATTTAGATGCACATATCATTCAAGTATCCAGCAAGTTGAACCAAGGGTGAGAAATAAGAACCTACAATTAAAGCAGAAGTTAAAGCAATATATTCTATAAAAGCAAGGAATATTTCAGCCTTGAAATGACTTAAATATACATTTCCAGTTCCAAGCATACTGATAAAGAATGTAAACAGCATAGAAAGAGAGGCAGCCCTTAACCTTTTCGATACTGGCATTAAAATATATTAGTATTTTTGACATTTGGCTCTTTTCCTGCCTGGATAACTGTTTGCGAACAAGCGCTAATGTCAAGCACTTTTAATTTATGGAAAATCTGTGGAAAATATCTATGCTGAAATCTTAGGCATTGGAGATATGTGAAACTAAAGGCATTTTCATAAAATGTCCTGGATATTAAACTCTATGATAGTAATTAGGAATATCTTAATTTTCAGGAGCAATGTATTTAGTTTGGATCATGTAAGTCTAGAGACAATACATTTGTTTTTAAAATGTTCAAAATGATGGAAGAACTGAATTACAGCAGCGGACATAACTTTAAGGCTTCATACATAACTAAAGACGTACTTACATAACACCTCAAATAAATTTTATTAAGAGCAAAGATTGATTAAAATTATTAGAAAAAATAGTATTTTCCCTAGCAAGGAAAGGTTAGTTAATTAGATTTGTTGTTTCATTAAACTCAAACATATTTTTTCAGATGGTAAGTGGGCTAAATAATAAGCTTGATGACTGTACGAATATGAAATGAGTTAAAAAGAGATATTACGGGAAAATGCTGCCACTGTCTTATCCAGCAACCAAACCCCTAAATGAAACACTCAGCCAAAGCTTGTTTGAAATGTGGGTATGTGAATTGGAAGGGATCAACCATAAATAATGAAATAGCAGTCATCACACATTCAGAAGGAATATCACTGGAAAGGTAAACTACTCCCTTGAGTAATGTGCGACATTAGATGAGGAGAGAACTGGGTCTGATGTGTGACAAAATTATGTAAATTCACCAGAAGCTACATATGTAATAAAAATAATCACTCAAAAAAACATGTAAGATTTCAAATACTACAAAATCTTAGAACAACCGAACATAAGAGGAAACAAAATTTTAATAACACAAGTGTGGTGGAAAAATAAATTGGGCTCCTTGTACCCTAACACCCGAGGAATTAACAAGATTAATTTTAATTAAGTGGTCTACATGCGCGTATTAAAAGATTTCTTAGTGTTGACTGATTTTTTTAATGATAACAAATATACCCAAGATACCATTCATATTGGTATGTAACGATACTTTCTATGGTTATAAGAGAGCACTCTACCAGCTCATCTGAGAGAAACATCTTGTCTAAGTTCCTTTAGATATTTTTAAAAACCTGGCTGTTTTTACAGGCTGTCTGATCTTCATTCTTTTCCCTTTTGTCAAGGAGGTAGGTCAAATTTTAGCATTAAGAACCATTTGTATACTAGTAATCTATGAAACTGAACATATAGCATAACAATAAGAAAATTAATTTAGCAAGGTTAACAATCTAGGTATTTAGGAACTAATACACCTATATTAGGTTAAAATTCTAGTCTACTGCCAATAGTGTTTGCTGTAACATTTTATGGGTTAAATGTGGAATAAAGAACAAATGGCATATCATCCACTAAAACAGCATAACAGGAAGTAAGGGGCCTGTTACGATGGTGGTCGGATGTCCACCACCGGGCCGGCTGTGGTGCCCGCCGGACCGGCGGTGTACATCTGCCCACGATGGCAAGCCGGAAAACCGCCAGTCATATTAGGATGGCGGTGGTAAATTCCGACTGCCGCTTTTCTGCCGGTTGCCATCCACACTCCTGCCTGGCGGACGGAGCAGGACCGGGATAATGGTGGCGGTGCAGAGCAGGCTCCGCCGGCATGATTATGATGCCGGCGGTAGCCAGCCTTTCCTCAGCGGTCAGACCACCATGGAAAGGCATGCAGAGATTGTCTTCTGGGGGCCCGCTGCGGGCCCCCAATGTGTTGGGGGGTGTGGGTGCACAGGGGGGGTACCCATGCTCCCCTTCCTACATTTCCCTGTACCAGGTGGCAGGCACTGTGCAGTGCCTGCCACGCAGTGCAGGGAAATGCAGGACATGCTCCTTTCGGCATCGCGGCGGTGCTGCGGGCAGCAGCAACCGCCGCAATGTTAAGGCCCGCGATCAGACTGCTGCGGTCGGATTTCGACCGCAGGTCATCGTAATTCGACCAGCGGTGATGTCGCGGGCCATGCGGGCGGTCTTTTCCCGCTACCATGGCGGTCGGGGAGGTTTTCCGACTGCCATCGTAATAGGCCCCTAAGTTCCTTGCTTTAATTTAAAGGAATGACAATGGACTTTTCAGGATTTTCAAAAAAGCCGATATGCTTTACTTGAGAGAGAGTATTCTTATGGAAGGCTGCATTAGTTGGTGGTATATTTATTCATCTCTTTCACTCGAATATGACTGAGGAGCAAGATGGTAAGGTCAAATGAAGTTGCAAATTATCAAAACAGTGCACTCACATCCGCAATCATTTGCTGCTAATAGTTAATGTTCTATAAATAATATGTTATCACAGAACTATAAAAAATGCACTGTGTTTGAAAAAGGGATAACTTGCTTACAAGGTTCAAGTCATGCTCCTTTCCTCCAAACTTCCAGTGCAACTGAGACGTTTAAGGAAAAGAAGAAAGACCAGGCCAAACAGCAATCAAAAGGGAGGAAAGACTAGATAGGATATGCATGGGTATAAAAGACAGACTGGAGAGAGAAGGAAAATAGGGACGCATATATAAAGAGAAAGAAAGGATAATCAGATGTTGACAAGTGGAAGGAAAGATTGAAAGGAACGTTGATGCAGCAGTTGGACCTGAAGGAATTCATAAGAAGATGCTCAGGAGGAAAAAAAGGCAAGGAGGACCAAAAAGTGAAAATCCCCTCGGCCTAGGTACTCAAAAGCAGGACAAATGTTGTGCTGAGTCAAGACTAGATGAGGACAAGGAAACTGAGGATACCTGGAGTAAGGAGTGTGGTATTTGCCGTCCCACCAGTGAAGCTTTCTACTCCTGCCAAGATCCGAAGACAGATCGTGGATCCGAAGACAATTCATGGAACAACCAGGTGCATGGCATTGACTGCCATTTTGAGTGAGGGACAGGAAAGGGAAGACACATACACCCTCTTTAATTAATTGTTAACTAATTGTTGTTCTGTAGTCTGACTTTGTCCATATATTTTTATTGCTTTTTTTTTAGCCTGAAGAAAAGGGAAAGCTTTGAATGAGAAAAAGGGGAATAACGTTCTCTAGTTGTTGCTTTAGTATAATAAGTGATGGGAATCAAACCTTTATAATTCCTGGAAGCTCCCAATAGAGGAAAAGGACAACCCTAGTTAACAAATATGTATGTTGGAGACATTAAGTGATAAACCCCAAGACTAATAAAGACAGCTTCTAGAAAATAAACTTATCGAATAAAGAAAGAAGAAAGAAATATTCCCAGCATGAGAAGAATCGAGTAGACAAAGACAGAATCCAGAAGAGGGTAATTATACAGGAACAGAAAAAGAAAAGAACAGACTCAAAGACTATCATTATTTTCTGTTGCATCCTACATTTTTCTCCAAGGAACACTGTGTATGTCATCAAAAGGAATCTTGAATGTGGGGATTCCAGGAGGGTGGACAGGTGGAAGAAGAGGAGCTGAGGATATGACATGCACAGTGTCCTTTGCCTGTTCGTTGTTGGAGAAATAAATGCAACTCGATCTGAACCTGGAGTGAAGTGTATCTTTGTATCATAACATTTTCCTATTTTTGTTTTTCTCAACTAATACTTACCAAGTTGTTTTCTGAGGGAACTCATGTTAGTGGGGAGAAGAGTGGAGGAGAAAAACTGAAGTACGGATGGAGTTATGGAAGAGAAAAAAGAAAGGACTCATTTTGAGATTCTTTTTGTTAAATGAATTGATAAAAGAATAATCATACAAAGAAAATTATCGCACATTAAGGAACTTCAGACTTTAATCTATTTGGTTTGCCTGCCGTTGAACTAATTGTGAATCCCTCCTTAATAGTGTTAACTGCAGTAACAATGTTAAAATTAAATCTAATGATCCTCAGCGGTATACTCATTGACAAAGAATGCATGAATAGTATGGAAACTATTTTCACATTTTAATTCAAATTGGATACACTGAAGAAGATACTGATTAAAATTGTATTCCCTTCTTGATACAATTTTCTGTATTGAATAAGATAACTGTGTTCTACAGTCATTTCCACTTCTTTTGTAGATTGTATGTCAGCATATCATATACAGAAGATTTAGCTGACATAAATACTTTGTCCTGAATATGGTTTACAAAAATATTAACCAGTTTGGTGTAGTTTTTCTAATATTACCTCCAAGTGGGTAATAGTTTTGTATACAATATTTATGGCAGTAAATATTCTGACAGAAGTATTCTGGGGCCACACATTTTTCTCTGGTAGATCATTATTTATTATGAAATTAAGGGAACACATTCCACGAGACTGGTACATCTCAAAAGAGAAACTAGCCTGCGTTGCCATACTTAATGTAAGTATTTAAATCTAGTTATTGGGATTAAGGATGCTTCATGGGTGAATGTCTTTAAGTTTTTCTTTCTCAAGATAATTTACAATCCAAAATAATATTTCATTTAAACTAGGTGTATAAAAAATTATTATTAGAACCCCATATAAGCAACACAGCTTTCAATAAAAAAGATAGAGATTTAAATAAATATTATTCATATTTTATAGGCAACATATTTAGAGGGTGGAGCCGACTTGTTCCAAGTGACAGATTTTTGGGCTTTTATTGGAACGTGTGTGTGTGTGCGTGTGTGTGTTTGCGTGTGTGCGTCTGTGTGTGTGTGTGCATGTGTGTGTGTAAACAGCATCTGCAGTATTGCACCTGGAATTTGGTGTGTGGAATTATCACACTGGTCAGAGTTTCAATGTATGGAATAAGGAATCACCTCGAGAATCGATGCTTGCACTTCGATTTTCCAATGTTTTGCATAATTCTTCAATGACTTGCCCCATATATTCCAACTGCTGGTAACAGGGAAAAATGTTACCAAGGAGAATCCAAAGGTCTGGGTTTTTTCACACCTCTCATAACTGTGACTGAGCTGATACCTCCTGTTACCGAATGAATTGGGATTAAAGCGAATGTTTTAATCAAGGATGTAATCATGTGAAAGTTGGCACGGTGGCTCAGCAAATTGCACACTTGCTGTTCAGATTTGGTGTCACCTGCATATCAAATATATGAATCCTTTAAATTTCATGTCAGCTTTTAATAATTTTCAGATGGGTTGAACACCTTTTAAACTGGGGCACAGTAGCACCTTTAATTTACGGCATTTGGAAACAGCAAAACTCTAGTATTAACCACTGCATAAACAAGCATGTACTCTGCTATTGCAAAATCTGTGTCTATGTGGGTTTTAGAAATGCTGATACTAGATGACTAGATTGGTTTAGTAGTCATTACATGTCAAGCATTCAATTAGTCTGTGCGTCAGTTTATTGTATAGTTTATAAAAACCATTTAATAAAAATACCAGAAGTGATATTAACGCATACCGTCATAATTTGCAAATATTCTGATAAAACTCTTTTATAAAACATATGGATAAATAAAATAAGTCTGTTGCCTATGGGCCGTAGGTGGACTATGTGCAATGAAAACAACCAACAGTTCATTTTTATTTAAAATGCTTTGTCTATCCTGACTCTGATACACTGGTGTCTTTTTGCTTATTGTCCTATTCCAGCGTGCTATATAAAGTGCACATGCATTGTGCAAATATATGTTGTCTTTTTACTTTTGAGGTGCATTTTAGTCTCTGCCTAGCCATTGTGTCAGAGTGATACATGCTGGAGGCCATCACCTCCTGATTTACATTTGCAATAAAGTGTGAGTATATTATGGCCTTAAATAATCTCCTCTCCTGGACTGCCGTACACAGTCATCTTAATCCTAGATGTTGCCAAGCCAATCGTTTGCAAGGCTCAAAGATTTTGTTCACTGACACGCTAGAGGTATTGAGGCCCACTCATCCAACTGAAGACTACTTGCCTGCAGGTGCGAATACGGAGTTGAAGAAAGAGTGATTTAAGTAGCTTCCTTTTTTGTCCCAAGACTGCTAGGTAAGTCCAAAGAATGTGTTTAATTGTTGCTGTTTTATATCCACGTAGACAACAGTTTGGTTGTGATGAACAGTTCTTCCATGTCGGTGTTAGGTCTTTTCTGACAAACTGTCCAGATTGGTATAGCATAAACAAGCATTTTAAAACTGGTGAAAAGTGTGTGTTCAAATAGGCTTGGGGCTTCAAGCTATATATGGTATGTGTTAACAACTGTCCAAGCATGTCGTCTTTGCAAATGTTTTCTTATCCTGCAGGAGAACAAGAACTTTACTGAAGAGTTACTTATTCAAAAGAAATCTGCTCTGTCCATGGGACTTGCCCATGCTTCTTTAATACCAAGATCTTCTACTGCCGATCCTAAGTAATCACCCCAAGGCATATTTACTTTTCTTATCATCGGTGCCTCTCTTTCTGACCAGCACAAGCTGGTCAGGGAGCCACTCGCTAAAGCACAGAATGTCCACCCAAACTTTACAAAAACATTTTTTCTTAGCAGATCTTGGTCTTTTAAGCTGAATTCCAGCGAACCTGCATGGGATAGGGTGATTTTGGCAGACTGAAGACAGCTTTGTAGGTGTTCATTTGCAATAAATTCAGTGTGGCCACTTCCTTTCAGTGCACGATTTCAAGTCCATATGCTACTGTGGGAACCAGTTGGACCGCCATTATTGTTAAAGATAATTGTGCAATGGGCAACTGAGTTTCTTTTGTAACAGTTTAAATGCAAATGTTAATGAGTGTGCTTTCATCCGCAGAGAAGCGAGGTGTTGCTTAAAAGCCAGAAGTCGTTCCATTTGTATAGCCGAGGTACCACCTCAACTCACTTTCTCCTAATGGACTACATGTGTGACATGTACTTGGAATCAACAAGGGGTACTACTTTTGTCTTACTCAAATTCAGTTCTAAGCCTTGCTGCTCGATGCATCCTGCTAAAGCATTTATTGATCTTTGAAGCCCTATAGGTGTTTGACTCAAAATGACAATGTTGTCAGCTTATTGAAAGCACACAATTTTCTCTGCTGCCAATTTCAGTGGAAAACTCTCCACTTGTGTTAGATAGCTGTCCAGGTCAGCCAGATATAGAGTGAATAAACATGGGGCTAGAATACACCCTTTATTCAAGCTATTATTTGTTTGGAGTTTTGATGTAACTCTGCTACCATTATCAACTTTGACCTGTGCCCATGTCTCACTGTACAGTGCTATAATTGCGTTTAACAATTTTCCTGGAATGCCCCATTCTGAGAGTTCTGCCCAGAGGTGGCCATGTGGGTCTCTGTCAAAGGCAGATTTTAGATCTGTGAAACATGTAAATAGGCAAGTTTTTTCCTGTATTGCCTTTTCTGTTAAGATGGTAAGTACCGGCAATTTTGTAGTGGTCCCCCTACCTGACCTGAAGCCTGTTTGTGTTTTTGGTATTAGATTTTAGGGGGTTTGAAGATCTTGAAGAATGCAGGAACTGTATAGTTTGGCTTCTACGACTATTAGTGCTATTAGCCTGTACTTGAGTGCAGATGAATAGCTGCCATTCTTGTAGATGGGGTGGAAAATGCTCCCTTTCCATGAATAGCATTCGTACTGTAGATTTGATTGAAAAGGGGCCCAAAAGTTGACTTTGTGCTTAAATAGTGCATTTGGTAGTCCATTTGGGCCTTCAATCTCTTTCTTTTTTTCTCTAGGCAGATAGCATCCGTTAATCCCCGGTAATTCAGAAAAACTAAGTCTAACTGATCCGGAACAGTTAGACTTTATTTTTCTGAATTACCGGTATCATGCTGTAAATGTTTGTATTTTAATTATGTTTTAAACTGTATGCTTATGTGCTGTTCCTCGTTTATGGTCTCTTGGCCGAATAAAGTTTATTGAACTTGAGTCTATTGCTATTCTTCTTGCTTCTCTTGCTATTTGTTTTCTGAGTTCCCTCAGTTCCCTGGTGTACCAACTCTGTGTTTCCATTCCTCAATTTGCTTGACTTCATTTTTTGTGTGGGTGACTGAGTGGTTGAGAACTTTAAAAGAAATGTCCTTGTTAGCCCTGCCTAAGACTTTTCATGGTGCCTCACTCCTGCGTATGTCACTTTCATTTTTTTTACATGGGTGAAACCACCGCCATTATTTGTTCCAAGGCCGATGCACGCCAGTTGAGTCTTTTCATGTTATAGTTGGTGGGAAGTGTGAGTAGGCCCTTTGTTAGACTCAGCCTGAGGGGCCTAGGTTCTGATCTGAAAACTTGCTGGAAATAGTCACTTTCTGAAAGATGTATTATTTGGAAAGAGTTTACCTAAGAGGATGCTTCGCTATTTATTAGTGTGTAATCGAGTCCTGCTGCTGAGGAAAGTTATTGCAGCTGGTGTGTGTTCCTTTGAGGTGCCAATCAATATGTTTATGCCTAGAGCTTCCAGCTTTTGACATACGTTTGTGGCGTTATCTTCATTACCTAGCGTTTTGTGCTTTTGGACCAGTGGCATATTCATTGGGGTTAAGTATTGAATACGTCTTGTTTAAAAATCCCTGGAAACTATTAGGTATGAGTTTTGATGTCATTTGTGCAGTGATTTTATTAGTTCTACCAGTGTTGCAAACCTTTCAGCCTTCTTAGCTTTTCATGGGTGGATGTATACATTCAGGTGGAGTAGAATCTTTTGCGGTGTTACTTGGCCTTTTGTTTCGATTTTGGTCGCCTGTAGCCACTCGATTCCTAAGTCACTCTTTTCTTGAGACCAGTTATATTTTGTTGCTGTATATGTGGAAAGTCCCCTCTTTGGATGCCCCTACCTGGAGGTTCTTACAGCAGGGGTTTAATGTTCCATGTAACCTCCTACATGTTTTGGATTTAGGCTCTATGTTTCTTGTAGAAGGATTATATCAAAATTATGGAGAAAGACCATTGTGCGTCATTATCAAAGGGCAGTTTTCAAAAGCTGAGGGTGTTCCAAGAGCATATGTTGATATAGTCTTGCTCTTGCTGTGCTTTATGGGCATCAGGACCAACTAAAGTCTAGGGCTTGTGGGAGCCAAGACCATTCTTGTTTTTCTCTGCTGTTTAAATAAGTTGGGCGTTTCTGGGGACTCCGTTGACTGTTTATTTCTCTGTTTTTAGGTTTCGCAACTTTGTCAAAGATTGTTTTGTCCCAAGGCTTAGCTGAAGGCCATGCGTCTGATTTATGGACTTGTACATATTATGGGGAAGTAATGAGCCCAAATAACTTGGTGGTTCTACCTTCCTTAGCTTTATCCCCCAATATTGAAAAAGCTCCTGTTGGTCAAACACATGGTTTGTAATTTCTTTTGTTGTCCATGTTGTTAAGGTTGCTTCTCTGTTATTTTGCTTGGGGTGTGCTTGAAATCTATCAATATCAAATGTGATAAGTTAAATTGCTCCAACACATTTATTTCCTTAATAAGTTTCATGACCGCTCCTCTATTTAAGGTATCAAATGCCCCTTGAAATGCATAATTAGGGATCATCATGAGCTTTTTGCATTGATTCTCCTGAGGTCATGCCCCCTGTGACTTGAGTTGAACAGGGGACTGTTCCTGATTGGGGTCTCCTTGTATTTTATTTTGTGGCTGTGACTTTGCCTGCATCAATGTCTAGCCCAACTCATAGTTCGTGACTTGATACCCACTCAATGACTGGATGTTTTGTGGCTTTGGGCTAGAATGGTGATTCTTTATTTAGGTATACTGGTATTCTGTCCATGGTTTGTCTATGGATGATGGAATTATACTCACTGGCTCTAAATTTGTATTGGTTTTGACTTCTGCCAGTGTCCATGTTTTCACTTTTCTCTGTGCACTGTCATGACTGTGAGTTAGGATGCTCTGTGCTTTTGCCTCAATGTGGGGGATTTGGATTCATTTTGGTAAAGGCTCTTTTTCCTGGCATTTATCTGAGGTTAAGGCAGATGTTGCTTGCTTTTTTGGCCTTAACGTCCACTAGCTGTTTTTCTGTTTCTGCTTTTTTGTAGGGAAGATCTTACTTATATTCCGTTGTTGTGGCCCCTTGTATTTTTTCCGTGTTTTCCTTTGCCTTATTCTGTCTCTTTTGGTTAAGATTAGTCCTTCATTCTTAATTTCCTCCTGGGTGTTTGCAAGAGTAAGTATGTCTTGCTGTGTTGTTGGTTGAACAATGTTTGCCACCTTATCTTTTCCAGTTTTTCCATTTAGGGCCGGATCTTTCTGTGCTTTAGCTGTGTATTGTTTTTTGTCAGGCGTTTGTGAAGGATTTGAAGGATTTAATGAAAAGGTAGCTTGGTTTGGTTGAGCGACAAAACTGTATGGCGTTAGTGTTGGTTCATTTTCAGTCTGCCAAAATTTTCCTTGTGATCTTTTAGGTTGTATTTTTACTTCCTGCAGAATATCCTTCAAGATGGTTGGTAGTGATTGCAATCTGTCTAATAAATTTGAAAAATTGGCAGGGAATCTGTTGGATATAATTGTGATCTTGGGCCCTCAGGATCAAGTCATTCAGTGATTGTAGCTTTTTGTTAATACCAACCACATGGATAACCAGTGTGTTAAGGAGGTCTACCGGTATCTCCTGTTTATCAGATTGGAAGCGAATTGCTGATGATATTGCTTCCATTGTGTTCAGGAGGGCGATCCAGGTAGAGATATACTGGCTCATTGTTTTTTCCAAACACAAGTGCAGCCTCCAAGTCTAGTAAAGTATATTCTAACTCCAAGCCTTTTCCGCATTCTTTTCTGAGTTTGAACCCTTTTGGCCCTTCTTCAGCTTTTTTACCCTAATTGTTTTTGTGGTAAGACGAGAACCGCATCCCCCATTATGTTGTTCCAAGGTTTTGTGTTCCGCATGAAAGGCTGTTAACTTAATTGGGCTTAATAGAGCATTTATTTATTTATTTGAGAAGTTTTGTAAAGCGCGAACAAGACCCAAACGGGTATCAGAGCGCTGTACAAAGTAACGAACGTTGGCATGAGGAAACAGCATAAGTACAATACAGTAAGGAGACATAAGAAGTACCTGAAACATAAAAAGTACATGGGGGTGCAAGGAGAAGACGAAGTAGCAAGTGATCAACAGGTAACAGCACTACTTGTTTGCGCTGTGAAGTTTTAGCAGAGCACTATGTCAAAAGGACAACAAAATACATTTTGAAACACCATGTAAAATGAATGTCAAGCAAGAGAAGGAAGAGACTTGCAATTGTCATCGAGGCTATTGCTGATGAAGTTCATTCAAGAGTAGCCATTTGACATGTTTTTTAAATGAAGCAGTCGAGGGATTAGATCTGATCTCCGGCAGAAGGGCATTCCAAACTCTTGGAGCAAGCCGGGAGAAGGCACAGTTGTAAGTTTTTTTTTGTTGAATTTAGGAGGTTTCAGTAGTAGAGTATTAGAGCTTCTTAAGTTCTGACTAGAGCCGGAGAGCTCAAGTTTTTTTGCCAGGTAAACGGGGGGGTTGTAGTGAATAGCTTTATGCGTCAGACAAGCTATCTTGAAGCGGATCCTTGCTTCAATGGAAAGCCAGGTAAGTAGAATTAATTCGGGTGTGATTTGATCATGCTTTCTGGAGCCCGTGATGAGTCTGGCAGAGGCATTCAGAGTAGCTCTTAGCGGAGCTAACCTAGTCTTCGGAAGCCCAGCTAGGGTCACCAAACCATATTCCATTAGGGAGTTAACTAGGGATTGCACTGCTGACTGGATGTCCTCAGGAGGTAAGAAAGGCTTGATTTTCCTAAGAGTGTTGAGCTGATGATTGGCACTCCTAATGGTGGCACTGATGTGCGCTTGCATATTTAGGTATTTGTCCAGGGTGACGCCTAAAGAGCAAGCGCAGTCAACAATATGAGGGGTGCAGTTGAGTGCTGAAAGTTGATTGATCCAGTTTTGCTTAGGTGCCGAGTGGTTACGGGGGAAATCAGGAGAAATTCTGTTTTGAGGGTATTTAGTAACAGATGATTATGCGTTAGCCATTGTTGAGTTTTTTTAAGCGCACCATTAAGAGTTTTAATGTCATCTGGAGATGAAATCTTCAAATACAGTTGAGTGTCATCCGCGTACATATGGTACTGAATGCTAGCGCAATTCAGAATAACAGTGAGAGGTTCCATGAAGAGATTGAAGAGCGTGGCGAGAGTGCAGAACCTTGAGGTACCCCAATAGATACCAAGGTACTGGCAGCAAGTGATTGGTTGACTTTGATACTTTGGGTACGGTTATGTAGCAAAGAGGCAAACCAATTTAAGACAGGGCCAGATAGCATTGACCGCATAAGTGTATTTTTTTCATTTGGCGATGGACTGTGACCCTGTGTGGAAAAAGGGCTAAGGCTGACTATGGTGGCTTCCTGATGGATGCTTTACCCTATTGATGTACAGGACACTGAATTTACTTCACCTAGTAAGGCTTCCATGCCTATGCCGCAGATATGTTGTGAAGTGTCATCATTCCTGACCTACAACCTGCTATTCCTGTTCCTTGGTGGGGTAACATGAAATAATTCCCTGATGATTCGAAATTGCTCCCATACTGGGAGTTAATCACAACTGGCTCAGTATTCCTGCATCCAGAACTACCACTTGCTGGATTGCTGAGCCCTGTTTTACCAGGCAGAAATGCCAGCCAGAAAGATTGTGTATGAATCCAGGCAATGATGCAGGCACATGCACAGCTGGTCTCCAGCTCAACCCCATCTTACGGATGGGAAAGCATGCATTGCTCCCCACAACAGACCCACACTAGGTCCTGTCTCCTGTCCTGACCCCCACCCAAGTGGCCTTGCCTTGGGGTTTGGTATAGGATTCCCATGAGCAGCAGGACCAGTGCTGATTTGCATAAGGTGGGCCTGTGTCTAGAGTGGCACAGTGTGCAAATAACAATGAGTTGGAATGCTACCCAGATCAATTTTCAGTGGTTTTGCCTTTTTGCAAGCATTCCTATCATTACCTTTTGTGTATTTATAGTGTTCACCAAAAAGCAGTAATAGAAGTACTACTGATTCTCTCCATCATATCATTAATATTTAGTTTGCTATGATATGTAGCCTTATTCATTTCAATATATCCAAACTCCCCTAGGGAAAAAATACACCTAGCATTTCCAAACATAAGCAAGTATAATCAGATCACCAAGACCTATGGGGTTAAGTATTCACTGTTAGTGTTGAGCATAGGAGGTAGTTTTAAAAAAACAATGACTGAATTTCAGTAGTTGTAGTTCAATAGCTTACATATGATAAGTGATGCAGGGTATGTCATTCTGTTGAAAAACGATCTGTAAGTACAAACCTGCCACTTACTCTACCTAACTAAGGTCTCCCTCTGCACCATTAGGGATACATTATTTTCATAAACTCACATTTACCCTCATCTTTGATATTGCTGATATAAGTGAGGAGAGTGGCTGTCATGGAAAGGGATTCCCTAATTGTTTTTAGCCAAAGTTGATTGGGCTTTTGAAAGGAAAACAACACTAAACGTCAGCCAGAGTGTAAGTGCAATTCCTTTAAGTATGGGTAGCTTGCCTATAGTGCCAAGCCTGATGTGTTGGGAATGTCCCAGGGATTGGAAACGTGTGAACACCATACTTAGGCTCCTATTATGTAGAATGGAATGTTAGTGGGGAGAGACTCGAGGTGGCACGTAGTTGGGTGGTGGCTGGTAGCGGACCAATCCCTGTTGTATCGTATCAGGGTATTTACAGGAATAAATTACTGAACTTCTTCTGCCACTGTGTTGCATCTTACAAAGCCCTCTAGTTGATAAAGGGCCGCTAGAATTTCTCTACAGGTAATTAAGATGGTTGTAATCCAGGTACCTCTTATTTTTAGACATTATGGGATGTCAAAACTGAAAGTATAATGACAAAATCCAAAGTTAAAAAAAAAATGTCAAGATATGTTTGCTGTACATCAATGCACATGCTAACCAACAACATCTGTTATTTCTAGGATCTGAAAATTGGTTATTTTTAATGAGGAGTTTATAATTGTATTTTTTAAGAGAGAGATTAAAACAAAGAGGAAACTCAAAGATTTTCAGGGATTACAAGTGAATGATCAAAACTTGAGGACAAAATGGAAGATTTAGATGATATGAAGGTAAGACTGTATATGCTTGTTTGTGACTTTATTAATTTAAGAGTTTACATTATTTAACTTATATTATATATACTTGTAGATTAAAGTGGATTTACCTAATAAAATATAGCAACTGGCAGAATTAAAGCTGTGCACTGTGTATTTGTTTATTGAGCTGATTAGGTGGTGAGTAGATAATTGTTATTTTCTGCAGTGATTCTTGGCATTACTATTGCTATTTATGAACTTGTATACAGAATACACTGGAGAGTTTAGGTCTGTTTCCTTTAAAAATGTTGGGGCATATTAGCAAGACCCACGTTAAAATTATCGCCGTTTTAGCGGCAGGAAACTGCCGCTAAAACGGCGATAATGGGCTTGCTAATATGCGTTATGGAATTCCAATGAAGCCCAGGTTAGATGTGCAGGACATCTAACCTGGGCTTCTTTGGAATTCCATAGCGCATATTAGCAAGCCCATTATCGCCCTTTTAGCGGCAGTTTCCTGCCGCTAAAACGGCGATAATTTTAACGTGGGTCTTGCTAATGTGCCCCGTTGTGTCTATTTTCTTATGTTACTTCTGGAAGGGTTAATTGTCGTTTTCATTGTTTCCTCTTTTCTCTTCATTAACCTCAATTTGTTTTAACTAAACTCCTTTTACATGGGCTTGCGGTTATCTAGTTGGATTTGTAACTATGTAATCTGTGAAGTACTTCTTTTTATAAGAACTTTTATTGCCCTTTATCACATACATGCTTCTGCTGTTGCACATTGTTACAATACAATTTACCTGTCCATCAAGAAACGTCGCACCCTCAGATGTGCTCCATTCTGTTCATCATGAATGTTGCATGGTGGCTGCAGGCCCTTTTATCGTCCATGGGAACAGGATGGTAGTCATACTCGACAGGTAGTATAGCAATATTGACTAATACGTATCAGGGAGAAGAGGTATAGTAACCAGGCTGCAGACCAAGGGCCACTTGACCTATCTGCCCCAACCGCTCCCAGTTGTCTTTGATTCTATTTGAGTGTATGAGGGAGCTGGCAGGGGGACCCCTGCACCTAACCTTTAAGTGACTGTGCATGCCTGCTGCCATATGCGTCTGAGTGCACTGGGTATGATCCACAACCTTGCAATGACTGCATGCTGATCTGGTGTACAGGATATGCCAATTGTTGAAAACAAAACCAACTCAGGAATTCCTAACTACTGTCTCAGGGTGATGGTTCTCTTTATAGTCCTTATGTATGACAAGGGGTCTTGGGATTGATGCCGCAGTGGGAAAGGGGGACAGCGTCCGCCCAGCAATCCGTAAACCCCCACTGTCCTCTTCACACGAGAGGTGAGAGGGCCAAGATGTCATCCCATATCACAAGCCCACCAAAAGTTGGTCCTGCCGCTGCCACACTTCAGGCCCCCCAGTAGGGCCCCCAAATCTCTCCGATCAAGGCTGGGTTTTCAAACTCGCCATCTTCTTGTGAGTCACCAGCCTGGCTCATGGTGTCGCTGAGAGGTGCTCCCACTTGTCCACCACTTCCGAGCGCAAGTCTGCTATCAGTCTCCTGCACACCTCCTGGGCTTCCTCTCTCTGTTGCTTTATCTCCTCCACTTGAGCCTACATGGTCTCTGACCCAGGTCTCCACATTAGGCCCTGCATTGGACTTCCATATCATTGCTATGCGCCTCTTAGCCAGTATTAGCACTGAGGCAAGGAACCTGTTGTCGACCTTCTTGGGTTTGGGTCGAGGGAATGCTTCCAATAGACACACTTCGATTGTGCTCACTCACGTTCAATTCACGGTTGCATCGAGCCTCGTCAGGACTGTCCCCCAGTACTTCTGGAGTTGGGCACCCTCCCAAGTCATATGTCTGAAGTCTGCATCCAGAGTTGTGCAGTGGGGACATTTCCTAGGCTTGCATCCTTAAATGGCCTTGATCTTGTGTGGAGTCAGGTACGTCCTGTGCATGTAGTTGAATTGAATGTATTTAAGGCAAATGTTTTGTGGGACACATTTTGTGGGTTTGCCAGTATTCTATCAAAATGAGGCTCAGTTTTGTTGCACCCCAGTTCTGTGCTCCATCTGCCCTAAGAGCATCCAGGGGTTTCCTAGCCATCATGTTCAATGCTTTAGAGAAACATGTGATCAGGTGTTTTCCTAGTCCCAACATCAGTAGTAATTGGTGGACAGCGTGGGTCGGGGGTTCTTCATAGCCCATGCCTCATAGCTCTCAGAATGTTTGTGAAAGCACCTCGTGGGTGAGTTATTGGCCTAATGGCAAGCTGTTCTGTATGGATAGGTCATCTAACGGAATTAGGGGGCTCATATGGTAGCAATCATTACCCATTATAATCCCCGCTCCTGTCCAATCACTGAACTGCCCTGCCATAAAGAAGGTTATATGGTACCTGTGGGGCAAGTCCGCCAGTGGGAGTGCTGGTGCATAGAACACTGTGCTTCTCAGCCATTTGGCGCTGACCTGCCAACAGGACAGGGCTGGGATAGTAGGAGGCCCATCCACTGGATCTTCACTGTCGGCTTGAGAAGCTTGGCTAGCAGGGTCTCCTGGTTCAGCTCAAAACCAATTAGGCCGAGCTCCGCATGGCTGACTTTGAACAGCCACTGAGTGATCCACTGGAGCTGCGCCGCTGTAAAATATATCTCAAATTCTGAGACTCCCATTCTGCCTTCTAGTGATGGGCAGCGGAGCATGTCAAGCGAGACCCTATGGCAGTCTCTGTCCCAAATGTATTCCCGTAGTAGGGAGTCCAGTTGTCTAAACCAGGGTGCAGGCACTTTTACTGGAAGTTTCATGAAATAATATAGCAGCCGTGCAAGCATTACTATCTTGGAGATTGCTATGCGCGCCATGAGGGGCAGCCTAAGTGATCTTGAGAAGGGAACGCAGGACCTGAGGGAATGCATCGCCTCTCCCAGGTTACCCTCCTACAAATCCTCGATCTCATGAATAATTTGGATGCCCAAGTATTGAAAGGTGTGTGGCACCTAGAGAATGTCGGGCAGACACCCAACAGGTTGAGGGGTGTCATTGATCACCAGGAACACACATGCCTTTGCCTGGTCAACCCAGAGGCCTGAGTAAGTCCCAAACTCCTTGAGGAGCTGTAGCACATAGCCTATGTCTTTTTCCCCATTCTGCAGCTAAACCTGCAAATCATCTGCATAGAGGGATATAACATGCTTTCTCCCCTTTGTCGTAATTCTCCTGCCCCTACCCACCATTCGGATCCTCTCCACCAATGGTTCAATCGTGATGGCAAATAGGCGGGGTGACAAGGGGCACCCCTGTCTTGTGCCTTGATGTATGTCATATAGGTTCAAGATTGTGACTGTTTTGACCCTGGTAATGGGGCTGGTATACAGCAGTCACACCCAACTGATCACTGCCCTCCCAGCCCCATACAAAGCATGACCATCTCCAGTAAGTCCCCCCACATGGTGTCAAAGGCCTTCTCTAGGTCAACCAACATGATTATGGCCCGCGGGTTGGTCCTCACTTCATGGTCATAAATGATGTGATATAGCCGATGAAGGTAGAGGGTGGTGTTTTGTGCTGGGATAAACCTGTTTTGGTCTGCATGGATCAACTCTCACATGTGTGCCAGCAGCCTAGTTGACAATACTTTACTAAGTATCTTAAACTCTGTATTGAACATGTAGAGGGGTCGGAAGGCTGAGGCCATGGCCCCCGGGGTGTTGGACTTGAGCAGCGGGACAACCAGCACCTCCCTAGTCAAGACCGGAAGGAGTCCCTATGCAAATGCCCCAGCATAGAGTGCCTTTAGCCTTGGTGCCAGCACTCTGGCATAGGTTACATAGAACTCCATGGGAAGCCTGTCTGGTCCCAATAATTTACAAGTAGCCATCTCCTTGATGGCATTCTTTATTTCCTGGGTCATAATTGGGCCTCCCGGTTCACCCACTGGAGCACCAGCCGGTCCAAAAGGTCACCATTGGCCATTGGAGTTTCTATCCAGTCGGTATAGTGCCACATAGTAGTCTCGGAACACCGAGTTAATGTATTTACGAGAGTAGAGCGTCGCTCCCCCCGGGGACAGCAATCTGGTGATGGGAGTGCCTCTGCCTTCTGGTCAAATGAGTCAGGCCAGCAGTCTCCCTGGTCTATTCTCCTTGTTTGCTTGGTTAATATACTCTTTGTAATTATGAAATCTTAGCTTCTCCAGGGCCACATTATATTGTTCCTTGGTTTCCAATAACCCGGGGAGAGCATCCAGGTTGGGGCCTGCCTCATTATCCAGCCTATGGAGTATGCCATCTAGACGTGTAAGTTCTTGGACAAGCTGTGTCTTAGCCCCTCTATCTGGTTCAGACATTGTCCCCAAATCATCACCTTGAAGGCCTCCAATTCTACCAGGCAATTTGAGGCTGTCCCCTTGCTTCGTAGCAAAGTATTGCTCCTCTTGCAAAGTATCCTGGAAGGGGACATCCGTTTGGGCTGCTGAGTGCAGCTGCCACTTTGGGGTTACTAGGTGCTCGTCGACCTGATGAAACAATAATTAGAGTGGGCTATGGTCTGAGGGAGTGAGACCTAGATATTCTGTGTGGGTCACATATCGGCACAGCCACCTTGAGCAGATATAGGGGCCAGCCTTGTGTGGACCTTGTACATGCTAGAATAATATGAATAGTCTCTGTCTAAGCCATGCTGTGTGCACCAGACATCGTCCAGCTCCCAGTGTGCCATCCAGTCTTTCATGCCCTCAGCTGCCCTGTGGGCAGGGGTCGCAGGCAATGGAGGGGTAGAGCAGTCCAGAGTGGTGTCCAGCACACAGTTAAAGTCATCCCCCTGAAGCAGGGCTCATTCGGCCAAGTGGCCCAGCTGTGTTGAGAGTAGTCTCAGGAAGGGTGCATGGTCCTGATATGGCACGTACACACTGCCCAGCACCACCTTTGTGCTGCACAACCGACCCTCCACCAGAACATTCTGTCCCTCCCTGTCTTTTTTGGCAGTCGTGACCTTGAAGCGGACTCCTGACCTCACCCATATTAGCGTCCCTGAGCATATGCTGAGTAGGTTTGCTCCATCAATGTCCTCCTGCAGGCCTCCCGCTACTTCTTAGGCCACCTCTGACAACAGTCACTCCTATGCCCCCCTGCAGTAGGCACAAACTCCAGGCGCCCCGCCACTGGGCTTGCCCATGCATTGCTGTCTGCTTTCATTGCTGGGAAAGCCTCCGTGCGCCCTGGGGTCTGGTCCATTCCTCATCCCCCTCTGTGCGTCACCCGGACCCCCGCAGCCAGCCAGCACCGTACCAGGTCTGTGCGCTCCCTTGATTGTTTTGAGCACCAATATGCACGCCAGGTAAAGCAGATTGCGGCTGCTGCCTGCCGCCTCACCCCTGGTGTACTGCAGTGCATGCAGGGAGTATTCCTGGCTGCCTCCGGAGATCTTCCTCAAAGTGGCGAGGCCGTGGGCACCATCATATGTCCTCTCATTGCCCCACATCGGGGTAATGCCTCTCTGTCAGGTGGGGGCCTCTGCTGGTATTGCAGTTGCTGCAGGGGGGTCCTCCAATCCAGAGATTTCCCTTTTGACCCATGGGGCAGCTGTTTGCCTCTTCATAGGTGCTATGCATTGTTGGACAAGTCTAGTCCTCCATCCTGTCTCTCCCTGACCCCCTCAGCCAGCCACTGCCATTCTGTCCCTGCTCTCTCACATGGTCTCCGTGAGCACCAATACGTGCCTCAGGAAAAGAAAATGGTGGCCACCACTAGCAGTCTCAGCCCCCAGCATATATCGTATAGCACAGGTAGGGCTCCTGGGTACGTCCAGAGTTCTCCCAAAATGCGATGAGGCTGCTGGTTTTTTCAATTGTCCTCTCCCCTTCTCCCTGTGGAGGAAACCTTTACTGCCAGGTGGGGGCCTTTGCCAGTGACCCGGCTATCACAGCTGCCAAGGGGGGCCTTTCATCCAGGGTACCCCCCACTTTCCACGGGGCAGGTGCTTGCTTCGAGGAAGGTCCACTGCGACCTGGGGCTCAGGCCCAGCCACCTCCCACTCCTAGACCTCAGGAAGATGCCAGCCCACCCAGTGTGTGGGCCTCGTTTGACTTCCTGCTGCCTCCCGGGTCCGACACCGCTCCACTGGGTCCTTGTCTCCGGAGCAGTCCCCAACCTCATGTGCAGGAGTAGGTGCCTCTGGACGTCTAGGCAATCCTTCTGTAATTGTTTTATGTATTAGAAAGCCTCAGTATTTGCACTTAAATATGGGTTTTCTTTGTTGTCTGTACTCAAAACATTTTTGTATAGTTGTAATCTGTGGTCTTGTGATGTATATTTTTCATGACAAGTTTGGTTATTTTCATACTGAATAGCTATTTGGTAATTGCGAAATGCCATGTATGTAAGAAATCGCCAAAGATTTTGGGATTCCTTAATATTACCTAATAGCGATTTGGTAAATAGCGAATCGCTATTAGGTAATATCACTCCATTTGTTCGTATGGGCCTAACGGCCCATAGGTGCGAATGGTTTTGCATAGGCTAATTTGCGATTACCTGATTGGTAATTGCAAATTAGTAAATGCAAAGCCAAGGGTGCCCAGGGGCCTAAGGCCCCCCCGAATCACCCCAGAAAAAATTGATGTGCATATGTAAAGTGCACAAATGCCCCAGAGGCAAGTGTGTGCTACATGGCACTTTGAAAAATGCAGTCTTGTGCATTTTTCAAAGTTTGCACATCGTTATCATTGACTTGAAGTTGGTGGTAATTGCATTTTCCTAAATGCACTGTTTGTATTTGGAAAATGCTTCATACATGTGCTTACAGAATCACAAATTGCAATTCCTTATTTGCATTCTCAATTTTAGGTAATCGAAAAAGTTGTGATTGCCTAAATTTGCAACTGCAAAGCCTTTCATACATCATAAAAGGCTATTTTGCAATCGCAAACGCCTGAATTTTGAGATTTGCACTGTTTGTGAATACAACATTTTTTCATACATGTGGCCCATAATGAGTGTATATGAATTTGATATTTGAATCAATGCATTGCATTTGATTATGTATTATTATTATTTTTTTAAAATATCTTTTTATTAACATTGCTCAACAAAAAAGACCACACTTTACATCAATCACCTGCAGTCTTACATGGTACAGCTTTATCATTACAATAATTGTATGAGGGATAGGTAGGGAGTCATATACCTTCGATAGCTTCAAAAGGCACAGGTTAACCACGGACGACATCCATAGGCAGGAGATGAAATACCCCGTCCAGCAGTCCCTCCCCACTCGACAGCAAGACTTAACCGATGCGTCTCACTCCACACCCAACGTTTCCCTATATTGACGCCATGATTGCCATATTTTCTCCCACTTTTTGGCACAACCCCTACTTTTATACACTGCTTCCTCAGCTCGTTGGCAACAGTCCAGATCCCTTTCCCACTCTCTCAACGACGGTGGTGAAGGCGCTCCCCACCTCCTTGCAATGTTCCTTTTTGCAATCCCTGCTGCTAGGATCAACCATATTCCCACGTGTCTGGGCCAGTCAAGGTCTCCCTTAATCATCAAGAGGAGCCATTTGGTGTCCATTGGGAGTGTCACTCCCAATACCCTGGACATTACATCTGTGACCTTCTGCCAAAATCGGGCAATCTCCTGGCATTCCCATAGGATATGAAAGAAAGTCCCCTCCCATTGACAACCCCTAATGCAAAGCGCTGTGTGCTTTACCCCACTTATGTAATTGTGTACGTGGATAATAGGTACGGTGCAAAATCTTGAGTTGCACCAGTCTAAATCATGTCCGGATTGCAATCTTTCTTGGGCTTTGTATTGCCTCTAGCCATTCTTCATCATCTATGCTCCCAAGGTCACCAGACCATGCCGCACGCAGGGTGACCAGGGGGTCTGGCACATTATTTATTAATTTGCGATATATCGTGGATGTCGCTTTTTCGGGGATGGGGTCTAGTAATAATCTATCTTCCAGGGGGGAGTGGTCTGGAATGGGGGTACCATGTTGGATATATCGCCGCAGGTCATGCATCAGTCTTTGGTAGTGATATCTCTGAGTCTGATTTAAATTCTATTCCTGCTGTAGATCCTCAAAGGTGATAGGAGCCTCTCCCCTCCACATGTCTCCCAGGTATTCGATTCCTATCAGTTTCCACCCTCTAAAGCCCGTTAGGGCGGCTACTTCTTTCAATGTGTCCCCTGACCACAGTGGAGTCCGACTAGTCAATTTCTCCGTCCAGCCCAGGAATCTGTTGGCCTCCCTCCAGCACCCCACAACCGCCCCCGTATGCGGCGGCCATTCTGGGAGTACAAGAGTGGTTCGCAGTTTCCATCCGGCATACTGGCTCTGTCTACTCTATAGGCTGGCTCGTGCACGTCAGCGTATATCCAGTCATTTATAACAAGCAATTGCGAGGCCCAGTAGTAGAGTCGAACGTCCGGGACCGCTAGGCCACCATCATACACTCCTTTTTGTAGTTTATGGAGTGCTATTCTGGAAGAGCCACCCTGCCACAAAAGTGTTCTAACTTCCTGGGCTATTCTTTTGAAAACTGCCGGGGGAACTGGACAGGGGGTGTTTTGGAGAACATACAAAAGGCACGGCAGAGCCATCATTTTAAAAAAGGCCGCTCTGCCCATTAGAGACATTGGGAGAGTACGCCAGTGACGTACATCGGCTCTTAGCAGATCTATCTGGGGCTCAAGGTTCCTCTTCAGAAACTTCCCGTGATCTCTCACGATGTATATGCCTAGGTACTTAAGTCCCTCTTCCACCACTGGGGCCGCGCACCGTGTCGGTATGCTCGGCAAAGGGCCCGATAGCGGGAAGACCACCGATTTGGACCAATTAATTGTATATCCTGAGTAACACCCAAACAACTCAAAAATATGAAGGACTCTGGCCATAAAGTGGTATGGTCTTGCCAGATACAAGAGGATGTCATCCGCATAAAGCGTAATTCGCTCTTCCCACCCCCCAGGTGCTTCTATGCCCCAGATCATCGGGTCGCTCCGAATCCAATGTGCCAGCGGCTCTAGTGCAAGGGCGAACAACAAAGGGGACAGAGGGCAACCCTGTCTAGTGCCTCTCCGCAGCTGAAAGGGTCTGGACAACATTCCATTAACTCGCACTCTGGCCTGCGGTTCCCTGTACAACAGCTTCACCCAGCTACAGAAGTTAGGGCCAAAGCCCAACCTGCGCAGTACCATAAACAAATAGGGCCACTCTATACTATCAAATGCCATCGACGCGTCTAACGCCATCAATGCCGTCTGCTGAGAAGTGGGGTCTTGTGTCATATGGAGCACTCCGGATAACCTCCGTAGATTGTGGTGAGTGCTTCTATTTGGCATGAAGCCCAATTGATCTACATGTATAACCTCTGAGATGACCAGCACCAGCCTGTTCGCTAAAACCTTGGCTAGCACTTTTGCCTCTACATTGATCAAAGAGATTGGGCGACATGAGGCGCACTGGTCCGGTGGCTTCCCCGCCTTGTGTATCACCACCACTGTGGCCGCCCTCTGATCCAGCGGGAGTTGCCCCTGTTCTCGCACCTCTAGCAGCATATCTCGCAATGGTGGTATTATTATGGAAGCCTGACATTTGTAAATCTCAACAGGGAGTCCATTTCGACCCGCTGCCTTCCCTAAGTTAAAAAGTCCCAGGCCCCCCCTTAGTTCATCTTTCGTGAGGTCAGCCTGGTGGGTTTCACTCGCTTCTTCGGTTAGTGTAGGTAGGGAGAAGTCTCTAAGTAGTTCCTCACAGTCGCTTTCGGATCTAGTGCATACAGGTGCATAAACCTCCTCAAAATGCGCCCCAAATGCTTCTGCTATATCTGTACTTGTTATTTTCAGTACCCCTGCTTTGTCTCGCACCTCAATCCCTATCTCGCTTTTCCAACCACGCTAGGAGTCTTGATGCTTTGTCGCCTACATCGTATAAGCGATGCTGAGTTGCCAGGGCGTAAGCTCTCGCTTCGTTATCAGCCATAGCTCATAAATCATGCTGACGCAACGCTAATCTATGGCGCAGATCACTAGTGGTGTCACTTGCCGCCTTTGCCTCCATCTAAGTTATCTCCTGCTCTAACGACCTGATTTGTAAAGTATCTTCCTTCTTCTTGGCTCCAATTAGTGCCTGTGTCTGCCCCCTCAACACCTTCTTGTAGGCCTCCCATAAAGTTATGCGTGAGTCTACTGTCCCCTCATTTTCCCGAAAGTATAGCTCCGAGCTCTCTCGGTTTTTGTCTCTGATTATGTATTTTTGAAGGAATTTATATATAGAATTATACTTTAAATTTATGGAATCATTTATTGCATTTTAATAGCTCAAACTGTGTATATTTCTTTGTCAGCCTTGAAAAAGCGGAGTGTCCACGAAACACGTCAGCTGCCTGTTAAGAATATTTGATGGTAATTTGAGAAACATAAACATTTTAAAAATACGTTGATCAAAATGAAGTTCTCTGTGTTCTATATGAAATGGATGGACTATAATTTGAAATAAATTGTTGGATGTTTGTGAAAAAATATTCATGTTGGCATCCCATCACATCCGAAATGCATCTAATTGTATTGATCAATAGTGTAATTGCCCTAGTGGGTAACTAGGGATCCGGGAAGTGAAGAGCCCGGTATTTCTTGGTTTACCCTCTTTACCTCATTGATCTCTATTTACCCATTAGGGCAATTATACTAGCTAAGGGAGGGGGGCACATGGGCCCCCCTACTGAGGCTTATAAATGTCCCAGAGAATACCAACTCCGCGGGGCTTATGCACATTTAAAGGGGGGGCCTCTCGGACCCCCCCGGGACCACCACCTCCCCGGGGCCTAATTCAAAAAATAAATAGGGGGGCCTTTGGACCCCCTTTGCCCCATGGACCACCACCTCCCCGGGGCTTTTAGATTTGTGTTGGGGGGGCCTCAGGGACCCCCCCCGGGACCACCACCTCCCCAGGGCCAACTTTTTTTTTTTTTTAAATAAGAGGGGGCCAGCACGGCCCCCCTCCTGGGCTGCTCTTGGCACCGCTACCACCCCGGGTCAGGCCCTACAACAAGAAAGGAGGGGAGCCGCGCAGCCCCGCTCCTGGAATCATAGATGGCCCTGGGGCTGCAACCCCCCAGGGATGGCTCCTGCTATGTTCTTGGGTGTCCACTCTTACAGCAAGTGAGAGGTCAGAAATTCTCTTGCTTGCTGGAAGTGGAGCAGAATTGCTTTCAGACACAGGGAGCTGCAGACCCCTATATCTGCAAGCAAAGCCGGCTCTCACAGGACCCCCCCTGGTCTCAGTGGAGAGTAGTTGCCCTGGGGGCACCTACAGAAAAAAGCCCAGGCCCCGGGGTCTGGCACCCCTGGGGCCAAAATGGGCCCATGGAGTGGGGCTGTGCACCCCTCCCCTATTTCAAGTAGGACAGTCCCCAGGGGATGAGGTCTCTGGGGCCAAAATCAGTCTGGAGCGGAGGTTGCTTGGCCCCCACATATAATTTTTTTTAAAAGGCCGGGTAATGGGGACGGGGTCCCTGGGGCTGAAATTGCCTGGGGGGGCTGTGTGATCCCCCCTCCACTATTGCAAAAACACCTGGCCCTGGGGGAAGGGGTCCCCAGGGTAGAAATAAAACACCCACTCACACACAGATACAGACAGTCACACATCCACTCAGATCACAGAAGTTGGAGATAGTATCACTCATTAGTAGTGCAACTAGTATACTAATCTAACTTTTGTAGTAGGTTAGTATATATGTTTAACCCATAAACTCTTAAAATCAGTTTCACTCACTGGATGATGTCATAATTGATGTCATCAGTGATGTTATTTGAGATGTCATCAGGGATATCATCAGTGATGTCACTGACCATGTCATGAGCGATGTACTATGTGAGGGCATAAGCAGTGCATTGCATGGGACGTAAGTTATAGTTAGCTCAGTTAACTATAACTGCAGAATTTCTATGGTTTTGTATGAGTGAAATCTGAGCCTATCTATAACATTCCTGTAACATTTGGTTTTTACGGTGAATTTCTATGTTTTTTTAAATTCCATTTCCTAACCATAACATCCCTCTAACTTTGGTCTTTTAAGTGTGAATGGCTAAGGTTTTTTAAATTCTATTTCCTAACTATAACATCCACGTAACCTTTGGTTTTTTAAGTGAAATTCTATGGGTTTTTTTCATTTTATTTCCTAACTATAACGTCCCTGTAACCTTTGCTTTTTTTAAGTGAATTTCTATAGTTTTTTAATTCTATCTCCTACCTATAACATTCCTGTAACCTTGGGTTTTTTAAGTGAATTTCTAAGGTTTTTTAACTGGTAGTCGCATTTGCAGAGCGGTGGTGAAAGGAGTCAGGGCCTCCGACCAGCTCACAGCAATCCCACTGAGTGGAACACACTGGAGGTAATATGAAGGGACCACCAGGACGCGCGTTGGCAGAGTGGTGGAGAAAGGGGCCATAGCCTCCGAAGACCTCTCAGCAAACCCGCTGTATGGGAGTTACTGGAGGTAGCAGGAGGAGTTCTTGGCCCCCAAGGACCCTCAGCATCCAAGGGGACTTTATCCCCCGAGTAGTGCACCAGGAGGTATGTTTGCAGAATGGTGGAGAAAGGGGGTTGGGCCTCCAATGACCTCTCAGCATTCCCGCTGTGTGGGACTTACTGGAGGTAACAGGAGGTGTTCTTGGCCCAAAGGACCCTCAGCCCCTGACCAGCTCTCAGGAATCCCGCTGTGTAGGACTTGCAGAAAGTACCAGGAGGGCTTCTTGGCCTCCAAGGTCCCTCAGCAAACAAAAGGACTTCATTCCCAAACCAGTAGTGCACCAGGAGAAGCATTTGCAGAGTGGTGGAGAAAGGGGGCATGGCCTCCGAAGACCTCTTAGCAATCTTGCTGTGTGGGACTTACTGGAGGGGTTAATCGCCCCCAAGGACCCTCAGCAGCTAAGGGGACTTCAGTCCCCAACTAGTAGTGCGATACAAAAGGGGATGATGGACGGAACGTTTGAGCCAATCAAACACTCACCCCCAGTCAACTGATCTGGGTTTAATCCATCATCATTCTTTAGCTCACTCCACCACCCCAGTTCAGACATGGCCATATGCAAATCAGTCTGGCCCTGTGCCTCATGGGAACAGTCCAGCCCGAACTGCCAAGCCATGTCTTCCCTGGACCGGAAACAAGCATCCTAGGACCGGTTTCTGGCATTCCAGCCGTCATCAGCCAGGCTTGCTTGAATCCAGTGGCAAAGTGAGCAAGGGACCCACGTCTGGGCATACCCCCGCCAACTTAGAGCGAACAAAGCGATACAAAAGGGGATGATGGACGGAACGTTTGAGCCAATCAAACACTCACCCCCTGTCAACTGATCTGGGTTTAATCAATCATCATTCTTTAGCTCACTCCACCACCCCAGTTCAGACATGGCCATATGCAAATCAGTCTGACCCTGTGCCTCATGGGAACAGTCCAGCCCGAACTGCCAAGCCATGTCTTCCCTGGACCGGAAACAAGCATCCTAGGACCGGTTTCTGGCATTCCAGCCGTCATCAGCTAGGCTTGCTTGAATCCAGTGGCAAAGTGAGCAAGGGACCCACGTCTGGGCATACCCCCGCCAACTTAGAGCGAACAAAGCGATACAGAAGGGGATGATGGACGGAACGTTTGAGCCAATCAAACACTCACCCCCAGTCAACTGATCTGGGTTTAATCCATCATCATTCTTTAGCTCACTCCACCACCCCAGTTCAGACATGGCCATATGCAAATCAGTCTGACCCTGTGCCTCATGGGAACAGTCCAGCCCGAACTGCCAAGCCATGTCTTCCCTGGACCGGAAACAAGCATCCTAGGACCGGTTTCTGGCATTCCAGCCGTCATCAGCCAGGCTTGCTTGAATCCAGTGGCAAAGTGAGCAAGGGACCCACGTCTGGGCATACCCCCGCCAACTTAGAGTGAACAAAGCGATACAAAAGGGGATGATGGACGGAACGTTTGAGCCAATCAAACACTCACCCCATGTAGTGCACCAGGAGGCGTGTTTGCAGAGTGGAAGAGAAAGGAGGTGGGCCAGGAAGACCTTTTAGCAATCCCACAGTGTGGGACTCACTTAAGGTAACAGGAGGAGTAGCTGGCCCACAAGGACATCCTTGGAGGCCAACGCTCCTCCTGTTACCTCTAATAAGTCCCAGACAGCGCGATTGCTTAGAGGTCTTCGGAGGCCACACCCCCTTAATTGTGTGATTTAGCCCCGGGGAGGTGGATGTCTCCAGGCCTGCGAGGAGGCCACGTCCCCCCTGCATTGTTTTTGGTTAAAGCCCCTGGGAGGTGCTGGGCTGTGGGGGAGTCCTCACCACCCCCTGCATTATGTAAATTGAAAGCCCCGGGGAGGTGGTGACCCCCGGGCATGCAGAGTGGGTCCGCGCTGCCTCCGCTTTGTTTATAGATGAAGCCCCGGGGAGGTGGCAGTCCCCTGGGTTTGGGGGGTCTGTGAGCCCCCTTCATTATGTAAATTGAAAGCCCAGGGGAAGTGGCGGCTCCCAGGGCTGATGGGGGGTCCACACAGCCCTCTGCTTTGTTAATATGTATTTTTTAGGGTTTAGGGTGTGTATGGGTCTAGGGTGTGTATGGGGTTTTGGGTGGCAAGGGAATTTTTAGGGTTTAGGGTGGTTATGGGTTTTTGGGTGGTAAGGTATTTCTTAGGGTTTAGGGTTGGTATGGGTTTTTGGGTGGCAAGGACATTTTTAGGGTTTAGGGTGGGTGTGGGTTTTGAGAGGTAAGGTATTTTTTAGGTTTGAGGGTGGGTATGGGTGATAAGGGATTTTTTTTAGGGTTTAGGGTGGGTATGGGTTTTTGGGTGGCAAGGGAATTTGTAGGGTTTAAGGTGGGTACGGGATTTTGATGGAAATGTAATTTTTAGGGGTTAGGGTGTGTATGGGTTATTGGATGGCAAGGGAATTTTAAATGTTTTTTGACTTACTTGCCTACATCTTTTGTGCTGGTTGATGAATCTTCTCAAAAGTTTCCTAAAAAAGTGTGCCGGTGATTCTAGCTGTGCATGGAAAGTTTTGGGGCATAGAAAAAGGTGAAAGTAAAAAAAAGTGTGTTTCCCAAGTTAATTACCTAGAGTCTTTAGACACTCCTACAGCCCAAACCGCTGGACAGAATGTGTAAGGTGTAATCTGTTCAGTATTTTTGGAAATATTATAGGAAACAAAGGGGCATATGTACAATAAAGTGGTGAAGCGGGTAGTTAAGCCAAGAAGGCTAACAACACACTTTGTCACTTTAGAAATGCAGGGCTGCACCATATTTACAAGAATATGATGCAGCCCTGCGTTTTCCCCTGTGCTGGCGCTACACTTAGCAGCCTAGTGCCAATGTAGGCCCCCTTGCACCTTAGTGCAAGGGTGTCTGCATGAGGGTAGATTGTTTATGTGCAGTAAGGTCCCCCTTCCTGAAAACTGTGAAAATTAAGACATTCAGTATGCAATACCAATGAAAAGTTTTGATTTAATAATAATTTCACAACCATACATTAAGGCCGGGTTAGAGAGAGCATTAGGATTATAGTTCCAATAGATAGAATGATGATTGTGTTAGAGTTATGTTCTCACGTAGGATAAGAACTGGGGCTCTGGTGAGGGTTTGAGTTAAATGAAGTGTTAGGAGGAGGGTAAGGCTAAGAATGAGTGTAATGTTAAGGTTATTGTTCTGCTTAATGTTACTTCAAAGTTTAAGGTTAGTGTTGTACTTAGGTTTGGGGTTCTGGGTAGGACTCTGGTTAGACGGACGGTTACCACAGTTTTGGAAAAGGGAGGAGGTCAGGATGCATCTCAGTGTGGAGTTCGGGTGAAATCTTTTGTCTCATGTGCCATTCATGTTTTTTTTTGTTTCATCCTATTGGTTTCATCCAAATTCTTAATGTGGGTTTTCATAATCAACAGCTCCATTTATATGTCGGTGGTAAGCATACTCTGTCACAACAGCAATGGAGTGTCCTTGCAACCATTATAATGTTCTGACTGCTGAAATTATATGCAAGTGGACCATAGTTTGTCATCGCCAAACTTCTCAGACGCCCCGACGGAGTAGTGCCCTTCAGAGAAATGGCTATATGTTCACCTGCCCATTTTAGATAGATGGACATATAGCCATTTTTTAGTGCCCTTCACCATCAGAAAAACCCTGGTGATAAAGGGCAGTAAAAAACTAAAATGCCCCCCTCATCATGGGACATGACTCTCATTGCGAGGGGGTGTTGGCTTTTTTAAGTTTTAAAAACAAAAACCCACTTTAGGGTTTTGTTTATGAAAATAAAAAAATGTTTTGGAGAAATGTCCGTCGGGCTGACAGACATTTCTAAATTTGTTAAGCAGGTGCTCTGTCACGTCGAAGGAGTAATTTACTCTATTGCCCTTATGGAGAACAATCAGTCCAGGAAATATTAAATCAGTCCCTAAGTCATCATAAATGTGCTTATTCATTTTAATTACCACATACCTCCATTCTCAAATGGGTCCTATTGAATGTATTTATATCATTCAATCAGTCAAGATACATAAATCTTCTTATTAACACTTTATATTAGTTACTTTAAAAATGATGTAAAATAGAAAAAATAAGCACAGCCTAGCAGCTGTGACTCACAAGGATGGATTGGAACTTTGTTGTGCTTCTCTAGGTATTGCCTGTACTATATATATATATATATATATATATATATAAATATATATATATTCACTGAAAAAACCACAGGTTTCAGGGATGTTATAGTTAGTTGGACATTTCACTCATACAAAACCAGAGAAATTCGCCCGTTATAGTTAGTTGAGCTAACTATAACTCGAGCCCCCACAATGCACTGCTGATGACGTCACATATTACATCATTCATGACATGGTCAGTGACATCACTGATGACATCACTGATGACATCTCAAATGACATCACTGATTACATCATCCATGTGATAATCTGATGCACCTCCTCATACCCTAATATAACCTTTGATACACCCACTCTAAAATACAGACTACCATTTTCGAAACCATAGACACACCAATACCAGTTACTACATACCCACTCACTGATTCCTAGGTCTACACACACACATCCACTCATTCACCCATACAGTCACTCATACATGCAGTCACTCATCAATACAGCACTATCATATACACTCATACACCTACACAGACACTCACACACCACCACTCATCCATAGAGTTACTCACACACCTAGTCAGTCATGCAAAGAATCAATCACACTCCCATTTACTCACCTATACAGTTATACAAACACCACCTCACTTATTCATACAGATACTAACACATACTTACTCTCTTATACAATCACTGATACAAGCACACACACATCCATACAGCCACTTTCAGAATCACTCACTCTCACATATAGTCATTTATATACTCCAACACTCACATATACTGCCTTTCACATAAGTAGTTACTCACACATGTACCACTGAGACATCCATTCACTCACCAACACACCCATACACACACTCACCCGCCCATATAGCCCTTCACAGATGCACTCTTGCACCCATACACCCAGTGAATCACCTACTCACACACCTATGCACAGAGTCACACACCTCCCACCCACCCACACAGACACTCAGGCACCGATACAGATACATAGACAACCAATCAATAACCCATATAGACACTCATGTAGCTACTCACCAACCCATGCAGCCGCTTATACACAAACTGACAGACTGATACAGACATTCACACAGATTAGTCACTAACCCATGCATTCAGTAAGACACGTTTAATCACTCACTTATACAGTCAGTCACGCACCTACTAAATCATCCATTCAGACACTTATACACCAACTCATTCTTCAATACACCTTGGCATATATATATATATATATATATATATATATATATATATATATTTCCAACCTTTCATCCGACCTCATCCACCAGGTAGGGTTGGTGCGAACAGGCGGGCGCTGGACCCGCAATAATTTGTACAAATCCTTCAGTCAGACAACAGAAGGCAAAGTCGCACTCAGGATACTTTTCAGAAGCAAAATGTAACTATCACTTGATTGCCATATCCCATTGCGGTGGGTATTGTATATGTATTTTTTATATTTATTTTATAATGGTTCTGTTTCCACGTGATATAGTTTGTTTAAACTATAATGAGCTATAAAAATGGTTATTATACCTATATGTTCAAAAGGTGATGTTAGTCTGTCTTCTAATATGAACAGACTTCAGTTACCATGTATTTTTCTTTATGTCTATGTATTTGTCTTGTGACCCTTTGTATGAGCACTTAAATACAGCCACTTCCGGGTCAGGAAGTGACTTTGACAAAGACCGTGAGGTTGAAACGCGTCAGTCAATGAACTTTTGCTTCTGAAAAGTATCCTAAGTGCGACTTTGCCTTCTGTTGTCTGACTGAAGGATTTGTACATATATATATATATATATATATATATATATATATATATATATATATATATATATATATATATATATTCACTGAATAAACCATAGGTTTCAGGGGTGTTCTAGTTAGTTGGATATTTCACTCGTACAAAACCATAGAAATTCCCCCGTTATAGTTAGTTCAGCTAACTATAACTCGCGCACCCGCAATGCACTGCTGATGACGTCACATATTACATCACTCATGACATGGTCAGTGACATCACTCATGACATCACTGATGACATCTCAAATGACATCACTGATTACATCACTGATGACATCATCCAGTGAATGTGTGTTTTTCTGAAAATTAAATATGTTTTATATATGTATATCTCAAGGTCGATGGAAGAATAAATGGGTATATAAGTGCCTAAATGGATGATTTTTTTGTAAAATTGATTGTATAACTGACTGATTAAGTGTATCTTAGTGAATACATGGGTTAGTGAGTAATGTTTAAATATGAAAATATCTGTATCAGTCTCTCACTTTGTGTATAAGTGGCTGCATGGGTTGGTGAGTAGCTACATGAGTGTCTATATGGGTTATTAGTTGGTTTTTGAGTATCAGTATGAGTGCCTGAGTGTCTGTATGGTTCGGTGGGGGGTATTACTTAGTGCATAGATGCATGAATGAGTGACTCACTGTTTGTATGTGTTGAAGACAGCATGTGTGCAGGACTGTATAGGTGGATGAGTGTGTGTATGGGTGTGTTAGTGAGTGAATGACTGTCTCAATAGTGTCTTTATGAGTAACTACATATGTTTTAAACTAGGATATGTGAGTATTGGTGTATATAAGTGAGTATATGTGAGAGTGAGAGATTGGAAGAGTTCCTGTACAAATAAGTAGGTGTTTCTATAAGTGATTGTTTAGGAGAGTAAGTATGTGTAAGTTTCTGTAGAAGTAAGTGTGGTAGTGTGTGTATAACTGTATATGCAAGTAAATGGATGTTTGATACTTTGTTTGCATGTGTGACTATGTGTGTGAGTAACTCTAAGGATGAGTGGCGGTGTGTAACAGGATGTATAGGTGTATGAGTACATATGATGAGTGAGTACATGTATGAGTGATTGTATAGGGACTGTTGGTGAATGAGTGGATGTGTGTGTAGATCTTGGAATTACTGAATAGGTGTGTTGTAACTGGTATTGGTATGTCCATTGTTTTGAAAATGTCAGTTTGGATTTTTGAGTGTGTGTATCAAAGGTTATATTAGGGTGAGAGGAGGTCTGCCACTCTATCACAAGGATGATGTCATCAGTGATGTCATCAGTGATGTCATTTGAGATGTCATCAGTGATGTCATGAGTGATGTCACTGACCATGTCATGAGTGATGTAATATGTGACATCATCAGCAGTGCATTGCGGAGCGCGTGAGTTATAGTTAGCTGAACTAACTATAACGGGGGAATTTCTATGGTTTTGTACGAGTGAAATGTCCAACTAACTATAACGCCCCTGAAACCTATGGTTTTTTCAGTGAATTTCTAAGGTTTTTTAAATGCTAATTTCTAACTATAACGTGCCTGAAACCTATGGTTTTTTCAGTGAATATATATATATTTATTATACTATGTATACATGTGAAAATGTCTCGGTCCGCCTGTTTGCCTCGGTGGCACGGAAAAAATGGGTGGAACTGATGCCAGCACGCCGACTAGGTCCTCTTATGGCTCCGATGACGTCATACGGTGTCGCGAGCGGAGCCGTGCTATTATGACATCCTCGTTGACGTGGGAGAGCTAGGAAAGAATTTCCGTGGAATGCTGGTGCAGGGGATATTCACCTAAGTGTTCAGGCTAGTCCTTTGGGAGCAACTGTTTATGTTGCCACTCCAGAAACCAAAACCAGTGATCAGAGGGCAGAGGCCCTGCAGATGGCACACGAGGTGGGGTGCCCAGTCATGTGCACCGGCGAGGCAGCGAAGTGACAAGCACCACAACCCACAAAAAAGGTAACGAGGGCACTGAATAACATAAGATCTTCTCTTTGTATCTGGCAGGAACAACGAAGTTAAAATGCCCTAGTACCAAAATGTAGAATTAGTGCTACAACGGTCTTCAAGAGGACCTGCGATGCCGCTTCTGCCTCCCGTACCCTGGAGGCGGCACATGGGTCACGCGGTACGGTCATACTGCGGTGGGACGCACACTCGTTGACCTCTCATGGCACTGCTCCACACTTCAGGGAGGACGCTTTCCATTAGCTATGTTTTCTGATGACGTTTCGCGCCAGCCCCGTCCAACAACAGAACTCCTTTAGATCCAAACAGACTCTTTCACTCTCTCACCGGAAGTGAAACCAGGCCACGCAGACACTTTCACAGTACAACAGCCGGGAATGCACTTTTCGGTACAAAAACCACATTCCTTCCTCCTAATTAATCAAATAAACGTCTCACTGAAGAACAGGGGCCAGCTTCGATCGGTAAGCAGCCGTTACAACGACTTTTTTACTTCGCAATACCATTACAACGCATGCATTACCACGCATGCGTTGTACATCGCGAAGTCATTACTACGCATTTTTTTAGAACGCATGGTCATTTTCCACGCATGCCTTTACAACGAATTTTGTTGTAAAGGTATGTATGGTAAATGACCATGCATTCTAAAAAACATGTAGATGATCCACGTCGTTGTAAGGAAACAGAGGCTGGTCCGTTTCCTCACAACGACGTGCACCGCCCCTCAGAGACGACGTGAAGCAGGAACCACGAGGAGAGAGGAACCATGAGGAGTGAGAGGTAAGGGGGATTGGGCATGGGGTGGGGGTTTCTTTTCTAGGGTTTAGGGTAGTGCAGTGGTGTTTGGGTGGTGTAGGGGGTTGTGCTGGGGGTAGTGTTTTAGGGTTTAGGGTAGTGCAGTGGTGTTTGGGTAGAGTAGGGGGTCGTGCTGGGGGTAGTGTTTTAGGGTTTAGGGTAGTGCAGTAGTGTAGGGGGTCGTGCTGGGGGTAGTGTTTTAGGGTTTAGGGTAGTGCAGTGGTGTTTGAGTAGTGTAGGGGTCATGCTGGTGGTAGTGTTTTAGGGATTAGGGTAGTGCAGTGGTGTTTGAGTAGTGTAGGGGGTCATACTGGTGGTAGTGTTTTAGGGTTTAGGGTAGTGCAGTGGTGTTTGTGTAGTGTAGGGGGTCATGCTGGGGTTAGTGTTTTATGGTTTAGGGTAGTGCAGTGGTGTTTGGGTAGTGTAGAGGGTCGTGCTGGGGGTAGATTTAGGGTTTAGGGTAGTGCAGTGGTGTTTGGGTAGTGTAGGGAGTCGTGCTGGGGGTAGTGTTTTAGGGTTTAGGGTAGTGCAGTGGTGTTTGTTTAGTGTAGGGGGTTGTGCTGGGGGAGTGTTTTAGGGTTTATGTTAGTGCAGTGGTGTTTGGGTAGTGTAGGGGTAGTGCTGGGGTAGTGTTTTAGGGTTTAGGGTAGTGCAGTGGTGTTTGTGTAGTATAGGGGTTAGTGCTGGGGGTAGTGTTTTAGGGTTTAGGGTAGTGCAGTGGTGTTTGGGTAGTGTAGGGGTTCATGCTGGGGGTAGTGTTTTAGGGTTTAGGGTATGGCAGTGGTCTTTGGGTAGTGTAGGGGGTCGTGCTGGGGGTAGATTTAGGGTAGTACAGTGGTGTTTGTGTTGTGAGGGGGTCGTGCTGGTGGTAGTGTTTTAGGGTTTAGAGTAGTGCAGTGGTGTTTGTATAGTGTAGGGGGTTTAGGGTAGTGCAGTGGTGTTTGTGTAGTGTAGGGGGTCATGCTGGTGGTAGTGTTTTAGGGTTTAGGGTAGTGCAGTGGTGTTTGTGTACTGTAGGGGGTAGTGTTTTAGGGTTTAGGGTAGTGCAGTGGTGTTTGTGTAGTGTCGGGGGTCATGCTGTGGGTAGTGTTTTAGGGTTTAGGGTAGTGCAGTCGTGTTTGTGTAGTGTAGGGGGTCATGTTTTAGGGTATAGGGTAGTGCAGTGGTGTTTGGGTAGTGTAGGGGGTCATGCTGGGGTTAGTGTTTTAGGGTTTAGGGGAGTGCAGTGGTGTTTGGGTAGTGTAGGGGGTCGTGCTGGGGGTAGTGTTTTAGGGGTTAGGGTAGTGCAGTGGTGTTTGTGTAGTGTGGGAGGTCATGCTGGGGGTAGATTTAGGGTTTAGTGTAGTGCAGTGGTGTTTGGGTAGTGTAGGGAGTCATGCTGGGGGTAGTGTTTTAGGGTTTAGGGTAGTCCAGTGGTGTTTGTGTAGTGTAGGGAGTTGTGCTGGGGGTAGTGTTTTAGGGTTTAGGGTAGTGCAGTGGTGTTTGGGTAGTGTAGGGGGTCGTTCTGGGGGTAGTGTTTTAGGGTTTAGGGTAGTGCAGTGGTGTTTGTGTAGTGTAGGGGGTCATGCTGGGGGTAGTGTTTTAGGGTTTACGGTAGTGCAGTGGTGTTTGGGTAGTATAGGAGGTAGTGCTGGGGTAGTGTTTTGGGTTTACGGTAGTGCAGTGGTGTTTGTGTAGTGTAGGGGGTCGTGCTGGGGGTAGTGTTTTAGGGTTTAGGGTAGTGCAGTGGTGTTTGTGTAGTGTAGGGGGTAGTGTTTTAGGGTTTAGGGTAGTGCAGTGGTGTGAGAAGTTGGCCTGGTATATGCTGTTCACTAATTAAAGTGGACACCTTGCACCAGGGCAAATCGACTCTTATGGTAGATAGGTTTAAGACAACCTTTTAAAGAAAGCTATCCTAGTGGTAGCTGTGGAGAGCAGCCTTCAGGCTAAGTCTTGAAGGAATGTAAAGCAGCTTGTTTTACCATATAATCTCTTGAATCACCAAATGAAAAGACACCACACAGGTATATATATCAAATATATATGTATTTATTTCTAAATAACTCTCTACTAATCTCTTTATGAGATTAGAAGACAAACATATGCACAAATCAACGTTTCTCAATAAGTTAAGCACAAAATATGGCTGGGGCCCTAGGGGCGTACCAGACCATATACTAAAAAGGGACTTAGCAACAACGACTTGCAGGGAAACAAGGCCTAGGGCCTTCAGAAGTGCTGGGGCCTCACGAAACCACCCAAGGCAGGTAAGTAAAGGACCCACGGGGGACGCGTGCAGTGTGGATACACAGGCGCGGATCGCCGTTGACTTCAATGGGGCAAGTCGCGGTTGGAAATTAAGAGTTCTAGGAGACTTCGGGAGAACCTACAAACAAGTCACTTACAGGGTAAGTAGTTCTAGGGCCCACACCCACAGGAGCACCGTAGTGCTGGAGTTACCTCACCCAGGGAAGCCGGGTGCATAGGCGTCCTTTGGTGTCGGGTCCCGGCGTCGTTTTCAATGGCGAACAAAGAAGACTTGCTGCTTGCGGGAGCTGAAGAAGTGTCCGGTGGAATCCAAGCCTGGATTCTGAAGAAGGATGACCTGAAAGCAGAGGGGACAGTGTTCAAAGTCTCTTGGCAGTGACTCGGGGCAAGGAAGATGGATGCCCACCGTCGTCGGTTGATTCAGGTTGGTTGCGGGTGCCTTGACTCTTCAGCCACGAGGTCCAGGAGGTGTCGACGACGACCAGGAGCTGGATTCTGTGTGTCCCACAAAGTCTGCAGCTTACTGCGGTGTCGGCAACTCGATTGGAGCCAACAAGCCTTGGTAACAGCAAGTCTCGGGGAGATGCAGAAAAGTCGATGGCACAGACCAGCAAGGTCTGAGGGACTCACCCAGCGAGGGTAAGTCAGGGCAGGCCTGGAGCAACCAGGGGAGCCCTTTGGTTTCTTTAAGAAGTCTTCTGGGGACCCACGAGCCGGCTGGCAAGGGATCGCAAAGACACCTCGGGCGGAATCACTCAACAGGGGCCCACGGTCACTCGGGACGGTGTAGGCCGCTGATCTTCGGAGGGATTCCTGCTGGAGGTCGGGACCACACATGGTCCAAAGCACAAGTTCATGAAATGTTGTGAAGGGGTTGCACTCGACAATAGTGCACGGTACCCAGGGGTCGCGGTTCCTCGTCACTCGTGGGGTCCACTTGCCTCAGCTTCACTGGGGACTCACGATGGCCTTGGAGAAGTCAGGACATCTACTTCTTGGGCTGCAGGGACTTCGGACTCCGGCGGGAGCGGCGTAGTTTGCGACCGTCATTGTCATTTTTGGTGCCTGCCAAGCAGGGGAGTCACTCCTTGACTCCAAGGGAGATTCTTCTGTCTTCCAAAGGTAGTGGAACGTCGAAGGGCCAGGATTCTTCTGTAGATCATCGTCCAGGGGTTATCTGATTTGCAATGGCAAGGTTCCCCTCTTATACTAAAAAGAGGGGATGGACTAGCTCTATGACCCCACCTATGGGAGGGTCAAGGGAGGGGTGGCTACACCCACTTCCCTTTGTCCAGTTTCGCGCCAGAGCAGGGGCAGGTAGCCCCTGAGCTGGTTTGAACTGGCATATGCACAGAGGAGCCTTCTGCTCCCCCAGTGCAGGACTTCAAAGCACTCTAAGAGTGCACCCACCCAGCCCCAATACACTAAACCCTGTCTGGGAGGTGGTTACACCTCCCTGTGACAGGATGCCTATTGTTGGGCTTCCTCCACTGCGAGTTTCGGTCATCAGCAGGAGGGCAGCCCAGTGTCTGTGACTGGTGGCATCCATTTTGTGATGCCAGGGCCCTTTAGGATTCTACCGCGTTTCCACAGCAGGTACATGTCTTATCCCTCTAGAAGGGTGGAATGCTACCCCCGCCGCCAATATTGGCGGGGGAGTAGTATTCCAAGATGTTTGACACCAAACACGACATGTTTTGATGCAGCCATTCCAAAGTTAGCATTTACCGCGAGGATATAATGCACTTAAGAGTATATGGTTTAACCGCATCCACAAACAGCACCAGAGAATAGACTCTGAGAGCTGCAGAGGGGCCCTGCTCAGGCAGAGGCACCCCCTCACATAGAAGCCAAGCACCCTGCCCTCAGGATTGATAGGGCCTGCCTTAGGGGTGACTGATAGGTTTATATGTGTGTGCAGGAGAGATATAGGAAACCTATATCCCAGTGAGGGGTGCTAGCACCACCTCACCCAGGCTGCAGTAGCAGGCCTGCGGTGTCAGATTTAGACTGCTTCCCAGGGGTGGCACAATACATGCTGCAGCCCCTGGTAGGCCTGTGAAGTACCTATGCCCTTGGCACCTAAGGTACCATATACTAGGGACTCATAAGGCACCACAGTATCCAATCACTAGTGCACCTAGAGTGCACTCCATGTCGTTAGAGAGAACAGAGAGGCTGGGGCCCTGATTGGCAGGGACCCAGCCAGACTATAGCCAGAAACCAGTGCTAACATCAGAAAAAAGTGGGGGCAACATAAGAGGCAGATCCTACTCTCCTACACAACCCCCCAAATGCAGGGACACTAAACTAACCTTGACCAGTTGAGTCTTCGTGTTCAAAGTGGAAATACCTTGAGAGTCCATCTGCATTGGCATGTTGGGTCCCAGGCCTATGTTCCACTGTATAGTCCATCCCCTGTAGGGAAATGGACCACCTCAAAAGTTTTGGGTTTTCACCTTTCATCTGCTTTAGCCATAGGAGGGGCTTGTGGTCAGTCTGAACTATGAAGTGAGTACCAAACAAGTATGGCCTCAGCTTCTTCAGGGCCCATACCACAGCAAAGGCCTCCCTCTCTATAGCTGACCAACGTTTCTCTCTAGGGGTCAGCCTTCTGCTAATAAAAGCTACTGGCTGGTCTTGACCTTCATCATTCAGTTGAGACAGTACAGCTCCCACACCCCGCTCAGAAGCATCTGTTTGGACAATGAACTTTTTGGTGTAGTCTGGACTCTGTAAGATGGGGGCAGTGCACATGGCCTGCTTTAGGTCTTCAAATGCCTTTTGACAGCTAGCTGTCCACTGAACCTTTTTGGCATTCTCTTTGAGGTCAGATCATTCAAGGGGGTCACTATAGATCCATATCCCTTGACAAACCTCCTATAGTACCCAGTCAGGCCTAAGAAGGCTCTCACCTGTGTCTGTGTGGTTGGAGCAACCCATTCCATTATGGTTTGGATTTTGCTCTGTAAAGGCTGAACCTGGCCTCCACCTACAAGGTGGCCCAGGTACACAACCTGACTCTGCCCTATCTGGCACTTGGTGGCCTTGATAGTGAGGCCTGCTTTCTGCAGGGCCTCCAAAACATTTCTGAGGTGGACCAGGTGATCCTGCCAGGAGGAACTAAAGACAGCAATATCATCCAGTTAAGCTGAGCAATAAGTTTCCATCCCTGCCAGAACTTTATTCACCAACCTCTGAAAAGTGGCAGGTGCATTTTTCAATCCAAAGGGCATCACCACAAAGTGGTAGTGCCCACCAGGGGTCGAAAATGCTGTTTTGGCTTTTGCATCATCAGCTAATCTGATTTGCCAGTAGCCAGCTGTGAGGTCAAATGTGCTTAGATACTTGGCTGAGGCCAAAGTATCAATCAGCTCATCTGCCCTTGGTATGGGATAGGCATCAGTCCTAGTGACTGCATTGAGGCCTCTGTAGTCTACACAAAACCTCATTTCTTTCTTACCACCCTGGGTATGAGGCTTGGGTACCAGGACTACTGGGCTAGCCCAAGGGCTATCTGAAGGCTCAATCACGCCTAACTCCAACATTTTCTGGACTTCAGTCCTGATACAGTCCCTGACATGGTCAGGTTGCCTGTAGATTTGATTCTTGACAGGCAGACTGTCCCCAGTGTCCACCTCATGGGTGCACCAGGTAGTCTGACTAGGGGTCAGGCTAAACATATGTCTAAACTGTTGCAGAACTTGTCTGCACTCAGTTTGCTGATGGTCAGTGAGGCTGCTTGCCAAAGCAACACCATCTACTGACCCATCATCAGGGTTCTGAGAGAGCAGGTCAGGGAGAGGGTCACTCTCCTCCTCCTGGTCCTCATCAGTTGCCATGAGCAAGCCCATGTCAGCCCTGTCAACATATGGCTTTAATCTGTTGACATGAAGCACCCTTAGGGGGCTCCTGGGAGTTCCAAGATTCACCAGATAGGTGACTTCTCCCTTCTGTTCAACTATTGTATGGGGGCCACTCCACTTGTCCTGGAGGGCTGCTGGGGCCACAGGTTCCAACACCCACACTTTCTGTCCTGGCTGGTATACAGTCAGCACAGCCTTTGGTCATGCCAAGCTTTTTGCAATTCTTGGCTGGCCTCCAGGTTTTTGGTTGCCTTTTTCATGTACTCTGCCATCCGGGAGCGGAGACCAAGTACATAGTCCATCACATCTTGTTTGGGGGGCTTGAGAGGTAACTCCCAGCCCTCTTTTACCAAACATAGTGGACCTCTCACAGGAAGCCCAAACAGAAGCTCAAATGGGCTGTAACCAACCCCCTTCTGTGGAACCTCTCTGTATGCAAACAACAGGCAAGGAAGAAGAAGGTCCCATTTCCGCCTAAGCTTCTCTGGGAGTCCTTTAATCATTCCTTTCAAGGTTTTGTTGAAGCGTTCAACTAAACCATTGCATTGTGGGTGATAGGGGTGGTGAACTTATAAGTTACACCACACTCCTTCCACATTGCTTTCAGATATCCTGACATGAAGTTGGTACCTCTGTCAGAAATGACCTCCTTTGGGAAACCCACTCTGGAGAAAACTCCAATGAGGGCTCTTGCCACCACAGGGGCTGTGGTGGTCCTCAGAGGAATTGCCTCTGGGTACCTGGTGGCATGATCCACTACCACCAGGATAAATCTGTGCCCAGATGCAGTCTGAGGGTCAAGGGGACCAACAATGTCAATCCCTACCCTTTCAAAGGGTACCCCCACCACAGGTAGTGGTATCAGGGGGCCTTTGTTGTGCCACCTGCCTTACCACTGGCTTGGCAAGTGACACAGGAGCGACAAAACTCCTTTGTGTCCTCTGACATATGTGGCCAATGAAAATGTGGAACAAGCCTGTCCCAGGTCTTGTTTTGGCCCAAGTGACCTGCTAAAGGGATATCATGTGCTAAGGTCAAGAGGAACCCCTAAACTTCTGAGGTATTACCAACCTCCTGGTGGCTCCAGGGGCTGGGTCTCTACCCTCAGAATATAGGAGTTCCTCATCCCAATAAACTTTATGGGACCCACTAGCACTCCCAGCAGCCTCAGCAGCAGCCTGCTGTCTGAGGGGTTCAAGAGAGGGGCAGCACTGTTGCTCCTTACTCAGATCCTCCCTAGAAGGGCCCCCTGCCCCCAAGAACTCAACCTGGTCAGGTTCAAGTCCCTCTGGGGCAGTTCCTTCTTCAGGTTCTGCTTCACCTCCCTCTGGAAGTGAATCTTTGATCTGAGACAGAGGGAAGGCACTGCCTTAACCCTACTACTCCTCCTCTTGGGAAGCATCTGGTCCATTGTTCCAGGATCCAGAGCTGGTTCAGTGTCATGCATTCTTGCTTGTGACCTGGTCACAGCAAATACCTCTGCAGGGATGCCCAACATCTCAGCATGAGTCCATAACTCTACTTCAGACCAGGCTGAAGTCTCTAGATCATTGCCCAACAGACATTCTACAGGGAGGTCTGCACTGACTACAACCTTTTTGAGGCCAGTTACCCCTCCCCAGGAGAAATTCACAACTGCCAGACTATGGTTGGTCTGGACATTGCTTGCATTGGTCACCTGGTACATTTCGCCCAGGATGATCTGTCCAGGGTCCACTAGGTCCTCTGCCACCATGGTGACACTAGCACCTGTGTCCCTAAATGCCAAAGCCTGTTTGCCATTTATCAAAGGCTGCTGTTTGTACTTGCCCAGATTACTGGGGCTTACTAGGAAGGACATATCAATGTTTCCATCACAAATCAGCATTGCCTGAGTGGTCACTCTGACTAGGTCAGAATCCACTTCAGAACCCAGGGTCAACCCTACTACACCCTTATTCTGCGTACCACCTCCACCAGTAGCTGAGCTAGGGTGCACAGTTGCCTTAGGGGCAGGAGTGGTGGTGGTTTGGTCTTTGGACTTGGTACAATCAGAAGTCCAGTGCCCTTTCTGTTTACAGAATTTGCACCAGGGCTTCTTTTGGCCTTTTCCCTTGTTGGACTGTGACTCCCCACCAGATGCAGATTTTTGGGGCCCTTGTGAAGACTTCTGGTCTTTTGACTTATCCCCACCTTTCTCAGAGCCTTTAGGATCTTGCTTCTTAGTGTCACCCCCTTGGTTCTGGGTTTTCTGCCTCACCCTGGTTCTGACCCATTTGTCTGCCTTCTTTCCCAATTCTTGGGGAGAGGTCAGATCAGAGTCCACCAGGTACTGATGCAACAACTGGTTCTGGCAATTATTTAGGATCTGTTCTCTCATCATCAGATTATACAATCCCTTGAAATCAGTAACCCTACTGCCAACCAGCCAACCCTCTAGAGCCTTGGTTGCACAATCAACAAAGTCAGTCCAGTCCTGAGTCTGTGCCTTCTGGGTATCTCTGAACTTCAACCTGTACTGCTCAGTGGTTAAACCAAACCCATCTATCAGTGCACTCTTCAGGACCTCATAAAAATCAGCATCCTCGTCTCTAACAGTGAGGAGCTTGTCTCTTCCTTTATCTGAAAAGGAGAGCCACAAGATTGCTGCCCACTGCTTTTGGGGGACCTGCTGTACTCTACAGGCCCTCTCCATAGCAGTTATCCACTTGTGGATATCATCCCCACTCTGGTAGGGAGGAACAACCTTGCTCAGGTTCATATGGTCAGGAATATATTCTCTGCCTCTAGGGACACTGTTGCTGCCACCAGGGGGTTCTAACCCCTCTTTTCTAGAAGCTCTCTGGATCTCCAGGGCTTCCCTATCCAGTGCCAACTGCTTGGTTCTGAGGGCCACTTTGGCCTCCTCATACTGGAGCAGTTTGCACCTTCTCTCAGAGGAGGTCTCTCTTAAGGAAAAGTATGAGCTCCTCTGCTGGACAAATTCTCTGCCAGAGTGATAAGAGTGGTCAGATTCCCTGGAAGGGGATCTGTGCCTCTCCTCCTCTCTGTCAGTTCTCTTAGGGAGAATTCCTCTGTCCTTTTCAGGCCCCTTGAAGCCTGGCCCTTCAATCACAGAGTCTTGGTCATTCTGATTTTCATCATCTGACCCAGAGACTATGACTGACCCACCCACTGATTCAGACCCTTTAGCTCCTAGAGCCAATCTAAGGTCATCTGCTGTCAGCAGATCTATCAGGTGTAGTGTTGAGGGACTCTGTCCTAGCCTCAGGTGTCTGTCAACACACATGGCTCTCAAGTCAGAGAAAGCCGTGTCCTTATACTGAGGCTGAGTGGATCCACTGGGTCCACCCTTTAAGGACATTCTAGTGTTGTGCAGTGTTGTACTACCTACACTAGTTTTTGGCCTACTGATCCTAGCTTGAGCTTTGGAAAGGGTGTGCTATCCCTTGGCACACAGCTCTAAGTTCAGTAGAACTTATTGATACTAAGCTTGAATTTATATGTACCTTGAGTACCTATAATGGTTTTCAGTTAGTAATTCAAATAGAGATTTTCTGGTAAAACAATGGCAAGCTGGAATCCCACACGCTGCCCACCAATGTGAGAAGTTGGGCTGGTATATGCTGTTCACTAATTAAAGTGGACACCTTGCACCAGGGCAAATCGACTCTTATGGTAGATAGGTTTAAGACAACCTTTTAAAGAAAGCTATCCTAGTGGTAGCTGTGGAGAGCAGCCTTCAGGCTAAGTCTTGAAGGAATGTAAAGCAGCTTGTTTTACCATATAATCTCTTGAATCACCAAATGAAAAGACACCACACAGGTATATATATCAAATATATATGTATTTATTTCTAAATAACTCTCTACTAATCTCTTTATGAGATTAGAAGACAAACATATGCACAAATCAACGTTTCTCAATAAGTTAAGCACAAAATATGGCTGGGGCCCTAGGGGCGTACCAGACCATATACTAAAAAAGGGACTTAGCAACAACGACTTGCAGGGAGACAAGGCCTAGGGCCTTCAGAAGTGCTGGGGCCTCACGAAACCACCCAAGGCAGGTAAGTAAAGGACCCACGGGGGACGCGTGCAGTGTGGATACACAGGCGCGGATCGCCGTTGACTTCAATGGGGCAAGTCGCGGTTGGAAATTAAGAGTTCTAGGAGACTTCGGAAGAACCTACAAACAAGTCACTTACAGGGTAAGTAGTTCTAGGGCCCACACCCACAGGAGCACCGTAGTGCTGGAGTTACCTCACCCAGGGAAGCCGGGTGCATAGGCGTCCTTTGGTGTCGGGTCCCGGCGTCGTTTTCAATGGCGAACAAAGAAGACTTGCTGCTTGCGGGAGCTGAAGAAGTGTCCGGTGGAATCCAAGCCTGGATTCTGAAGAAGGATGACCTGAAAGCAGAGGGGACAGTGTTCAAAGTCACTTGGCAGTGACTCGGGGCAAGGAAGATGGATGCCCACCGTCGTCGGTTGATTCAGGTCGGTTGCGGGTGCCTTGACTCTTCAGCCACGAGGTCCAGGAGGCGTCGATGATGACCAGGAGCTGGATTCTGTGTGTCCCACGAAGTCTGCAGCTTACTGCAGTGTCGGCAACTCGATTGGAGCCAACAAGCCTTGGCAACAGCAAGTCTTGGGGAGATGCAGAAAAGTCGATGGCACAGACCAGCAAGGTCTGAGGGACTCACCCAGCAAGGGTAAGTCAGGGCAGGCCTGGAGCAACCAGGGGAGCCCTTTGGTTTCTTTAAGAAGTCTTCTGGGGACCCACGAGCCGGCTGGCAAGGGATCGCGAAGACACCTCAGGCGGAATCACTCAACAGGGGCCCACGGTCACTCGGGACGGTGTAGGCCGCTGATCTTCGGAGGGATTCCTGCTGGAGGTCGGGACCACACGTGGTCCAAAGCACAAGTTCGTGGAACGTTGTGAAGGGGTTGCACTCGACAATAGTGCACGGTACCCAGGGGTCGCGGTTCCTTGTCACTCGTGGGGTCCACTTGCCTCAGCTTCGCTGGGAACTCACGATGGCCTTGGAGAAGTCAGGAAATCCACTTCTTGGGCTGCAGGGACTTCGGACTCCGGCGGGAGCGGCGTAGTTTGCGACCATCGTTGTCGTTTTGGTGCCTGCCAAGCAGGGAGTCACTCCTTGACTCCAAGGGAGATTCTTCTGTCTTCCAAAGGTAGTGGAATGTCGAAGGGCCAGGATTCTTCTGTAGAGCATCGTCCAGGGGTTATCTGCTTTGCAATGGCAAGGTTCCCCCTCTTATACTAAAAAGAGGGGATGGACTAGCTCTATGACCCCACCTATGGGAGGGTCAAGGGAGGGGGTGGCTACACCCACTTCCCTTTGTCCAGTTTCACGCCAGAGCAGGGGCAGGTAGCCCCTGAGCTGGTTTGAACTGGCATATGCACAGAGGAGCCTTCTGCTCCCCCAGTGCAGGACTTCAAAGCACTCTAAGAGTGCACCCACCCAACCCCAATACACTAAACCCTGTCTGGGAGGTGGTTACACCTCCCTGTGACAGGATGCCTATTGTTGGGCTTCCTCCACTGCGAGTTTCGGTCATCAGCAGGAGGGCAGCCCAGTGTCTGTGACTGGTGGCATCCATTTTGTGATGCCAGGGCCCTTTAGGATTCTACCGCGTTTCCACAGCAGGTACATGTCTTATCCCTCTAGAAGGGTGGAATGCTACCCCGCGCCGCCAAGATTGGCGGGGGGGTAGTATTCCAAGATGTTTGACACCAAACACGACATGTTTTGATGCAGCCATTCCAAAGTTAGCATTTACCACGAGGATATAATGCACTTAAGAGTATATGGTTTAACCGCATCCACAAACAGCACCAGAGAATAGACTCTGAGAGCTGCAGAGGGGCCCTGCTCAGGCAGAGGCACCCCCTCACATAGAAGCCAAGCACCCTGCCCTCAGGATTGATAGGGCCTGCCTTAGGGGTGACTGATAGGTTTATATGTGTGTGCAGGAGAGATATAGGAAACCTATATCTCAGTGAGGGGTGCTAGCACCACCTCACCCAGGCTGCAGTAGCAGGCCTGCGGTGTCAGATTTAGACTGCTTCCCAGGGGTGGCATAATACATGCTGCAGCCCCTGGTAGGCCTGTGAAGTACCTATGCCCTTGGCACCTAAGGTACCATATACTAGGGACTCATAAGGCACCACAGTATCCAATCACTAGTGCACCTAGAGTGCACTCCATGTCGTTTAGAGAGAACAGAGAGGCTGGGGCCCTGATTGGCAGGGACCCGGCCAGACTATAGCCAGAAACCAGTGCTAACATCAGAAAAAAAGTGGGGGCAACATAAGAGGCAGATCCTACTCTCCTACAAGTGGTGTTGGTGTACTGTAGGGGGTCGTGCTGGGTTCTAGTGTTTTAGGGTTTAGGGTAGTGCAGTGGTGTTTGTGTAGTGTAAGGGGTCATGTTTTAGGGTTAAGGGTCGTGCAGTGGTGTTTGGGTAGTGTAGGGGGTCGTGCTGGGGGTAGTGTTTTTGGGTTTAGGATAGTGCAGTGGTGTTTGGGTGGTGTAGGGGGTCGTGCTGGGGTAGTGTTTTAGGGTTTAGGGTAGTGCAGTGGTGTTTGAGTAGTATAGGGGGTCATGCTGGTGGTAGTGTTTTAGGGTTTAGGGTAGTGCAGTGGTGTTTGTGTAGTGTAGGGGGTCATGCTGGGGGTAGTGTTTTATGGTTTAGGGTAGTGCAGTGGTGTTTGGGTAGTGTAGGGGGTCGTGCTGGGGGTAGATTAGGGTTTACGGTAGTGCAGTGGTGTTTGGGTAGTGTAGGGAGTCGTGCTGGGGTAGTGTTTTAGGGTTTAGGGTAGTGCAGTGGTGTTTGTGTAGGGTAGGGGGTTGTGCTGGGGGTAGTGTTTTAGGGTTTATGTTAGTGCAGTTGTGTTTGGGTAGTGTAGGGGTAGTGCTGGGGTAGTGTTTTAGGGTTTAGGGTAGTGCAGTGGTGTATGTGTAGTGTAGGGTGTAGTGCTGGGGGTAGTGTTTTAGGGTTTAGGGTAGTGCAGTGGTGTTTGGGTAGTGTAGGGGTTCATGCTGGGGGTAGTGTTTTAGGGTTTAGGGTATGGCAGTGGTGTTTGGGTAGTGTAGGGGGTCGTGCTGGGGGTAGTGTTTTATGGTTTAGGGTAGTGCAGTGGTGTTTGGGTAGTGTAGGGGGTCGTGCTGGGGGTAGTGTTTTAGGGTTTATGTTAGTGCAGTGGTGTTTGTGTAGTGCAAGGGGTCGTGCTGGAGGTAGTGTTTTATTGTTTAGGGTAGTGCAGTTGTGTTTAGGTAGTGAAGGGGGTCGTGCTGGGGTAGTGTTTTAGGGTTTATGGTAGTGCAGTGGTGCTTGTGTAGTGTAGGGGGTCGTGCTGGGAATGTTGTTCATTTCTATGGCAAAATGAACCCCCTCATTTTGTTCCTTTTAAATTAAATGTTTTAAGTGTTACCAGTTTATTCCAATCAAGATGGCTTCAGGTGTGCCATAATTTTGTCATAAGTAAGACTGTTAGATCTCTAGTTGTTCTTTAGAACACTCTGGGAAGCTGCAGTAGAACACAAAGGAATCAACTGGCAGGCTGCTCCTGTTGAAATATAACAGGAAGATAGTTGAGACCTCACTTAAAACATGTCCTAATTTTTCTTTCTACAGCACTAACCATAATTTCTATGACAAAATGAACCCCCTCACTTTGTTCCTTTTTAAATTAAATGTTTTAAGAGTTACCAGTTTATTCCAATCAAGATGGCTTCAGGTGTGCCATAATTTTGTCATAAGTAAGGCTGTTAGCACTCTAGTTGTTCTTTAGAACACTCTGGGAAGCTGCAGTAGAACACAAAGGCATCAACTGACAGGCTGCTCCTGTTGAAATATAACAGGAAGATATTTGAGATCACACTTGAAACATGTCCTAATTTTTCTTTCTACAGCACTAACCATAATTTCTATGACAAAATGAACCCCATCATTTTGTTCCTTTTTAAATTAAATGTTTTAAGTGTTACCAGTTTATTCCAATCAAGATGGCTTCAGGTGTGCCATACTTTTGTCATAAGTAAGGCTGTTAGCACTCTAGTTGTTCTTTAGAACACTCTGGGAAGCTGCAGTAGAACACAAAGGAATCAACTGACAGTCTCTGCCCTTGTTGGATGTACATGTTTTACTGAGAATGTCAGACTTCATTCTCACATGACTGAGAAAGATAATGTGAATTTACAGAAAATATGCTCTCATTTTAGCTTCTGGAGCACCTTCCAAAACTCTATGGGACAAGCATGTGAAAATAGTTTTCTCTCAAACATGATTCATTATATCGCAGCAGAAGGTTTTTCACAGGGTAAAATCACCTTAGAACACACCACAATTCCTGAAATTAGTATGGTACCATCAACAAATGAATTCTAATGTAACTAAAGTCTGTTATCACCCTTTATAGTTCTCCTTTTGGTAACCCTCAAAATCTTTGATTCACTACAATGCATTTCAATGGGGTACTATCATGTATATTGGTCCCAAGATGGCTGCCAGCAATTCCAGGATGAAGTGCTGACAGCCAATCAGATCTCACAATGACATGTGTGGTTAGGCTCCGCCCAGATATATATGTGATTTTACTTTTGATTTTCTCAGGAACTACTGAACGGATTTATACCATTTAACAAAAAGGGTTCTTTCTGAACCAAGAACTACCTCTTTGCCAAATTTGGTGTAATTCCGTTCAGCAGTTCGGGCTGTAGCCGTGTCTAAAGTTTCCTATGGAAAATTGCATGGGGGAAACACGTTTTGGGACCCCCCTTTTTTCTCGGCCCCCACTTGACGAATCACCCCGAGACTTTCAGGATAGGAGCGGACCGGAGCGGGCCATAAGTTTTGAAAATTTTGCGAAGATTCGTCAACCGGCGCCAAAGTTATTGGAAATAGAATGTTGTGAATTTCCTATGGAAAATAGGTCCTAACTATAACTATCTACTGGCGACCGCCAGTAGATATATATATATATATATATATATATATATATATATATATATATATATATATATATATATATATATATATATATATATATATAAAAAACATATTTAAACTTTACAGAAACACACAGTCACTGGATGATGTCATCAGTGATGTCATCAGTGATGTCATTTGAGATGTCATCAGTGATGTCACTGACCATGCCATGAATGATGTAATATGTGACATCATCAGCAGTGCACTGCGAGGGCGCGAGTTATAGTTAGCTCAACTAACTATAACGGCTGAATTTCTCTGGTTTTGTACGAGTGAAATGTCCAACTAATTATAACGTCCCTGAAACCTGTGGTTTTTTTCAGTGAATTTCTAACTATAACGTCCCTGAAACCTATGGTTTTTTCAGTGAATTTCAAAGGTTTTTTAAATGCTAATTTCTATCTATAACGTCCCTGAAACCTATGGTTTTTCAGTGAATTTCAAAGGCATTTTAAATGCTTATTTCTAACTATGCCTACATAGGTAGGACATGTGCACAAAGAGGAAGAAAGGCGCAGAAAGAAGCAAGAGAAATGCAGAAAGAGGCAACAGAAGTCCAGAAAGAGGAAGAAAGGTGCAGAAAGAAGCAAAAGATGTGCAGAAAGAACCGACAGAAGTGCAGACAGATGCCTTGTTGCAAATTCATCCTGTGCACAGACTACTATACCACATAATTACTCTCCATAACACATAATCCCACTCTACATAATTCCTATACACTAAATACCACATACTTTCTATCCACATGATTTCACTGCACAACATACCACATAATTCCACTACACACAAAGTACATCCACTCCACTCCAAAAAAATTAGTAAAAAACTTTTAGATTTACAACGCCAATAGCTCTAACTCTTGCAAATGCGAGACCTATTACATTACAAATAATTTTTTAACTGGTAGTCGCGTTTACAGAGTGGTGAAGAAAGGGGGCTGGGCCTCCAACCAGCGCTCAGGAATTCCGCTGCATAGGACTTACAGGAGGTACCAGGAGGGCTTCTTGGCCTCCACTAAGACCCACACAGTGGGATTGCTAGGAGGTTTTTGGAGGCCACGCCCCCCTTTCTCCACCACTCTGCAAATGCACCTCATGGCGCGCTCTTGGTTGGGGGTGAAGTCCCCTTGCCTCCTGAGGGTCCCTGGGAGCCAACTAGCCCTCCTGTTACCTCCAGTAAGCCCCACACAGCTGGATTGCTGAGAGCGCTCAAAGGCCACGCCCCCTTTTTACACCACTCTGCAAACGCGACTCCTGGCACACTGCTGCTCGGGGGATGAAGTCCACTTTAGTCCAGAGGTCCTCAGGACACAAGAGGACCTCATCGCCCCACCAGCAATGTGCCAAGAGGCGCGTTTGCAGAGTGGTGTAAAAATGGGCGTGGCCTTTGACCACCTCTCAGTAATCCCACTGTGTGGGGCTTACTGGAGGTACCTGGTGAACTAGTTGGCCCCTAAGGACCTATAAGATGCTAGGGGACTTCATCCCCCAACACAAAACGCGCCAGGAGGCGCGTTTGCAGAGTGGTGCAGGGAGGGGGCGGGGCATCCGGCAAGAAGCGGGCTTCTGTTTTCTTTTTCTTTTGTTAGAAGGGGGCTGTGTGGCCCCCCATCTCTTAACATTTTTTGGGCCCTGGGGACCATTTATATAAAAATAAAAAAAAACAGGAAGGGGCCACGTGGCCCCCCTTCCCTGTGCCACTATTGGCCCCGGGGACCCAATCTCCCAGGGCCTGGCCTCGTTTTTTAAAATTTACTTTTGCTGGGAGGGGGGCCGCTTGGCCCCCCTCCCCTGGGCCAAATCTGGCCCCAGGGACCCCATCCCCGGGGCCTGGCCTCATTTTTAAATTTTTTGCCTGGAGGGGGGCCGCGAGGCCCCCCTCCCCTGGGCCACTTCTGGCCCCGGGGACCCCATCCCTGGGGCCGGGCCAGCCTGGAATTCTTTGTGTAGGGGGGCCACGTGGCCCCCCTCCTGAGGCCAATTATGGCCCCAGAGACCCCATCCTTCGAGGGCGGCCTTCCGTTTTGTTTTTTTTAAATAAAAAATAAATTAAAGGGGAGGGGGCTGAGTGACTTCCCTCCCGGGCCACTTCTGGCCCCGGGGACCCCTTCCACCAGGGCCGGCCCTCAAGTTGGGGACCAGTGGGGGGAGCCCCAATGCCCCCACAGCCCCTGCCGGCTCCCCACCTCCTGTGGGAGCCGGCATTGCTTTTGGACAAGGGGAGCTGCTAACATGCAGCTCCCCTTGCCCAAAAGCAATTCAGCTTTGCTACGTTGAAGCAAGAGCAGGTTTCCTGGGCCTCCAACCAGCGCTCAGGAATTCCGCTGCATAGGACTTACAGGAGGTACCAGGAGGGCTTCTTGGCAGGTTTTTCTCGCTTCAACGAAGCAAAGCAGTGTTTGCTATGGCAGGGAGCTGTGCTCCCGCCCTGCCATAGCAAATGGCAATGTCCTAGGGGTGGGCACCCCTGGACATTGCAGGAGCCGGCCCTGGGGGGTAGCGGTCCCCAGGGCCATCTAGGGCTCCAGGAGGGGGGTCGCGTGGCCCCCTTCCCAACTCTTTAAAACCCCAGGGAGGTGGTGGTCCCCGGGGTTTGGTAGGGCCCGCGAGGCCCCCCTCATTAATGAAGAAAGCGCGGGCCCCTGCTACATAATTGCATATTGCCCCCGGGACCTGGCCCACCCGGGGGCTTATAGAAAACGAAGCGCGGCAAACCGCGCTTCGTTTTTTTTTATTTTCTCAGCCGGATTCGCGCACCCAGCGCGAATTCGTCCAATTAAAAAAAAAAAGAACAATGCTTTTTTTGGCCCTGGGGGTCCTTGTGGGACCCCCTGAGCAGGCCTAAGGGGTCATGGGGTTTCTACCCTGCCCCCTTTTCTTGTTTTTTTATCATTTTTTAACTGTTTTCTTGTGACTCGGTTACTGAGTCACAAGATGGCTGCCAACACATTCTGGTTTGGAGTGTTGGCAGCCAATCAAAATGAAGCTCATGCTCGGGAGGGCTCGCGAATCCTCCTCGGTGCTCAGATATCGATATTTTTATTTTTCGAATTTCTCAGGAACTACTGAACGGATTTACATCATTTAAAAATAGAGTGCTTTCTGATCCAAGAGCTACCTTTTTGCCAAATTTGGTGTAACTCCGTTCAGCAGTTCGGGCTGTAGCCTGTTCCAAAATTCCTATGTAAATTAACATGGGGAAAACTTGTTTTGTGACCCCCTTTTTTTCTTGGCCCCCGCTTGACAAATCACACCCAAACTTGCAAGACAGGAGCTGACCTGAGCTGGTCATTAGTTTTGAAAATTTCGTGAAGATTCGTCAAACGGCGCCAAAGATATTGGCTAAAGAAAAAACGCTTTTGAATAGAAACAAGGTCCTAACTATAACTACCTACTGGCGACCGCCAGTAGGTAATATATATATATATATATATATATATATATATATATATATATTCACTGAAAAAAACACAGGTTTCAGGGACGCTATAGTTAGTTAGACAATTCACTCGTACAAAACCAGAGAAATTCGGCCGTTATAGTTAGTTGAGCTAACTATAACTCGTGCCCCTGCAATGCACTGCTGATGACGTCACATATTACATCACTCATGACACGGTCAGTGACATCACTGATGACATCACTGATGACATCACAAATTACATCACTGATGACATCACTGATGACATCATCCAGTGATTTCTAAATAGTTTTAGAATGTTATGTATATATACGCCAAGGTGAATTGATGAATAAGTGGGTGTATGAGTGTCTGATTGGATGATTTAGTAGGTGTCTGACTGACTATATAAGTGAGTGATTAAACGTGTCTTACTGAATGCATGGGAGAATGACTAATCTGTGTGAATGTCTGTATCAGTCTGTCAGTTGGTGTGTAAGTGGCAGCATGGGTGCTTAGTAGCTGCATGAGTGTGTATATGGGTTAATGATTGGTTGTCTGAGTACCTGCATGGGTTTCTGAGTGTGTGTGTGGGTGGGTGGGGTGTGTGACTCCCTGCAAGGATGAGTGAGTAGGTGTTTCAGTGAGTGTATGGGTTCATTAGTGCGTGTGTGAGGGGCTGAATGGGTTCATGAGTGCATCTGCGAGAGGCTGTATAGGTGAGTGAGTGTGCGTATGGCGGTGTCAGTGAGTGAGTAGATGTCTCGGTGGTATATGTATAAGTAACTACATACGTGAAAGGCAGTATATGTGAGTGTTGGAGTATATAAGTGACTATATGTGAGAGTGACTGATTGTGAGAGTGGCTGTATGGACAAGTGTGTGCTTGTGTGAATAATTGTGTAAGAGAGTAACTATATGTCAGTATCTGTATGAATAAGTGAGGTGGTGTATAGGTGAGTAAATGGCAATGTGATTGATTCTTTGCATGACTGAGTAGGTGTGTGAGTAACTCTATGGGTGAGTGACAGTGTGTGAGTGCCTGTATGGGTATATGATAGCATATATCAGTGTCTGTATAGATGAGTGATTGCGTGATTGAGCAACTGTATGGGCTAGTAAATGGATGTGTGTGTGTGTAGACCTATGAATCAGTAAGTGGGTATGTACTAACTAGTATTGGTGTGTCTATGGTATTGAGATTGGTAGTCTGTATTTTAGAATGGGTGTATGAAAGGTTATATTAGGGTGTGACGCGGTGCATCAGAAATTAAGTGGATGATGTCATCAGTGATGTCATCAGTGATGTCATTTGAGATGTCATCAGTGATGTCACTGACCATGTCATGAGTGATGTAATATGTGACATCATCAGCAGTGCATTGCGGGGGCGCGAGTTATAGTTAGCTCAACTAACTATAACAGCCGAATTTCTCTGGTTTTGTACGAGTGAAATGTCTAACTAACTATAACGTCCCTGAAACCTGTGGTTTTTTCAGTGAATTTCTATGGTTTTTTAAATGCTAATTTGTAACTATAACGTCCCTGAAACCTATGGTTTTTTCAGTGAACTTCAAAGGTTTTTTAAATGCTAATTTCTAACTATAACGTCCCTGAAACCTTTGTTTTTTTCAGTGAATTTCAAAGTTTTTTTAAATGCTAATTTCTAAGTATAATGTCCACAAAATACTTTTTCTTAATTTTTAAATTTGTATAAAAATAATGTAATGTTTTCTCTTTTCTAAAATATAAATTTACATTTAAAAAAAAAAAAGTGGATTCGTGTACCGATCGTGTACCAGTCTCGGTGGGTGCGCGAATCCAAGAATTTTGCTGCCATATTGGTTAAGTCGTGTAGGATGTCGTTTGGAATGCAAAGGGTGCGCGGTTCTCGTCCCCGCGTAACGTCACGTATTATTTCTGGGGGTCGCGTCAAGTGCGCGAATCCACCGTAAATTTTTAAGTTTTAAAAGTATATGTATATAACTTTAATATGTATATTATACCAAGATATTATTTAATCTAATTGTAAATATCATGTATTTGTAATTGTAATAAAGATATCTTATTGCTAAATATATTTTTCGGGAATCGCGTCGGGTGTGTGCTGGGTGCGCGCCGGGTGCACGAATCCCATGTGACTTCAAAAGAAACAATTTCATTGGTTAAGAACCCTTTGATTCTAGAACTTGAAGGACCCCACCCATTTTTTACATTCTTTCAAATGCATCTCAGCAGACACACCTGTTGTCTTCTGCTCCTCTTCTTTGCCTTTTTTTGGTGTTTTTTTTTATTCATCTAAAAATGGCAGCTGGCAATGCACCTCAGCAGCTTCCACCTGAAGAGGAAGAAGACTTGGAGGAACCCGTCAAGACAATGTACGAAAGTATCGTTTGGGCATTTTTCTCCATACCATCTAGGGAGAAAAAGGTGAATGCCTGTAAAGTGACCTGCACCATTTGTGAGAAGGTCCTCTCACGAGGTTCAGAAAAGAAGTATTCTTGTGGGACGTCATCTATGTTAAAGCATTTGCAAACAATGCACTTTCAGCGTCTTGCAAGAGAACAGCTTCGATGGGAACAACAAAACCAGGCAACTGAGGAGAACACTGCTGGACCTAACACCTCATATGCTTCTACAACAACTGGTACACCAAACATCATCCCTGACTTTGCCAGAGTGGAGCAGCGTTGTGTGAAATGTAAGAAGGTCTTATGTTTTGGTGAGCAATCACTGGATGCGATCCTCGTTGCCATTAGGAACCACCACTGTTAATTATTATTATTTTTTTGTATGCAATGACTTCCTAATTGCATAATTTTCTGAACATTATCACTGTTGGTTCTGTTTATTTTTTCCTTTTTTTATAAAACAAAACACAAACAAAATTCAAAAAAGAGTTAATAAAACACACAAAAAAATCAAACAAAAAAAGAAGAAAAAAAATAGTTATTTTCAGAACCGCCTATTTGGTTAAAATTAGATTAATTTGTAAGTGTTGTATGAATTGTGGCAAGTGTAATATATGGAATAGTGTATGGGTAGTGCATGTGTTATTTCATGAGTGCATGTGTAGTGCCTGGGTGATTGCAGAAGTTCATGTGTACTACCTGAGTGATTGCATGAGTACAAGGGTAATGCCTAGGTGATTGTAAGAGTGCATGGGTAATGTCTAGGTGCATCAAGAAGTGCATCAGTAGTGCATGTGTGATTGCATTGGTGCATAGGTAGTGCCCGGATGATTTTATAAGTGCATGGGTACTGGATGGGTAATTATATGAGTACAGGGGTAGCGCTTGAGTTATTGGACGAGTGCAAAAGTAGTGCCTGGGTGATTCAAGGAGTACATGGATAGTGCATGGCTGATTGGAGGAGTGCATGGGTAATGCCTAGGTGCATTGAGGAGTGCATTAGTAGTGCCTGTGTCATTGCATGAGTGCATAGATAGTGTCTGGATGATTTTATAAGTGCATGGGTACTACCTGAGTAATTGAAAGACTGCAAGGGTAATAGCTAGGCGATTTCATGAGTGCAGGGGTAATGTATGGGTCATTGGAGGAATGCATCTGTAATGCCTTAGTGATTGCATGACTGCACGGATAATGTGTACGTAATTGGAGGAGTGCATGACTAATGTCTGGCTGATTGCATCAGTGCAAGAGTAATGTCTGGGTCATTGTATGACTGTAGTGGTAGTGCGTGAGTGATAGAAAAAGTGTACAAGTAGTGCCTGGATGATTTGTTTAGTGCATGGCTACTGGCTGGATGATTGGAGGAGTGCATGGATACTGCCTGGGTGATTGCAGCAGTGTAAGAGTAGTGCCTGGGTTATTGTATGAGTGCATAGCTAGTGCCTGGGTGATTGCATGAGTGCAAGAGTAATGTCTGGGTGGTTGCATGAGTGTAGTGGTAGTTCCTGGGTGATTGCAGAAGTCCATATGTAGTGCCTGGGTTAATGCATGAGTGCATAGGGAGTACCTGGATGATTTTATAAGTGCATGGGTACTGCCTGAGTGATTGAAGGACTGCATGGGTAATAGTTAGGTGATTGCATGAGTGCAGGGTAAATGTCTGGGTCATTGGAGGAATGCATAGGTAATGCCTAAGTGATTGCATGAGTGCAGGGGCAATGTGTAGATAATTAGAGTGCATGGCTAATGCCTAAGTGATTGCATAAGTGCAGAGGTAATGTCTAGCTAATTGCATCAGTGTAGATGTAGTGCCTGGGTCATTGCTGGAGTGCATAGGTAGTGCCTGAGTGATTTTATAACTTCAAGGGTTCTGGCTGGGTGATTGGAGGAGTACAGGAGTAGTACCTGGGTGATTGGAGGACTGCATAAATAGTGCCTGGGTGATTTTATAAGTGCATGTGTACAGCCTGAATGAATAGAGCATTGTATAGATACTGCCTAGATGATTGAAAGAGTACAAGAGTAGTGTCTGGGTGATTGCATGAGTGCAGGGGTAATGTTAACAGGATTGGAGAACTGTATAGTTACTACCTGGGTGATTGGAAGAGTGTACAGATAATGTCTAGCTGTTTGCATGAGTGTACAGATAGTGCCTGGGTGATTGGAGGAGAACATAGGTAGTGTCTGGGTGATATTATAAGTGTATGGGTACTGGCTAGCTGATTGGATAAGTGCATGGATAGTGCCTGGGTGATTGGAGGAGTGCAAGGGTAGTGCCTGAGTGATTGGAGGAGTGCATGGGTAATGCCTGGGTGATTGAAGGAGTACATGGATAGTGCATGGCTGATTGGAGGAGTACATGGGTAATGCATTGAGGAATGCATTAGTAGGGCCTGTGTGATTGCATGAGTGCATAGATAGTGTCTGGATGATTTTATAAGTGCATGGGTACTACCTGAGTAATTGAAAGACTGCAAGGGTAATAGCTAGGTGTCAGGACTGAGCAAGTCTATCCTCAACTGAGCCGTTTTCCTCCTAATCCTATTGAGGGCAGAGGGCATTGTGCAGGAAATCACCTCTCAACTGGAGTCAATTGGTTGGTAGGCGGTTCCAGTTGATGATTTAGTTGATGTTATTCAAGCCGTTTATTGGCGGAATTCTAAGATGGCGGCCGCCTAGGAGAGTAAGGTTAGCATTCTAGTTCTCTAGCTGTTTAGAACAGCGTTTACAGTTTCGTGCTCGCGCACCTGGTGTGCGGCGCACTTCAACCGTCGTCTTGAGGAAGAAGCAGCGTCTATCCTGTGAAGCGCTCCTGACAGGACGAAAATTCAGCAAGGATTCTTATCGCTTGCTTCCTAGTTTGTATCCAGTATTTATTGCATTCCGGAAGGTCTGTAAACCTTCTATTATTCTCTGGGAGGCTTTGCTGGAGAATTCAGGTACTGGGTACTGGGTACTGAGAGTTTCTTCATTCCCTGGAACTCTCAACACCCGTTCTCAGCCTCAGTCACCACATTGCTGAACTCGCATCTTACCGGTAAAACTATGTGACAGAGTTTATTTGTTAAAAGACTTTTCTACCGAAAATTGGAGCGCATTTGTTACCTCACCTTCTGAGTGCTCCCGCCTTGTGAAAAGAGACATTTCTAGTAGTGGTGGCGCTCAGAGTCATATCGTATACCTTCAGCAGCGTCATCAGTAATGTTAAGAGACTAATCAATTGACTACTAATAGCGTGCAGCATGTTTCCTCACTCACTGCTGCGTACTAATTCTAAATCCTCAACTAATAGAGCATGACTCAACTTAAACATCAAGTAGCTATAAATATATATATATATATTTGTACTTACCACCTCTAACCTCATTCATTGCCTACGAAGTCCACTGCATCTGTAAGAGAAAAAGACAAGTTAAAAACTGTTTAATTGCAAGCAATAACATTTACAAAAGCATGAACCTTCAGGACAGTATTTTCTGAAAGATATGTAGAGAGAAGCAAATCCACTGAGTAATTCAGGTATAGAATATATTTTGTAAGCTTAAGAATGTTAAGGAAGTTAAATGCAAAGAGTTGGGGTTCGGAGTAATATTTTGCTTTGTGGTTTCAGGTGCAGGAAGTCCAGTCCTGGGATATTCCGCTAGAAGCAGCACCACAGTGGCAGTCTCTCTTTTCTTCCCATTCCCCCTCAGTACTGTGGGCAGACTAACGTCTAGCTCACAGTGGTGTTGGGGAATTGAGAAATATACATCAGAGCAGAGAAGTTCAGCGGTTCGGCTCGCATGGAAGATCTAGTCTGGTACGTGCTCCTGACAGATTGAAGTGCCTTACCAAAACCTTCCACTTGGGCAGAATGGCTGAAGGTATAGATGTTAAGGCCTTAGCGTCAGTGTTAGAAGGCTTGCAGAAACAATTAAGTGAGACAAGGGAAGAGGTTAGGAAGTCTAGCCATGAAGCTAGTTTTCTTCATCAAAGGTTTGATGAGTTTGTTTCTAGTCCCCCCCCAGCCCTAAGGAGCAAAGGCCCTCATCTTTTTCCCCTTCTCCTTCGGCTGCTGAGTTAACCACTCAAGTGATTCAAGCTATGTCCCCTACTATCCCTTTAGCCCCTCCAGAGAGATTTTTGGGTGATCCACACAAGGCTCAGATTTTCTTCACACAGTGTTCCCTACACTTCTTATGTAAACCTATGATTTTCAAGGAAGACCAGTCCAAGCTAGCCTTCATACTGTCTTACCTGAGTGGAGATGCTGCAGCCTGGTCCATGCCTTTAGTGAATTCCAATGATCGTATACTTTACAATTTTGAGGAGTTCAAGTTGGAGTTCCTTCGAATTTGCGACCGAAGATTCATCTCGCAGACCACAGATAACAAACTCTTAGATTTAAAGCAAAGGAATCATGAGCTGGTCGCTTATTTGGCGCAGTTTAACAAATTAATTGAGGAAACAAACTGGCGGGAAGCCAAGAGGGCAGCAATTTTTTATAGAGGATTGAAGGAAGAATTAAAAGATGGTTTAGCGCAAATTCCAAGGAGGCCTACAGAGTTATCAGAATTGATCGACCTGGTTCTGCAAATTGATCAACGTCAATTTGAAAGAAGAAATGAACGTCGAAAAGAAATCAGACATATGCCACCTCGATTTGTTAGGATCAAATCTGATACAGCCAAGACCCGTGAAGCAGGGGCTAGTGAAGAACCCATGCAAATAGGCACAGTGCGTGGTCCATTGACCAAGGAAGAGAGAGAGAAGAGAAGGAGTGGCAAGCTGTGCATGTATTGTGGAAGTCCGGGTCATTTCGTTAAGGAGTGTCCGAAGAGGCCTACAGAGTTATCAGAATTGATCGACCTGGTTCTGCAAATTGATCAACGTCAATTTGAAAGAAGAAATGAACGTCGAAAAGAAATCAGACATATGCCACCTCGATTTGATTGGATCAAATCTGATACAGCCAAGAACAGTGAAGCAGGGGCTAGTGAAGAACCCATGCAAATAGGCACAGTGCGTGGTCCATTGACCAAGGAAGAGAGAGAAAGGGAAGGAGTGGCAAGCTGTGCATGTATTGTGGAAGTCCGGGTCATTTCGTTAAGGAGTGTCCAAAGAAACCAAAGAACAATAATTGGGTAAAAGACAGGCTCCACCAGTAGAAGGAGTTGCCCTGGTGGGAGCAGCCGAGGAGACAGCTCCAAATACTCAGCAATTAGTGAATACCTTGCAGTCTTCGGCCCCTCATTTGATAATTTCCTGTGTGATTAAATTTCGAGAAATTGAAGTGAATAAAGTTTCTGTGATGATTGATTCTGGAGCCACGGGAAATTTCTGTGACATAAAATTTGCTGAATCTTTAGGGATTCGTTTTGTCAAGAAAGAAAATCCGGAACCTGTTCGCGGGGTTGATGGCACCAACTTACCTTCTGGTCCCATAACTTATGATACAGAAGAGGTCATATTGATTGGACCTGAAAAACATCGAAGTGTCTTGAGTTTTAGTCTTATCGATGCCCCTCAATTTCAATTCATTTTAGGGCTACCATGGCTTACCGAACACAATCCTAAGATCGACTGGGCCAAGAGAACAATTTAATTGAATTCGCATTATTGTTTGGGGCATTGCTTCAACTTTAGTACTTCTGATCCTCAGCCCTCTCCATCGTCCCTTTTGGCAGAACAGACACGTATGATTTGCGCCGTGGAAGTTCAAGACGTACCAGAGGAATATCATGATTTGATATCTGTATTTGATGAGAAAGAGGCAACGAAATTACTCCCACACCGGGAGTACGATTGTAAGATCGAACTGGAACCAGGTGGTTCCTTGCCATGTAGTCGCATATACGCGCTGTCAGAAGCTGAGAATATATACTTGCAATAATATTTAGACAAATATCTAGCCAATGGATTCATTCGACCTTCACAGTCTCCGATCTTGTTTCCTCTGTTCTTTATTCCAAAGAAAGATGGAAAACGTAGGCCTTGTATTGATTATCGTGCCCTGAATCAAGTCACTAAGAAAAATCGTTACCCTCTGCCTTTAATTTCTGAACTTTTGGATCAGGTTAAGGAAGCCCATATCTACACAAAATTGCATTTGAGAGGGGCATATCATTTGGTACGCATGGCTGAGGGTGACGAATGGAAGACTGCTTTTAGAACTCGTTTTGGTTTGTTTGAGTACCAGGTCATGCCATTTGGCCTGTGTAATGCACCTGCTGCGTTTCAGCACTTCATCAACGATATACTACGAGAATACCTGGATCGTTTTGCAGTCGTTTATATTGATGACATTCTCATTTTTTCCACAAACATGGAAGAACATGTCAGACATGTTCGTACTATTTTGCAAAGATTGCTTGAAAACCAGCTATTTGTGAAATTGGAGAAGTGTGTATTTCACACTAGTCGTGTGGAGTTTTTGGGTTTTGTCCTATCTGCTGATGGTGTGTCCATGGATGATTCCAAAGTAAGAGCAATAAAAGACTGGCCTTCTCCACGAACAGTCAAAGAAGTACAAAGTTTTCTTGGCTTTGCCAGCTTCTACCGGCGTTTTATTCATAACTTTTCTGAAAAGGTTAGTCCCATCACTCGTTTGCTTAGAAAGAAAGAAATATTTGTCTGGAGTACTGAAACGGAAGAAGCGTTCCAGTTATTAAAAGAAACCTTCACCACAGCACTGGTCCTGTTGCACCCGAACCCAGGAGAACCTTTCTTTGTAGAAGCGGATGCTTCAAATTTGGCCATAGGTGGAATACTTTCGCAAAGGCATAAAGAGACTGGCCAGCTCCATCCGGTCGCATATCGATCCCGTAAATTAACTGATGCAGAAGTTAATTACCCAATTGCTGACAAAGAATTGTTAGCAGTAAAAGACGCCTTTCAAGAATGGAGGCATTTTTTACTGGGAGCGAGACATGAAATAACTGTTTTTTACGAATCATCGAAATTTACAGTTCCTTAAGTCAGCAAGAACTCTTACTCCTCGGCAATTGAGATGGTCCCTCGTCTTTGCAGATTACAACTTTGTCTTGACCTACAAGCCGGGGTCAGCGAATGGTAAAGCAGATGCCTTGTCCTGTTTGAATACTGGAGAAGAAAGAGAAATCTCAAAAGAAGGCCATATTATCCCAGAAGAAAAGATTGTTGGAACAATTTTGTATTCGGAATTGGAAAACAAGATAAAAAATCACCTTACCGAGACTGAAATGTTTGATTGGGTCCAGGAAGGGCCCGATAGAGAAATTAAAGATGGAAAACTCTACTATCAAGGAAAACTCTATGTACCCAACGAAGAATTACGAAGTGAAGTCATTCAGTTGTTCCATGATAATCCCTTGGCTGGGCATAAAGGAGTTAAAAGACTCTAGAACTTGTGAAATGATCATTTTGGTGGCCAAGCATGGAAACTCAGGTGAGACAGTACATTGCATCTTGAGAAGAGTGTGTTAAAGGAAAGGTCATCAGACAGGCACCACAAGGTCTGCTCATGCCTTTATCCGTAGCCCCTTATCCATGGCGACAGTTTCCATGGATTTTATTGTTGATTTGCCCTCAAGTCAGGGTTATTCTGCAATTTGGGTTGTAGTTGATCATTTTTCAAAGATGAGCCATTTCATTCCATTAAAATCCATTCCAAATGCAACCCAGTTAGCTACCTTGTTCATGCAACATGTAGTTAAGAATCACGGTATTCCAAAAGTAGTGATTTCGGATCGGGGTCCCGCAATTTTTTTCTCATTTTTGAAGATCTTTTTTAAAGAGCTTAGGAGTAGATTCTCGTCTGTCTACCAGTTTCCACTCCGGGATGGATGGACAGACGGAGAGAGTGAATCAAGATCTTGAGCAATATTTGCGCTTGTACTTGATGGATCAGGAGAGAGATTGGCCTACCTTGATCTGGGCAGCAGAATTTGCCTATAATATTTCTGTACACTCTTCCACTGGTTATTCTCCATTCTTTTTGAACTCAGGTAGGCATCCTAACATGTTAGTTGGCAAGATTGAAAGTGATGTACCTGCAGTTGATTTGGTTGTACAAGATTTGCAGAAGGCCTATCAGGTAGCCACTGAAAATTTAGTAAAAGCAAAAGATTCCTACAAGAAGCAGGCAGACAAAAGTAGGAGAAAAAAATCCAGTTTTGAGCCTGGAGATAAAGTTTGGATTTCCACGCGAAACATGCGATTAAAGGGAAACAGAAAATGTCAACCTCAATTTGTAGGTCCTTATGCAGTGGTCAAGATGGTAAACCCAGTCAGTGTTAAAGTCGAACTTCCCAGTAAACTAAAGATACACCCGGTATTTCATGTCTCCTTGATCAAAAGAAATCCACCAGACTTAAGAAAAGATTTGCCTCCAGCCCCAGTTCAAGTGCAGTCAGAAGAGGAATTTGAAGTGAAAAGAATAATAGATTCAAAGATCAAGAATGGAAAAGTATTTTACTTAGTTGACTGGAAAGGTTTTGGTCCTGAGGAGAGATCATGGGAGCCCAGCTCTAACGTTCATGCCCCTAGATTGGTTAAGGAATTTCACAAGACTCACCCTCAGAAGTCTTGAGAGAGAGGGGGAGGTTTCTTGGTGGGGGGTACTGTGAGGACTGAGCAAGTCTATCCTCAACTGAGCCATTTTCCTCCTAATCCTATTGTAGGGCAGAGGGCATTGTGCAGGAAATCACCTCTCAACTGGAGTCAATAGGTTGCTGGGCGGTTCCAGTTGATGATTTGGTTGATATTATTCATGCCGTTTATCGGCGGAATTCTAAGATGGCGGCCGCCTAGGAGAGTAAGGTTAGCATTCTAGTTCTCTAGCTGTTTAGAACAGCGTTTACGGTTTCGCGCTCGCGCACCTGGTGAGGAAGAAGCAGCGTCTATCCTGTGAAGCGCTCCTGTCAGGAAAGAAAATTCAGCAAGGATTCTTATCGCTTGCTTCCTAGTTTGTATCCAGTATTTAGTTGCATTCCGGAAGGTCTGTAAACCTTCTATTATACTCTGGGAGGCTTCGCTGGAGAATTCAGGTATTTGTTCACTGGGTACTGAGAGTTTCTTCATTCCCTGGAACTCTCAACACCCGTTCTCAGCCTCAGTCACCACATTGCTGAACTCGCATCTTACCGGTAAAACTATGTGACAGAGTTTATTTGTTAAAAGACTTTTCTACCAAAAATTGGAGCGCATTTGTTACCTCACCTTCTGAGTGCTCCCGCCTTGTGAAAAGAGACATTTGTAGTAGTGGTGGCGCTCAGAGTCATTGCGTCTACCTTCAGCAGCATCATCAGTAATGTTAAGAGACTAATCAATTGACTACTAATAGCGCGCAGCATGTTTCCTCACTCACTGCTGCGTACTAGTTCTAAATCCTCAACTAATAGAGCGTGACTCAACTTAAACATCAAGTAGCTATATATATATATATTTGTACTTACCACCTCTAACCTCATTCATTGCCTACGAAGTCCGCTGCATCTGTAAGAGAAAAAGACAAGTTAAAAACTGTTTAATTGCAAGCAATAACATTTACAAAAGCATGAACCTTCAGGACAGTATTTTCTAAAAGATATGTAGAGAGAAGCAAATCCACTGAGTAATTCAGGTATAGAATATATTTTGTAAGCTTAAGAATGTTAAGGAAGTTAAATGCAAAGAGTTGGGGTTCGGAGTAATATTTTGCTTTGTGGTTTCAGGTGCAGGAAGTCCAGTCCTGGGATATTCCGCTAGAAGAAGCACCACAGTGGCAGTCTCTCTTTTCTTCCCATTCCCCTTTCCCCCTCAGTACTGTGGGCAGACTAACATCTAGCTCACAGTGGTGTTGGGGAATTGAGAAATATACATCAGAGCAGAGAAGTTCAGCGGTTCGGCTCCCATGGAAGATCTAGTCTGGTACGTGCTCCTGACTCTAGGTGATTGCATGAGTGCAGGGGTAATGTATGGGTAATTGGAGGAATGCATCTGTAATGCCTAAGTGATTGCATGAGTGCACGGATAATGTGTAGGTAATTGGAGGAGTACATGACTAATGTCTGGCTGATTGCATCACAGCAAGAGTAATGTCTGGGTCATTGTATGACTGTAGAGATAGTGTGCGAGTGATAGAAAAAGTGTACAAGTAGTGTCTGGGTGATTTTTTAAGTGCATGGGTACTGGCTGGATGATTGGAGGGGTGCATGGATACTGCCTGGGTGATTGCAGCAGTGCAAAACTACTGCCTGGGTTATTCTATAAGTACATAGCTAGTGCCTGGTTGATTGCATGAGTGCAAGATTAATGTCTGCGTGGTTGCATGACTGTAGTGATAGTGCCTGGGTGATTGGAAAAGTGTATAAGTGGTGCCTGGGTGATTGTTTTAGTGCATGGGCACTGACTGGATGATTGGAGGAGTGCATGGATGCTGCCTGGGTGATTGCAGCAGTGCAAGAGTAGTGCCTGGGTTATTGTATGAGTGCATAGCTAGTGCCTGGGTGATTGCATGAGTGCAAGAGTAATGTCTGGGTGGTTGCATGAGTGTAGTGGTAGTTCCTGGGTTATTGCAGAAGTGCATATGTAGTGCCTGGGTTAATGCATGAGTGCATAGGAAGTACCTGGATGATTTTATAAGTGCATAGGTACTGCCTGAGTGATTGAAGGACTGCATTGGTAATAGCTAGGTGATTGCATGAGTGCAGGGTAAATGTCTTGGTCATTGGAGGAATGCATAGGTAATGCCTAAGTGATTGCATACGTGCAGAGGTAATGTCTGCGGGATTAGAGGAGTGCATAGTTAATGCCTCAGTAATTCCATGAGTGTAGGGATAATGTCTAGTTAATTGCATGAGTGTAGAGGTAGTGCCTGGGTGATTGGAGGACTGCATAAATAGTGCCTGGGTGATTTTATAAGTGCATGTGTACTGCCTGAATGAATAGAGCATTGTATAGATACTGCCTGGATGATTGAAAGAGTACAAGGGTAGTGTCTGGGAGATTGCATGAGTGCACGGGTAATGTTTAGGGGATTGGAGAAGTGTATAGGTACTACCTGGGTGATTGGAAGAGTGTACAGGTAATGTCTAGCTGATTGCATGAGTGTACAGATAGTGCCTGGGTGATTGGAGGAGTACATAGGTAGTGTCTGGGTGATATTATAACTCTATGGGTACAGGCTAGGTGATTGGTGAAGTGCATAGATAGTGCATGGGTGATGGAAGGAGTGTGGGAATACTGCCTAACTGTATCAATGAGTTTAGGGTAATGTTTGAAAAAATGGATGAGTGCAGTAAAAGCGACTGTAAACATTAGTTCATAATATCATGCTTATTACATTATTTCATCTTACCTTCTTTATTAAAGAAAAATAGAAAACTCAGTGAAACTATTTTACAGTAGTTCTGTTGTGAGCTGAATTTAAAATCTTTTCAAACTTTAGTATTACTTTCTGTAAAAAAAGAAGAAAAACTGTTATTACATATAATATTATACTTTTAAGAACACAACATAATTTTTCAATTACATAACATATTCAGTTTCCCTTTTTTTGCTGTTCTCAGATTCTATTGAATTTCACCATACACAGTGATTTCAATGTAGATCATCATATAACAGCGGGGACAAAAATACAATCAATGAGAGTGTAAAAAATACCCAAATCTGCATTGAAAATATTTACAAGTTCAACTATCTGTTTATCTATCTACAGTTTCTAAATTACATTCTTCAACTACATTAAATCATTTATTTCTCTGAAGTACATTTTCTAAAATATACACACTCATTTACATCGCGTATAATATAAAGATCAAATATATAAACTGCTTCTTTCAAACACAATTTTGCAGATGCAATAATAATTAGCACAAACAATAATCCAAACAGTAATTGTTCACATCTTCCCAATAGGTCGAATAATGTTTCCAAATCCATTTGCATTGAAAATATCGAAAATAAACTCATTAATTCGTGTTTACATCTTCCCAATAGGCCAAATGAGGTTTTCAAAACTTTGGTATCAAAATAATAAGATATGAATTTGGTAATTCGAAAGGCAACCTACAGTTGAATTCCAAATGGGCATCATTGCAATGTGTCCATCCTTTATTGCACTTTAAATACACAGTATAGTGTCCAGATGTTGCAGTATGTCCATCATGGAAAATAATAGCCACTGCTTTAAAAGTTCTTCCTGAAATTGATACTTGACTTGCCACAAACTTCTTAATTTTGGTTTCCAATTTTCTTCCCTTTGCTCTACAATGTTGTAGAATTAAAATGACAAATTTTCCAAATCTTTCTATATATAATGTTGACAACATTTCTGATTTACAATTAGAGCATTTCATATCTTGGTTAGCTGTTTTTACTAATTTGTTAAAAGACACTGATTTGAAATCTGGTAACGTCAAGTATATGAATCGTTCAGTGTCTATTTCAGTGGTAGAAGAAAATGAACACTCTTCACATTTACGATCCCATCTGTAATTTAGTCCAAATTAATTTTCAAATTCTATTCCTTCATCTTCCAATACTCCAAGCATAAACATAAGAAATTCTTGTGCATCTTGTTGTATATTCCATGTAAATTTCAATGAACCAGTACATATATCCAAAAGATTCCGAATTCCAGAAGCAGTATGGATTTTAGTTCTATCAGTTACCAACTTTTGAAAAATATAATGCAGTAAAGAACAGAATCTTTTTTCCGATTTTCCATAATTTCATGATGAAGATCCTCTAGATAAAAGACAACATTTACAATTACATTAGCGTAGCAGTTGATACCTGAACTATTTTCTAACTGGTATCCTACAATATCATCAACAGTGTCCATTTTCATTTTCTTTGCAGCTTCATCATTCTCTTGAATTGTTTTCTTTTTTTGAATCTCACTAGAATGTTTGTCATATTTCCGTTTTGGACACATTACACGTTTCTCATATATGGGATATTCACCTAAGTTAGGAGCATAATGTCTTCTTAACCGATTATACACTCTTACACAATTTGCATCAGCAATAATCTTTTTCTCATCAAAATCAATCAAATACAAACCAGATAATGTTCTTACTCGAGACAATGCAACGTATGCCATGCCCTCTTTAAACACTGTACTTCCAATATTTACCAAAGCACTATCTACACTTACACCTTGAGATTTATGAATGGTTACTGCATATGCTAAAGAAAGAGGAAACTGTTTTCTACGAACATACAAGTCTTTTACAAGCAAAAAACGAACAGCACAATGTCCAATCTGTTTTACCTCTTCAATCTGATCGAATTTAATCTTCAAAAATTCAATTGCATCTCTGTTCTGAAAATTTACAAAATCAACAACTTTTCCCATTGCTCCATTTACTAAACCTTCTTCTACATTCAAACTACGCCGTAAAATTACCCGACAGTTTACACATACATATAAAGTCTTTTCTAAACCTGCAATCTTAGACACTGATTTTTTCAAAGAATCCAATTTTGACTGTAATTTCTCTGAGAGAAGAATAGTAACTCCTTCGTGTTCCATTTTATCAATAGCTTCCATTTTCACTATTGGTTGTTTTTCCAATTTCAAAAGTTCTTGATTGAACGTAGAACACTCCTGCAGTGTAGGGATTAGGCAAACTATAGACTTCTTTTCTCCAATTGTTTTGTACATTATTTCAGGTGCTATGTTTTCATTTGCAAACAAGATCGTTAAAAGCCGACTTTCTAAAGCTTCTTTACCATGTTTTGTCAAAACACCAAATCTTATATCTTGAAGAATGTTTCCATAATGTTCATCACTTGCTTGTCGCATATTCTTAATAAGTTCTTTATATTCAAAATGAGACCAAATGTTGACATTTCCTAGTGTCTTCATGGACAAGTGTTTTAAAAACAGGTTGCCCTTTTACAGGAGTAAGTTGTAGTAGGTCGCCGAATACAATTACATGTTTTCCTCCAAATAGAACATCATAATCTGTTTTTAAAATCAGTTGCATTCTTAAATGTACAAAGGCAAGCATTAAGTTTGAGACCATGCTCACCTCATCAATGATTCGAAGTTTCATTTTCTTGAGTACTCTTGAAACTTCATAACAAGCTTCTCCAGATAGCTTGTGATATTCCAACTTATTTTCATGTTCAACTGGTAGCATGAGTAATCGATGTAACGTAATCCCTTTAATGTTGTCTGCTGCTAACCCAGTTGGAGCGGTTACAACACAAGATAAATGTGATTCAGTGGTTTTGTATAGATAACTGGTCAAAACTTTAATTAAGAAACTTTTTCCTGTTCCAGCTTGCCCACTGATATACATTCAAATAGGTTTAAATGATGTGCATTGGCATTCTCTTTTTTCATGCAGTAAACCATGCTGTATCTGTTGTGTCACTTGCTGAAATATTTCTTTTTGTTCAATATTTAGTTCTTCTTCCAAGTTTCCCAAGTCAATAATATCCTGTTGTGCTTGTTGCATTGCCGTTTCTACTTCATTCATGGCTATTGCTGCTTCATTTTCAAGAATTGGTTGTCCTAGTGGATCTTGACTTAGTGGAGCAGAACTTTGACTATCTTGAGAACTGTCTCTAGCTATTTCAGCTGCAATAGTAGTTTCTTGTTCAATCTCTTCATTTAACATTTGTAGATCATTTGGAAAAATTGTGCATTGAATGCTATCTTTACATGCATTAAAACAATCTTAATAGCAGTCAAAATCTCCAAGTAATTCCATTTCACTACACCAAGGCTTGAAGAGTTGCAGAAGTGCTAAATAGAAAAATTCCCTTTTATCTGGAGTTTCACAACTGAGTTTCCTATCGTTAATAAGATTTCCTTTGGCATGTTTTACCAAACCTCCATCACATCCAATTACTGCATATTTTTCTTCATTTATATTTTCTGTAACATTTCTCTTAAAACTGTAATGTTGCAGTACTTCATAGAGACATATGTTTTCCAGATTTGGACTCCTTTTGGGATAGTACGTATCCAACATATTAGTTTTAACAATATCTGTACTTTGTGGTTCATTCAATGCTAAGTATTCAATTTCTTGTACAGATTTCAATACTCCATTTCGTGTTGCAGCAAGACTTAGACTTACCCAAATGATTCCTCTTGACTTTGAATATAAACTTGCAGAGGTCAACCGATCCGAACATTCGTAGGATCCAATCTCTCGATGGGAAGGCATCTTCAAACTAAAGCTGTACAATTTATTACTAAGAGTCTTCTCTTGTGAAATTTCTTCCCACATTTCTTTCAACTCCGTCTTTTCAGATTTGGTTATATATGACGTAACATAGCGAGAAACAGCAATCAAATTATCTGCAACATACTGGATATCCATGTTTGCATTCCACATTGTCAAAATCAATGGATTGTAGTCATTAATATACTTTGAATCTTCAGTTCTTTTTATGTTGTAAGTATTCTTCTGAGATTTTCAAGGTATAGTATCTCTTACTGCTGACATGAAACTGTTGACTCTTCCTTTTGAAATTACTGGACGTGGGAATCCAAAATGACATTTTGTATAAAATTTTTCCTTTGACGTGTATTTCCGTCAACAATATTTTCCACATTGATGACTTTGAAACCGTAAAACTTGTTGTCTTAAGCTGTTTTCTCCACCTTTTTTGGAATGGCACAGGTGACATAGTTTTCAATGAAAGACAAAACAGTTTCATCAGAATCGGTTCCAAATTTAGGTGCATTCTTGATCGATAATAGCATGTGTATATGAGGAGCACCTCTGGCTTGGTACTCCTTTCTCCAAAAGAAATCAATAACTTCTCCAGGAGGTGGATTATTTTTATTGCAGATAAAAGACATCTAGCTTGAAACCTATGATTAAAATATCTGCACACATTTACAAGATCCAATGAACACAGTTCTCTAGCTGTTTTTAATTCAGTGTTTTTTACATTTGAATTTGCTTCTCGTAGAAATTCAAATAAATCATCCCATGCATATTCAGGACAGCTAAGCGTAACAAACCACGTTGGGGTTCCTAAGTTCCTTAACATACATTTAAGTTTTACGTGACGACGATACCAATACTCATTAGTACCACGTTGAGACGCCATCAAATTAATTAACTGAGATTCTAAATGATCGTCTCTTTGTTGAACTTTGTCCAAAAATTCCTTTGCAAAAAGATGTGTAAGATGAACTCCTGTTTTTAATATGTGGTTCACTGCATATGAAAGTCTAGACAAGTCACTTTCAAACATAAGATGAAATAAATATGGAATACACTGACGAAATCTTGGATCTTCTGAGTATAATCTTGTTGTACGATATTCCGAAGCTGGAATCTGTACTGGACGCTCATCATATCGTCCACCTTTTCCAGTGGGGAAAAGCTGTGGAAAACAACAAGCTTCTAAACGTTTTTCCCATACAGTCATGGGAGTTCCTTTCGCTTTCTTCATTTGGAATAATTCAATAGTGTTTCCTATCACTTCTTTTGAATGTAGAGGATGTATACTATAATGTTCATAAATTTCTTCACTCCTCGAGTTGTCCACTTTTTCTATTTGGCCAGTTGAAATTTCTCTTTCATCTTCCAAAGATATTTTTTGCTCTTCCACATATACATTTTTATAATAAATATTGTTCTATACAAGATATAATGTAGCCTTTTGAAGTTTGGTGACATCTACTAACTCTTGCCATATTTTCTGACTTCTTGTTGGTACACCATTAACTAGAATAACTACAGGTTCACTTTCATCTCTCTCTACACCAAGAGTTTCCATATTTTTCTTAAAACCTAAAGGGAAATACACAACTCTTCCTTTTAAATCTCTTTGTAAATCTGTTGGAGGCAGCTTACCTGTTTTAGGCTCTATACGAACTAAAGCCTGAAACGGGTGCACAGATTGAATAAGAATGGACCCATACGTATTTAAATCTACCAGTTCCGGAGGAATAGCTACCAACTCTAGGTTATTATGTACAGCTCTAGCTGGCATTTTGTTCTCTTCTAATTTGCTGTAACAATATTTACAAATACGTTGATCACTAACCAACTCAAAACGACCTTCCACCAACAAATAGGCACCAAATTACTCCCACTTATCATTGTTTTCCGTTTCACTTTTTAAATACACATCAACATTCCTAGTTTGACTTCTATAGTGAGTACATCGACAACAAATACAAACATAGTTTGGTTTTTCACAAGAAACTACCTTAGACTTTGTAATTTCTTCTGCAAACTTCTCAGTAGTACTATCTTCCACCTCTTCTTCAACACCTACACTTATCAAACTCTCACTTTCTCTACACTCCTCTTGAGGACCAAAGAAACAAAACTGTATATCATCAGAAACATTTTTACATCCAATACTGAACCATGCAAAAGAGCTGTGTTTATTTCACTTAAAGATAATGCAGGACTTTTTACATAGTACAATCTTCTTACTAACTTCCGCATTTCTGAGTGATGTACTGCTAACATTCTTAAATGATGAAAAGTACTTCGACACACTTTTCTAGAAAGACAAGCCAGAGAATGACCCTGCAAGTTAGTATATTTTCTCACTTTGCAAGGATCTAGTCCTTGCAACATCTTAATCTTCTGTTTAACACTTCTTTTTACCATAATCTCATAAGAAATTTTGTAATATATCAATAGATTCCTGTTGTATACTACAAATACTATTACGATCCCACTTATACACTGGAGCTTGTGTATGTCTCCCTTGAACTTCTTCAGCTATTACTTCTTCCACATTTCTAGGAACCATCTTTTCTTTTTCAATTGGACAACCATTTTTAACCTCATAACAGCGACCACTGGTATCAACTGCATAAACTAATGTATTTTGTTGAAAATAGCTTTCGTCATTGAAAAAAGGTTCAGTACTAGAAGTATGCTTCCATTCACCCATAAATCTTTGCAAAAGTTAGTTCTATTAACAAGTCTTTTCCTTTTACTTTTCTCCTTCATAAAGTGCATTGTTTTATTCAATGTCTTCATTCTCTTCAATACTAATATAAACAATCTTCTTTTCAATTCAAAAGCCTTTTCGACTACACTTTCAATCTGTTGTTTTTTCTTGTAAAATGCTGATTTTATTTTATATTTTTTGCAATCTTTCAATAAATTTTGTAGTACTCTACATTTATACATTCTCTTTCTAATGTCTATATTTTTTCATCCTTCTTTCAACATAGATTGTTTTCCCATAACTTGATTTTCCATTAATTTGTTCTTTTTTCGTTTCCTTCTGATTGGTTGCACTACTTTTCTTTCTCTTTTCCCCATTTTGAAAATTCATTATATTCTTTAAAAGTCTTTTAACACATTCTTTAGTCCTCTTACAAGAAGTATTTTTCTTCAACGTCACATGTTGTACTTCATCTAATTTCTGCTTTTCTCTTTCCTTTAAATAGTGCTGTTTTTTTTCTTTTCTTTTCTTTTGATCTATTCTTGACATACTCAATCTTTATTACTAATAATGGTGAATATCTGAAAACAAAGAAAAGTTTAAATAGTTTCGGTAAATAATTTAATATTATTAAAATAATTATATACAAATATTCTCATGTAGACATAAATAAATATTTTTAATTGCATTCCAAAGCTATGTCAGACATTGCACAACTCCTACAATTAGAAGACATCACAACTTATACAACAGAATCACAGAGCACACCTAAAGGATTTCTCTACTGCCACCCAAATCAAATCTAAAGTACAATCTGTCAACTTTTAAGGCCTGCATGATGTTGTGATTGAGGTATGTCTCTACTTGCACATGTATTCTCATATGTGTCATACATTTGAAGATGCTTTACATATAAAACAGAAGTATACATATATTTGTATGCTTCTTTTATATATAGTACACTACCAAAAAGTACAGACTCATGTATGCATGGTTTCAGAAAGATGGTGAAACTTACAGCAGAAAAATGTGAAGCGTTGCTGCTTTGTTTTTGCCTATACTCAATACCTAACTATTACATCTTTCTATATCCTTCGTCCCTCTTTCTACACCTCTCTTCCCTCTTTCTCTACCTCTGTTCTCTCTTTCTGCACTTTTGTTCACTCTTTCTACATCCCTCTTGAATATTTCTGCACTTCTTTTGTCTGTTTCTACAACTCTCTTGCCTCTTTCTGTATTTCTCTCTTTCTGCAGCTCTGTTGCTTCTTTCTGAACCTCTCTTGACTCTTTCTGCACCCCTCTTGCCTCTTTGTGCATCTCTGTTGCTTCTTTCTGCACTTCTCTTGCTTCTTTCTGCACCCCTCTTGCTTCTTTCTGTACCCATGTTGCCTCTTTCTGCACTCTTCTTCCGTCTTTGTGCATCTCTGTTGCCTCTTTCTGTACCCCTCTCGCCTCTTTCTGCACCTCTGTTGCTTCCTTCTTGACTTCAATTGCATCTTTCTGCAACTCTCTTGCTTCTTTCTGTACCCTTGTTGCCTCTTTCTGCACCCTTCTTTCCTCTTTGTGGATCTCTGTTGCCTCTTTCTGCACTCCTCTACCTTCTTTGTACACCCATGTTGCCTCTTTCTGCACCTCTGTTCCCTCTTTCTGCACCCCTCATGCCTCTTTCTGCACTTCTGTTGCTTCTTTCTGCAGTTCTCTTGCCTGTTTCTCCACCTCTCTTGTCTCTTTCTACACCCCTGTTCCCTTTTTCTGCACCCCTCTTGTCTGTTTGTGCACCTCTGTTGATTCTTTATGCACTAGTCTTGCTTCTTTTTGCCCCTTTCTTATACATTTTGACTCTCTTCTTGCTTCTTTCAGCATACCTGTTTCTCTTTCTCCACCTCTGTTGGTTCTTTCTACACTACTCTTGCTTCTTTATACACCCCTCTTGCTTTTTTCTGTACCCCTCTTTCTGTACCTCTCTTGTCACTTTCTGCACCTCTGTTCCTTCTTTCTGCACTTCTCTTGCCTCTTGCTCTACCCCACTTGACTCTTTCTGCACCACTCTTCTTTCTTTCATCACTTCTCTTGCGTCTTTGTACACTTCTAATACTCCTTCTGGACCGCTCTTGCCTCTTTTTACATCCTTCTTCCCTCTTTATGAACCTCTCTTGCCTCTTTCTGCAACACTCTTGCCTCTTTCAGCACCTCTCTTACTTGTTTGTGTATTTCTCTTGCTTCTTTCTGTACCTTTCTTGCTTCTTTCTGTACCCCTGTTGCCTCTTTCTACACCCTTCTTCCCTCTTTGTACACCTCTGTTGCCTCTTTCTGCATCCCTCTTCCCTCTTTCTGTACCTCACTTGTCTCTTTCTGCACCTCTGTTCCTTCTTTCTGCACTTCTCTTGCCTCTATCTCTACCCCACTTGCCTCTTTCCCCACCTCTCTTCCTTCTTTGTACACTTCTCTTACTTCTTTATACACTTCTGATACTCCTTCTGCACTACTCTTGCCTCTTTTTATGTAATTCTTCCCTCTTTCCGAACCTCTCTTGCCTCTTTCTGCAACCCTCTTGCCTCTTTCTGCACCTCTGTTACTTGTTTGTGTACTTCTCTTGCTTCTTTCTGTACCTTTCTTGCTTCTTTGTGTACCCCTGTTGCCTCTTTCTACACCCTTCTTCCCTCTTTGTATACCTCTGCTGCCTCTTTCTACACCCTCTTTCTGTACCTCTCTTGTCTCTTTCTGCACCTCTCTTGCTTCTTTCTGCACTTCTCTTGCCTCTTTCTCTTCCCCACTTCCCTCTTTCTGCACCTCTCTTACTTTTTTCTCCTCTACTCTTGCTTCTTTCTGTACTTCTGTTACTCTTTCTGCACCCCTCTTACCTCTTTCTACATCCTTCTTCCCTCTTTCCGCACTTCTCTTGAATTTTCTGCACCCGTTTCCTTTTTCTGCACCTCTCTTGCGTATTTCAGCAACTGTCTTGCCTCTTTCTGCAGTTGTCTTGTCTCCTTCTGCACCTCTGTTGCTTCTTTCTAAACCTCTCTTGCAAATTTCTATACCTCTCTTTGCTCCTTCCGCACCCCTCTTGCCTCCTTCTGCACCTCTGTTGATTCTGTCTGCACTTCTCTTGCTTCTTAGCTTTTTATTTTGACTATGTTCAATACCTAACTACTAGTAAAATGGTAAAGCAGCAGCATCAGAAAACTAATGTTTAACATATGATAGTGACAAATTAGTGATTACGATACTTTGTAAGACTTTCTGCAAAAGTTCACTTGAAGTGCACTAAATAAATCTAAGTGTCTCTTTGAAATATGAAGTGCACTCTCTCAACTTTTAATGTCTTCATGGTCTTCTGTTTAAGATATGTATGAAGTTGCACATGTATTCTGATATGGCTTATACATCTGAACATACTACACATATAAAACACAAGTATACATCTATTTGTATGTTTCCTTGATATATGATACTACTAACAAAAGGTACAGACATATGCATGCATGTTTTTAAGAAGATTGTGAGACTTACACGAGAAACATATGAAAGATTGCTGCTATATCTTTCACAAGGCTCAACACCCTATGTAGTCCTACAACGATGAAGCAGCAGCACAAAAGTGAGATTTAAGGCATATTAAGAGAAGAATCAATTATTACGCTACTTTGTATCAGTCTGTGGAAAGCTACACTTCAAGTATACCACATAGTTTTCATTATCTGCTACAAGTTTTAAGGTCTGCATGGTGTTGTAACTAAGGTATATCTCTACTTGCACATGTATTCTGATACATAGTATGCATCTGAAGATGCTAGACATATAAAACACAAGTATACATTTATTTATATATTACTTTAATATGATATTGCTACCAAAAGGTACAGAAATATGTATAAATGGTTTCCGCAATACATTAAGACTTACAGCTAAGATATATGATGGGTGTACCTCAGTGATTACATGACTCCATGGATGGTACCTGGATGATTGTATGAGTGCAAGGGTAATGTCTGTATAATTGTAGGAGACATTGGATATTAATTAACTGAATGCATAAGTGCAGACGTAAAGATTGTGTGCATGGATAAGGGCATGAATAGACCCTAAATGCATAGATGAGTGTATAAGTACTGCCTACATGAATGAATAAGTACAACAGTAGTGTCTAGGTGTTTGTATGAGTGCAACAATACTAATTGCAGAAAAGGATGAATAGCAACTGGCTGATTACATGAGTGCATAAGTACTGCCTGAGTGATTTAATGAGTGCATCAGTAAATGAAATGACTGCACAAGTCATGACTGAGAGCATGGATAACTGCATGGATAGTGCCTGAGTGATTACATAACTGCAGGGGTAGTGTCTATGAAATTAGAGGACTGCATGAGTACTACCTGAGTGATTAAAGAAGTGCATAGGTAATGCTAGGATTATTTGGATGAGTGCATGAGTAGTGCCTGGGTGATTGGAGGAGCGCATGGGTACTGTCTGAGTGATTGAAGAACTGCATAGGTAATACCTGGGTAATTACATGAGTGCAAAGATAATGCCAGCATGATTAGAGCAAAGCGCAGATGCTGCCTTGGTACATCAAAGAATGCATGGATAGTGCATGACTGATTGGAACAATGCATAGATAGTACCTGGGTGATTGCATGAGTGCAAGGGTTCTGCCTGGGTCATTACATAAGTGCATGTGTAGTGGCTGGATGATTGAAGGAGTGCTTTGGTAATGCCTGTCTGATTCCATGAGTGCAGGGATAATGCCTAGGTGATTGCATGAGTGCAGGGATAATGCCTGGGTAATTGCATGAGTGCAGAGGTAGTGTCTGAGTGAATGCATGACTGCAGGGGTAGTGCCTGTGTGATTGTATGAGAACAAGAGTAGTGCCTTGGTGATTGGAGAAGTACTAGGGTAGTGCCTGGGTGATTGCATAAGTGCATACGTAGTACCTGAGTGATTTTATAAGTGCATGGGTACTGGCTAAGTGATTGGAGGAGTGCATAGATACTGACATGGTGATTGGAGGAGTTCAAGGATAGTGCCTGTGTGATTGAACCAGTGTATAGCTAATGCATTGGTGATTGCATGAGTGCAGGGCTAATGTCTGGAGGATTCGACGAGTACATAGGTAATGCCTGGGTGATTGCATGAGTTCAGGGGTAATATCTGGGGGACTACAGGAGTACATAGAAAGTGCCAGGGTGATTTTATAAGTGCATCGGTAGTGCCTGGGTGATTGGAGTAGTACTGTGGTAGTGCCTCAGTGATTGGAGGAGTGCAAAGGTAGTGCCTAGGTGATTTTATAAGTGCATGGGCACTGGCTAAGTGATTGGAGGAGTGCATAGATCCTGACAGGTTGATTGAAGGACTGCAAGGGTAGTGCCTGTGTGACTGAACCAGTGTATAAATAATGCATTGGTGATTGCATGAGTGCAAAGGTAATGTCTGGGGAATTAGAGGAGTGCATAGGTAATGCCTGGTTGATTGCATGAGCTCAGGGGTAATATCTGGGGGACTACAGGAGTACATAGAAATTGCCTGGGTGATTTTATAAGTGCATCGGTACTGCCTGGGTGATTGGAGTAGTACTGTGATAGTGCCTCAGTGATTGGAGGAGTGTAAAGGTAGTACCTGGGTGATTTTATAACTGCATAGGTACTGGCTAAGTGATTGGAGCAGTGCATAGATCCTGAGAGGGTGATTGGAGGAGTGCAAGGGTATTGCCTGAGTGATTGAACCAGTGTATAGCTAATGCATTGGTGTTTGCATGAGTGCGGAGGTAATGTCTGGGGGATTAGAAGAGTACATAGGTAATGCCTGGTGATTCCATGACTACAGGGTTAATAACTGGGAGATTACAGGAGTACATAGGAAGTGCCTGGGTGATTTTATAAGTGCATGTGTACTACCTGGGTGATTGGAGTAGTACTGTGGTAGTTCCTCAGTGATTGGAGGAATGCAACATCCTGAGTGGTAGCAGAATACTGAAATTGCAGCACAAAAGCGAGGTCTATGACATGGTGTACACTTTTGTACTACACCTTCACAATTCTGTAACTACTCAAGTTGTTGGGCGTACCCAAAATAAGGCATCAAACTTACACATGAGTCTGTTATAAATCTCACCATATTCCTGAAACTATACAAATAGACTGAACTTTACATTTGAAAGACACACCTACATTTCTGCAGTGTATTTCAAGTGTACCTTTCCCCAGACTCATAGAAAGTAGCCTAATCAGTAATCCCTTCTGCCAACATGTCTTAAAACTCACTTTTGTTCCACAGCTTAACCATTCTACGAATATTTGCCCTAACCAAACATAAAGCAGCAACTTATCACGTCTCTACGATAACTCTAACCATAATCCTAAAAGCATGCATGCTTCTATGTATACCTATTGCCAAAAGCATAACACATATTAGAATACATGTGCAAGTAGAAACATAACCACACTGGCAAGACCATAAAGGCCTTAAAACTTGACAGAGTACACTTAACATTTCAAACACACCTAGATTTATGCAGAAAATTTCAAGTGAACTTTTACACAGACTCTTATAGAGTACCATAATCAATAATTCCTCTCCCAACATATCTTAAACATCACTTTTCTACTACTACTGCTTCACTATTCTAGTACTAATCAGGTATTGAGCATAGCTAACAGCAAAGAAACCCTTCACTTATCTTTGATAAAAGTCTCCCCATATTTCTAAAAGCATGTATGCATATATCTCTACCTTTCCTAGTATCATCATATATAAAAGAAACATACAAATAGATCTATTCCTGTATTTTATAAATATAGCATCTTCAGATGCATAACACATATGAAAATACATCTGTAAGTACAGACATACCAAAGTCACAAAACCATGCAGATCTTAAAACTTAAGAAGCTGCACTTCTCATTTCAAATATACACCTAAAATAATGTGATATATTTCAACCATACCTTTCAACAGACTCTTACAAAATACCCTAAACACTAATTCATCTGCCAACATGTTTTAAACCACAGTTTTGAGCTGTAGCTTCACCATTCTGCATCTGCTTATGCTATTGGGCCTACACAAATATAAACTAGCAACCCTTCACAAGTCTCTGCTGTAAGTCTCACCATATTCTTTTGCTAGCAGCATCTTATGTAAAAGTAATATACAGATAAATGTATACCTGTGTTTTATACATCTATCATCTTTAGACGCATAACACATACCATAAGACATGTGCAAGTAGAGACATACCTCAGTCATATCACCATCCACAGCTCAAAACTTCACAGACTACATTTCAAATTTCAAACAGACACTGAAAATTATGCGATATATATGAAATATACCTTTCCACACATCATACAAATTACTCTAATAAATAATATATCTACAAACATATCTCAAACCTCACTTTTGTGCTGCTGCTTTACCATTCTACAACTACTTATAATGTTACACCTACCCAAATACAAAGCAGGAACCCTTCACATGTCTTTGCTAAAAGTCTCACCATATTCCTAAAAGCATGCATGCATATGTCTGTACCATAACACTATCCACACCTTAAAACTTCACAGAACAAACTTCCAATTTCAAGCAAACACCAAACATTATGTGGCATATTTCAACGGTACTTCTCTAGAGACTTAAAAAAGAAGCCTAATCACTAATACCTTATGTCAACATCTTTTAAACCACACTATTATGCTGCATCTTCACCATTCTACTACTTCTCACAGTCTTGAGCCTACCACATAAAAAGCAACAACACCTTCAAATGTATAAGACATATAAAAATACATATACAAGTAGAGACATACTTCAGACAGAAGTCCATGCACACCTTAAAACTTGACAGACTCCACTTCCAATTTGAAAGCAACACCTAAAATTATGCGATATACTACAAATGTACATATCCACACACTAATCCATCTTCCAATATACACATATTACTATACAGAATCTATTTCAAACAACATTTAAGTACAATAAAACAAACTACAATACACATCTCTACATTTAATAATATATTTCAAACATCACCGTTTTTCAATAATTTTTAAAGATTAAAAATAAACCTAATACATAATACACCTCACAAATGTATAACTCACCTTCCAAATTGATTTGTAGAATATGAAATATCACAAACTCATAAAAGATTTTCTTATGCACACAATCAATGTAATGCACCACTCTCAACAAGGTAAAACCAGTAATGGCAAACTTTCCCTCTCTTTCTCCACACAAATAAATGTAAGTTAAAAATCACATTGCTTCCTACATTATTTCAAATTGTAAAACACATTTCTATTGGTTAGACATATTAACCCTTACCAACTGATTTCTAAAAGTGAACAAACTGGTTCTAGAATTTTTTAGAGTCGCGACTCCACCGCGCCCCAAAGCGATGGAGCCGCAAATCCATACGGGAGTTCAAACATATATCACAAATAAAAATACCACTATTTTTTAACAACACACCACTTCTAAAGATAGTACTGACTTGGGAAATTATACTTTAATAACATATCACTTATATATAAATTAAAATTTCACATTTTAAGTCCACAGTTAAGTTTCAACCCTTCCCCCATTCTGCTTAATGCCAGTTTCCATAGTAACAGTTCATGGAACATTCAACTGAACTAACAGGTCACAAGTTCACCATATTTTCAAGTTCAGCACACAAGGTTACAAATGCAAACAGCAGATGTGGTTGACTTTTGCAAAATATGACCTTATCCTATCTACTGTACCTTTCAAACATGCTTTTTAAAGAAAGTAACATGCACCCTATTTTTGAGTGTACAATATTCTTAAACAGCCAATCAATTCTCTACTTTTAAAAAAATAGCATCTTGTCCACCATTTTAGATACCTCTCATTCTACCAACTGACTACCTCAGCTACAGACATCTTTTCATTAATTCCAGACATCCCTTCAACATGCTTACAGTATGGATTGTTGGGCACAGCTATGTTTTCTGGTGCAAAAGGTATACTGAACTCAGAGGTATTGACAAAGACCTAGCTTTGCAAAATGTGGATATTAAATGGATTGCACAGAGAGGATTAAAGTGGCACCAATTGATGCCTTTGGTTAAAACCATTTTACATCTCCAACCCCCTGACCTCATAATTGTGCACTGTGGTGGCAATGACCTAGGCACATTGACTGGGGTAGGACTAGAAATGCTCATGAAGGATACCTTTGCACAATTGATGTTGCTTTTCCCCCAAACTGTCTTTGTATACTCTAATATATGCCAAAGACAGAAATGCAAGTGGTCAAATCAATTCTGTCCACAGATTTAGAAAGCTAGGAAGAATGTCAATAAATATGTTTCTGCTTACCTCAGAGACCATAGGATGTGCTCCATATATAACAACAATACACATTTTGATATGGATGACATCTACAGAAGTGATGGAGTACACTTCACAGATCACGGGAACAGAGTCTTTCTCAACAACCTAAAGCTGTGCAACCGCACTAACATGTAGCTACAACAAACTCATAATGAAAACAAGGGCTCTTTTTAGAGCCACCCTATAACACAATAGTGAATCTTATTCTTATTTAAACATGCATACTTTTAAAAAAAAAAATTTAAGGATTCGCGAATCCGTCACGAATCTGCAAAAGCATGAATTCAATGTACTACAACACAATGCAATTTTCAGGTTTAACTATTAATTTTTAATTTTATATATTTTTAACAACTCTATCAATTGTAATCTTGTCATTAACTTCAATCACAGTACCTCTTAAAAACAACTTCACAAATACAACACTACCTTCTAAATCATATACTACTAAATTATTTATTTGAGGAGGATCCGCGAATCCAACCCGATGTTACACGGGGGGCCGCGCTGAGAGCCGCGTTGGGGTCATGACTCCAAAATACAAAGAAAAAAAAACGTCCCACTTCCATTATTTGGTATTCGCCCGGGGGACCCCATCCCCCGGGTCGTGCCAGATATTTTTTTTTTTTTATTATGGAGGGGGGCCGCGTGGCCCCCCTCCTGAGGCCAATTATGGCCCCAGGGACCCCATCCCCAAGGCCTGGCCAGCCTTTAAAAAAAAAAAAATATGTATAAGGGAGGGGGGCCGCGTGGCCCCCCTTCCCTGGGCCACTATTGGCCGGGGCCTGGCCATACATTGGGGACCGTGGGGGGAGCCCCAATGCCCCCATGGTCCCAGCCGGCATTGCTTTTGGGCAAGGGCAGCTGCTAACATGCAGCTCCCTTTTCCCAAAAGCAATTCTGCTTTGCTTCTTGGAAGCAAGGGCAGGTTTTCTGCTCTCGCTTCCAAGAAGTAAAGCAGTGTTTGCTATGGCAGGGCGGGAGCTGTGCTCCCACCCTGCCATAGCAAACGGCAATGTCCCCAGGGTGGGCACCCCAAGACATTGCAGGAGCTGGTCCTGGGGGGTGGCAGTCCCCAGGGCCATGGAGGGCTCCAGGAGGGTGGCCGCGCGGGCCCCCTACCTTTGTCAAAATAGCCCTGGGGAGGTGGTGGTCCCCAAGTCCCGGGGGTCCGCAATGGACCCCTCCATTTTAATGAAGTGTGCCCCGGGGAGGTAGTGGTCCCTGGGGCAGTATGGGGAGGGGCAGAAGCAAGCCACGGGGAGGTGGCGGTCCCTGGGGATTGGGGGGGCCTGGGAGGCCCCCGCACATAATTAAGGATGCCCCGGGGAGGTGGCGGTCCCCGTGGCAGCGTGGGGGGGCAAGAGCCCCCCACTCATTTTTTTCAAAGAAGCCCTGGGGAGGTGGCGGTCCCCAGGGCTACAGGGGGGCGTGTGCCCCCGCATATTATTTCTAAAGCCCCAGGGAGGTGGCGGTCCCAGGGGCTGTGGGGGCCCCCGCATACATTATAAACATTGCCCAGACGTGGGTCCCTTGCTCACTTTGCCACTGGATTCAAGATAGCCTGGCTGATGACGGCTGTATGCCAGAAACCGGTCCCAGGATGCTTGTTTCCGGTCCAGGGAAGACATGGCTTGGCAGTTCGTGCTGGACTGTTCCCATGAGACACAGGGTCAGACTGATTTGCATATGGCCTTGTCTGAACTGGGGTGGCGGAGTGAGCTAAAGAATGATGATGGATTAAACCCAGATCAGTTGACTGGGGGTGAGTGCTTGCAATGTTCAACACTCCGTCCATCATCCCGTTTGGTTTTGCTATGTTCGCCCTAAGTTGGCAGGGTATGCCCAGACGTGGGTCCCTTGCTCACTTTGCCACTGGATTCAAGATAGCCTGGCTGATGACGGCTGTATGCCAGAAACCGGTCCCAGGATGCTTGTTTCCGGTCCAGGGAAGACATGGCTTGGCAGTTCGGGCTGGACTGTTCCCATGAGGCACAGGGTCAGACTGATTTGCATATGGCCATGTCTGAACTGGGGTGGCGGAGTGAGCTAAAGAATGATGATGGATTAAACCCAGATCAGTTGACTGGGGGTGAGTGCTTGCAATGTTCAACACTCCGTCCATCATCCCCTTTGGTTTTGCTATGTTCGCCCTAAGTTGGCAGGGTATGCCCAGACGTGGGTCCCTTGCTCACTTTGCCACTGGATTCAAGATAGCCTGGCTGATGACGGCTGAATGCCAGAAACCGGTCCCAGGATGCTTGTTTCCGGTCCAGGGAAGACATGGCTTGGCAGTTCGCGCTGGACTGTTCCCATGAGGCACAGGGTCAGACTGATTTGCATAAGGCCATGTCTGAACTGGGGTGGCGGAGTGAGCTAAAGAATGATGATGGATTAAACCCAGATCAGTTGACTGGGGGTGAGTGCTTGCAATGTTCAACACTCCGTCCATCATCCCCTTTGGTTTTGCTATGTTCGCCCTAAGTTGGCAGGGTATGCCCAGACGTGGGTCCCTTGCTCACTTTGCCACTGGATTCAAGATAGCCTGGCTGATGATGGCTGTATGCCAGAAACCGGTCCCAGGATGCTTGTTTCCGGTCCAGGGAAGACATGGCTTGGCAGTACAGGCTGGACTGTTCCCATGAGGCACAGGGTCAGACTGATTTGCATATGGCCATGTCTGAACTGGGGTGGCGGAGTGAGCTAAAGAATGATGATGGATTAAACCCAGATCAGTTGACTGGGGGTGAGTGCTTGCAATGTTCAACACTCCGTCCATCATCCCCTTTGGTTTTGCTATGTTCGCCCTAAGTTGGCAGGGTATGCCCAGACGTGGGTCCTTGCTCACTTTGCCACTGGATTCAAGATAGCCTGGCTGATGACGGCTGTATGCCAGAAACCGGTCCCAGGATGCTTGTTTCCGGTCCAGGGAAGACATGGCTTGGCAGTTCGGGCTGGACTGTTCCCATGAGGCACAGGGTCAGACTGATTTGCATATGGCCATGTCTGAACTGGGGTGGCGGAGTGAGCTAAAGAATGATGATGGATTAAACCCAGATCAGTTGACTGGGGGTGAGTGCTTGCAATGTTCAACACTCCGTCCATCATCCCCTTTGGTTTTGCTATTGAATGGAAAAGCACATATCTAATGGTATCACTCGATGTATGCTCATTGTATACTTGTATTGAACAAAGGAAGGGGGTGGAAGCCTGTATGCACTTCCTCCAGAATAGACCTTTGTCCATGTTGGAACATACAGACATGTTAAAGACAATGATGCTCTACTGTCTCGAGCAAAACATTTTTTTGTTTGAAAAAACTTTGTACAGACAGAAGTCAGGCACAGCGATGGGCACCTGTTTTGCCCCCAGCCTGGCAAATCTTTTCCTAGGCTGGTGGGAGGAGCAGGTGGTCTGGACAGATCACAATGAGAAATATATCGAGCATGTACTATGTTGGATTAGATACATAGACGATTTGTTCTTGATCTGGGACGGGGAGGAGAGTCTGGCCAGGGAATTCATTGGTGTTTTGGAAAGTAATGATTTAAATCTAAGTTTCACGTACACTACAAGCAGAACTCACTGTGAATTCCTAGATGTAGCAATGCACATTGAAAATGATGAACTAACAACATCTCTCTTTCGAAAAGATACAGCCGGCAATATCACCTTGCATGCGTCCAGTCACCATCCTGCCCCACTGGTTCACAGCATACCCTATGGGGAGTTCCTTAGGGCACGCCGTAATTGTAGCAGGGACGACATTTTCAAAAAAGAACAGGATAATATGAAACAACGTTTTACTAAACAAGGTTATTCTCAAAAGATACTAACACAAGCCAGCAAAAACTGGAGGGAGTAAAACAGACAGATGTCCTCTTCAAAAACAAAGAAACAGGTAGGGAGAGAATGAGTGACAATAAACCTAGACTAATTACCACCTACAATAGAAGATCTTTCAATTTTAAGAAAACTCTATACATTTAGCCACACATTGCTAACCTAATATAACGTGAAAGGAACACATTGCAGGGACGGGATTTAAAACCTAACACCGGTAATTGGCAGTTTGCTAGGAAATGCCCCCCAGATCACCTATAGGCGACCACGATCACTGAGGGATCATCTGGTACATAGCTTTCAGGAGCCCACAACAGCAACTAGCTGGTTGGGTACACAACGGGGAGGTTTCTTTCCTTGCAATTCATGCAAAGCATGTAAAAATAGTCAGGTCTGCAGAAGCTATATCATGAGGAATGGAAGAACAAAATATATTCGCACATATGTTACCTGTGCCACGGAATTTGCCGTATATATTTTGGAATGCCCATGTGGGCTAAGATACATGGGCAGCACAAAACTCCCACTTAAGATGAGGATCTTACAACACATGCGAGCTATTACCAACAATGATTTTAATTATCCAGTAGCTCGTCACTTCCCAACATCACATGACAGTAACAACACGCACCTGAAAGTTTTTGGGATTGATTGTATTGCCAAACATATCAGAGGGGGTGACAGAGAAAAAATGTTGCACACCCTCGAATCTAGATACATAATTGATTTGGATGCCAAAACACCGTATGGAATGAATAGCAGCGAAGAGTTGACAACTCACATTGGTTAACATTAGAGGATTCTCTATCCCTTATGTGCCTTTTTTTCCCTGTAACTTACAATGTTCACTCACAACTCATTGCACTGACTGGCACTTTTTAAATCAGCAGCATTATGCGTGCATCTGAATTTGTGCACTTGCCCGATATTTTGAAGATTATTACATTGATGTTCAAGGCAGTAGCAGTTCTCCGATATTTAGGCAAACCGTTGCTAGGCATGGTTGAAAGATTGCATATTTCTGCAATCAATGGGTCTGCCATAAGTGGACTTTTGTCTACCCTTTGGCACTTTGATTCAAGTTTCCCTTCGTTGTTCGAGTCTAGAGTTCTAGAAATCTCGAGTGAGCATGACCGTGCCTATCTGGCCGTTCAACAATATATTTGTTGTTTAATTTATATGCGTATGCATTTAGCTGCATTCCCATGTCTTGGTGCTATCACTTGTACATACACACCATATCACAATCGTATTACGCACTGTGTCACACTCCGTACAATGCCTGATCACAAATGTGCATTAGCAATTGAATCATTTAGTTCACAACGTACTTGTGTTATTGTAATTGTGTTAATATGAATTTTGAATATTTTTTGCAATATACGAGCAACATAGAAAACTTTTCTTTTAAAGAAATCAAGTTGTTAATGCAAAGTAAGTCTTTTTACTATGGCTATGGTTTTACGGCGAGAGGCGGCATATGAACAGCGTTGACGGTCTCATATATATATATATATATATACATATATATATATTGCAGTGTGTGTGTGTGTATACATATATATATATTCTCCACGAAGATTCAAAATAAACGCACACTCGGAGATCAGGTAGCAGTTGATAGCTATTTAATGCTCGTTACGCGTTTCGACCGTAGTGATCAAGGTGTGATCAAGACTACGGTCGAAACGCGTAACGAGTATTAAATAGCTATCAACTGCTACCTGATCTCCGAGTGTGCGTTTATTTTGAATCTTCGTGGAGAATTAATTGCCGGTTTTGGGCTTACCGGCGGCACGCACCAGCTGACAACGGGCTCGATCCCGAAAAAACCCTGCCTGGAGGACTTGATATATATATATATATATATTCCCTTTGTATTTTATCTGTAATCTATATTTATTGAACGATCTCTGTTTCATTTCCGTTGGGTTTTATGATGTGCACGGAACATTTCCATTCTCAGCAGTCACTTTATAGCTGCATTGGCCTCGTTTCAGCCTGGCATCATAAACTCCCAATGACACTGCGCAACATCCATTTCAGATTAATAGACACTATGGGGCTGATTCCGATTCGGGCCGGAAATCTCTCCGACCGAGCCGGACTCGGAGAGATTTCCGACCGAATCGGACTCTGGCAGCCCGACCGAACGAGTACGATGCGCACGTATTCCATCGGACTCGAGTCGGTCGGACTCCCATTGAAGTCAATGGGAGCCCGTCGTACAACCCGTACGCGGTCTCCCATTGGCAATGGGTCAAGGGCGCCCCCTACAGCGGGTACGCGTCGAAGCGACTCGCGCCGTACACGCACAGGTAGGGGGGACCCATGGGTCCCCCCTGTGTGCGACTCGCGTGGCTACGCGTACAGGGGGTACGTCTCCGACTGCTCTTTCGAGCCGGAGTGCGCGGCTCGGTCGGACTGCTCGCGGCGCGCATCGTACTCACCCGGCCGGGGAACGTCTCCATTGCGCGGTGCGAGTCGAGTCCGAGCGAGTCGGTCGGTGCGGTTCGACCCGGGAACGTGTCGGTCGGAGCGGTCGGGATGCCTGGACGAGTCGGTCGGCGAATTCGCATCGTACTCGCTCGCCCGGACGCGCGTAGAATCGGTCGGGAAATAGGGCTCCGAATCGGATCCGGTTAAGCCAAATCCGATTCGGAGCCCTTCCGGCCGAGATCGGAATCGGCCCCTATGTCTATATTTATTAGCTTCTCTCGAATTAATTATCAGTATTCTCATAGAGTGCTAACATAACGTAATACATTTATATTAAAAGTGCAACACATCCCTTATTTTAATAATGAAATGTTATTCGCTTTAACTGATGTTTTAAATGATTTCATTTGAACTTTCTACCAATGGGCAGCATATTTTGTCACGTATTTATTATGAAGAAATGTACTTTGCTTACTTCGTAAGGAGAGTCCTGCTGTCATCCATATTATTTGGATAAACATTGAGAACACATTCTTCTTAACAACGCAAACAGTCCCTTAATTCAACAACAATATTTTGTAACTTTAAAAAACTATGGATTGAGAGTGAACCCTGTGGCCCTCAACTCCACCTCGTCTGTTGAATGAAGCAGTACAAGAGTTCTGACACTGCTGGCCCTGCCAAATGTCTAAACACACAGAGATCCTCTGAACCAACAGTGGCATCGTACTGGGCTTACACAGCGTCAGTAAGCCATTGCACTCATAACTCCCGTGTTCTCAGATTGCTTATGTGCGGCATTTGCCTGATTTCATCGTACATATGAGTGACTTTCCACTGCAAAATGAGTGACGCCTCAAGTGACACTTTATTGTGGATGCAACCACGATATGACGTCCATGTGAAGAGATAAGTATCACAAAGCAATGATAAGCTCTAAAAAGATTGAAACTGCTGTACACACCCGAAATGGAAGGTTTCTAACTACACCAAGTAAACTTACAACAGAACCAGAAGGAACTTCTAAATCTGAGGACAGTCACTGCACCTTGGCTGATTTAGTTAATTGAGGGGCATATTTATAAGCCCCTATCACCACCACAACGTCACTTTTCCTGACGTTGTGGTGGCGATAGGGGCTTCGCCTTCTTCACAAGGCAGTGTTAAGCCACTTAACGTGGCTTAACACTGCCTTGTGAATAAGGGCCCCTTTCATGAGGTTGGCAATGGGTGTTGCAGTGGGTGTTCCACTGCAACACCCATTGATTTTGACGCTGCCCCATATTTACAAGGGCAGCGTAAATATGAGGCAGCTCCAATATTGTTTAAGACCAGGGAACACCTGGTCTTAAACAGGTGCAATGAGGAGAAATGTTTCATTTCTCCTCGTTTTGCTGTTTCTGTGTGTGCTGCCTTGTGCAGCACACATAGAAACAGCAAAGGCCATTGATTGTTTATGTGCAGGAAGGTGACCCATCCTGCACATAAACAATCGAAAAAATGAGGCAGTGATTCATCACAGACATTGACGTTACAGTGTCATTAACTGTCCTGCATTTCCTGCCATCAGAGAATGTACCTGTGAGAATTATTTCTGCCCGACGGTTCCACTGTGGCCATTGAGCCCACATGCTCCCTCTCACAGGCCTGATGAAGTCCTTTTGGATGTAATGTGTTGGCTGGGCAGAATGAAATATGACAAATAAATCAATAAAATTGGATTTGTATTTCAATACACGACTTGGATGGTTGACATTTAAGACTTTTTTGATGAAAAACTTTCTCTTCTCTTTTTGAACTTTCATTATTTAAATGAGATTAACAAATTGTGATTATTAGCGCTCTTTTTTCAGTTTTTGTTGAAAACATAAGAAAAGGTGTTACACTTAGTTTAGGGTAAGGGTTAATGTTAGAATTTGGGTAAGGATTAGGTTTGGGACATGGGAGAGGGTTAAGGTTATGCTGGGCTATGGTAATGGGAACTGTAAGTGCTGTTGTAAGGTATTGCATATATGTATATACGTATAATGCTCGCACAGCTGAAAGGCAAATGTGCAGGCAACATACGATAGGAGGGGTCGTTGGTTTCTAACACTGAAAGAGGACTGTTCCTGCTTCCTTATGTTGGTGCAAGAAGATGGTGTGAGAAAAAGTACGATGGGAAGTGGTAGAGGAATAGTATTCGCATCACCCTCTCCTCCTTCCTGAGTAGAATGACAGAACCAACATAGTGCAATATAAACAAGCATTGGAAAGCCAATAGATCTCGTCTATAAGAGCTATTGGTTTTGGAAATGTTTTGTAGCTACGCTGTACAGCACTGTAGCTGCTTTACAGTGTGGCTAAAACTAATTTTAAAAATTTGCTATGATGCAGGCAGGGCTAATGCACTTTTTTTTTTAAAGAAGTGCATTAGTGCTAGATGCACCATAGTCCTTTTTTGATTATTATTTTTAGCCATGTTGCACAGCAGCCACACTGCTTTACAGCATGGCTACAAATCATTGCCAAAGCCGACAATCCCCATGCTGTACAGCATGAACAAAAGGCAATGGCAGACCTAAAAGTTTCAAGGGTGAGACCTAGTGCTTTGCCCATGCTTGTTAAGTCTTCGGCACAATACCCCAGGGTTTATGAGAAAATCAGTTAATCTCCCCATGTGTGAAAATGAATAAAAAAATGACATTTGCCAAAAAGTCCTATCACATATAGAAAGCAATTGAAGGTATGTCTTAGTGAAAATACATTTGGAAGCAGATAACATCTGTTGTCACAATAAAATCAGATAACATATGTTGTCACAACAAACATCCACTTCAAAGGAGCAAAGGGCTTCTCTGAAGCATGTGTGACATAGTAAATCATAGCTACTAATGGCAAGAGGTTCAACAAGGATGACGGAGAAGAAGAAAAAATAAAAGTAATGTCTCAATCACAAAGCGATCAGTATAAGGACAGCAATCAAGCTGAAATAATCAGTGCTTGGTCCATGCTCCCGCCAAAAAAAGAGGAAGTGAAGCCAGCACACACTGGCCAAATAGAAGGCAGCAAATAAGAGTGACAATGAAGCCAACAAATGTTAAGCAATAGGCTGGCTGCAATCTCCTTTTTGTATACAATATCTCCCACAAGCGAGAACGCATGCTGTGTATGCCCTATCGCAGAAGAGACCTAAAAACAGTAAGGTTATTGTAAAGGAAGAAGAACTGGTTAGGGTTTAATGCATACCTACATATGTTACACAAATGAAGTGACAAAGATTGTAACTTTTTTTTACCTCTAAATTTTTTTTACAGTGATATATGTTACCCACAGCTGTATACCTCTTACAGACCACCACCTGAGGGGCTGTAATCCTGACTTCGCCTTGATACAGGTCAGTGAGTAGGCACACAAATTCTTTAACTACTTTCGGTCTTTAATTAATTTAGTCTCTAATTTAGTCCTTTTGCACCATTAGGTTGTTCCCTCCCCCTGTCCCCGTCCTGAGGAAGACCCGCCTGCAGAGGATACAAACCACCTTCTATGCGCCAGGGTCGAAACGTCGACATTTTCCCCTAGTGGGCCTGTACCCTACTTCATCCCATCCCTGCCCCTTTATAGAGGATTACACTCTGTACAACATCAAGAACCAGAAAAGTACTTTCAAATCCATGAGAGACAGGCCCCACTGTAAAACTGGTGCTACTGTAAACCACGACCAGTTTACTAAGGTTATTACTATGTGTAATTGATTGTTTTTACTACTCTCTGATTCCCCCTATATATCTGTTCTATTCTCACGAGCACAATCCTTTTTCCACACTCCCCTGGAGCAACCCCCTTTTCTGTTTTGAAACGTTCTCTACAGTGATCTGTTATAATAACTGTGAGATTAAACCGTCACTATTGAAGCTATTTATGGTGCTTGTGTGTCATTTTGAGGATATACCTTATTGAATTGAGAAACCACTGGGGTACACTTATGATGTAACTTGAGTTCTATGTGTACCATGTTTATAGATTTTGACTTAATGAATACCTTTTAAGGAAATTAGTCTAGGACCATTGTTTTCTATACCAAGTAATCATTTGCAACATCTTGCAGATTCAGTAAATTAATCTTTTGCTTCTTTGCATCTACTGGACACCAACATTATTCTTCTAAGCACATTCTCAAAAGCAGCTTCCTTTCTCCTGCCCCACGTGTCATCATTCAGAGCTCCCTGCAAGCATTAAACCATACAATATGATTAGTCTTACATTTCCTCTGGTAATAACGTGAGGAAACACTGCGATTATATTAACTAAAATGAGCCTGGTTCTGATTAGGCTCAGCCATGATTGGGTGAGAAGTGACTCCCCTGGGGCCCTATTTATCCCGGGTTCATTCCACTGACAGCGGGTCTTGAATTAACTAGGCCCTGGCGCTGACTGGAAGCCGCCTGGTCAGGGCAAAGACTGGCTTCCCAGCAATGTTCTTTTCCGTTCCTTCCCCAGGCTTCCTCGATCACATATTTGTGTGCCAGCCTCTTTTTGGTGGTTTGAAAAGTCCTTGCAGTTCCTTTCCATGCTTGAAATGGTTTCTGTTAATGCTATTATTGCACCCTTCAGTTTCTGAGCGAAATTGGTTTTTAAATTGGAGGAAAAGCGGCAAATTCGTCAGTTTCTGTAATTCGGTTCATCTGGTGGCCAGCTATGTTAACAATCACATCGTATGCCAGCATTTACACGAGATGAAAGGAGCCTCAGGGGGCGATGGCGCTGCACTTTACAAGCAGAGTGAAGACGCAGTTGCACTTCTCTGTTTCATCATTTCATTCTATGAAACAGTACATTATTTTTACTGGAATCGCAAAGCACTGGAGCACCAATTTAAAACTAATGTTTCGGAGCATTTACTTGAGAAATCGAAAGCAGCTGTTGATTCAGAGCAGGGAGCTTGCAAATGACGGCAAACCATGTGTTGTATTTCAGTGTGCTATGCAGGGCAAAACAGTACTGCAGGAGTATCAATACTTGAACATCTCTGAGACTTCAGTGAGCTGGCTGCTCTTCAATCCAATGTACCTTTTCCTATAGTGTGGTAAAGCTTTGGGTCACGCGCCACTGATTTTAAGAGCCCCATTTTTTTATGGATAGCTCAATGAACACAATTGACATTAAGAGAACTCTGGTAAGTGACCTACTGTTTTGCCTTCATGATATTTTGGAACACCACCGCTAGCACACTTTTGGCCGTCCCTGGAGCAAGATGGTGACAAATTGCCTTAAATAGGTGTGAGATGCTCTGGCTAGGTTACCCTGCTGGGTCATCCACCCACATGACTTCTCATCCGAATACTGACATCTCCCACCATTCCAGGTGATGTTTGAGACTGATATGTGGTTTATGCCTTGGTTATACAACAGAGACTTAGGGCCTTAGTTTGAGTTTGGCGGACGGGAAACTCCATCACAAACATGACAGATATCTCAGGGTATAATTGCAAAGGGATGGCACCATCAGAACGTCACTTTCAGTGATGTTCTGGTGGCGCTATGTCCCTCTCCATATTTACAAAGCGGCGCTAACGCCACCTTGTAAATATGACCCCTTTACACGCATCACTTTGGGTGAAAAGGGCGTGCAATGGGTGTTGCTGTGGGCGTTCTACCGCAACGCCGATTGCATTTTGATGCTGTCCAAGATTTACAAGGATGTGCAAATCTGAAGTAGAGCCAAAAATGAACGCCATGCAATAGCAGGCGTTAGAAGGGCGCAACGAGGGGAAATACTTTCATTTCTCCCCGTTTTTGCTTTTTCTGTGTGCTGCAGAATGCAGCACATATAGAAAGAGCAAAATGCCATTAATGATTGTTTATGTGCAGGAAGGTTTTCCTTCCTGCAGATAAACAATCATTAAATAATAACGATTTGCTGCTTCTATGTGTGCTACAAAATGCAGCACACATAGAAGTAACAATTGCCATTAATGATTGTCTCTGTGCAGGAACGGACACCTTTCTGAACATAAATTATAATTCCCTGCAATGCAGGCACCCTTGCACTATGTTGCAAGAGTACCTGCAGTGGCGCTAGGCAGCTAATTTTAGCACCAGCGCAGGGGGAAACGCAGGGGTGCATCGTATTGATGTGAATACGGCTCATCCCAGCATTTTGGAAATGTCAGAGCGCGTCGCTGCCAAATTTGACGCAGCTCAGCGCTCCGACAATTACTTGTAAATATGCCCCATCGTCTGCTGTATTGCAAGTGCATCATAGCCTATGGCACTTGAAGAACGTCAGACAGGATATATGCCATGTCTTTTTATCCCGTCCAACAAACTCTAAGTAAGGTCCTTAGTGGTATAGTAGTAGAAAGTGCACTTCAGTTTCAGCTTGGCCACCTTTACCCGTTCTGAGATGGATTTCTGCCTCTTTCATTTGTAGACTATCTCTCATGAATTTTTTCCTGAAGTTGGACCTCAATAAACATAACAGGCCAGTTTAGTTTTTAGAGCTGAGTTACCTTTGAAGGAGAGTTTCGTGTGTCTTTTGTACTACATCTGTGATCCACACAGGGCCGACTGGCTGTAGCAGGCACCAGGCATTTCCCCGGTGGGCCGGAGGAGTGGGGGCCGGTTTTGTGGCCGTGGGCCGCTTTTCTTACAGAGGGCCAGTTTTGTAGTAGTGTCCCCTGTAAGAAAAGCAGGAGCGGTGCTTCGTGGCTACTCCCCTGCTCCCATGGCCGGACGAGCAGCAACCTGCCAGGGTTGCTGTTCCCAGTCCGGCCCTGGATCCACAACTTGTTTCAAGTATGATTGTGCAAGTTAGCAACGACGTGCTTTCTGCTGTCATTATTTAAGAGTGTGTCGTCAATTCTCCTACTTTTATAATATATCATATACTAATTGATTATGTGCAATGTGGAGTATTAAGGTTTTGTATGTGGGTGAGTAGTAAGGTCAGCTCATGCTAAATAGATTTTCTCTCGCTAGTAACGTGGAACCAAAAACTCAGGTGTCTATGTGAATTCCCAAAGCTTTGCTGCAGTCAGTAAATCATTAAGTGACGCCATCTAATTTATCTTCGTTTGACTTGTGGACAGAGGAGACACTCAGGTAAGGGTGGGTGTCATTAGCATAATGGTTAGTACCTTAAAATATTCTGTATTCCCAGTCATTACTTTATCATGCTCATGTGCTTTCTTTGCTTTTAGCGCTTTGAAAGGCCACTCTTCTTCTCTGTCAGGAATGTAGTAAGAAGCTCTAGATATTGCCATTGTGAGGTTCATCTAAAAACTGGACAACTGGTGGCTTTCCTATCATTGGGAGAGGAATGGCCTCCACCATGCTATTGGTGACTGGGTCACCAACATGTACTAGTCCACTGTTGTGGTATACATTTTCCCCAAAATGACTCCCACATTCATGGTGGGAATCACTTCAGTGGAAAACAATTCTTGGCGGTAGCTGTGCTATGCCAGAAATGGTGTTACATAGTAATTCCAAAGATATATCCCCAAAGAGGGGTTCCATTTCCATGAATAACTAAATATTGTCTGATATAAGCAAATATTGGTCTGTTGGTCTTACTCTAGGTAATAAGACTTAAAATGTTTGCTTAATGTAAATACAAAGTGTGCTTTGCCTCACCTTGCCAGTCACAGTTCCTCCTTGAGAATTGGGTAAATATTATGTTATCGGGATTTGCAAAGCGCATTACTGCCCAGAGACGTCTAAGCGCTATTCAGTTCCGGCTCAGAGTGTCATAGGACTGCCAAAGTTACCAAGACCTGAACAACCAGGTCTTTACAGCTTTCCTGAAATTGCTCTGAGTTACAACTGCAGTCTGCTTCTTCCAAATACCATTTGCAACAGTTGGCTGATTTCATGCTGGCGCCCTGGAGATTTCAACACGGCACAGTAGGCCCACGCGTCTTTCAGCGGGATTTGGGCTGCTTCCTCACTAGAGTGATTGCAGATGCTGCATCCATAGTAGTAATAATAGTTCCTACATAAAACATGTTATCAATAAATACACTATGAATGTTATCAAAACATAAATCCCTTTTGCTGCCAGTGTAATATTAATGTTTTGCAATCGATTATTAGAACTAGGCATAACACCAATAAAAAATCACAAACATCAGTGCAGAACAAAGTCTTCATTATTATTCCTATGAATTCCCTGCCTGTGAAATTAAAAGCACAGGGAGCTCACATGACATTTTGTGCATTGCCTAATCCATTCACCTCGCCCCTGTCCTGAAAGAATAATATTTAAGGGCAAGAGGAAAATTCACTTTGGCTGGCAAATAAATAAATCAGTTCCTTTTCGGAGGCCGATCTTTGAGGCTGTACTCATGAGAGTGGCCTGAATCCAGTAGCTTGTTTCATGTAAGGTATCATAATGTTGTTACAGATGGAAATATTCCTAAAATGTAGGTGCACATACTTTACAAATATAGGTGAATATTCAAAAGGTTATGGCTGTAGCCAACATTTCCAATGGGCACTCACCTTACACTTATGCTCCCACCTCTACCACACACCTAATACTTTGCACCAACTACCATCTGTCCCACAGTGTTTATGGCTTCTTACTTCTGGTGTGCTGTGTAATGAAGGTGAGAAATGAGCAGTCCACACAACAATATGCTTAGCCACACAGACCCTGTATATGCATACTGTTTGTAATTCATTCTACTACACAATTGTCAATTAATATTTTTCTAGTGCGAAGAAGGAGACAATGGAACATCTTTTTTTAGAAAGTGAATCAAGGTAATTCCCTTTTTATATAACTCACTTGCGATAATTACCTTCATAATTTGTGTAAACATTGTTTAAAAATACGATGCGGCCCTTAAGACCTCATTCCAAAATGAATGATGATGAATGAAACAGTGCTTCATGGGGACTTTCACCATTAATTATCCCCCTATGCCTTCTCAGTCGGATAAACAAGGTTAATTTTACGGTGTTTGTGTTATACAAGGGTTCTCACCCTGAACTATGCAACTTTTTCTTTGTGGTTGTAGGAGTTGTGAATTTGAATGTAGGTGGAGTGTCAATGTGCATCACATACATCCTAGGGAAGGAAGCCAACCTTGAAATAAAACCATTAAGAGTGATGCTGGTGTTGTCCTTCAGGAGAGACATTGTGGATTAATGTGTGAACCCTTGGAGGGACAGACAAAAGCCCAGCAAGAGATTCACTGTGCAAGCAGCCCCTTTGTTGGTGAGCTGCAACTAAACAAAAAGAAATGAACAACGAAAAACAATAACAATATAGTTAGTTGTTGGACAAGAAGTTCTTCCCATCTTTCTTGAAGGGCTGTGGTGGTAATCTACAAGACAAAGAGATACCTAAAGATATACTTTAAATAACTTGGCATTAAGGGTTGTATGCTTAGCTGTAATAGTGAATGGATAATCACCAGCAATATCTCTCTGTAACGATTCTCTGTCCTGTGCTGTTAAACTGGTAATTCCTAAAATCTAAAATGCACTAAGAAAGAGTGTCTCAAATATATATTCGCATTTCCCTTGTCGTTGAATAACTACCTTAAGCTTTGTCACTGCACACTCTCTTAAGGAAAATGAGTTACAGTTACTACTTGACTTTTGAATAGCAAAAGAATATTCTTAATAATCGGTTGTTGCCGATTTTTAGTGATTCATATGTGCATATTAGAACTCTAATACCTTGTGCATAACATTTGTATATACATGTGCAATATATTCCAGTCTAAAAATCCTTCCTGTCACATGGCAGGGCAACAGTTAGCATAATGTAACAACCCCAAAACTTAGCATAGTTCAGATAAATCTTTAAGAAATAGTTCAAAGATTATGTTCATCAACAACAGAACATTTCTGAATGTTTCCAATGTCCATCAATCCAAATCCGTAGAAAACAAAGGTTTTGGCAAGGTAAATCCCAGATCCGTGTAAGGAAAGCCTGGCTGCAGAAACATTGTATCATGATTGCTTAGCACAGACACAATGAAATGCAAGGGCATTTAGATGATAGGCAGCAAGCTTCCGTGCAGTGCATTTTCTGCATGTGTGCAGGCTCAGCCGCGACAGCACCAACACTCCAGTATTAGGGCCAGCATTTGCTTTGCCAAGCAGGAAACTTTTTTTTTTGTCCAGTAGCAGCGTCCATTAAAGAGACAAATGCTGCTTTTAAGACAAAAGATTCCTGTATGGGAACACATCAAGGAGGGAAAGAGGAGGGAAATGCCTCTTTCAAGCCAGGGCTAATTACACTATTTGATTGGATGCCCTGTGGATACTTCGAACACTCCATGTTGACAACTTTCTCATTAAGTTTAGCAACTTTATTCAATCTGTTCGTAAATTCATTCTATACAATTTATTTTCCCTGTGATGTTTAGCTGGTTTTGCAATGATAGTTACAAATGTTACATACCAAAATAATGGTGTTTTCTGATATATTAATATCAAATTGAATATCTTGGGCAAATCTGGTGTCAACAAATGCAGGAATGTTCAACACATTTCAAACTGAAATCCATCTGTACATAAGGAGGTGATATTGGATCTCTATTTCAGGGTATATAATAGTGGCATATAAAATCTTGGATGGCCCTCCAGTCACAGAGCTTTCACTCTTGATCTACTGATCACACTTTTCATGTTCCCAGTAAGTGACCAAGTTTGTCTATCAGGAAAACTATACATTTTCATATATGATCATCATATGCATGATGACTCATATGCATATACAAATGTTTCCTGTATTCTGTAGGGCTAGGGAAGTGTCAGTCACCTGGGTGAGAATCCAAAAATCATCCGTCAAGTGGTCTTGAAAATCTTCTCAGATTGTGACCAATATTACTCGTCCGCTATTGCTTGCTTGAAAGTCTTTGAATAATAACATCCACGCAATGTCACCGGCTGTAAGACAGTGCTGCAAGTGATCCTTCTTAATGGAGCTGAAATATTGTTTAGTATTTTACACATCAGGTAATGGTGTGTGGGAGGCAGTTGTTGATATTTGGGTGATGAAGATAGTCATGTTGCAGGTTAGATATTAGTTCTGTTTTTGACTTCATAGGGCAGGTGGTTGCAGCTGCTATCGCACCTGAGATGACTCCTGCAAGACTGAGTAAAATACATATTGGGCAATTACAATAGCTGTACTTCAGAGTGCTTTTGGCCAAAGGCGTTCATCGCACATGTACAGGTAATTCTGATGAAACCCATAACAAAAGTTACTAGACCCATCAAAATTAGGAGGTCTGGGAAACACCACGGACCTGTCTTGTTTCTTGTGGAGCTACTGGCTGTTTCAAAATAGCTGAAGATTCTGGGGATAACTGTTGGGGCTAATGTGGATTAACCGGATGAATTGGATTTGGAATTACCAGTCACTCAGTAATTCCCCATTTCTCAGTGAACTTTCACAAATCCACTCAGACTCCTAGCAAAAATCATATCAGAGCAAAACAATAAAAATATAGAGCAGATCTTTCTGGAATGTCCATGCCATGTAGGAAGGATTAGTTTTTGGTATATTTAATTAATTCATAGATGCACGGAAATCAGTTGCTTGAGAAACAGCCACGACGTGTTTTGTCCACATTTGCTATTCTTTACAGTACCAATGGTCGATTTTGTGTACAAGAACACAAGGTATGGGGAAAATCCAAGGTGGATAAATATATTTGTCAGAATGTGTAAGAAGCACATCTGTACCGGCCAAGTACAGTGGAAGATAAATAACATCAGAAATGTATCTTTGCAGCTGGAAGGCACTGCATGCTCAATTAGCGGTTGCGTCCATAGGGCTGTAATAGACCGAATGGTCAGATAGCATTATAATGCTGTATGGTGGTGCATAGTAGATGTTTGTGACACAAATGGAGTATATAATTTAGACATATTCTTTTCTCTGGGATGTGCAACTTTCTTGTCTTGAAATGCTACCATAGTAATAGTTGCCACGTAGAGTACCATGAACTCAGCATCACCAGAGTTAACAGGACTCCACTAACATTAACTCAGGGAGTGCTGACTTACATGATGGTTTCAGGTATGCATATACAGGAGCAAGTACATAAAAAATCATATTGAGAAAACTGTCATGTGAAGTGAGAACATAAACGCAGGTAAGTAAAAGAGTTATTAGGGAGTGAAAAACAACAGATTGGCGAGGAAAAGAAGCAATAGTGATTAGAAAGAATGACCGAATCAAGATAGGATAGAAAATATAATGAAGAAGAATTACATGATGAACTATGAGAGAAGCAAAGAATGTAGCAGACATAAAAGAAAATGTAGAAGTGTGAGGAGTTACAGATAGGGGAGCTACAGAGTAATGGAGACGAAGTGAAGACAGAATAGTAAATAAAACAAATGGGTATTATACAATGGGCTATGAGAGAAACAATGAATATATAACAGTTTCGGGAGTGACAGAGTAATGAAGAGGGAAGTCATACAATAAAAGGGGAAGAAGGCAGAAGAAGGTAAGTGCAGGAGTTGAGGAATGAATTAAAGATGAAGAAGTAACCAAAATAGAGTACCCAAAGAATATGAAAATGTTCCGAGATGCAGGTTTATGGATCCCGATCGGATATGCCTTTAAAAATGCAGTTTAAAATCCTTATTGAATGTTACTAGAGAAGTATCAAAGCATGAAGCAGGAAGGAGGGAGTTTCAAATTCTGGTCGCACATCTGCAATGCAATTGAGCCAGATTATACTCTTTTTTTAATGCTGATGGTTACAAGGGAAACGTTTTAGTGCTAATTAGAGACCACTGGGCTCCCGAGATTTTAAATTGTTTGACTTTTTGGTCAGGTATTTGGAAGTGCCTGTGTGTAAGACTTTGTGAATGACACAGAGGAGCCGATTACGATGAGTGTCGGAAATCCTCAGGTCGGAGGCTTTCAGACACTCATCTTCGGTTTCACTTCCGACCGCCTAATTAGAATCTAGCAGTCGGAATTGAAAACGGACAGTCATTCTGGCTGGATTCCGGCAGGCTCAAGGAGCCTCTTGGCCAGTCAGAGACCGGCCCGTAATCCCAATGGACGGCATTTTCGCCTTTGGAATTACAATGCTCGTTTCGTACAGGCTTTCCATGCCGGTCTTTCTGACATGGAAAGCGAGTTTCGGGGCCCCTAGCAGGGCCCCCTTCCCCTTGCGACCTCCGGTTGGGGGCAAGGGGGCACCTATGGTGCTCCCCTGTTGATCCCTGCACCGTGTGGCAGGCCCCTTGAGGTGCCTGCCACGCAGTGCAGGGATGAACACAATCTTCCATTTCTCAATGCGAGCTTGTGCTACAGCCAGTTTGCGGTGGTAGCACAAGCTCCCATTGAGAAATGGGAGTATGCAACCGCAACATGTGGGGTCACTTTGTAATTGTGGTGTCAGGACCGCTGATCGGAAGTCGGCCGGTCCCGAGAGCATGACGATGTCAGTCGGAGGCAACTCGGGCCGACATCGTAATAAGGCCCAGACTGTCTTGTAGATTGATCTAGCTTTAATGTGGATCAAATCTCTAAACAGAACCACTGCATACAAATTGGGCCGTACTGGGCACTCAAAGCAGCCCTGACAGTTTTGTCGGACCAGCCCCTGGAGTGGGGTGGGGCGCATGTGTGAAGCACTGCTGCTTTTGTTACTCGGGGCGATATTGCAGCACTGCTGCAAAACCGGCCCCCAGTAACAAAATCGACACTCACCGGTGTAAAACCGGCCCTCACCCTTCCAGCTTCCCGGGAAAACACCTGATTCCCGGTCCGGCCAGTCCGGCCCTGCATTCAAAGCTGCCCCCAGTAGTTCATAGTGCACTTCTGGTATGCAGCTTAAGAGGAATTTGCCTTAAGCAAGCCTTCACAGAACAAGGGACTATGGCATGAACTTGAAGAACTGTTCTGGGATAAACTGTTTGATGCTCCCACATAGCCTCAATTGGTAACGTGAAATCTTAGCTTATGACGATTGTTAAGGGTTTCCTTTCAGACTGTATTGAAGGAAGACAGATCATCTATTATATAGGTGTGCGTGGCAGTAAGAGGGGGGCTCATGCTAGACTGGGGTTGGGTAGCACGGAGTCCTTCTTTCTTATATTGCTCTATTTCAAGCTCATATTGGTTGATTCTAAGACATCTTGCAGCAACAGAGAACAAATACAGGCTAATTATAGCTTAAGAACAAATATGAAAGATATTTGCACTTCCTGCTCAGGGCCCACCTGCTGCAGCAATTGAAGAACAAATGGTGAAAGTTGAAGCCCTGCTTTGGAAGACAGCTGCTTTCTCCTCTGTAAAGTACGTACTTCAGCTAAATATTGAACTGTGGGATCCGGCTGATTTCAGTGCAAGAAGAAACTGCGCACCTGTCAGCTCTTGGCAAGCAGGGACAGTAAAATTGCTCCCTTTGTTTTCCCTCGTAGCCTCACTGACACATTTCTCTGGCTACACTTCCCTCTCCATCACCCCTGCAAAGACTTCGCTTCTTCCCTATAGACAAGGTGGATTTCAACAGTTTCTCTCCAGCTTCTCATAAATAGCCTCCTTTAAAAAAGCGCCATTTATATGTCAGGAGGAATCTTATGTTTTTGCTCTGATGTCTTTTGATTGTTGTTTCGGTTTTCCTTGTGGGACAAATTCTAAAACGGCAAGCTAGTGCTAGTCTGAGATTTCTACAGAAAACACATGGAACAAATCATAATACATCTGGATGTGCCTCCGATTACAAACAGGAAGAGACTCTTTCTGGAAATATTGCATTTGTAAGATTCCTTTAATGCCTTAAGGCTCACTTTATCATGTAAGAATATCTTCGCAGCCCCTGTGTCCACAGAGCACATACATCAAAAGGCCAGGGGCAAAGCTATTACACATTAGAGCACATACAAGCCCTTAATTCAAGTGGCAGCTGGAGAACAGGAGCACCCGCTTGCATCACTCATGAACCTACACTGCATTTACCTAAATAGCTTATGTAAGGATGACAGAATTTAGCCATTTGTCCAGCAGTAACATTTTTACTATTTTTCCCTCCTCTTTGTTTTTGTATTTTTGCAACAGATTATGGGTCCCCTTACCCTGAGAGATCCCTCAAACTGCAAATTTAGTGCTCCATATGGTCACCCTTGTGATGCCCTGAGATTTGGAAGCCCCTACATTGATCCTGAAATTTCAGAGAGTAGCCATCCTCCATTCCCTTTGCACAGTTACTGGCTGATGACAGTCTTATGGGTCTTGAATTGCAGTGGTTGCAACCCATGGTGATGTCGCTCGTCTCTGCCATGCACAGTGTTGTCATCAATGATGTCATTTCAGATATTGCAGTGATGTTATTAAAGATGCCATAGAACATGTCATAAGTGATGTAATATGTGAGGTAGCAGTGCATGGCAGGGGCGAGTTATATTTACTTTAAGGCATAAGTTATAGCTACTTGAGATAACGATAACTTGAGAATTTCAGTGGTTTTATTTGTTTAAAACAGTATGTTTTAACTGAGATTTTCACCTAAATATAACGTCCCTTTAACCCTTAGTTTTTTCAGTGAATTTCTACTTTTTTTCAATGCAAAGCAAGATATTATTACGATACCTAACTATAATGTTATTTCAACCTTTGTTTTTTTCACTGAATGTCTAGGGATTTTTTAAATTAAAGTAATATTTTATTACCATACATTACACCAGCCCCACACCTTTGGCCGGGTGCAGTGTGGGTTTGGCCAGGCCCTGAGCCAAATTACTGGGCAACAAATCCCCCAGTGTTCATGTCCTCTGGCCTTTGGTGCTCAGTCTCCAACTGTGCGCAGTGGGGGAGTTGGATGCAGGGCCTGGAGCCCAAACCCCGTGGTCGCACACGCCTGGCAATGTGATGTTACAATATAAAGGGTGTCATTTTATGTAAGGCAGACCTACTGACTGTGTCTTTAACCCTTTCAGTGCTCATGACGGAATGATTCCGTCATGAGCACAAGTTCCAGTGTGCTCATGACGGAACCATTTCGTCATGAGCACATGCTCAGAAAATCCCTCTGCTGCAAACAGCAGAGGGATTTCCCTTTTTTTTTTTTTGCCTGGGGAGCTGGGGAAGAGCTTCCCCAACCTCCCCAGGCCTCTTTTTGAATTTCGTTGCAATGATGATCGCGCGCATGGCGCGCTATCGTCACTGCAACGAAAATGAAACTAAAACTTAGTTTCAGTTTCAGTGTTACAGTGCTCGTGGGGCTATCTCAGCCCCCCGAGCACCGAAAAAGATGGGAGCAGTATCGTTGGAAAGGGGAGAATCTCCCCTTTCCAATGGTACCCTTCCCTAGTGGATCCCTGCTTGGGGATCGCCCCGATCCCCAAGCAGGGATCCACCCACTAGACACCAGAGAGGGGGGAGCGGCCCCTTGGGCAAGGGCCTTTGCTCCCCCCATATTTGTTTGGGCACCACAGTCTTTCTGCCCCCCCTGGGGGGCATATGGGGGCGATAGCCCCCAATCTGCCACCGGGGGGGGGGGCGGAAAGCCCACTAGCAACCAGGGATTAGTTTTTTGTATTGATGTTGGGGTGGGGGCAGCCCAAAAAGGGCATGGCAATGCCCCACCCCCCCAGAGAAATGTGAGTCTTTCTGCCCCCCCTGGGGGGGGCGGAAAGCCCACTAGAAGGCAGGGATTATTTTTTTATTGAAGTTGGGGTGGGGGCTGCCCAAAAGGGCATGGCACTGCCCCCACCCCCAGAGAATTGTCAGTCTTTCTGCCCCCAGGGGGCAGACAGGGCAGTAGCCCCCAATCTGCCCCCTGGGGGCAGAAAGCCCACTAGAAACCGGGGATTTTTTTTTATTGAAGTTGGGGTGGGGGCTGCCGAAAAAGGGCATGGCAATGCCCCCACCCCTCCCCCAGAGAAATGTCAGTCTTTCTGCCCCCTGGGGGGGGCAGAAAGCCCACTAGAAACCAGGGAGGTTTTTTTTATTGACGTTGGGGTGGTGGCTGCCCAAAAAGGCATGGCAATGCCCCCACCCCACCCCCAGAGAAATGTAAGTCTTTCTGCCCCCAGGGGGCAGACGGAGGCAGTAGCCTCCAATATGCTCCCCGAGGGGGCAGAAAGCCCATTAGAAACCAGGGATTTTTTTTTATTGACGTTGGGGTGGGGGCTGCCCAAAAGGCATGGCAATGCCCCCACCCCTCCCCCAGAGAAATGTCAGTCTTTCTGCCCCCAGGGGGCAGATGGGGCAGTAGCCCCCAATCTGCCCCCTGGGGGCAGAAAGCCCATTAGAAATATAGGGAATTTTTTTATTGATGTTGGGGTGGGGACTGCCCAAAAAGGGCATGGCAATGCCCCCACCCCCCTGGGAAATGTCAGTCTTTCTGCCCCCCCCAGGGGCAGATGGGGGCAATAGCCCCTGATCTGCCCCCGGGGGGCAGAAAGCCCACTAGGCACAAGGGATTTTTTTTTTTAGAATGTAGGGATGGGGGCTGCCCAGAATGGGCATGATAATGCCCCGCCCCAAAAACAATTACCACAGTCTTTCTGCCCCTCCCCAGAGGCATATTGGGGCAATAGCCCCATATCTCCCCCCCGGGGGGGGGGGCAGAAAGCCCACTAGGCCTCAGAATTTTAAATTTTTTATTCAGGGTTGAGGTCAACCCAGAATGGGCATGCCAATGCCCACACCTCCCCAAAAAAGTGCCACAGTCTTTCTGTCCCCCAAGGGGGGGATGGGGGCAGTGGCCCCTGATCTGCCCCCGGGGGGGCAGAAAGTCCACTAGGCGCCAGCGATTACGCTGGCTTTTTTTATGCGTGGGGGTGGGGGCTGCCCAGAATGGGCATACCAATGCCCCCATCCCCCAAAATCATAGCCAGTCTTTATGCACCCCTTGGGGGCATATCGGGGTAACCCCCCCCGATTCCCCCTCAGGGCGGCAGAAAGCCCACTAGGCACAGACTTGTTTTTAGCAATGTGCCTACCTGTGGATTTTGGGCCCTAGCGCAGTCAGCACATAGGGAAACCTAGCAAACCTATACATTTTTGAAAACTAGACACCCAGGGGATTCCAGGATGGGGTGACTTCTCTGGCTCTCACCAGGTTCTGTTACCCAGAATCCCTTGCAAACCTCAAAATTTATTTTTAAAAAACACATTTTACTCACATTTCTGTGGTGGAAAGTTCTGGAATCTGTGTGGATCCACAAAATTCCACCCACCCCGCATTCCCCAAAGTCTTCTGAGAAAAATGGTACCTCAGTTGTGTGGGTGGGTCAAGTACCCGAGACAGGCAAGGGCCCAAAACCTATTGCGGAGACATCAAAATTACCTATCACAAAACAACCTGGTTTTGCAAGGGGGGGTCCCATGAGTTTTTGGCCCCGGGCTCAGCGGCCATCTAGGGAAACCTACCAAACCCACACATTTCTGAAAACTAGACACCCGGGGGAGTCCAGCAAGGTATGGCTTGCGTGGGTCCCCCAACATTTCCCTACCCAGAATCCCCTGCAAACCTAAAATTTTGTTGAAAAAAATAAATTTTTTCTCACATTTCTGTGTGGGAAAGTTGTAGGATCACCGGGCTGACACAAATTTCCTACCACCCAGCGTTCCCCCAGGTCTCCCGATAAAGATGGTGCCTCACTCTTGTGGGAGGCCCAAGTACCCGCGACAGGCAAGGGCCCAAAACGTATTGAGGAGACATCAAAATTGCCTATCACAAAACGACCTGGTTTTGCAAGGGGGATCACCTGGGTTTTTGGCCCCGTGCTCGGCGGCCAGCTAGGGAAACCTACCAAACCCACACATTTCTGAAACCTAGACACCCGGGGGATTCCAGGGAGGTATGGGTTGCGTGGATCCCCCAACGGTTTCTTACCCAGAATCCCCTGCAAACCTCAAATTTAGCTGAAAAAATCACTTTTTCCACACATTTTTGTGTGGGAAAGTTGTGGGATCACCGGGCTGACACAAAATGCCTACCACCCAGCGTTCCCCCAGGTCTCCCAATAAAAATGGTGCCTCACTCGTGTGGGAGGCCCAAGTACCCGCGACAGGCAAGGGCCCAAAACGTATTGAGGAGACATCAAAATTGCCTACCACAAAACGACCTGGATTTTGCAAGGGGGGTCACTTAGGTTTTTGGCCCCGTGCTCGGCTGCCAGTTAGGGAAACCTACCAAACACACACATTTCTGAAAACTAGACACCCGGGGGGTCCAGGGAGGTATGGCTTGCGTGGATCCCCCAATGTTTTCTTACCCAGAATCCCCTGCAAACCTCATTTTTAGCTGAAAAAATCACTTTTTCCACACATTTTTGTGTGGGAAAGTTGTGGCATCAACGGGCTGACACAAATTTCCTACCACCCAGCGTTCCCCCAGGTCTCCCGATAAAAATGGTGCCTCACTCGTGTGGGAGGCCCAAGTACCCGCGACAGGCAAGGGCCCAAAACGTATTGAGGCGACATAAAAATTGCCTATCACAAAACGACCTGGTTTTGCAAGGGGGTCACCTGGGTTTTTGGCCCCGTGCTTGGCGGCCAGCTAGGGAAACCTACCAAACCCACACATTTCTGAAAACTAGACACCCAGGGGGTTCCAGAGAGGTATGGCTTGCGTGGATCCCCCAACGTTTTCTTACCCAGAATCCCCTGCAAACCTCAATTTTAGCTGAAAAAATCACTTTTTCCACACATTTTTGTGCGGGAAAGTTGTGGCATCACCGGGCTGACACACATTTCCTACCACCCAGTGTTCCCCCAGGTCTCCCGATAAAAATGGTGCCTCACTTGTGTGGGAGGCCCAAGTACCCGCGACAGGCAAGGGCCCAAAACGTATTGAGGCGACATCAAAATTGCCTATCACAAAACGACCTGATTTTGCAAGGGGGGTCACCTGGGTTTTTGGCCCCGTGCTCGGCGGCCAGCTAGGGAAACCTACCAAACCCACACATTTCTGAAAACTAGACACCCAGGGGATTCCAGGGAGGTATGGCTTGCGTGGATCGCCCAAAGTTTTCTTACCCAGAATCCCCTGCAAACCTCAAATTTAGCTGAAAAAATCACTTTTCCACACATTTTTGTGTGGGAACGTTGTGGCATCACTGGGCTGACACATTTCCTACCACCCAGCGTTCCCCCCGGTCTCCCGATAAAAATGGTGCCTGACTCGTGTGGGAGGCCCAAGTACCCCGACAGGCAAGGGCCCAAAACATTTTGTGATAGGCAATTTTGATGTCGCCTCAATATGCGTCTACTTTTTGAAAATGTATAAGTTTGCTAGGTTTTCCTAGGTGCCGGCAGAGCTAGGGTTCAAAAACTACAGCTAGGCACTTTGCATAAAAAGGGTCATTTTTCACTGTGAAAATGTGGTGTGTCCACCTTGCGTTTTGGGCCGTTTCCTTTCGCGGGCACTAGACCTACCCACACAAGTGAGGTACCATTTTTCTCGGAAGACTTTGAGGAACGCGGGGTGGGTGGAATTTTGTGGATCCACGCAGATTCCAGAACTTTCCACCACAGAAATGTGAGGAAAATGTGTTTTTTTTGACAATTGTTTAGGTTTGCAAGGGATTCTGGGTAACAGAACCTGGTGAGAGCCAGTCAAGTCAACCCATCCTGGATTCACCAGGGGGTCTAGTTTTCAAAAATGTATAGGGTTGCTAGGTTTCCCTAGGTGCCGGCAGAGCTAGGGTTAAAAAACCACAGCTAGGCACTTTGTAAAAAATGGGTCATTTTTCACTGTTAAAATGTGGTGTGTCCACCTTGCGTTTTGGGCCGTTTCCTGTCGCTGGCACTAGGCCTACCCACACAAGTATGGTACCATTTTTCTTGGAAGACTTTGGGGAACGCGGGGTGGGTGGAATTTTATGGATCCACGCAGATTCCAAAACTTTCCGCCACAGAAATGTGAGGAAAATGTGATTTTTTGGACAATTTTTTAGGTTTGCAAGGGATTCTGGGTAACATAACCTGGTGAGAGCCAGTCAAGTCACCCCATCCTGGATTCCCCTGGGTGTCTAGTTTTCAAAAATGTATAGGTTTGCTAGGTTTCACTAGGTGCCGGCAGAGCTAGGGTTCAAAAACTACAGCTAGGCACTTTGCAAAAAAAGGGTCATTTTTCACTGTGAAAATGTGGTGTGTACACCTTGCGTTTTGGGCCGTTTTCTGTGGCGGGCACTAGGCCTACCCACACAAGTGAGGTACCATTTTTCTCGGAGCACTTTGGGGAACGCAGGGTGCGTGGAATTTTGTGGATCCACGGAGATTCCAGAACTTTCCACCACAGAAATGTGAGGAAAATTTGTTTTATTTACATTTTTTTAGGTTTGCAAGGGATTCTGGGTAACAGAACCTGGTGAGAGCCAGTCAAGTCACCCCATCCTGGATTCCCCTGGGTGTCTAGTTTTCAAAAATGTATAGGTTTGCTAGGTTTCCTTAGGTGCCGGCAGAGCTAGGGTTCAAAAACTACTGCTAGGCACTTTGCAAAAAAAGGGTCATTTTTCACTGTGAAAATGTGGTGTGTCCACGTTGCGTTTTGGGCCGTTTCCTGTCGCGGGCACTAGGCCTACCCACACAAGTGAGGTACCATTTTTCTCAGAAGACTTTGGGGAACGTGGGGTGGGTGGAATTTTGTGGATCCACACAGAATCCAGAAGTTTCCACCACAGAAATGTGAGGAAAATGTGTTCTTTTTGACAATTGTTTAGGTTTGCAAGGGATTCTGGGTAACAGGACCTGGTGAGAGCCAGTCAAGTCACCCCATCCTGGATTCCTCTGGGTGTCTACTTTTTGAAAATGTATAGGTTTGCTAGGTTTCTCTAGGTGCCGGCAGAGCTAGGGTTCAAAAACTACAGCTAGCCACTTTGCAAAAAAGGGTCATTTTTCACTGTGAAAATGTGTTGTGTCCACCTTGCGTTTTGGGCCGTTTCCTGTCGCGGGCACTAGGCCTACCCACACAAGTGAGGTACCATTTTTCTCGGAAGACTTTCAGGAATGCGTGGTGGATGGAATTTAATGGATCAACGCAGATTCCAGAACTTTTCACCACAGAAATGTGAGGAAAATGTGTTTTTTGTTTACAATTTTTTAGGTTTGCAAGGGATTCTGGGTAACGGAACCTGGTGGGAGCCAGTCAAGTCACCCCATCCTGGATTTCCCTGGGTGTCTAGTTTTCAAAAATGTATAGGTTTGCTAGGTTTCCCTAGGTGCCGGCAGAGCTAGGGTTCAAAAACTACAGCTAGGCACTTTGCAAAAAAAGGGTCATTTTTCATCGTGAAAATGTGGTGTGTCCACGTTGCGTTTTGAGTCGTTTCCTGTCGTGGGCACAAGGCCTACCCACACAAGTGAGGTACCATTTTTATCGGGAGACTTAGGGTAACAAAGAATTGTAGAGCAACTGTTATTACCTATTGACTTTCGATGCATTTCTGCCTTCCAAATGAAAGACAATGTGTAAAAAGAAGTCACTTTGAAAAATGTCCTATAATTCTCATGCTAGTATGGGTACTCCCAATTTCGGAAATGTGCAAATATCTACTGTTTCTAAACTCTATATTTTGTTCCCATTTGAGAAATACATAGGTGTCTTTCATACCAATTTTTCCATGTATACATTTTCCCAAATGAATTGCTATATACCCGGTACATAATAAAAAACCATTGCAAGACGCTGCTCAGTTATTGGGTCTGGGTTCATCAGGTTCTTGGTGACCCTACAAGTCCTATATATCCCCACAACCAGAAAGGTCTAGCGGATGTAATGGTATATTGCTTTCAAACAACTGTTATAATTAGAAGAAGTTACAGGTGAAAACGTTGACACAAATGGCTGTTTTTTTCAACTAATTTTCAATTTTTCCTATATTTAACTGTTAGTTTCTATGAAGAAACCTTGAAGGATCTACACAAATGACCCCTTGCTGAATTCAGAATTTTGTCTACGTTTCTAAAATGTATAGCTTTCCAGGATCCATTATTGCTTTCATACCCATTTCTACCATTAACTGGAAAGAGATTGAAAGCACAAAAAATAGCAAGAATAGGCTATGTCCCAGAAAAATGCCAAAACTGTGCAAAAAATGTTGGTTTTCTGACAAAAGTCTGCTTGTCCCTGAAATATGGGAATATGGTGATTTCAGCACCACAACCCCTTTTGATACCATTTGCAGGGAAAAACCAGATGCTTTCCTCTGTAGCCCTTTTTCCCATTTTTCCAAACAAAACCAACATTTTGCTGTATTTTGGCTAATTTCTGGGTCCCCTCCATGGGAATCCACAAACCCTGGGTACTTTTAGAATCCCCATGATGTTGGAAAAAAAGGACGCAAATTTGGCGTGGATACCTTATGTGGTCAAAAATTTACAGGGGCCTAAGCGCGAACTACCCCAAATAGCCAAAAAAAGGCTTAGCACGGGGGGGGGAAGGGGTTAGTAGGGATTAGCATATAAATATATTTAAAGCAAGCCTATTATCTTTGTCAAAAAGTCACTAATATTTATAATCTAATGTACACTATATAAATTCACACATTGCGGTCTTTAATAGAAGTGATTTTCATAATCTTCTTTAAATAAACCCTTATTAAAAAAAATCAATGTCTTGTAACGTAACTTTTTTCTGTACAGAATCTGCCACAATGGGGCTCAGCACTCCCTGGAGCTCCCCCACCAACAAGGAGAAAATGCTTGGTGGTGCCCTTGCCCCTGCTAGGGTCACTATCAGGCTTCAAAGAATATGTTTAATTGCCCTCGCAGGCAATTAAACATATAGAGGTGCTCCTTGCAAGGAGCAGTGAATCATAAATGAGTGGCTCCTGTCTCTCATTTACTAGTCATTTAATAATCTATTTACTTTAAAAAAAAAAGTTTAATCTTTGCTGGAGATGGCGGGGGCGTGAGTTACAGTTACCTTAGGGCACGAGATATGGTTAATTGAGATAACTATACCTGGTGAATTTCTATGGTTTCTAGAGTTTAAAATGTTACGTTATTACTGAACATTTCACTTAACTATAACGCTACTGTGATCTTTGATTTTTCAGTGAATATATATATATATTTACGTGAGTGATATATATATATATATATATTCACTGAAAAAACCATAGGTTTCAGGCACGTTATAGTTAGAAATTAGCATTTAAAAACCTTAGAAATTCACTGAAAAAACCATAGGTTTTAGGGAAAGTTATAGTTAGTTGGACATTTCACTCGTACAAAACCAGAGAAATTCCCCGTTATAGTTAGTTCAGCTAACTATAACTCGCGCCCCGCAATGCACTGCTGATGACGTCACATATTACATCACTCATGACATGGTCAGTGACATCACTGATGACATCACTGATGACATCTCAAATGACATCACTGATGACATCACTGATGACATCATCCAGTGACTGTGTGTTTCTGTAAAGTTTAAATATGTTTAATATATATAGGGAAAGGTGTATTGAAGAATGAGTGGGTGTATAAGTGTCTGAATAGATGATTTAGTAGGTGCTTGACTGACTCTATAAGTGAGTGATTAAACGTATCTTACTGAATGCATGGGTTAGTGACTAAACTGTGTGAATGTCTGTATCCATCTGTCTGTTGGTGTGTAAGGGGCTGCATGGGTTTGTGAATAGCTACATGAGTGTCTATATGGGTTATTGATTGGTTGTCTGAGTATCTGTATGGGAGCCTGAGTGTTTGTGTGGGTGGGGTGTGTGTGACTCTATGCATAGATGTGTGAGTGGGTGATTCACTGGGTGCATGGTTTCAAGAGTGCATCTGTGATGGACTGTATGGGTGGGTGAGTGTGTGTATGGGTGTGTTAGTGAGTGAATGTATATCTCAGTGGTACATGTGTGAGTAACTACATATGTGAAAGGCAGTATATATGTGTGTTGGAGTATATAAATGGCTATAAGTGAGAGTGTGTGATTGTGAGAGTGGCTGTATGGATGAGTGTGTGCTTGTATCAGTGATTGTATAAGAGCGTAAGAATGTGCTAGCATTTGTATGAGTAAGTTAGCTGGTGTGTGTATAACTGTATAGGTGAGTAAATGGCAGTGTGATTAATTATTTGCATGACTGACTAGGTGTGTGAGTACCTCTATGGATGAGTGGCGGTGTGTGAGTGTCTATATAGGTGTATGAGTGCATATGATAGTCCTGTACTGAGTGACCGTAAGTATGAGTGACTGTACGGGTGAGTGAGTGGATGTGTGTGTAGACCTAAGAATCAGTGAGTGGGTATGTAGTTATTGGTGTTGGAGTGTCTATGGTTTTGAGAATGGCAGTCTGTAATTTAGAGTGGGTGTATCAAAGGTTATATTAGGGTGTGAGAAGATACAACAAATTATCACATGGATGATGTCATCAGTGATGTCATCAGTGATGTCATTTGAGATGTCATCAGTGATGTCATCAGTGATGTCACTGGCCATGTCATGAGTGATGTAATATGTGACGTCATCAGCAGTGCATTGCGGGGCGTGAGTTATAGTTAGCTGAACTAACTATAACGGGGAATTTCTCTGGTTTTGTACGAGTGAAATGTCCAACTAACTATAACTTTCCCTAAAACCTATGGTTTTTTCAGGGAATTTCAAAGGTTTTTAAATGCTAATTTCTAACTATAACGTGCCTGAAACCTATGGTTTTTTAAGTGAATTTCAAAGGTTTTTTAAATGCAAGTTTCTAACTATGCCTACAGAGTTAGGACATGTGAAGAAATAAGAAAAAAGGCACAGGAAGAAGCAAAAGAAATGCAGAAAGAAACAACAGAAGTCCACAAAGACGAACAAAAGTGCAGGAAGAAGCAAGACGTGCAGAAAGAACCAACAGAGGAGCAGAAAGAGGCCTTGTTGCAAAATCATCCTGTGCCCACAACTTTTCAGATGGGTACTGGTGGTAACTGACTCTGACTAACCAGGCCTAGAGCCAGTGCTATGCTAAAAGACACTTAGAATACAGTGAAAACACCTACATACACTAGGGAACACTATGCGTTGGGGTACCCCTGTGATTAGCATGACTTCCTCTGTAAGGCCCTAGTACATAATAGGGCAGGGGGATTAAAACTACCTCTAAGTCAGAGGTGCAGAAATATGCTACTTTAACTAGTAGTCACGTTTGCAGAGTGGTGGAGAAAGGGTGCTTGGCGTCCAACCAACGCTCAGGAAGTCCGCTGCGTAGGACTTACAGGAGGTACCAGGAGGGATTCTTGGCCCCCAAACTCCCTCAGGACTAAATTGGACTTCATCCCCCATCCCGTAGTTTGCCACGAGGCATGTTTGCAGAGTGGTAGAGAAAGGGGGCCATGGACTCCGAAGACGTCTTAGCAATCCCACTGTGTGGGACTTACTGGAGGTAACAAGAGGGATAGTTGGCCCCCAAGGACATCCTTGGGGGCCAACTTCCCAAACTATTACCTCCAGTCAGTCCCACACAGCAGCACTGGTAAGTACTCGTACCAGGCCACGCCCACTTTGCCCACCACTCTACAAACGCGCTCCCTGGCACGCTCTTGGATGGGGATTGAAGTCCCCTTCACTGCTGGGGGTCCTTTAGGGGCCAACTAGCCTACCTTTAACCTCCAGTAAGCCCCACGCAGTGGATTGGTGAGAGGTAGACAAAGGCCATGCCCCCTTTCTCCACCACTCTGCAAACACGCCCCCTGGCGCGTTGTAAGTTGGGGGATTAAGTCCCCTTGAATCCTGAGGGTCCCTGGGGTCCAACTAGCCCACAGGGTACCTCCAGTAAGCGCCACAGAGCTGCGTTGCAGAGAGGTGTAAAAAGGGGCATGGCCTGGACCACCTCTCTGCAACGCAGCACTGTGGTGCTTACTGGAGGTACCTGGTGGGCTAGTTGGCCCCCAGGGGCCCTCAGAATTGAAGGGGAATTAATTCCCCAACTTAAAACACGTCACAGGGCGTGTTTGCACACATGTCACCTCAGGCTCCGCCCCCTCCCTTCACCACTGTGCAAACGCGCCCCGTGGTGCGTTTTAAGTTGGGGGATAAAGTCCCCTTGAATCCTGAGGGTCCCTGGGGTCCAACTAGCCCACCAGGTACCCCCAGTAAGCGCCACAGAGCTGCGTTGCAGAGATGTGTAAAAAGGGACGTGGCCTGGACCACCTCTCTGCAACGCAGCCCTGTGGCGCTTACTGGAGGTACCTGGTGGGCTAGTTGGCCCCCAGGGACCCCCAGTATTGAAGGGGAATTAATTCCCCAATTTAAAACGCACCACAGGGCGGGTTTGCAGAGTGTTGCTGGGAGGGGGCGGGGCCTCCGGCACAATCGCAGTCTTTTTTTTTTTTTTTGAAGGGGGGCTGTGTGGCCCCCCGTCTTTTTCCTTTTTTGGGCCCTGGGGACCCCATCCCCCAGGGCCTGACCCCTTTTAAAAATCTGAACGGGAAGGGGTCGCGTGGGCCCCCCTCCCGTGGCCAATTCCGGCCCCGGGCACCCCATCCCCCGGGGGATGGCCACATATATTTTTTTTTTTAAGGGGGGGGCTGCGTCGCCCCCCTTCTGAGGCCTCTATTGGCCCCGGGGACCCCATCCCCCAGGGCCAGACTTTAAAAAAAAAGTTTTGGGGGGGAAGGAGGGGGGCCACGTGGCCCCCCTCCCGGGCCACTTCTAGCCCCGGTGGACCCCATTCCCCGGGGCAGGCCCTATCTGTTGGGGACAGTGGGGGGAGCCCCAATGCCCCCACGGTCCCGCCTGCTCCCCGCGTCCTGCAGGAGCTGGCATTGCTTTTCCACATGGGGAGCTGTGCGGCCTCAAGCTTCTGGGCGTTTTTGGTTCCATATTATGCGGCGGTTCCAGGCCGCAGAGGGATCGCACTGCCCGCAACCAAAGGGACTAGGGGAGAGGAAGATTCCTCTTTCCGAAGCTGCAGGGTACCTTTAATGAAGCCGGCAGAGTATCATCCAAGGCTCAATGGAGGGCCGAGAATAATCGTCCATAATTAGCTGCAGCGGAGGGAATCCACCAGAGGGCGTTATTTGGCAAAATGAGACCTCATATCCCAGCGTGCATTTGAAAATGAACTTCCACCAAGAGAGGAGCACTGATAGCTCACTAACCACAAACACGCAGGGGAAATGCGGCAGCCATAAATCACCTCCGCTGACACGGCCTCTGAGGAGATGCAAACAGCGGCATCGAAACGCGTCAGGCCATGGACTTCAAAGGGATGTTAAGCTGCCTGCTTGGTTCAAATGGAGTTTGTAACTCACCTGCAGCTGTGTGCGGCCTCAAGCTTCTGGGCGTTTTGGTTACATATTATGCAGCGGTTCCAGGCTGCAGAGGGATCACACTGCCCGCAACCAACGGGACTAGGGAGAGGAAGATTCCTCTTTCCGAAGCTGCAGGGTACCTTTAATGAAGCCGGCAGAGTATCATCCAAGGCTCAATGGAGGGCCGAGAATAATCGTCCATAACTAGCTGCAGCGGAGTTAACCCACCAGAGGGCGTTATTTGGCAAAATGAGACCTCATATCCCAGCGTGCATTTGAAAATGAACTTCCACCAAGGGAGGAGCACTGATAGCTCACTAACCACAAACACACAGGGGAAATGCGGCAGCCATAAATCACCTCCACTGACATGGCCTCTGAGGAGATGCAAACAGCGGCATCGAAACGCGTCAGGCAATGGACTTCAAAGGGATGTTAAGCTGCCTGCTTGGTTCAAATGGAATTTGTAACTCACCTGCAGCTGTGTGCGGCCTCAAGCTTCTGGGCGTTTTTGGTTACATATATATATATATATATATATATATATATATATATATATATATATATATATATATATATATATATATATATATATATATATATATATATATATATATATATATATATATATATATATATATATATATATTACACACAAAAAAGGTTGCCCTTGAAGGAACACCAACACAGTGGGTAAGTAACTCCAATCTTTATCTCCCAGGTCGTAAGTACGTCATGCTTCTTCCCCAGAAGGTGCCAAATGCATTTCGGGCACCATGCCCTTGTTCACTGGCTCTCAACGAACAGTCCCAGCAGCCAATGCGAACTATAAACCAACTACCCCGCCCCTATGGGACTTCGTGCACATTGCTTGCGATGTATTCTGGGTATGGTAGTTCTGCAACTGATTCAAAGTGAATGCTGTCCAGGTTCTGTGGATTAAAAACTGCAATCCCCAAGTGGGTTCCATGGGGGAGAAAGCGCCAGAGTACCTGTTCGGTTCTCCGCCTGGAAAACCGGATTTACACACTCCTTCTGACACCCAGAGCTCCAGGTGCCGTCGGTCCGCTGTAGAGGCGGCGGCGCGTTCCAGCGACAAGGTGCGCCACATTTAAATTACACACAAAAAAGGTTGCCCTTGAAGGAACGCCAACACAGTGGGTAAGTAACTCCAATCTTTATTTCCGAGGTCGTAAGTACGTCATGCTTCTCCCCCAGAAGGTGCCAAATGCATTTCGGGCGCCATGCCCTTGTTCACTGGCTCTCCACGAACAGTCCCGGCAGCCAATGCGAACTATAAACCAACTACCCCACCCCTATGGGACTTCGTGCACATTGCTTGCGATGTATTCTGGGTATGGTAGTTCTGTAACTGATTCAAAGTGAATGCTGTCCAGGTTGTGTGGATTAAAAACTGCAATCCCCAAGTGGGTTCCATGGGGGAGAAAGCGCCAGAGTACCTGTTCGGTTCTCCGCCTGGAAAACCGGATTTACACACTCCGGCTGACACCCAGAGCTCCAGGTGCCGTCGGTCCGCTGTAGAGGCAGCAGCGCGTTCCTGCAATGAGGCGCGCTGCATTTAAATTAAACACAAAAAAGGTTGCCCTTGAAGGAACGCCAACACAGTGGGTAAGTAACTCCAATCTTTATTTCCCAGGTCGTAAGTACGTCATGCTTCTCCCCCAGAAGGTGCCAAATGCATTTCGAGCGCCATGCCTTTGTTCACTGGCTCTCCACGAACAGTCCCGGCAGCCAATGCGAACTATAAACCAACTACCCCTCGCCTATGGGATTCGTGCACATTGCTTGTGATGTATTCTGGGTATGGTAGTTGTGTAACTGATTCAAAGTGAATGCTGTCCAGGTTGTGTGGATTAAAAACTGCAATCCCTAAGTGGGTTCCATGGGGGAGAAAGCGCCAGAGTACCTGTTCGGTTCTCCGCCTGGAAAACCAGATTTACACACTCCTTCTGACACCCAGAGCTCCAGGTGCCGTCGGTCTGCTGTAGAGGCAGCGGGGCATTCCTGCGACGAGGCGTGCCACATTTAAATTACACACAAAAAAGGTTGCCCTTGAAGGAACGCCAACACAGTGGGCAAGTAACTCCAATCTTTATTTCCCAGGTCGTAAGTACGTCATGCTTCTCCCCCAGAAGGTGCCAAATGCATTTCGGGCACCATGCCCTTGTTCACTGGTTCTCCAAGAACAGTTCGGGCAGCCAATGCGAACTATAAACCAACTACCCCGCCCCTATGGGACTTCGTGCACATTGCTTGCGATGTATTCTGGGTATTGTAGTTCTGTAACTGATTCAAAGTGAATGCTGTCCAGGTTGTGTGGATTAAAAACTGCAATCCCCAAGTGGGTTCCATGGGGGAGAAAGCACCAGAGTACTTGTTTGGTTCTCCGCCTGGAAAACCGGATTTACACACTCCTTCTGACACCAAGAACTCCAGGTGCCGTCGGTCCGCTGTAGAGGCGGCGGGGCGTTCCTGCAACAAGGCGCGCCGCATTTAAATTACACACAAAAAAGGTTGCCCTTGAAGGAACGCCAACACAGTGGGTAAGTAACTCCAATCTTTATTTCCCAGGTCGTAAGTACGTCATGCTTCTCCCCCAGAAGGTGCCAAATGCATTTCGGGCGCAATGCCCTTGTTCACTGGCTCTCCACGAACAGTCCCGGCAGCCAATGCGAACTATAAACCAACTACCCCTCCCCTATGGGACTTCGTGCACATTGCTTGCGATGTATTCTGGGTATGGTAGTTGTGTTACTGATTCAAAGTGAATGCTGTCCAGGTTGTGTGGATTAAAAACTGCAATCCCCAAGTGGGTTCCATGGGGAGAAAGGGCCAGAGTACCTGTTCGGTTCTCCGCCTGGAAAACCGGATTTACACAGTCCTTCTGACACCTAGAGCTCCAGGTGCCGTCGGTCCGCTGTAGAGGCAGCGGGGCATTCCTGCGACGAGGCGCGCCGCATTTAAATTACACACAAAAAAGGTTGCCCTTGAAGGAACGCCAACACAGTGGGCAAGTAACTCCAATCTTTATTTCCCAGGTCGTAAGTACGTCATGCTTCTCCCCCAGAAGGTGCCAAGTGCATTTCGGGCGCCATGCCCTTGTTCACTGGCTCTCCACGAACAGTCCCGGCAGCCAATGCGAACTATAAACCAACTACCCCGCCCCTATGGGACTTCGTGCACATTGCTTGCGATGTATTCTGGGTATGGTAGTTCTGTAACTGATTCAAAGTGAATGCTGTCCAGGTTGTGTGGATTAAAAACTGCAATCCCTAAGTGGGTTCCATGGGGGAGAAAGCGCCAGAGTACCTGTTCAGTTCTCCGCCTGGAAAACCAGATTTACACACTCCTTCTGACACCCAGAGCTCCAGGTGCCGTCGGTCTGCTGTAGAGGCAGCGGGGCATTCCTGCGACGAGGCGTGCCGCATTTAAATTACACACAAAAAAGGTTGCCCTTGAAGGAACGCCAACACAGTGGGCAAGTAACTCCAATCTTTATTTCCCAGGTCGTAAGTACATCATGCTTCTCCCCCAGAAGGTGCCAAATGCATTTCGGGCACCATGCCCTTGTTCACTGGTTCTCCAAGAACAGTTCGGGCAGCCAATGCGAACTATAAACCAACTACCCCGCCCCTATGGGACTTCGTGCACATTGCTTGCGATGTATTCTGGGTAATGTAGTTCTGTAACTGATTCAAAGTGAATGCTGTCCAGGTTGTGTGGATTAAAAACTGCAATCCCCAAGTGGGTTCCATGGGGGAGAAAGCACCAGAGTACTTGTTTGGTTCTCCGCCTGGAAAACCGGATTTACACACTCCTTCTGACACCAAGAACTCCAGGTGCCGTCGGTCCGCTGTAGAGGCGGCGGGGCGTTCCTGCAACAAGGCGCGCCGCATTTAAATTACACACAAAAAGGTTGCCCTTGAAGGAACGCCAACACAGTGGGTAAGTAACTCCAATCTTTATTTCCCAGGTCATAAGTACGTCATGCTTCTCCCCAGAAGGTGCCAAATGCATTTCGGGCGCAATGCCCTTGTTCACTGGCTCTCCACGAACAGTCCCGGCAGCCAATGCGAACTATAAACCAACTACCCCTCCCCTATGGGACTTCGTGCACATTGCTTGCGATGTATTCTGGGTATGGTAGTTGTGTTACTGATTCAAAGTGAATGCTGTCCAGGTTGTGTGGATTAAAAACTGCAATCCCCAAGTGGGTTCCATGGGGGAGAAAGGGCCAGAGTACCTGTTCGGTTCTCCGCCTGGAAAACCGGATTTACACAGTCCTTCTGACACCTAGAGCTCCAGGTGCCGTCGGTCCGCTGTAGAGGCAGCGGGGCATTCCTGCGACGAGGCGCGGCGCATTTAAATTACACACAAAAAAGGTTGCCCTTGAAGGAACGCCAACACAGTGGGCAAGTAACTCCAATCTTTATTTCCCAGGTCGTAAGTACGTCATGCTTCTCCCCCAGAAGGTGCCAAGTGCATTTCGGGCGCCATGCCCTTGTTCACTGGCTCTCCACGAACAGTCCCGGCAGCCAATGCGAACTATAAACCAACTACCCCGCCCCTATGGGACTTCGTGCACATTGCTTGCGATGTATTCTGGGTATGGTAGTTCTGTAACTGATTCAAAGTGAATGCTGTCCAGGTTGTGTGGATTAAAACGGCAATCCCCAAGTGGGATCCATGGGGAGAAAGCGCCAGAGTACCTGTTCGGTTCTCCGCCTGGAAAACCGGATTTACACACTCCTTCTGACACCCAGAGCTCCAGGTGCCGTCGGTCCGCTGTAGAGGCGGCGGGCGTTCCTGCGACGAGGCGCGCCGCATTTAAATTACACACAAAAAAGGTTGCCCTTGAAGGAACACCAACACAGTGGGTAAGTAACTCCAATCTTTATTTCCCAGGTCGTAAGTACGTCATACTTCTCCCCCAGAAGGTGCCAAATGCATTTCGGGCGCCATGCCCTTGTTCACTGGCTCTCCACGAACAGTCCCGGCAGCCAATGCGAACTATAAACCAACTACCCCGCCCCTATGTTGGCGTTCCTTCAAGGGCAACCTTCTTTGTGTGTAATTTAAATGCGACTATCTGTGAGCAAGGACATTTTGTCCGAAACGCGTCAGAGTGCAGCTCTGTAAATAAAAACATCACCAGTGCCATATACCTGGGATTTGTGTGGTCTCTGTTTGCCTGGCAGTGTGCGGAAGTGCGGAGACGACGTGTTTTTATCGATATATATATATATATATATATATATATATATATATATATATATATATATATATATATATATATATATATATATATATATATATTTGTATGTATATAGTAGGTACTTATACTTAGGACCATATTTCCGTAGGAAAAGGATTTTTTGACTTGCCTTTAGTTTTGTTGATTCTTCACCACATTTTTCCATGAAAAGTGTCATAGTGAGTCTTGTTGTGCATGGAAAGTTTTGGGGTGATCCGTAGCGGGTGCCGGGAAAAAGGGGGGGGTAAAAAAGTGCATTTCGCATGTTAATTCCCATAAGGCCTTCAGACACGCCTGCAGCCCAAATCGCTAGACGGAATTACACAAAATTTGGCAGGAAGGTAGATTTTGGTTCACAGATCACACTTTCAGTTATCCGGTGTAAATCCGTTCAGTAGTTATTTATTCGTTTTCCGCAGAGTGGGCTAATAACCCGATACCTAGGCCGGCTGCCCTACCATATTTCTTTTATTTCAGTTTTCCTGATGTCTAGAGGGCTCTCTGCCTCATGAGAGAAGATACGAGTACACCCCCTAGTCTGCCCAGAGCCTTCTATGGTGTGGGGCATGGCCCAAAGCCTGGCGGGTCACCCCCCTTATTTTCATTTTCCCTGGTGTCTAGTGGGCTTTCTGCCTCACCCGGAAGGGGGGCGGGGGAGGTTAGGGGTAACTCCCCCAATCTGGTAGCCCGGAATGCCGATAAATAGCTGGTGCTGTTATGATGTGCCATTATGTGGCGGGGCCACGGATCAATGCCAGAGTGGGCTGCCCCCACCCCTTCCTTTTCTCTACATTTATATTCTTGGTGGTCCTGTGGGCTTTCTGCACCCTGGGAGCAACTAGGAGTAACCAACCAAATTAACCTCCTGGGGGCAAGACCCCTCAGGGATCAGAAAGACTGTTATTTTTGGGGGAAACATTCCCTTAACCTCGGAGGGGCGTGTGCCCCCCTAAAAGTGTCCATAGTGTCTAGTAGTGGATGCATGCTTGGGGAATACCACCCTAGGGTAATCCCCAAGCAGAAACTCACTTGGAAAAGGGACATATTTATTATTCTGGGATTGGAGCTCGGGCAGAATTATGCCTCCCAAACTCTGATGAAAGTGGAACTAGTCCACGCCTGCTGTGCATCACACGGATTGAAAACTCTTGTCACAACATTTTCTTTTTAAAGTATGGTGGAGGAAACAAACATTGGCAAGTGTGGGTTGGGTGTTTTTGGTATCAGCGCACAACCTGGCATGGTGGGCGGTGTTAAAATCTAAGGCAGGGGAGAACTTAATTTTTAGTAGATGTGGTACATAAGATAGGAGAATTCTGTCCATGCCCTGTTTCTCAAAACACACAATGGCACAATGTAAAATCTCACTTAGTCTCTTTTATGAAAATGCAATATATCCTGACCACAATCAGGCTTAATATGCAAGGAGCCCTCGAATGTGTCCATCCACTTGTAAGTGGAGTCAAAGCGTCCATGAAAAGAGACAATGTCCATCATTGCAGACTTAATTTTTGTCACCTTTTCCATCAGTTTATTCTCTATTGTGCCCACTCAGAAACCAACTACAGTGACCACCTACACAATGGGTCTAAAGAATAATTTACAGGGTCATTGCCATTTGAACCAGGGTCTCCTTTTGTACCCTGCCATAGCCTCCATGACAGCAGCTGCCTAGAATATTAGTTGTGTGGTATTCCTGTCTGTCGGTGATGATTGTGGTAAGAATTTCTTGATCCTCTGTTTACAAAGGGGGCAGTGTTGAAGGGGGTCTATAGAGAGCATGGAGACAAGGCAGTACACAGCGACTGTTCTGCAGCAATTGCAAGCATCACAGCTTGTGTCCATGAGTCATGTTGCAGTAGGGGCAAGTTCTCACAGAATGTTCTCACCTACTGAGGAGGAGCAAACAGTAATATTTGGTGGTTAAAGCTCAGAGGGATCTCTGTCTACTCTGCTTTTCTCTGCACTCTCCCCCACTGTCTCCAGAGTCCAAGGCGGGGCACTTGACTTTCAATAGTTACTGTATAGCCAGTGAGCTGTGTTGTATAGTAAACCTCTCAGCGGGTATCAAGGTTCCCCATACAAAGGCAACCACCAAGGATGGAAGTTGGAGTGAAGATAAGGGCAGTGGTATGTGTAGGACACTAGCTCTCTATAGAGTGCACTAAAATGAAGTGTACTGTGCAGAGGGTCCAGTGAGACCCAGATTGGCATACAGAGGCAAAAGTAGATAATACTAACGCTCTATTTGTGGTAGTGTGGGTGAGAAGTTAGGCTTATCAGAGGGTAGTGCTAAGCATTTGTTTTACTCACAGAGGCAATAAATGAGACATACACTCAAGAATAAATCTGAGACCAATTTGCAAAAATAATATCGAATTTTATATAATGTTTCAGACCAAGAACTTCATTCTACAGTAACTATTTTTAAAGTTATTAATTTTTAGAGTTTGCAAAATAAATCACTTTTTTGCGCAATTATGCACCATTGAAGTCAATTGGGAAAAAGACAAAAATGCATGTAAAATCGTACAGTTGATGTTAGAAATGGGGGTCTCTCGTTTGCAATGGTTTGCACCGTTGTCCAAGTAGGGACCCTTCTTCCTAGTCAGGGTAAGGGTTATACACTTCTAAAATAACCCCTGCTCCCCCCCTTGTTAGCTTGGCATGAGCAGACAGGCTTATCTCAGAGACAGTGTGTAAAGCATTTGTGCACACATACAGTAATACTGTGAAAACACTACAAATGGGCACCACACCAGTTTAGAAAAATACGTAATCTTTACCTAAACCAAACAAGACCAAAACAACAAAAATCCACAATACAGTAATCAAAATATGACTTTCGAAAGGTAGAAACAGTTCTGTCCATAGCAAATTATAGATGCAACACTCTCAACACAAAGGGGCATATGTACAAGAACTTGACGCTGCCGTAGCGTCAATTTTTTGACGTTACGGCGTTTTTTTTAACGCCGTATTCACAAGTTGCCACTAACTGCAGTTAGCTGTACTTTTCCGGCGTAAACGTGAATTTTAAAGATCGCCACTTCTGTTAGCGGGACTTAACGAAAATGAGATGCAAGGCGGGCGTTCCCGTGAAAAAACTGCCGCTAACCACACTTCGCTATATGTACAATGATTTTTTCTGCCGGCGATAATCCCCCAAAACTACCGTTAAGTCCAGTTAGCGGCAGGTTTTTAAGACTACAAAAAAGCTGGTCTAAAAAATGGTGCAAACACACCTGTGCATAAGGGAGACCAACCCAGACCCTCATTGGTATTCTCACCTACGCCATGGAGGTACTACTCTTGCATCTTGGAGCTCCAAGAAGACCACCACCACCGCCAACACCAGCACCACCACAGAGGCAGCGCTGCAGAAGAGAACGGGTTTTCTGCCAATGCATCACCCTGATAGGGTGCACAGACAGAATATCGAGTTTTTCATTTCGACCTACCATAATATCGAGTTTTAAATATCGTAGGTCAAGTATATCGACTGCAAGAATATCGTGGTACAGAATATCGACAGTAAGGTAAGAAATATCGTTTTTTTTATATCGAAGACAGTAATATCGTTTGTAAAAATATCGTTGTTAATAATATCGATGTTTATATTAGTGTTCTGTATTTTGGTATGTGTGTTAAAAGTATGTGATGTAATTTTTTGGTATAAGTGTAGTTTTATTTTTTAATGTATGTGTTAAATGTTTAGCAGTAAATACTTTTATGTAAATTAATTTTTGCGTATTTTAGTTCTGTAGCGGGTTGTGGGTTTATAGGGGAATAGGGTGGGAAGTAATGTAAGTATAAAAAGTAATTATTAATTTTTATTCATTATTATTTATAATTAATTTATTATTAATTAATTATTAATTGGTTATTAATTAATATTAATTAATTACTAGATAATTATATAAATTTTGTTATTTTTTAGGAGCGGGTTGTGGGTTTAGAGGGGAATAGGGTGGGAAGTAATTTAAATTATAATAAAATAATTATTAATATTTATTTATTAATATTTATAATTAATTTATTAGTAATTAATTACTAATTGGTTATTAATTAATATTAATTCATTAATATATAATTGTATTAATTATGTTATTTTTTAGGAGCGGGTTGTGGGTTTATAGGGAATAGAATGGGAAGTAATTTAATTATAATAAAGTAATTATTAATATTTATTTATTCGTATTTATAATTAATTTATTATTAATTAATTATTAATTGGTTATTTAATTTTAAAAATTATTTAATTGATAAGTATGTTAATTTTAACCCTCTGCTATCCAACACTTTCCCTACTGTTGCACTCTCTGGAGTGGGAAGAGTAATTTTTACCCCTACGCTATCCAACACTTTCCCTACTGTTGCACTCTTTGGAGTGGGAATAGTAATTTTTACCCCTACGCTATCCAATACTGTCCCTACTGTTGCATTCACTGGAGTGGAAATAGTAATTTTTACCTCTTCGCTATCCAACACTTTCCCTACTGTCGCACTCACTGGAGTGGGAATAGTAATTTTTACCCCTCCGCTATCCAACACTTTCCCTACTGTTGCACTCACTGGAGTGGGAATAGTAATTTTTACCCCTACGCTATCCAACACTTTCCCTACTGTTGCACTCTGTGGAGTGGGAATAGTAATTTTTACCCCTACGCTATCCAACTCTTTCCCTACTCTTGTACTCTCTGGAGTGGGAATAGTAATTTGTACATCTTCGCTATCCAATACTTTTCCTACTGTTGCACTCACTGGAGTGGGAATAGTAATTTTTACCCCTCCGCTATCCAAAACTTTCCCTACTGTTGCACTCACTGGAGTGGGAATAGTAATTTTTACCCCGTACGCTATCCAACACTTTCCCTACTGTTGCAGTCACTGGAGTGGGAATAGTAATTTTTACCCCTACACTATCCAACACTTCCCTACTGTTGCACTCACTGGAGTGGGAATAGTTATTTTTACCCCTCCGCTATCCAACACTTTCACTACTGTTGCACTCACTGGAGTGGGAATAGTAATTTTTACCCCTATGCTATCCAACACTTTCCCTACTGTTGCACTCTGTGGAGTGGGAATAGTAATTTTTACCCATACGCTATCCAACTCTTTCCCTACTCTTGCACTCTCTGGAGTGGGAATAGTAATTTGTACATCCCGCTATCCAATACTTTCCCTACTGTTGCACTCACTGGAGTGGGAATAGTAATTTTTCCCCTCCGCTATCCAAAACTTTCCCTACTGTTGCACTCACTGGAGTGGGAATAGTAATTTTTACCCCTACGCTGTCCAACACTTTCACTACTGTTGCACTCACTGGAGTGGGAATAGTAATTTTACCCCTTCGCTATCCAACACTTTCCTAACTGTTGCACTCTCTGGAGTGGGAATAGTAATTTTTACCCCAACGCTATCCAACACTTTCCCTACTGTTGCACTCTCTGGAGTGGGAATAGTAATTTTTACCCTTACGCTATCCAACACTTTCCCTACTGTTGAACTCTCTGGAGTGGCAATAGTAATTTTATCCCCTCCGCTATCCAATATTTTCTCTACTGTTTTAGTTAATGTAGTGTAAAATGTATTTTAAAAAGATTAAAAATATTGTAATATTTTAATTTGTTATATATATTTTTTATGTTTTATTTATATTGTTGGTGTATGTGCATATATAGGTATTTATAATGTTTAATAATTATTTATAAATATTATGTAAGTATATATATTATATTTTATACATATATATGTTTAATTGATTTTTACATTATATGTATTACTTATAATTTTAAACATTTTTTATTAATTTTAACGATGTTTTTTTAATTATATGTATTATTTACTTTATTTTACATTATTTTTTATACATTAAAAAAAATGATATTTTTAACAACAATATTTTTAACAACGATATTTTTTTATCGATATTTTTGTACTTACCATTATGTAGATAGGACTTCGATATTCTGGACATCGATATTCTTGCGTCGATATTTTTGTAGCTCGATATTCTGACTGTCGATATTCTGTCAGTGATCCCCCTGATAGACCTCAGGCCAGAGGATGTGATAGCCCACTGCAGGCTAAAAAGGACCTCCATCCTACGCATTCTCAGTCAGATAGTACCAAGACTGGATGCACCATCCCAGCGCTTCATAAACATCCCTCCGCAGACAAAGCTACTTGCAGTGCTGTACATGTTGGCCTCTGGTACCTTCTAACCAACCATTGCCAGAGTGGGTGGGGTCTCACAGTCATCATTCTCCAGGTTCCTCCCGAATGTCCGCAGCACCTATGCTTCTCCAACACTTCACAAGAACAACTTGACAATAAGCAAGGCTTCTATAACATTGCTGGGTTTCCGCATGTGTTGGGGGCAATTGACTGCACCCATGTCCAACTTGTGCCTCCTGCGGACACTGAGCATATATATAGGAACAGGAAGCACACACACTCAATGAATGTGCAGGCAATCGTGGACCACCTGGGCCTGTTCATCAATGCTGTTGCAAAGTTTCCAGGGAGTGTGCATGACTCATACATCTTTCACCAATCGATCATCAACCAGCGGTTTGAGAATGGCACATATGGAAATGGACTGCTTGTTGGTAAGTACAAACAGAACACACCCCACACCTCAAGTCCCCAATCCTGTAGCTCAAAGATGTGAGAATGCTCATGTAGCAAATGCAATATGACATACCTTGTAACAGGTCCACCTACCGTACACAAACACCCAATGCCAAATAATCAAGACATGTGTAAGTAGGCCAAACACAAGAGTAGCCCAGAAAATCTTCCACAAACCACCATGTCACTCTCGGAAGATAGATTTTGCAGAACTCCCCAGACAAAAATTCAAAATAATCAATGCAGCAGGTGCCACAAGACATATGCTTCTGCTGGGCTACATCCATCCTGAAATAAACACATGTGCAATATATACAACAAGATGACAGATCACCCTGCTCTCACCTGTGATGGTGCACAATTAGCTGACATGCATAAACACATACAAAAACAAAAGGGGAAGTGAAGAGGTAGAGCAAAGTAAACATAATAGGTGGATACGTCCTCCTCCAATAAGCATGAAATAAACACAAGGATCCACCCTTATCAAAATCAAGGAAAATTGAAAAAATGTCCTTCCAGAATGTGTGTCACTCCTAATCTCTGGGGAGCACACAGCTTTGTTAAAATAACTCTCACCCACCAAAAGGACCCTTGGTGGCATGCTTCATCATCGGGTTCTTCCCGCCCCGCTGCGGAACGGGACATGCTCTGACCTACGAAGACGCGGGAGCACTGAATAGTGAATACTATGTGTGATATAGGAGTGCGAGTGGAAGGGTCAGATGTGAATTAGTGAAGTAAGTGGAATAGATAAAAAATACCTGGCTATGTGGAAAAGTAAAATGTAATGTTCCTGCTAGCTGGTATTGTTAACAATGGGGAGAAAGCAGAGGTACTATGCTACTATGGGCGGCACCTCCTTAGTCGACATGTTTCGAAGCCTTCCCCTGGCTTCTCATCAGGACCTATGAAGATCCCTTCACCACTCTTAATGTTAGTGATCAATTATTGAAATGTAACAGAAAAAATATTTTGTCTGCATATCGCATTCAACATGCACATGATACTGTACCCTAATAGGTATGACTCTTGTATCAGGTCTGGAAGAACAAAAACAACATTAAGGAGCTGATTCCGATCTCGCTGGGAGAAGGCTCCTTCCGACTCGGATCCGGAGGGCTTTTCAACCGACTCGTGCTCCGGGGCTCCGAGCGCCCGAGTATGATGCGAACAAGCGCTGACGGACACGGGTCGCTCGGAGCCCCATTGAACAGACCCTCCAGCTTTTCGCGATTTCGCGATTCACGAAAAAATCGCGAAATCAGCTGAGAAGCGCTATGGCCGCGATATTTACCATTTCGGACGCGAAAAAGGTGTCCCAGCTGCAATTTAAAAAAAAATGGTGGCTTCTTATTGGACGTACGCAAACACGTCACTACGTGTTTCCGTACAGCATTAAAGATATGGGGCAGAGTGAAAGGTACACGAGAGAAGCAGGCGAAAAGGCACATGGGATCCACAAACATCAGTGAAGAAAGGAGGGGAAGAGTAGTGGGGAGCTGCGAGAATGAAAGGTAGCGTCTATTGCTGTTTTTAATTATCTTTTCTTTTGCCCTCTTGATAATGCTGTTGTTGTGATGCAATGTCATCAGGTAGCGCCACCTGCTGGAAAGTTGCTAGAAATAGAAATACAGTGAAATGAACGCAAGTTCGTCATCATATCTCTCCTTCCTCCATTCACTCTGCCACAAGCATAGTCAACGCAACCAGTCTCTGGCTGTGCGTGTGGCAAGCCTGCTCATCAATTAGCAGGCAGGTCATATTTTTTAGGCATGTCACTTTGGCTTTAGCTTAAGTGACCTTTGAAATCCCAGGCCCCCTCTCATCCTCTGCTCCCTTTCTGTAGGTAGAGGGGCCAGTGAGGAGAGGTGCTGGAGAGGAGAGGGGATCTGTGGAGGGAGGTGCTGGAGAGGAGAGGAGAGGAGAGGAGAGCTGAGCTGGAGAGGAGAGGGGAGCTGTGAAGGGAGGTGCTGGAGAGGAGAGGAGAGCTGGAGAGTAAAGGGGAGCTGTGAAGGGAGGTGCTGGAGAGGAGAGGAGAGCTGGAGAGGAGAGGGGAGCTGTGAAGACGGGGCCTGGTGTGAGAGGGGGGCCAGTAGATAGGGAGGCGAGTGAGGAGGAGAGATGCAATAAAAGGTCTGTGGAGGAGAGAGAGATGCTGCTTCTACAGGAGGGGTGAGGTAGTGAGGGGGACAGCTGGGGAGCTGAGATGATGCAAAGGTGATGGCAGAGGAGGAAGTGAAGGTAGTGCCCAGGGTGACGGAGGAGACGGGGCAGGGAGAAGGTCTGGCAGGTGGATGAGGCTAGTAAAGGGAAAGGTTACCAGGAGAGGCTTACTACTGCTGGGCGTGAGAGGCACAGCCTGCCCTTCAGATATAGTCACTCTAGGACTTTTTAGTCGCTGACTGCAGTATTTAGGTGTCTTACTGATAGTATTAAGATGACACCTTTGCCCAGAGAGTGTAAAAATATAAAAATTACAAAACTACTGTCACAAAATGTCACACATTACGCCACATATTTTGCTTTTGTTGATGAATAATTTAGACAATGCACCTGCTTAATTTGTGCCTACCATCCGAATAATTCCAGTGCCCTTGCATAAAATGGACGCGCTACCTCGGTCATCTTTTGAAGTTAATATACACAGTGAGCCTGAAAGTATCTAAGTACTGTATTAAATTGCATTTCGGCAACGTAATGAAGTTGTGCAGGATATGTAAGGCTTACTCAGAGCCGTCCATTCTCCTTCGCCTCCTGGGGGCGTTTTCCAAGAAAAACCTTCAAACAGTAAGCTATCAAGCCAGGCATGTTCACTTATTATAAGACTATCAAGTGATGGAGAACAGTTTCTACTGTGTTGTTAACAACCACTTCAGGTATATTTTTGAAAGAGAAAGTTGGGTACCATCATGTGTAGAAGTGGACTAGTTACCTCCATACACGAAATGAGGGGATCTGTATGATTTATTACACAACAATTTAAAAGCACTTACAAATTATTATATTTTTATTTAATTCTTTAATGCCGCTATTCTTTCTAATGCAGGATGTTAGAGTGCTTTGCATCACACCCACATATTAACAGAGACAAAAAATCAAACACATGTGACTCAAATGTATATCAAGTTGCATATGGAAAAAGGGTTACAAGGTGTAAGAGTCCCCTATCATCCATACTGGAAAGCATTAGGCTGTATTAGAAAGATTGCAAGGTACGAGCTGCAAGTAACAAAAAGATCTCTGTGCCAAAAGCCTGGGGAGGGGGGTTGCTCGCAGAGGAGGTGGGAAGAGTCTCATATTTGGGATGTAGACTGCACACACATCACCTGTAAGTCACATTGAGGTGGGGGCTGTATTGTATAAGGGCTCACACCCACCCCCATGCCACTGATCTGCGTAGAGCAATATTGTTTTTATTTTATTTTGATAATCTTTTTATTGGTGCGTAAGATTACTGAACTTACAAAAAGCACGTACATTGCATCTCCCATCTCTTTTTAAGGTTAGAACAGATCCATCCTGTAGCATATTACAATAATGCGATTTTAACTAACAGTGAACAAAACATTGCACGTTTTCCCATCTATAGGCCTCAGTATGTCTGCCATGGCGTAGAGCAATATTTAACATCCTTACATTAGCCGTGGCAATGCACCTCCACCCACTACGATCCTGTGCCCTAGGGCACCTGAGGAAGAGGTGTCGTGCCTCGTGGGTCCAGGAGGCAGCGGTGCCCCAGCAGGGGTGTGTACATGGGTGCTAGAACATCCCAGGGAGAAATAGGACCCCCTCAAACGAGGTTAGGATTGGAGCTATGCTTCCGTAGAGCGGCAGAACTTTAAACATGCCTATTTTAAAGTGGAATACTCTGCTAAAACATTTTCTATTGATTTAAGGCTGAAAATGAATGATTATGAGTAAAATAAAGTGCCGCAAAAATGCCGCTAAATTTCCATATTTGTGCCGCTAAATTTCCTTATTTGTGCCGCTAAATTTGCTAATCCATGCCGCAATATCCTGGGGGGCCTGATTGAAGTCAATGGGAGCCTGTTGTATGACGCGTACATAGGCTCCCATTGACGAAAAAGGTACGTTGCGCACACAGGCACCCCCTGTAGTGGGGACGCGTCTATGCCACCCGCACCATACATGCATGTGTAGGGGGGACCCTTGGGTCCCCCCCTGTGATTGACTCGTATGGCTACGGGTGAAGGGGGGTCCGGCGCGGACCCCCGAAGTCTGCTTCCTGGAGCATTTACGTGTCGGAGGCTCCTACTCGATCCGGCTGTCCGAATCGTGCATCGTACTGGCTCGGTTGGGAATCGCCTCCATTGCATGGCACGGTTTGCTTACGGACGAGACGTACGGAGCGGTTCGGACCCGAAAACGATTCGGTCGGCGATTTTGCGTTTCTCGCATCGTACTTGCTCGCTCGTACAGCTGTATGCATTGGTCGGAAGACACGCGTACGTCTCGTACTTCTACCGGCCGGGTCGCGTTCAGAGCCCTTCCGAGCGAGATCGGAATCGGCCCCTAGGTATTAAAAAACAGAAGCAGTTACCCTTCACACCCTGTGGTGGCATTCTGTAAAAAAGAGTGATATATTTTTACGATGGGTGATATATTTCTCTAGGTAACTATACGTGTGGTACAAAGTACCTTGCAGTACTTAATACGTGAACAATACATGACGTCACAACAAATAACATAAATCACACACTCTATGTCTAGGAACAGAGGTTTCTGTAAATCAGAAAAAGGCATCAAGGGTTAAGTGCATCATGCATGATACATCGTATGTTATCAAGCATATTTGTATGTACATCTTTTGTACCCATCTAGTGCCCCATGAGCCTGTTCACTGGAGGGGAGGAGCACCTGTAGTCAAACACTGTTGAGGAAGAGTTACAATAAGGGGTTAATCTTGTGTCCGGTTATCTAATGGTCTCCAGGAGTATTTGCTCGTTGCCTAGGGGGGGGGGGCGTGCGGCTATGCCGTACTCACATCATCAAGGTCACTCTCTTGCCTGGATACTACCTCACCGCGGCTCCGTGTAACAAGGCGAGAGGAGGTTCAGTTATAAGTGCATAAACACAGTCAGGCATGCACCATTCTGCAAGGGTGCCTGCCTCATGGGGAGGCAAGTATTTCTGCATGAAGAGAGCCACAACTGCACACAACCAATCACCAAAGTTGATAAAACATAAGTCTGCGTTGTGTCAGAATGGATCATGCATATAAAGAGCATTCAAACAGTAGAAATATATATCTCAGAACATGTTGTGCATCCATATGACTCCCCTGGTGAGGTGTGGCAATCAGATGCTCAAATGACGCTAAATAAATGTGTGTCGATTGTAAACACACACACACGGCAACATCTATGGTTATTAGGCTAACATGCATACAAGCAGAACCAAAGTTAACTTATGCCCAAGACATCAATACCCATGTCTGTTGTCTTCACGTGTCCCAGTAAGTCAAGTGCACCAGGTAGCAGTGCCACTGTCACTCAAACATTGACCCACCTTAGGGGCAAGGTGGATGTAAATAACCCACAATGAGTAAAATGTTTAGCAGCCAAGTACATTTGCTCTCAGCTACCCTCAGCACAATACCTCACAATGATGTATCTTGATGATGTTTAAACATAGTAATCTACCTAAAGTCAAGGTGGCTGCTTCACCAGGCCCATGCGCGTACGGTGCACCCTTAAAAATCTGTGCATAATTGACGGACTGTTGGTGTTACGTCCCTGTAAATCACTTCATCTTTTTTTAGTGATCCTGACAGTCACAACATGGAGGTGATACACAGGACCTGGCCAATGGCATCATGGTGATGTGTAGGCAAGTTAATTTTAGTGATGCAGGTCAATTATCTAAAACACCACATGACAAAGCAGAAAGTACCAAGTTGCACAATGCACACACACCAAAAAAGCCACTCGGCAAACACAGCAGGCACAAATACTAATGGACACATCCCTACATTATCTGTTACAGGTGATCAAGGATATGCTCTGTCACCATGGTTGATGACCCCCATCAAAGTGACCCACACACAGGCCCAGAGAGACTACAATGTTGCACTTGGACACACAAGGGGCATCATTGTACGGGCCTATGGTGTCCTTAAATAAGGTTCCAGTGCATTGACATTTCGGGGGAAGACTCCTGTACAGCCCTGAACTGGTCTGTAAAATTATAATGGCATGTTGCATTTTGCACAACATCTGTGTACGGACAAAGACACCATTGCCAGAAAACTAGAAGGCTGAATGTGGGCACACCTCCTCATCTAACTAATTGCCCTGCCTGTTCTCCCGCCAAAACGAGAGGAAAGGGGGGTTGGCAGCCTCCACTATCTGGAAATGTCTGGGTTTCATTTCAAAGGCAGCATCACCTTTGAAGAAGCTTCCCACCCTGGCAGGCCCTCCTGGCCTGGAGGAGGTGTGAAGCACCTCTGCCCAGACCAGGCTTTGTTCCTGGCCTCTGAGAATGCTGGCTCTCACCCCATGAGGTCAGAAACATGTCTGGTGGTGGCAGGCTGGCTAAGACTAGTCAGAGCCCACATCAGTGCTTGGAAGGTTTTTAAGGGACCTTCTTAAGAGTCTCCTGTGTGCATGTATTAATAAATCCAGCACTGGCATCATAGAGGATTTATTAAGGCAAGATGTTTGGTACCAAACCTTTTAGGGTACAGTGAAGCCATCATGGAGTAGGAAGCTATGGATTCCCTGGGCACTTACAATAATCAAGAGTGGACTTGATATTGTAGGGTCCTATCTGCTCATGCGAATATGTCCATACATGGGGTATATTGCACCCTGCCTTAGGGCTGTAAGGCCTGCAGTAGGGTCGACTTACCTATAGCTCATACGGTATATGGGGGCATGGCACACAGGGCTGTGTGCCATGTTGGCTCTTCGGGGTTTTCTCTGCACAAAGACACGCAGCCTGCAATGGCAGTGTGCATGGCCTTGGTGAGGTCTCTGGGGTGGCAGAATTTGTGCTGCAGCCCCAGTGGACCCTCTTCAGTACCCATACCCTGGGTACCAGGGATACCATTTACTAGGGACTTACAAGGGTGGCTGAAGTTGTGCCAATCATGGTACAGTTTTGGGAATGAGATCTGGCACTGGGAACCTTGTTGGCAGGGACCTAGTGCATTTACAGTTCGAAATCACATCAGGCATGAGCCAAAAAGTGGGGGTTAACCATGTCAAAAAAGGCACTTTCCTACAATATGCGTCTTCATCTAGGTGCTGCCTCAGTTTTCTCAGAGCTCTGCTATTGTCTCGAGAAGAGGCACAAGACCCAAAAGTGCTCTGGTCACCATAGCCCGATCTGCCATCAGCAGTTTGTCATTGTGCAGTGCAGTGTGACAGAGTGCTTCCTTTAGCTCACTCAAAACCTGCTGCTCATAGCCAGACTCAGCTATGTTGTTGTGTCTGCTGCATGCTGCACTATGTCTCTATGGTGTGATTAGAAACAGTGTGCCAAGGCCTGAGGGGCAAGCGGTCTCTGAAATCATGGTCATACAGAATGACGAACCAACTCCCTGCAGTCAAGGGTGTAGCAAAAGGCACACACACCAGTCAGTAATGCACCTTGTCCTGCAATCCTAATAGAATGAGTCACAGGGAGCCTCACCTAAAATAGGTTGTGTTCTCCAAGGCCGGGCTCCCCCAGCCTTCATTTGTATTTTTAAAAAACATAAATCCGCTAACTTCACACAGTTGGAGGTAATTCTTAAAAAGGATAGTGGTTGTAAAGGTCAGTAAAAATAATAATTTTGCTGGAGAATAAAAAGATTACATTTCAGTTTTTGCAGGAACTACTGCCTACAGTTAGTTTTGCGACTGCAATTTAGTGACGTTGGAAATAATGAACGAATGAATTAAATACGTTTATGAAGTGGAAAACAGCTGCTCCAGAAAGTAGCATCCCGGGGCTAACTGACAGTTAATAGCAACTAAAATGAGTAGATAGAAGAGGGACTAGCCAAGATTAGTTCTCTCTGAAAAGGTGGGTCTTCAGAAGGCTCTTGAATGCATTCTCTGATGTGCCGCATCTAATATGATTGGATAACAGATTCCAGAGTTTCAGGGCCAAAAAAAGAAATGGAGCGCCCCCCGGCTCTGGTCTTTTTAACTTTGGGGATGCAAAGCAGGTTTTTGTTGGCTTAGCGTAAGGCTCTGCGAGGATGATATGTTTTGATTATGTCACAGATATAATTCGAGCCTTTCAATTGAGTGGCCCTGAACGCTATTGTCAGGGCTTTGAATTTTATTCTTTGCTTGCATGGAGCCAGTGTAGGCTTTTCAAGCCATTTCGAATTGATTGCCTTTTAGAAACGTTCAGCACCAGTCTGGCTGCCGCATTCTGAACCCGTTGCAATCTGTTTAACAAAGCTTGGGGAGCTCCCAAAAGCAGTACATTGGCATAATGAAGGCTAGACATGATCAACGCATGACCAATGATCTTTCTGGTGTATTCAGGCAGGAATTTAAGAGTCTTTCTTAGAGTTTTTAATAGTGAGAAACAGACTCCGGTGGTAGCCTTGACACAGCCCTAAATCAGAGTGCATTGTCTAGCTTGAACCCCAGATATTCGCAAAGGTAGATGGCGCCAGGGGAAGACCCATTTCAGAGGGCCACAGATGGGTTTGATCCTGTTTGGTGGTGGAGCCAAAATACAGGATTTCTGATTTATTTCAGTTTAGGCAAAGAAAGCTATTATGCATCCAATTATGCATCCAATCTGCGATTGCAATAAGACAGCCCTCAAAATTAGCTGAGACCGAGGCATCAAGGTGTTTAAAGGCAAATATTAGCTCAGTGTCATCGGCATAAAAAAACCACATTAAAGCCACACGCTTGAAAAATAGCGGCAATGTGAGCCATATAGATATTAAATAGACATAGCCGCCGATAAGTCTAACAAAATTACAGTGGTATTTGTGTTCAAGTCTAGGCATGTTTTGATAAACTCAGTCACTTCTAAGAGTGCTGTCTCTGTGCTAAATCCATATTGTTCGCCTCGGTAAAATTCGTAATCTGACGATTGACTGCATAGCGTTACTTTCACAAAATTTCAATAGGGGAATAATAATTTTACCCACACCTGTGGTAAAATTAAGCTAAATTAAGTATAGAAATTATTACATTATTTGACTTTAAAGGTACATGTTATTCCCAGCAAGTAATGCTTTTGTATTGCTTTTCAATTAATTATATCATTCAAATTTCGAAAACCTATTTTCGGTACAGCACTCAACTAATTGCAGCCATTATTAAAGGAGGTTCAGGTCACAGCACATTTTTATGAAACCTGGAGAACTCGCCTTACGAATTACAACTCTTCTCTATCTGCAGAAACAGCATGAAACATGCAAGCAATTAAACAGAACTCCTCTGCACTGCGTATCATGATGTATGTGATATCAAAATGCTTTGTCCAGCGGTCACCAGTCAGGAGGCCATATTAGAAAGTTCCTGTAGCATAAATATTCTTCATCTTGTTGCTTTCGCAGCAAGATTATTATTATTTCTCTTGTGTCTTTGGGAATCTTATTTCCGCTTATTTGATGCTTATTGCTTTTCTGTTATTGATTCAGTTTTCCTGTGCTCACTGAGTAACACTTTCCTTTTCTATGGATTTATGAAATATTTATTTTTGTAAACACTTTTTTATTGATTCATAGAAAATATTTTGGCAGAATATGTCTTTGCTGAGTAATTGTGTACATTGGTTTACAATCGTAAAATGGGAGGAGGTTTGTGATAAGACCATGGGAAGGGGAAAAAGAGAAGTATAGTTTACAAGTGAGCCAGCTTATGATTGGATGTAGAACAATACATGCATTGTAGGTAATTAATTAAAATCTATTCATTTATAACATAAGCTATTTGTACTCACCTAAACAGGTATGGACGTGTCTCTCACTAGCCAACCCATTCCCTTGTCATTATTTGGTGGACAAACGTACAAAACAGTTATTTATTTTTGTAAGGGGTGAAGACCCCAGTAAAAAGATATCTCTTTGCCTGAGCATGTGAAGAGAGTGAGAAATAGAGAGAGGGGTAGGTGAGACTTGTCAGAAAGATACAGTTCAGAGGTGGACATATCAGAGACAAGTGAGAAAAAGGGGAGACTGGGGAGACAGGTGGGAGAGATGAGAAAAAGATTGAAACTTTCATTAAAAATCTAACTAATAAATTAATTAATTAAAAAATGTAAAATATTAAATAACTAACAAAACACTCTACTTCTTTTATCTTTTAAACTGTATATACTGCTAGGAAATTGCTAAAATATTGAGAAACTACTAATCTACTAACAAACTACAGCAATCACATACCTTGAAAACAGGCACAAAGTTTTTTTTCTTTTTTTGGAGTGTTATATAGCGCAAACTCGACCCAAAGATATCAGAGTGCTTTACATGAGCACCAGTTGCGTTACAAATGGACACATTCATTTTGTTAGGCACGGGGAGATTAAGGGGCCGATTCCGATCTCGGCCGGTAGTGCTCCGAATCGGATTCGGCTTTACCGGATCCGATTCGGAGCCCTGTTTCCCGACCGAACCGTACGCGGGTCCGGCCGAGCGAGTACGATGCGAAATCGCCGACCGACTCGTCCGGGCGTCCCGACCGCTCCGACCGACTCGCTCCCGGCTCGAACCGCTCCGACCGACTCGCTCGGACTCGACTCGCACCGCGCAATGGAGACGTTCCCGGCCGGGTAAGTACGATGCGCGCCGCGAGCAGTCCGACCCGAGCCGCGCACTCCGGCTCGTAAGAGCTGTCGGAGCCGTACTTTGGGGGTCCGTGTCGGACCCCCATGTACGCGTAGCCGCGCGAGTCGCACACAGGGGGGACCCATGGGTCCCCCTACCTATGCGTGTACGGCGCGAATCGCTTCGCCGCGTACCCGCTGTAGGAGCGCCCTTGTCCGACTCGCACCCATTGAGTCAATGGGAGCCCGCGTACGCGTTGTACGACCGGCTCCCATTGACATCAATGGGAGTCCGACCGACTCGAGTCCGATAACATACGGACGCATCGTACTCGTTCGGTCGGACTGCACGGGTCCGATTCGGTCGGAAATCTCTCCGGGTCCGGCTCGGTCGGTGAAATTTCCGGCCCGAATCGGAATCGACCCCTAAGTGATTTGCCCAGAATCACAGGATGTTGATTGTCCTTGCCGAGCCTCGAACCCGGCTCACCAGCTTGAGGTCGACCGCTCTAGCCGTTAGGTCACATCCTCTAAATGAAAATAATTACTAAAGACCAATGCACCCTAAAATGCTAAAAATAAAATTATAGTCCCTAAGCCCCCACTAACTACCAACAAACAAACGCTTAAGCTAAAACTAAAGCAAGTGTTTTCCCTACAGAAAAGGAGCCACCTGACTCACATTATAGCACCGCCGATGGAAAACCTAAAAATAAAGACTGCAATTGTCAACGAGAACACATACGAAATAGGAAACGAGTACCATAACTTTGTATGTCAGTAAAAATGTATTATACATTTTTAAACATTTTACTAATTGTATTATTAAACTAGTTTCAGACATTATGACAAAAAGAACAAGATATAGCACATCATAGATAGGAAACAAGTACTCTCTCACATGGGCTACACTTACAGCCAAGAAAGTACAAGCACGGAAACTATCAATTGGAAATGGGCTAATTTTTATTCTAATGTGGAACATAACCATGCCCCAACTGTCACAGAAATAAAAAAATAAAAAAGTTCTATAAGATTTAAGAGAGGCAAGCACTAGCTCCAAAAAGCCCACAACTAAAAGATATACTCCCTAAAGTTCCTGAACACATCACAGGCCTGCTACCAGCTATGTCCACCTTAAAATGCTTAATATCTCCTAAAAAGCAACCAGTGATACCCCTCCTGCCTTAGAAGATACCAAGATTTCCAAATTCCTGAACACTTAACCACACACATAATGAAAAACCCTTCCTTTTATATAATAGCCATAACAACTATAAACAAATTATAATATTTTCTACAGCAGATAACTTATTAAAACTAAGCCAATGTCATACATGGGTGATGGATGGGACATTCTAAATGTGCCCCAAACCATTCACTCAGATATACAATATACATGGTGACCATCAAAGCACTAATATACAATTCATGTACGCAGTTCTACCTGATAAACAAAGTAACACTTACTATAAACTACTAAAAAACATCAAAATTAAAACAAACAACTACTCCCCACATAAAATAATAATACATTTTGAACAAGCCATGAGTCAAGCTATCCTTAAACTGTACCTACACACAGCCATGGATGGCTGTTACTGTCATTTTAACCAAAGCATCTGGAGACACCTACAACAATCTGACCTATGATGCTGGGCAGTCGGACCGCCACCCACCATCACATCAGTCAGGAGACCGACCGACAGGCAGGCAGCTGTCCGACCGCCCCATTACAATGTGACCCCCGTGGTGGCGGTCGGAGAGAGTGCTTTTATCCAATGTGGCTTGTGCCTGCCTAGGTAAAGGGCTGCAGCACACGCCGCAGTGGAATAAAGCACATTGTGCACATCCATTGTTATATTCCCGGGTCGGCTCATGTAGCGAAGCAGCTTATTTCTTACATTGTCCTCACAAATAACATTTCCAAGCTGTGACCTTTTGCAGACATTTGCACACACAACAATGTTGGATTAGTTTCTCTGACACTAAACTTGTTTTACATCTAGCTTCGCACACCATTATCACAATGCCCTGAACATCATGTACAAGGTCTCGTTCCTTACTATGTACAAATGTCATCACTATCTTCATCCACGGGGCGACAGGGCTATCTACATATCCACAACATTACTAATCTATGTGTACATCGCAAGGCTGCTTTCTATTATAAAAGATTAGCATCCCGATAAATTAATGGAGGAGGTACTTCCACTGACAATGAGGGTCCTTGCATGCTGAGAAATCACCATGCAGCTACTTGACATCTCGTGAGGGGTGTCCAGTTCGTGACCAAGACGGGGTCCTTCACTCTATCCCATCAGGTAATGGGGTTGGATCGTCCCTTGGGGCATTCTTGGCTCTACACCTACACACACTCTAGGTACACTTAGAGTAGGGTTTGCATAGTAGGAGTGTGCTAGATTACTGCCTTGTTTGTATGCCTGCATATATACAATTGTTTAGCACCATGGTAGAACTATATCTACTATTCACGCTTTTGGTGCTTGTAATCACGTTCATCTGCTTCTGTTTACTAATCATTGTATCATATGCAAATCAGTCTTGACCCTGTCCCGTGCTCACTACACCACTGGATTCAAGCTAGCCTGGCTGATGAAGGGTGATGCCCTGAAACCGGCCCCAGGATGCTTGTTTCCGGTCCAGGGAGGACCTGGCGTGGCAGTTCGGGCTGGACTGTTCCCACAAGGAACAGGATCAAGACTGATTTGTATATGACTGGGTCCAAACTTGGGTGGTGTGGTGAGCAAAAGAATGATGGATTTAACCCAGATCCTTGTGATTGGGGGTGAATGTTTGCATTGTCCAGCTATCAGTCCATCAATTGTTTCTTTTGCACCTTTAGAAAGATGGCATTTACCTGCCCTTAGCCCTTTGTACAGAGTACAAAAATTAAGTTAGTGGGAAAACAATAGCCACTTAAGGAAAATTAATAAATACTGTCGCTCTATAGAAAACAGTGGGGATTTAAATAAAACTTTTAAAATGTCTAAATAATGTAAAGCATGTCAATCAAAGTTACATAAAAATATGAAAAACCCATGTAAAGTATACAATAAATAACACTATAAAATTAAACAATATAGTATTATTTAAAATATACTCTAAGTATTTAAACTTGTATACAAACATTTATGTGAAAGAACTGTATATATGTATAAAAAATAAATGTACCACAATTGAAAAAAACAAAACATTTGAAATGTACAAAACTGTTCAAATATTGTCTCCATGTTTTATTTAATATTACGTGTTCTAAAATATTGTTCAAATATAGAAATGAAAATATTTTCTTAAGTGTACAAATATATATGTATACATATACATTAACTACTTGTTACAAACATATAAATAAAAATTACAAACTGTTTTATGTACCTTTATTATTCTGAGAAATGAAATACCAACTCCTATCTAAACCATTTAGGGGAAGCCGTTACACACTAAAGGGATTACATCAACTACTCCCACTCCACTCTAAACCATTTTGGGGCAGGTGTTGGAGACTAAAGGAATTAAATGTACTATTCTCACTCCAAACTAAACCATTTTGAGGAAGGTGTTGGACACTACAGGCGTTATATTTACTATTCCCACTCCAATCTAAACGAATTTGAGGAAGGTGTTGGACACTAAAGGGGTTACATTTACTATTCCCACTCTAATCTAAACATTTTAGGGGAAGGTGTTGGACACTAAAGGAGTTACATTTACTATTCCCATTCCAATTTAAGCCAACTTGGGGAAGATGGCGGATACTAAAGGAGTTACATTTACTTTTCGCACTCCAATCTAAACCATTTTGGGGACGGTGTTGGATAAAAAAGGGGTTACATTTACTATTCCTACTCCAATCTAAACCATTTCGGGAAAGATGTTGGACACTATAAGGGTTAAATTTACTATTCGCACTGCAATCTAAACCATTTAGGGGAAGGTATTGGACACTAAAGGGGTTACATTTACTATTCCCACTCCAATTTAGGCCAATTTGGGAAAGGTGTTGGACACTAAATTGATAACAGTTACTATTCCTACTCCAACCTAAACTATTCCTACTATATAGTAAAACATCTTACAAAATGTTATTTCAAGTAAAGAAATTAATCCACTCATAGCACACTCGCACCTAATAAAATATTTCCAATGTAATTAACAGTACGAATTATCATATTAAATCATTATTTTTAATTGATGACATTAAATATTGTACATTACATTCAATAGTATAGCTAAATAATGAAATCCGCGTTAACAATAAACAAACAAATTAGAAAGCTAAAAAATTATTTAAGATTATATATTTAAAATACTATTTCTCAATGATAATACATACATAACAGATAATCATTTATGATTACACAAATAAATAAGTGAATTATCTTTACAATTACCTCATTTATAATACCTTAAATTAATGTTTTAGTGAAATAGTAATAAAATACATTTATTATAATAAAAAAATATACAAATATTATAAAAATTAATATTATATTTAGGGTCTGATTATGAGTTTGGTGGTCTTTGGACCGAGGCGACAGGGGCGTTGAATTCACCGCTGCTGACTTGGTGGTCCTCCCGCCCACAGTATTACGAGTTTGTTGAATGAAAGACCATTGTAGCACTGCCAACAGACCCAGCCAGTAGCTGATCACCTCGATAGCGGTTGGAGAAAAGCAGCTGTCATAGGGAAGAGAAGTTCACCACCGTCCGAATTGCGAGTTGGCTTTTCCACGAAGTGACTGTGGCGGTGGGACCGCCTGCTTCAAGTCGGCGGAATCAAAGGATTTGGGGTGCATACTCACCTATTTCCGTTTCCTCCCTTGAGTCACAGACAAGGATACCTTCCTCCAGGGCTCCCCTTCACAGCAGCATCCTGACCCGACCCAAACGATGCTGTTGGCGCTATTTTTGTACTCTTTGCTCATTGACTGGGCTGGGCATATATGGTACAGCCTCCAGCAATATGAAAGTACGGGTAGTAGGTATTTTTCCACGTGTCATGCATATGTGTACACTGCAGTCAAAAAATACACACTTGCAGAGACACATGAAAAAATAGAAACCGCCCTCAGAAACACCGCTGCCGGCCCATTGGTAACATCATAATACGATGGGCAGAAGACCGCTGTGGTCTTCTTGAGACCACCGCCGTGGCGGTCGGTCTGCCAAACTCGTAATCAGGCCTTAAATTTTTAAACATACAATTATTTTAATACATATTATTACGTGCTAAACCTAAATAGTAAACATATACAAATCTTGTTAAAAATAGATTAAAATATTTATTTTTATAATATAATTTTTAACTGTTTTATACACAAATTATTTAATATAAAAACAATTAATTATAGACACCTAACCTAAAACAAAAAAATTATGTTATTAAAAAATGTAAAACTTAATAAGATCAAATGTAAATTTAAACTAAAACATAAGTAAATATTTGTACCTTAAAACAAAATGCTTTGTAAATAGAAAAAAAGATCAACTTTTAAATTCAAAATTATCGTTCCAGAAAACATGTTAAAAATTGGAAATGTTCTTAGGAATTCTCCAAAATTATTAAATTACATACACACAAATGTACATTTCTTATAAAAATGATATTTTAAAAAATATTGTTATATTAAAAACAATTTAACATACAAGCGATTTAATATTCACAAATTTTAATATTCTCCCCGGCCTTTACCCCTAAAACCCCAACAAGCCACTACATCAATAAATGTATATTGAATAAAACATGAATCAAATTTATAATAACATATTTTTTAATTACTAAAATAAAATTCAAAACATAAATACACAAGAATTAACATACAACTAAAATAAAAGTGTACAAAACACTACTCATAGATTAAGCCACAAAAACAATATAATAAACAACGATATTTTCAAAAACAATATTTGTACTATGATATAAAAAACGACCCTTAAAAGATATTCTTACCTTTGGTATTCCTGTCCATGTTATTTTTGACATCACAATATTCTTGACACGATATTTATGTACCACAACATTTTTCATGCAATATTTTGTCCTCACACCGGCATAATGAGAGTGTAAAACCACAGTTTTCAAGCACTCCCACTGCCTGCTGATTATTGAAAAAAATAATCTCTAAGAAGAACAAAATATCCACCAGACCTATTCTTCCTAAAGATATCTGATGGCTTCATTTAGGTTAAAGTATTGCAGCATAGACCATAATTATAGTTTTGTCAGTTGCTTAGAAGCTTAAGTAACACTTAACTGTCAAGATGGGTCACTTAACAGCATCATAGCAATTCCTCAGTTGACATTAATCTACACTAGACATCTAAGTTTTAGTTCATTTTCAAGTTAAGTAATAAACACAATCTGAAATTGCATGAACTCAATGTATTCTATTGAGTTGATCAATGCCTTTAGTGAATGTATCTGTTTAATGGCCTTTGATCTAGGTCTTGGTCCAATAAACCTATTATTCATTAGTGAATACAAAACTCATATCTAAGATTATCTCTTATCACAACATTAAGCTGACAGCTTTATTATACGATTGCACCATAAGAAGGGCACCTCCAGAAGATAAAAGTCACATTCTGATTGTTTGCTCCATCGACGCCCACCACACTTTGGCCCTCATTACAGGTTTTTGGTGGAGCGGTGGCGTGGCCGCTCTGCCAAAGCTTGCACCCCCGCTAGATTATGACTTTTTCGTAGTCTGGCAGGCTGGCATCGTGGCGGTCCCATGACGGTGCCTCTTTGAAAGGCAGCTGTGCCATCAAAAAAGGCACCGTAATAGGACCGCACTACAAGGTTCCAGCACGGCATGGACTTGAAAGTCCATGCCGTGCAGGAACCTATGTGCATGCACACAGAGGGGCACAAGTTATGCCCCCCTGTGTGCATCCACATATGTTTGAGACACAGGGGGGGCCTGTAGGGCCCCCTTTGTTTCCTCTCCGCCAGGGTTTTCATGGCGGTTGAACTGCCAACTCGTAATATGCTTGGCGGGACCGTGGCGGTCCCACCAAGAATATTGCGGCGTCTGACTCCTACTCCAGGGAATGGCGGTTTCCTGGCGGAGCCAGCGGTCCCAGGACAGTCTGACTGCCCGAGTCATAATCGGGCGGTCAAACTGTCGGTGCGGTGGTGGCTGGATCTGCCACCGCCGCGCCACCATGAGTCTGGCTATCCTTGGACCGCCAGACTCGTAATAGGGCCCTTTGTTTGGTGCTGACCACAGTAATATATATGCATCTTCCATCCATTTATGAATGGAAGGAATATTTTTTCCTCAACAATGGCAAAAAACATTGAACACATCAGGAGATTTCAAATGTGATAGAGGAAATATCACTGAAATGCGTAATTGTAGCTACCATAATGCTTACGGAAAGACTAATGAAGCATGTGCTAAAAACACCATGTGACTTGTCAAAATCACAGCTGACTCTGAATTATCAATATCTAGTGCAATATTGAGTGCATCTGCAAAAAGTCCTAATGTTCTGTTTCCAGACATTCATGATAAATTAAAATAACATTAAAAAAATGACACAAAATGCATCATAAATTACTGGATGTTGTACTGTTCATTTATGGGAGGATGCAGCCCATGAATTATTGAACTTGAACTGCAGATGAGAAAATATGTTGGGATGAAACTACAGATCTCCTTTATAATTTACATTTGTGTTGATCTGTATTGTCATTAAAATACGATATTATATTAAATCTCCTTATAATTTATTTCTGTTTGTGAAAAATAAATAATATTAGAATTATATCTATCTCCACATCGGGCCTATGGTTCTGTTAAAACTTTTAAATAACAGCTGTAGTCTTTGAAATGCTGACTATCTGAAAATTCTTAACATTTATTCTCATGTGTTCACATAGTTGTACCCTGGTATAAATCCCAACTAACCCAATACAAATGGGTTCTACTGATTCGTTTCTGGACATATAATAAACTGCTATAGAGAAAATTGCAGTTGTTTTCGTTACTTGTAGGAACCAGTTATTGTCATCTTTTTCTGTCTTATCAACACATTTACATTACACTGTGGCTCACTGGAAGCAAAAGACTGTTTAAATATAAATTTTACAAATTGATGGCTATTTAAAAGGGACGTGGAAAATGTTCTGTTTTCTTGTACAATCCAGATGAAACTCACTACTGAGGGAATCCTATTCCACAGAATGACTCCAGTGTTTAAAAAGCATGATCCTCAAATTTGACCCTTTCAGTCTTCTGCAAGGAGAATAGAAAGTTATCTGCTGATCTACCTGGCCAGTAAGGTTGAAGCCAATTAGTTGTGAAGCTTGGCCTGGTCCAGAGTAGTCACAATGTGCCACCCTTTGCCCGTTAAAGTGAACCTGAGTTTCATTGGGAGACACTGTAGGTTCCTCTGTAATGATGATATATGCTACTTGCTCCATTATGTGAATCTCTTTGTGTGCTGCCATGTTTTGCATTCTCCACAACCTTCCCATTTAATACTTGGGGGCATATTTACAATAAAGTGGCGAAGCGTGTGGTTAAGCCAAGAAGGCTAACGACACGCTTTGTCACTTTAGAAAAGCAGGGCTACACCATATTTACTAGAATATGGTGCAGCCTTGCGTTTCCTCCTGCGCTGGCGCTAACTTTAGCTGCCTAGCGCCAACGCATGGAGCCCTTGCACCATAGTGCAAGGGTGCCTGTGTTGAGGGGAAGATTGTTTATGTGCAGGAAGGTCCCCCTTCCTGCACATAAACAATCCTTATATGCTGTTTTGTAACTTCTATGTGTGCTGCTTAATGCAGCACACATAGAAGTTGCAAAACTGCATTTTTAAAATGATTGTTTATGTGCAGGAAGGGGGACCTTCCTGCACATAAATAATAATAGGCAATTTGCTGTTTCTATGTGCTGCACAAGGCAGCACACATGGAAACAGCAAAAACAAGGAGAAATAAAGCATTTCTCCTCGTTTCGCCTGTTTAAAACAAGGCTTTCGCTGGCCTTAATTTTGGAGCTGCCTGCTATTGATGCTGCCCTTGTAAATAGATGGAACGCCCACCGCAACAACCATTGCCCTCACCCCTCATGCTAAACACAGCGTGAAAGGGTGCTTTATTTACAAGGCAGCGTTAAGCCACGTTAAGTGGCTAAACGCTACCTTGTAAATAAGGCGAAGCCCTTATCACCATCACAACGTCACTGAAAGTGACGTTGTGGTGGCGATAGGGGCTTGTAAATATGCTCCTTGGAGTGGCCAACCTAGAGCCCATTACAATAATTCACCTAAGGTCCTGCTGGCTTTTCAGCTGAAATTGATACTTCTCAACTACTGCCTTAATCTGGGGCACCTAACAATATGCAATTATTTAGGAGCAGCCCATGATGGTGTCTAATTTTTTAATTTGCTATTATTTTACCCACTAGATCTTACCTTTTGTGTTTTTCTGCTGAACACGCAGGGCCCAATTCTTAAAGCTATGTGTACTTCCATGCATACTTATACACACACATGTATCCTGATTTATGAGTGAAAGCCACGTTCTAATTCAGAAAAGTTGGTTTTTCACCCTTGAATTGATTTATTCACATAATGATTTTTGTGTGAGTGTTTGGATGGAAATGTACACTGTATGGTAAACAGCATATACCCCTGCCCTGCGTGTCCAACTGCTTGTGAAACTGGTATATTGTCTTTTTATTTTGGCCATGGCAAAAGGGTGTGTGCAGAGGGCTAGGCTTATCCCTGGAAAGGTGAGGAACAGAACCTGTTCTGTGACCTGCCGAGAGACTCCAAGCATGTCCTCATTGTGGGTACTGAATACTCTCCTTCCCTTAGGTGAATTGTATAAAGTGATAATGGCGGCACACTGGGTTTCGTGGATCATTACTGTAACTAGATCTTTTAGGCTTTGCCAGGTAGAGAGTAGTCTGCTGATTCCACTCATATTAGGTTCCACTGTTATGAACCTCAGATTAGGGGTGTGAGAAATTCTCATAAGTTGCTTTCATGTAAGTATATGAAATTTAGGCAAAATTACATGAAATTACACATAATTATGTGAAATTTAAATGTATCATTTCTCGCTATATCTTAGGGGCCCATTAGGATGGCGGGCGGTTCGCCCCCGCCGGGCAGGCGGTAGCCACTGCCGGCCCGGCGGGGGCGAACCGCCCGCCATCCACACCAGAAAGACTCCCCGCCATATTATGATGGCTGGGGGGTCTGCGGCGGACGGAAAGACCGTCCGCCGCTTTTCCGCCGGTCGACTCGTCGACCAGGCGGAATACATGCATAATATGGTGGCGGTGTCTGCAAGCCACTGCCATCCATATTATGATGATGGCGGAAAGCAGCCCTTCCATGGCGGCATTGCCGCCATGGAAAGGCATGTGGTCTTCGCTGTTGGGGGGGTGGGGGGTGCACATGGGGGTACCTATGGTACCCCCCTGCATTGGCATGGACAAAGTGGCAGGCACTGCGCGGTGCCTGTCACCTTGTGCATGTCAATGCACAACGTACATTCCCAGCATTGTGGCGGGCGGTGCTGTGAGCACCGCCTGCCACAATGCTGGGAATAGGGGATTCTACCGCCACGGTGGCGGAGGCATCATAATTGCAGGTGCAGGACCACCGCAACTATAGCGGGCGGTCCCTTTGGCAGTTGCGGTGGCGGGCGGACTTTGTCCGCCCGCCATCGTAATGACCCTCTTAGTGTGAATTGTGACCTCAGGACACATTTTGGCACAAGGATGCATTTAACAAAAGCACGGTAAACAGCTGCTTGTGTACTGTTCCTGTGCATTTGCTGTAAATTTTTACTGTGAATGGTATGTTTGAGGTACATTGTTATGGCGAATGGCACGACTTTACGCAAAGTGGCATAATGGTGCAACTATGTGTAATATGAAATTCCCAAAATTATGCAGATTACTCCAGCGTAGTCTAAATTTCACCCAGTCCTACTCTAGATCATTGCTCTGATATTTTGAGCATGTTTTGAGTGTGTATATGTGCCTTAAGTGTAAAGCTCATGTACAATAGTAGAAATCTCTGTGGTGAGCGTCTGAGTACTGCCACCAGGGGGATTCATTTTGAATGGCCCTGGTTTAGCATTGAAAAAGCTGGAGGGGGATCCAGATCCAAAGGCTGAGGAAGAGCAATTATTAGGCCTGAGTGAAATTAAAATTACGCCAGAGTAATTGGCATAACAAAATCTGTTGGAGTAATTTTTAAATGTGAGCAGCTTTTCAGGATTTTTTTCCCCAAGTGGACCATTCAGGCAATTTCTTAATGTGAAACTACAAGTTTGAATGTGAACGGCAGTGTGTTGAAAGTGAGCAACCAGAAATCAACTCAAAATCACATTTTTATCCAAATGCATTGTTTGGGTAATTTGTTCAGTGCAAGATGCACTACGCGGAATTATGTGTAATTATGTGTAGTTTGTTGGCAGTTTTGCAGAATTACACTACCAGAAATTAAACGAGTTACGCCCACCACTCAAAATTATTGCATTCCTTAGGCTGGAAGAAGAAGACCCAGACATTGAAGGAAGGAGGGTGGAGACAGGGTTTCCCTTAGATGTACCTGTCAGCAAAAGGTGTCCAATTAGTTCTTTCCTGGCACTAACAATTGGTCGATGATAGGGGAGAGAGGAGGGAGGGCAGATTCTGTTGTCCAAAATACAGACGTTTCTAGGCATGGTACTTTTGCCAGTCACAGATTACTGCTACATGAAGGCTGGTGACAGCTAGGATCAGAAATTTCTGACTTTATTTTGTTCTTTTGAATTCTCAATTTTGGAGCCAGCATCATTGCTTCCTACTGTGAGACCCATCACCTAGTACAAAGTGTTCAAAATTTGTGTTCAGACAGAAAAAAACATTTGAAAGACAAGCATCCCAAACTGATTCTAAGACCTTAGACAGTGGATCCACATCCCATATCTGGGAAATGTATATTAAATTCGGATTCAAACCACCCCACTTTGCTTCAGTTCCAAGTTCTTCATGAGCAGGAAGAGAGTGCTCTGCATAGTACTTAGATGTCTGCTGTGTGGCCAGGGCCTCTGTATGCATGACAGCAAATCTCCTAGAGGTCAGGCAGTATAACCTGAAGACCACACTTTCTGCTTTAGGAGCTGAGGGTCAGTCTAGAGCCTAGGAGCATGTCTGCATGCTGAGATAGGTAAGGAGTGTGTCTGGTCCTGGAAGAGGAGAAACCTGGTCTATTCAGGTCTGGGAAATAAGTCAGGGGGAGCAAGAGATAGCAAGGGGGCAAGACAAAGAGCAACCTGTGTGTGGAAGGGGTCCCTCAGTCTCTCTGAATGGTTCTGGTTGTGAACTGCATCAAGACTTCTGCAAACATCAAGCATCAAGTGAGATAGGCTGATTGAGTGCCTGAGGGCTCAGTTCATTCTTTATTAATGTTTAGACACCGTCTTTAAAACATGCAGTCCTTAAAAACAGTAACATTTTTTATATAATTATACCATATAAATACCAATTCATCAAAATGCATTAAAAACTCCAAACCCCTACTGTTTACACTATAAAACAACAATCCAAACATGTTTTAAGAAACTTAGCCAGTGTGCAAGCCACATCAAAAAATTCCATCCTTAAGAGAAGTTCTCGTGCATCATTTCGACAATTGATATTATATTTTTTAAAAAGAGGTTTTAAAATCAAGCAACGTGGCCTATAAAAATGACGACAATCAATTCAAACATGAACGTTGAGGTTATGAAATGGCAGTCCACATGTGCAGTTATTCTCTTGATCTAAAAGGGCTTCAAATTTCTCAGCTCTTACATAACGCACATTTAATCCTGCCCAGAACTTTAATAGTAGTAATTGTAACCGGGCATCTGGTAATGCCGATAAATACGGGAATACATTCATATTTTCCCATGAATCTAACATGTATTTTACAGAGAGTTTGTTCCATATATATTTCAAGTCCGCCAATCTAGATTCTTCTTTACAGGCTGTTTTTAATTCTGCTTTAGAGATTGAGGCTTCAGGTATTTTTAATTCTAGTTTTAAGATTCCTGAAATGTCTTCCAATCTTTTCTTTACCTTCCTTGCCCACTGTAATTCACTTCTTTCTATTTCAGTGGCACAGGAGGCTGATATCTTCTAAGTATTTGGGACCAATAATTTATCCCAAAAACACAGTGTTGATTTATAAGCTAGGAAGTTCCAGGCTTGCAATTTTGCTTCTAATCTTATTGCCTTATGACATTGCACCTTTGGGGGGGGGGCAACAGTTTTTTCAGACATTTGCTTTCACACCTGTCCCAACTTCCCTCTGTACTAATGGCTAACAGCTCGCCCCCAAAGAGGCATTGCGAAGGGACCATTGCGTTATAAGCGGTTAAGAGGGGAGACCAGGAGGGGCCGCCATAAGTCTTTTTAAAGTGGACAAGTCCCCCTGTCGCAGCTAATGCCCTCGACTCCACTGATTCTTTATGTAAGGTCCAACTCAGCTGACTGGTAAATGTCATGCCCAGATACTTATAGGAGGACACAACTTCTACTCTACTATTGCCAAATAGTGACTGAGAGACTGGTGCTGTGCTGCAGATGTCGGAGATCAGATAATCCATTAAAGCCAAAATGGGAGCCCTGATCAGCCTGGAGCCCACAGCTGCTAAATAACTCTAAAAGATCCAGTGGGGCTCATATTAGCACCTATTACTCCAGTGTCATGTCTGCATCCAGCCTATGGAGGCCACAGCTGCTAAAGATGAGACTTGCCAAAGGAGCTGCTGTGCTAAGAACACCAAGTTGTCAAATTCAAAGCAATGCAGCAGCCCAGCCAGCTCAAGTGCCACTGTAGGAGCAGAACTGCTGCACAAATTAATTCTGCACCATGATAGACTTCAATGACACCATGAAGATAGCCATCGGCTTGAGAACTGTGGGCCAGATACAGAATTTGGTGGACCAGGTATATTCTGTCATAAACGTGACGGTGTACCCTGCCTGCCAAACCCTTGGTCTGCCTGCCTTATTTAGAGATGGGCTGCCACTAAGAATCCCATTGATGCAGTCCACATTAGCTCTGTCAACTGAATACTTCTTCCGATGTCCCGACAGAGTAGGGGCCATCGAAGGAAGCAAATTGCACTGTCAACCCTATTTAGAGTTGACGGTGTAATACTTTTTTACCCTGTCTATCATCTCCTGTAAAATCCTGGCATTGAGGGACAGAAAAAAAACTATAATACCCCATGCACCCTGAGAGAAATCTCACAATAATGACCTCCACTTTGGGAGTTTGTTTTTGAAAAATAAAAAAATGTAAATAGACTGGTGTTCTGCTGTCAAAACAGTGACTGTACACCAAAGTTTTAGTACAATTAGTATATTGAAAGGAACCACTGTGATACCAAGATGACTACTGGGCCAGCCGTCTTCTCTAAATTTGGTGGGCAGAGTATCCTTGGAGCGGTGGAGGTAATGTCCTTTGTAGACCGAACTTAGGAACTTGTGCCCATTCAGTGACTTGTCCTCCATTATACTAAAGGAATCATAGATGCTGGAGAACTCTGTCAGCTGGGGGAGGGTACAGATGAGTACAATCCCTCAAGTAAGATCACAAGCAGAATTACAGCAGTGTGTCTGAACTCCCTGACAGTGCTCTATGAGATACTTTCTTTTAAATCATAAAATAAGCACTGGTCTGGACAGTACATTATTGTTTCTTTTGGTTGACAGTTGAGTTTATATCTCTTGTTCGCCACGCTACCTCTCTGAAAAGCCTTTGCCTGCTTACCCTTTCCACCCTGACAGTCGAGTCCTTAATTATTATTATTTATATTTATTAGGCGCAAAACGAATCATCCCCAAGGGGATCTCTCGGCGCCACAATATCAGACATAGCAGAACAGAGACAGCAGTTTAGTGACTGAATAACCAGGTTTTAAGAAGTTTTTAAACTGCCAGAGGTTGGAACATGCGCGGATGTTGTCTGGCAGTTTGTTCCAATGGAATGGAGCAAGATACGAGAAAGAGCGGCCACCCATTCGGATTTTATTGATCCTCATGGGGCACAACAGCCGACGATCACTCGATCTCAATTGGTGGGAAGGAATATACGGTTTTAGCTTTTTTCTCAGGTAAGCTGGGCCACTCCCCTGTAGTGTTTTGAATACCAGACACAGAAGCTTAAACACTGCTCGTTTCCTGATGGGCAGGCAGTGAAGCAGTCGCAGGAGGGGTTCGGAAGGTGTTCGAGAGGGCCGATTAAGGGCTAGCCGCGCGGCTGTGTTCTGCACAACCTGCAGCCTAGAGAATAGATCTTCCCTAATCCCTACTAGTAGGGAGTTTCCATAGTCTAGTCTACTCATTAGTAATGCCTGTATGAGAGATTTTCTTGCTGAGAGAGGGATCCAAGGAAATAGCTTTCTAAGCATTCGCATCAGGCCAAAACATGTGCCTGAAATGCTTTTCACGTGTTCTTCCATGGAGAGTTTGTCATCCACTAGAACACCTAGGTTTTTTATCCATTTTTTTGGTTTAGGGGGTTCACCCAGATCAGAAGGCCACCAATCTGTCGACCAGAGCTCCTCCGCCTTTCCGAACAACAGAATCTCGGTTTTGCTGGTGTTTAGCTGTAGACAATTTGCAGTCATCCATGCCGCAGTCTTTAACATACATCTTTGAAAGTTTTCGCAGGTCGTCGCGGTATCTGTGTCAATAGTGACTATCAATTGTGTATCGTCCGCGTACGAGATGGTATCAAACCCACAAGAACTAATGATGGTGGCCAGGGAGGACACATAGATATTAAATAAAGTGGGGCTTAAGATGGAACCCTGTGGGGTCCCTTTATCTACAGCCGTAGTCTGAGAAGTGAATTACTCTAGTTGGACTCGCTGTGTTCTGTCAGCCAAGAAGCTTTCAAACCATTTTAATGCCATTCCGCTGACACCAATCTCTTGTAACCTATGCACTAGGATTCGATGAGAGATGGTGTCAAACGCTGCTGACAGGTCAAGGAGGATCAACATAGTTGGTGTCCCTTTGTCTAAGGCCAACTTAATCGTATCTGTTACTTCAGTTAGTGCGGATTCGGTACTATACGACGCACGGAAGCCTGACTGGGAAGGGTCAAGTGAGTTATTCAATTCAAGATATTCCGTTAACTGTTTATTGACTAAAGCTTCCAAAATTTTAGAAAAAAGAGGAAGAAGAGATATGGGTCTATAATTTTGCAAATCCAGTGGATCGGCCAAGGTTTTTTTAAAAATGGGTCTTAATTGAGCCTTTTTCCATTTCTGAGGGAAGGTGGCTGTGATTAACGATTTCAGTGATGGAAGCCGCAAGGGCCGGGGCCAGAGCTGAGATGATAAAAGGAGGGGCCAGGTCCAGAGGGGAGCCAGATTTTATATGTGCTAATAAGGACTGGACTTGCTCCAAGGTGATGGCGTCAAAAACTTCCAATTGGGGAGAGATGGAATCTTCATGATTTCGCGATGCCACACTAAGTTCCGCCTCTGTGCTAAAAGAGCTATAGATTTTAACGATCTTCAACTTAAAGTGATTTGCAAGATCATCACAAAACGTTTGAGTCAACGGGATAGAAGGATTATTAACTCTCGGGTTGGTGAAATCTTTAAGAATCTTAAACAGCTCTTTGCAAGAATTATTAGCTTCACTAATTCTAGCCCCTAAGTGAGATCTTCTAGCAATGTTACACTTGTTTAAATATGCTCTAAGAGCCGTTCTATAGGCTAGTTTATCTACCTCCTGTTTTGATTTTCTCCATTTCCTTTCCCATTTCCTACAAACAGCTTTTTCTTTCTTGAGACTGTCAATATACCAAGGTGCAGGGGCTGACTTTTCCCAGATCTTGCCTACTTTACATGGGGCAATAATGTCCAAAGCGTTGGTCAGAGAAACCTCCAGCGTTGCCAGTGCCGCATCACTGTCCACACAGTCCTGAAAGACTGGGGCTTTAAACGAGGAGGTGAATGAGGCTAGGGTCACCTTCCTCCATGGTCTCCGCGATCCCCGGAGATACTGAGGTTTGTTGATAGCCTTAGGGATTTCAAACGAAAATTTTAAAGCAAAATGATCTGACCAGGTCAAGGCTATAGAGGGTTCCACTACTATGTCATGTACATTAGAAAAGATGGTATCCAACGTGTGTCCCGCTATACGAGTGGGGCTGAATACTTTAGGAGAAAGACCAAGAGATTCCAAAGCTGCAATCATACATACGGAATCAGGGTCAGAAGTAATGTCTAAATGATGGTTAAAGTCTCCTACTAGTAGAAAATTGTCTGACTGCAGGGTGAGAGGAGCAAGGGATTCCAACAGTGAAGCGCAAAAAGCTTTTTTATTTTCGCCTGGGGGATGATAAATCACAGCTCCCATCCAATTTGGGCCATGTGCCAACTCCAATTTAAAAGCCATCATCTCTAGGCTAGGGGTGGAGATTGTATCCAAAAGCTTGATGCATAAAGGTAAGCCGATTGTAATGGCTAAACCACCGCCCTTCTTCCCCACTCTGTCAGGTCCAGAGACTCTGTACTCTTCTAGAAAAGCAATGGCCAAAGAGGGTGTACTTGGTCCAGCTTACAGAGCCATTATAGGACGGACCGCAGCACACCAGTGGCAATGACTTCAACCACCATTGCTGCGGCCCTGCCTCCAATCCACCTCCCCCCCATTAACCCCTCCCCCAAAGGGGGACTGACAGAGAGTAAATCTCTGAGCAGGGTTGGGAGTGAGCAGTACATAGCCAAGTGAGTCTGTGAACATCCACAAACCTATACATTTGTGGGTATTCAGAAATTGGCCTCCTATTCCTTGTGACTCTGAAAAAGTGGAAAAGGTCCAAGATTTAATTCTGTCAGGGGCAAAGGAAAAATCCCTTTCCAGGATGGAAAGGGGAACGAGAAGGGGAAGGAGTTCCTCCGCAAGGAAAAACATTTTCACTGTGGAGAATTTTTTTTTACCAATTGTATTTACACTGCTATTGTATATGTTGTGCATATCAAAGGTTTTCCAGGAGTACGCCTGGATTCCTGTGCTGTCCCAGGGTGCCAGGTTTAACCTACAAAACTTCCGTGACTTAAAAAACAAGCATTGGCATAGCCAATAGGTCTCGCCTTTGGGACCTTATAAGTATTTAGTTATGCAGCACAATATCCTTGGTGCAACAACATTAACTGTTGCATGGCTATACACTTGTAAGGTCCCAAAGGCGAGACCTATTGGCTATGCCAATGCTTGTTTAAATATGGTGTTGTCCATAGGATGAAAGCTGTGGAGCTGTTGACAGAAATACGTTATCTAGATGTGGCTGTTGGAACTGCTTGGTTTTTACGGTCTGTTAAACAGAGTTTTAATGATGAACTGTTCGGGGTGTTGGGTAGTTAGGATGGGACGCTTTTATGATCTTCATTGTCATCTGTGTTTTAGAATGTTTTATGGACAATTGTCTAAATAAATAAACTTACTTACTACTATTACTATATGTCTAAAAAGTGCCCCAAATCACTAATTGAATGCCACTATTTTAAAAACAATCAGATCCCCCACATAAGCCACAGAATAGAAACTCAGCCACTAAAATAAACAAAGGAAAAATAGGCGAATAAAATCGAATTAGAAGCAAGTTCCTATAATGATAATCAGCACGCTCAATTGACTTTGTCTTTCTTTATTAACAGGTTGATGAAATGTGGATCATTGATTTAGCTAGTAACGCCCGTCAGCACGCCAAATTGAATGCTGTGATTGGCTCAGACAGTAGGAATGCTGGCACGCTCAAAACTGTTTTTTGCTGCGATTCCATGAATGTATTATGTTCGTATATAGAGCGGATGGAACAGTTGCCCTGTTTATACGTGTATTTAGAGAGAGTAGAGACAGTAATTGATTTGACAGCCTCATTGCTCACGTGCTGTCGGGCATTAACCACTGTTAATTGCCCTTCCCCACATTATGGGTCCTCCTCTTCAGCTTGGGGTGGAGGTGTCCTCCTAATGACAAGGTGATCAGTAAAGATACTTCTACAGAGAGCATGCTGTAACACTTAAATATGGCAGCTTCGAGGGACAAATTGGTTCATTTTTGGATGTATAAAGAGTTCATATTATGGTATACGGGGCTTATTTCCATTAGCATGGAGCCGGCTTCTTCAGCCTTAGAGCAGCCTGCAGAAACATAGTGGAGTAGCTGTTGATACTACAAGGGTAAGGGATGAGGGTGTTTGGACATGAATACTTTTGTGTTGACACAAGTGGGAAACTACTGGGTTTCACACTAGGCGCTTTTCCTGTAAAGTATTCACACAATTATAAAGAGCTCAGCTCGACCCCGCAAGACATGGGCGTGTTTGCGAGTTGCTCTAATTTTTTTTCTTTTAGAAACAACCTATCGGAAACAGCTACCTATCAGACAATCTGATTGTGCACTGTCCCGAGAGCAAAACACTCGACCCTGTCTTGCATGTGTGTATAGTATCTCCCGAGTGGACACCATGGAAAACCCATACTCATCGCCACCAGAAAACTGGCGTTGACTAATAAGGTGGCCAACAGGACCGGCTGGGAGTTGAGTGAGTTGCTTTACAGATGGGGAAGAAATGCAAGGCGAGCAACCTGGAAATGTAGCAAGTGAATGAGACATGATAGGCAAAAAATATGGGAGGGCAAGGTGAGGTAGGGTTAAGGTCAGCGGGGCTAAAACATGAGTGACACTCGCATGTAGAGGGCGACCAATGTGCTTGATTTTAAACTTGTTTTTTATGAGGTAAACTGATGAATTCTTGCTACCTCACACGTGCAGGCACTCGAAAAAATATATATTGCCCTAGCACAAAGAACAGCCAAGCAAGTGAAGCGATCCGTTTTGCCAACCGTAGTCCTGATAAGAAGACCACTTGAACGTTACAAATAAAAGTAACGAAATCAGTTACCACGAAGGCCCAAACAATACAATTGTATGCAAAGGTTGCCATCTTGTGGCTGAAGGTGGGGTGAGCACTAGAGATTTCAGCAGTTCGTCCATTACACAGTTTAACAAGTACAAACTCGCGCACACTATAAAAAAAAAAACAGCAAACAAACGGGTTAACAAGTGGGAGGGGTGGGGGGAGTGCGGCCGAGAGAACACACAGCGATTCCCTTGCGGGAGCGAGCCTTGGGCACCATCTGTTTGGAAGTTAATTACAAACAGATGTTGCCAAAGCTCGCTCCCTTAAGGGAATCGCCAAACGTGCACGGGTTGCCATTGAAAGCAATGCAATGCGTGCACGTTTTTGGCACAAAAACCGAATCGATTTCTAAAGGTCTCCTCCTATGCAACGCATGCGCGCTTTGTAGGCGAGAACTAAAAAGTATGACACCTCTGGGAGCGGATTTCCTACTTCTCTGTGAATGAGGGCCATGTAGTTTGTCATCTGAAACCCAATGTACCAATTAGAAAGTATTTGCAACTGATCCACTAGAACTTACTCTAGGGAAGTTCATTTACAACTGAATTGATTAATGTATATTTGTCTGTTTTAGTGTATTACTCTTTAACACCGCACTAAACTTCCCGCATCATTTTACAGTTGCTATAAAACAGATAACAACCTCGCTCTCTTTCGAATTTGTTTTGTCATTTACCTATTCTATACAAGTCTGTGCTGAAAATAAGCTCCCTTTGCCTTTGTCATGCTTAAATAGAAAGACACTCTTTTGGGAAAGGAAGTGTGCTTCTTCTCTGATAAACAGAGGGCTCAATTGATAGGAAATACAATATTCTTTATGTCAGTGACCTGAAGCGCTACATGTGAGGCCTCAAACATTCTGCCAGGCGACTTCTGGCCTGGTCTATTTCAGCTGAAAGAATGTCACTAACAGCAACCTTGCCATTAACTCACGGCAGATATTTTAGTGATGATAGAACAAGCAATGACCAGTCTCTAGGCCGCCTGCGCTGCTCTCAGCTCTATTCACAAGGACAAACAGCTATTACTGACTGAGCACACAAAGCGTGTGGTGAGCCAGGCAATGACAAGCCATGTCTCCGCACTATAATTAACACAGAATGGTATAATTTGCGAGGAATGCACTGTGTGGTTTAACACCAACAGCAGTTAGTGGGGAAAAATCAATTTTTAGTCTGAGTAAGCAAAGATAACTCTTATCCTTGGGTTCAAAGATCTAATTTTTTTTCTAATACTACTTGCTTTTCTTTATTACCCACAAAAGGCCTCTGTCATTATAAGTTAATGCAGATCTCAGCAACAGTGAGTCATAAAGTTGCCCTTTCCCCTTACATCACTGTATTAATCTGAAAGGAAAAGTCGCATCAGCCTTTTTTCACTGTTCATAATTAAGTCCTTTTGAATGCTCGGTGGAACCTTCACTGACATGGCATGTAGCCTAGTACTGTGAGTTAATGGAATGGAGTCTCAATTTTTTTCCCATTTTAAAAGGCAAAGACCAAGCTGTTTTACACAAGGGAGGGTTCAAAAGGAAGCAGAAGGGTCGGAAAGATTTGACTTTTTATGCTGTAACACACCAGTTTCAGAGGCTGTCTTTCCTCTGACCATTTAGTAATATTACACTTTGCAATCCTTTTTTGTTGTGACATATTGTTTCCATCACTGCTTAGCAAGAATAACTTTACTGCTATCCTAGAGAAGGGGATGGTGTTGCAGTTACATGTGGTTTCAATAGACCTGGGAGGCCTGATGTGTTGCTCGTGTGAATTGCGCCCCTACGTGTGCTGAAACTGTGCTGGTCTATTTTAGCTGGAAGACCGTCACTAACAGCAACCCTTCCATTAACTTACTGCAGACATTTTTAGTGAGATAGAAGGTTAACAAGGTAAACAGGTAATCAGACTCCCCCTCCACTTCCCACACTCCCTTTCACCCATATCCCACCCTCATGTCTCCTACTGCGCCCTGGTTTGGCTTTACCTTGGAGGTAGAGGACCAAAACCTTCATTCTATGTCTGTCTAGACATCTGAGCAATATGTGAAGGCTCTAGTCCCCTCTCCTGGGTTGCCCCAGGAAAAAAAAAAGTTGTATTATTGACTCTTCAGTCTCTTGGGGCCTTAAGTGTCCCTCATCTAGAAATTGTTGAGCCATCTGAGGATCAAAAAAAGTTATGAAAGAGACGTGACAGTTAATTTTAAGCCAAGCCCCAGGCAGAAAAGATACAGGAATGGCTTAAGCTTTAAACTTCGGTATCGAGGTTTTCAATTCTCTTTGTCTGGAAGCAGTTTCCCGTGCTAGGTCTTCGAAGACAAAGAAGGAGTATCCCTCCTGATTCGTGAATCTTCGACATTCTGTAGCAATGGTTAGAATTATTTCCGTTTTAGTAAAGTCCTGAAAATAGGCATGTATGCTGCGGGTCTTATAACCCTGGCCTAGGGTGACCCAGTGAAGTGCTATGCGCTCTTGCAATGGACATGGAAGAGTCTATTCCTTCTATAGTGCCCATCTTATTTTCTAAGACATAATTAGAAATTGTCTTAGCAACCCAGTCCCAGTATTTGGGGTTGTGCTGTTTACTGCGTTGTGTTTGAATTTTACACTAACCATAATTACCACCTCTAATTGTTGTGTGTTCGTCTCTTAGTTCCCTGCACCCTTCTCAGACATTCCAGAGGTCCCCAGTTCCGTCCCGGCCTTCCAACTGCACCTCCCCTTTTAGTGAACTGACAACGGGAGCCATAGTTGGTGCATAACGGCTGCAGTTTATTCAACATAACACATGGACATGAAACATCACAACTTAGGGCCCCATTACGATGTCAGGCGGAGTTTCCTCCGCCCAACATCGTCTCGGTCATTGGACCGACCGACACCCGGTCGGTGGTCCCGACCGACTGATTAGGATGCGACCGAACACTGTTCGTTCGCATGTCTACACTTTACAATGGGAGCATGTATTCCAGCCGGAATTCATGCTCCCATTGTAAAATAGGAGGTGCAGTTCATCCCTGCACCCCATGGCAGGCACCTCAAGGTGCCTGCAACAGGGTGCAGGGATCAACAGGGGGGCACCATAGGTGCCCCCTCGGCCTCCAACTGGAGGCCGTGCACCCATGGGAGTTCCGACAGCCTTCCTGTGTCGGAAAGGCCGGCACAGAAAGGCTATTGAAATCTGACATCGTAATCCCTCAGGCAGAAAGAGATGCCCTTGGGATTGCTGACAGCATTTCGACTGGCGGACTGGCCCTCCGGGCCCGTCGGAAGCCAGTTGGAATGACCGACCGGATTCCTTTCCGACCGCCTCCATCGTAATGAGATGGTCAGAAAGGATTCCAAGCGACATATTACGATGCGGTCGGTAAGGCTCTGACCGACAGTCGGAGCCTTTTCCGACAGCATCATAATCAGGCCCATAATGGTCATTAGCATTCAATGGATTCAAATACTTCAACACATCTGTCACATCTTTCAGGTTTACTACAGCAGTTCTGGTCTTGTTGGTCCATAATAAATTATTGACAACACTTCCGGCACATCCCTGCGCGACTGCCCCTTTGCAGGTGTCTAGCATTAACAGTTTCTCTTGTTACCAAGACCTATGTGGGCAGCCGTACAGCCTATCCCGGACTGCAAGTGCCATGTCTGCCTGCAGTTGACCCTTGCTTGCCCATCACCTGCTCCCAGTGCCCCTGCCGTATGGCACCCCAAGGACACTGATTGAGCAGCTCTTCTTCCTAGACTATTGTGCTTTCCTTGGCTAAGTGTGCGTGCTGTCTCTGCCACGCTGCTGGTGGATCCCCGGCTGCCAGCAGCTCCCCCATCCTGCCTGCCTGCCTATGAGAAACCTAGTTGCTACAGTGGCCCAACTATGTTTAGTAGGAAAATGTCCACACCCACCCGGTTAAGTGGATTCTGTCTACCGCGAAATATCCCAATGTCCTGAGATTGATGAGCCCTTGCGTCACAAACCCCCAGCCGTTCGCCCTACAGAATATCACCATGGAGATGTTTAACTTGCGCCTGGATCTCTCCACCCCTCCCTTGGTCTATGGCCCCCCTCCACTCCTGATGGGCTATGATGTCTGGCCATATTACATCTGCTGGATGAACCAGCATTGTGATCTCAGTGAGCCTTGCCGTCATCACCCCCAATAGGTCCTGCCACCCAAAATATGCTAGATCATTCCCCCCAAGGTGCACTATGACTGTATCCTGTCTTTCTTTCTGCCGCAATGCATCCTGGATTGCCGGTAGTAATTGAGCCCATCTCATGCCCAGTTTACCCAGCCAAGTCACCCCTTTGTTGCACAGCCAGATTCCCTTGTAGTCTTTCTGTGCCTATGCCCACTGTTATGCTCTTGAGATGTAAGAGTGGCCCATGATCCACATTCTGCAGCCCCTGGTGGGACTGCATGATGCAAGACAAAACATAGCTCAGTTTCCCACAGGTCTAATGTAACCTTTGAATACACCGAGGCCCAGCAGCCCAGACTTTTGATGTGCTCTTTGCTCAGCCCACTCAATGCTGCAGTTGTGGCCATGCCTATGCAAAAGAGGTAGGACCCAAACTCCTTGGAGGGCAGCCCGTCCATGGAGAGGGCCATCCAAAGGACAGCACTACTGAAAGTGGCTTAGGCATGAGCCGTCTTCATGCAGAAGGAGCAGCTGTCCCTTGTGACCCCTCTGCTGCATGTACTCTCACATAATGCATACTGGGCAGCATGAGCTGTTATCTAGGCAATCTAGACGTGTGTGCTTCACCTTAGCATTTTGGTCCATCTTTGACCAGCACAAGTGGACTATCATGTAGCCACTCCCTAAATGCACATCCGCACGCCTTATGCATGCTGAACCCGCCTCTTTGGCCGCAGGTTGCCTGCATACCCCCACCACGGTGTTTAGCTCAATCCCTAGGAAGGACAGCCACGTGACTGGGCCTTTGGCCTTTTCGCTCACCAGCGGTACCCCTAGCTCTTCCACCAATTCCACAAAGTAGCGCAGCATGTCTGCACACTCTGTGGTGCCTGGTTTGCCAATAAATAGGAAGTCATCGAGTAGTGTATTCGCCCTCCCGCTGGGTGCTGTGCACCTAACACCCACTCCATGAAGCTGCTGAAGGTCTCAAAATAAGTGCAGGAGATTGCGCAGCCCATGGGCAGGCATTTGTCATAGTAATAGGCGTTATGCAGCTGAAAGCCCAGCAGGTGGTAGCTATCTGGATGAACTGGCAGGAGGCGAAAGGCGGAGTCTATTTTTTTTTTTTTTGCTAACAGCGCCTTTTTACTTACCACTTTGATCAGATCCACTGCTGCATCTAAGGTCGCGTAGGACAACGAACAACTGGCTGGGTCCAGTCCATTATTTACTGAGTCATCTGGTGGGTATGAAAAATGGTGGATGAGGCGGTACTTCCCGTCATCTTATTAGGTACCACACCCAGAGGAGAGACTATGAAGTAGTCAAAGGGTGGGGCAGAGAACGGATCAGCCACTCTGCAGGTGTAGCTCTTTCACCACTCTCTGCATTGCCACCTCTGGATTGTCCCTAACTGATTTCAAGTTTTTGCTAAGGCGATGGACTTGGGGGCCCTGGTAGGGGATATAGAAGGCCCCCATAAACCTGCACACTAGTAGCTGCCCTTCCTCCTTTCTTGGGTATCTGCTAAGTAACTGGGTGAGCGCCCTGATCCTGATGAGGGTGGGGAGGGCTGCCAGAGCTCCTCTCCCATGAGTGCTCCCCGCTGATACACTATTTCTTGTTGCTGGTGACACTGCCATCCCCTGCTCCGTTGGCCTTTCTGCAATTGATTGCTGGATGGGCACCACCACAGTTACCGCAGGCGTCCTTAAATTTGCAGGCTTGCCCCCACTTGCATTCATCCTTAACATACTTCCAACAGGCTGTGGGGTGACTATTCCCGGATATACCCCCTGTGTGCCCTCTGGCCTTGGTGCCCTCAACTGCACTGTCGTGCCCCTTCCTATTCCCTGTGGGGTGAAAAAGGTTGTCCTAAGTGCTCACCCCTTCCCTTGCTGCCACCATATGATTGGTGAAGCTCTCAACATCCTGCTCCCACTCTATCACAGGACATGTTTGCATTTTTTCCAGAAAGCCCTCATCATATTGTAGCCAGGCCTCCCCTGGAACTGCATGTATCCTCTTCTCATGGAGAAATAGAGCCGCGTCGCTTTGTGGGAATTTCTCCACAAAGACGCATGCCACGGTTCTAAAGGCCCACAACGTATTCTGAATTTGCCTCTCTACCCTAGGTCTAGCTCTGCTTGGTGCACCTCCAGGAGTGAGAAAATATTGATGTACTCCTTGCGCCAGATTCTTTCCTTAACTGTGAGATGCATGAGAGTGGCTAGGCCAGTTTACCGGGCTGTGAAGGGAGGGTCCCCAGGGGAGGGCGTATGTACTCACTGGCCGGCCTACCATTACTTGCCCCAGCGGGTCCCCCTCAGCCCATGCCTTGGTGGGGTCTGTCTCCCCGGGGGTCGCCGTGTCACTGGTGCTTGGGTTTGCTGCCCCTGTGCCTTTGTCATTATCTTGCTGCCCTGTGTCGCCACTGTGTCCATTCGGCACAATGTTTGCCCCCACTCCTGGGTCCTTGCCATCTGAACTATCCGCTGGCTGTGTTGGACCATTCCCTTGAAACCATTGGCCTTGCCAGAGATGCATGCCCGGCCAGGGCAAGGGGGGGTAACCTGGGGAAAAAGGATTCCCTGCCCCGGGCCAGGACCACCCTGGCATACCCAGGAAGGGTGATGGGGTGGTACCTGTGCATTTGTGCCTGCCTGCCCTCACTGGTCCAACCTCCTACATAGATCCCACCACCCAGGGGCACCGTTAGGCTGGTTTGGAGTTGCAGGGGATTGTCCAGTGGTCCTAACGCACCATGCATCATTGAGTTGCATCATTGAGTTGGTGACGCCCACCTGCATTCCATAATTTGAAATGCCACCTGAGGCCACCCTGGAGCCCTGTTGTTGCACTTGCTCACATGGTTGCATCCCAGGCCCTGTGCCCTGGGCATGATGCTCATTGGACTTTGCAGCGGCAGCGGCCTTCTCCTCCTCAGCATGGGACTCCCCAGGTGCCACCGTTGTGGCTACAGGCACTGCATGCTGCTCCACATCGCTGTCCTCATCTTTGTCCCTTGAGTCACTGTGCTCTTCCCATGATGGGGCTCATGGTGCCTCTTAACCCTTGATCCCGGGCCACTTCTCCTTTGCTGGTTGGACCCTGGTTCCCTTCTGCCCAGGGTGCTCATGGCCCTTATTGGAGGGGGCCACCGTTCTGGCTGCATGTCACTTCTGACTGGGGCTGATGGCCTTGGTGGGCATCTGAACTCCTGTGGTGGGTTGAGGGGGCAGAGCCAGCCAGCGTCGCTTGGCAGGGCCATGCTCCAGTTGGCCCAGAATCTGTTGACCCAATCTCTCTCCTTTTGGGCCACCATCTAGCATGCCTTCTCCAACAGGACCTGAAGATCCTTATTCAGATCAGTAGCCCCGTTCTCCTGCTCCATGCAATGTGCACGCTTCTTCCTCTGTGCTGGCACTGCCTCCAAATATCCTTCCGCCTCTACCCTGTATCTGGTTGGCCTCTGCCTCTCTCACCCAGTGCTTGTGCCCTTCTTGCTCGCCATGCCGCTTGCGGTGCCTCCTCTAGCTGGTAAAGATCCTCTTTGGGGGGAGCACTAGCACAGGGATCCACACATTTACTAGTTATTGCCCCTTTATGAGGGGAGGAACATTTCTGGATGGGGGCATCACTAGTCAGTCCTCGGCTGTCCTGGAAAGGAGCAAGCAGGATCCTGGAGCTCCAGGCAAGCAGGCAGATGGCAGCGCTCTCTGCCCACACCGTTTCCCGCCTCAGGCTCGTCCTGCATTGGCTGGGGTCTTCGCAGGCAGTGCGCTTTTGACCTCACAACTGTCTGCCAAAGTAGACTTCATGGGCAGCACGCTTCCCTCACGCTGCTGCCCACAACAAGGCCCCCAGCAATCTTCACGGGCAACATGCTCTTTACCACGCCCCTGCCCAACTTCACCCCAATTCCTTCTTCATTGGCAGCACACTCTCCACCATGCCTCTGCCTGACTCAGTAACAAATGCTTTCTTTGTGGGCAGCGTGCTCTTGACCATGCCGCTGCCCGGCCTGGTAATTAACACTTCTTCATGGGAAGCGCATTCTCGCCCACGCTTCTGAGCGCGCTCCTCCACATGTCGCTGCCTGACTTATAAATTGTGCCCAGGCAGCATGCTCCCTTCACGCAGTTGCCTGTAGTACACACAAACCTCAGCCACTGCAAGTCAGTGAGCTCTCCTCATACCACTGCCCGCGATCCTGTAACACGCTGAGAGCTTTTGTGCGGTAGCGAACAGCTGACGGCAAACTCCTCAAGGCGATCCCGACAGCCAAAGGACAAAGGGTCTGCATGTGTTTTTGTGGGCTTCACGGCCCGTTCCCTCGAGGCCCCGCCCTGGGCAAATATTGTTCGCGGGCCCCTTTTGGGTCCGGCTCAGCCTTTCCCGGCCTGCGCCTGTTCTTTCTGACAATTTTTCCACTGTTTTTAACTTTAATTTAAACTTCAAACTGGCTGTGTCCAACCGTTGCTCTAGAGAAAATTCTGATGTCCATGCAGATTGAGCATATTGTGGGGCTAGTACATCCAAAATTACAATGACTACCCAGGCTCTTTTTCTTCTGCCCTGGTAAGTGAATGGATCCAAGCAGAAAGTCTATGCCGTTCACCACCACCAACGGTTGTTCACTGTTCTCTTCTCCGACAACAGGCATGGCCACAGTCAGCCAGTCTGCCAGGTGGAGCAGAGAGTCAGAGAAAGAGCCTCTGTGCCACCTCCTGTATGCATGCGTGTGTCCTCCCCAAACACTGCATCCCAGTTCTGCCAGGTCAAGGGATGCCTAATGCTAAACAAGCAACTGGGTACTCAGCTGCCTAAAAATATTCCCTACCACTAGCGAGAAGGTTTAGTCCAAACGCTTACCCGGCTTCAGCAACTTCGGTAAGCAAGCATATTGAGCGAGGGGTCGAAGAGGGTTCTTTCCCATCAGGAGCTCACAGACTGTCCTTGCAGTTATCACGATGGCGGCTGCCATATTGCTCCAAATCTAGTTACACTCAAAATGATGACAGACTCTTAGAATGATTAGATCCACTGAGGGCAGTTAGGAAGAACATTCAAGCAGCTACTTTTTGACAAGTGGCTTCCTCAAGACTTCACCAAGAACAACACATCGAGAAAGCATTACATTTGTGAATATTTTGCTAACTGCGTAAACAGTGAGGAATGAAAACATGGACACGTTGAAATACAAGATGTAGTGGGGCATGGTTTAGGCCTTGTTTGGCAAATGTTAAGAAAACATGGTTTTGTAAAGTGCAGTGTTTTAGTTTTTAGTCCAAAATGTCATGTTGCTAAGCAAATTCTATTTATTTATCATAGATATATTTTATAAGTGCCACTCTAACTTCAGTTCTCTCCTCCAGTAAAGCAAAAACAGTAAAAATCTACACTCCTCCCTTGTGTGATTGATCACTCTTTTTATGGACTTCTTATAGCCCGTGATGTGCTTTCATCATTCATCCATTCTGATCCTTCTCTGAGCTGTCAGTCTGACACTAACTAATCAAATGCAACACATCCTATTTTTCAACTTCTCTCCGACCACTCCCTAATTAAAATTCACCTCTCACTAATACATTGACAATGGAAACCTCTAGATCTCATATTTGTATCAAACACACTATCCTCCTTCATTCCTCTATTTAGCCCATCCCCATTTGATCATGACTTTACACATATGGTAGTGAACATTCCCCCAAAATGTCCTCCTCCAACCAACATTTCCAACTCCAAAAGGAACTCCCATCCTGAATTCCTCTACCAAACTCAGAATGCTCTCACTCCACTCAACCACAGCACACCATATGACCACTTTAATAACTGTAAAAGAGCCTTCAATGTACACAACCTTCTCCTCTACAGTCTCATGGCCACAATCTGTAGATTTGTTACACCCTCTTTTAATGATTCTTCTGCCACTCTGCTTGGTGTTGCACATTTTCTACTCATGCAGTATTTCCAATATTCTGTGTGACAGGATAATGGTTGTGCACTCAATTTATAACACTACGGGGCATATTAGCAAGACCGGCGATAAAATTATCGCCGTTTTAGCGGCAGGAAACTGCCGCTAAAGCGGCGATAATGGGCTTGCTAATATGCGTTATAGAATTCAATAGAAGCCCAGGTTAGATGTGCAGGACATCTAACCTGGGCTTCTATTGGAATTCTATAACGCATATTAGCAAGCCCATTATCGCCGTTTTAGCGGCAGTTTCCTGCCGCTAAAACGGCGATAATTTTATCGCCGGTCTTGCTAATATGCCCCTACATCTTTTGTAAAGATTCATATTTCTAGGGTTAGGGGCATTTATGTGCATGCGGAAGGCTTTCTTTCCCCCAGTGGCATTCACACAATTTTAATGACTGTGCAACAGGAAGCATGTTTTGCAATGCCAATCGACCTTTATTTTGCTTAATAGTTACTTGACAGTCTCCAGCTGTTAGCTGTGTCTGTCTCAAGGCCTTGTTTCTACCTCACCCTCTGTCAATTAAAATAATGGACCAGTTGTACATGATTTGGTGGGGGCCCGGGACTGGAGCACTGTATAGTATGTGGCCAATTGTTCACCATCCTATCCCTGGTAGATGTGGGAGGGACAGGAAATTAGTATGGGGAGCTGAGCCATAGAGAAAACTTACCTCTCTGTATTTCAAAGATTCCAGCCAACTCCCCAGATGGGGCAGATGGACACTGTGGTCCCAGCATCAGTTCTCCGACTCGTTGCAACCACGAAGAGGCTCATAGAGAAAAATGTGCAGCAAAGCTATGGTTTCAAGAAACATCATTTCCCCTCACATTTTCCTCATTTTCTTATGCATTGCCAACAATACTATGTAATTTGTTTTTGATCAGCATGTTGTTGCTGTCAAAAAAATGAATACATAAAAAAGAGTCTGCCCATTAAATGTTCTGTCCTGCACAAAATAAGCAAGCATTGACAGATTAATTTAAGAGGAAATATGAAAAGCCTTTCAGTGTGTCAGGTGCCATACAGATGCAAATGCTGACACCTCATGAGACTCCTGAAGAAGCCATGGAATGCCCATCAGACTGCCCTATTGAGGGCCCTGCCTGATCCACCCACCTTCTGGATGTCCATGCAGTGACCGTTGCCGTTCACAAAGGTCCAGTTCCACTCCACATTGTGGACCAAGTCCCTCCAGGGCTCATTCCTCTCCTTCATCTAAAACCACCTCAGGTTGTCCTGGGATAATGGAGATTGCATCCAAAAGAGCTCATGAGATCAGCAAACCTCTGTTGCCATCTTGGTTGCTGTTGGTTATAAAAAAACTCCATCCAAGTTACCACACCCACGTTCCCTCAGGAGCCTCCAGTGTGGCAGAACGTGAATCAGCAGACACCATGACCCACACTGTGACCCAACATCTGAAGCAACTTGTGTTTCCAGTTCTTTGCTTATGACCAATGACTCACAGTAACCCAGGACAGAGGAAATTCAGACGAGTAAGCTTGGCCCACAAACTCACTTGTCTTCTAGATAAGCAAGTAGTCAGATAGGGTGACCATCTGTTTTTTGAGTAATTGAGTATTTGTTTTTGTGCTGTTTTGGCATTGTGCTGATAGAGAACAGATCTATCACCAAAAGAACAAATTAAGTGAAATAAGGAACCTTTGGAGATTGATTTCACAGTGTAAAATAAGGGACAGGGCAATTCTCTGCTAAAGCTCTCGCAGAAAGTAGTCTAAAAGGGACAATTAAACTGTACTCATTTTAAGGACAAAGCAGGTAGCTACTTGCTATATATAATGTCTTTGCATTAATCAATGTAACTTTGTAATGGTGTATTTTCAGCAGCCTGTTGTTTATTCATTGTGTTGTGTACCCCTGTGGACTTAGTTATTCACACCCTAGCTTATGAATTATCCTAGACGCTCCAGATGGCAGTCGTTTCTAAAGCTGAACTATATTCAAAGAGAAAGGACAAAAGAACAAAGGTGATCAGGTTGGTATGGTCAATTGGGTAGGTGAGACATGTGCAGACATTAAATCTTCCACTGTGTTAAAAGCAGGTAATTTGTACGGTAATGCCTGATGAAGCCAAAAACTAGAAATTCAGCAAAGACTATCCAAACAGCTGACCTTAGGCCTGAGGAACAGAAAATTGAAAAACTCATCTAAGGATGAGATCGCTCTGTTGGGTGAAGTGGCTATTCCAACCACACATATACCAATGGGGCAAGCACATCATTACCTAAGCTGTGAAGTGACTTAGTTCATAGATTCTGCACTATTGTGGTCAGTGGCTGTCATCACTGATTTGGAAACTACAGGCAGTTTCATAGACATACATTGTATACATTGTATATGATAATTTTGCCTTCCAACAGTAGAATCTGCATGCACCATAGATGACTAAGAATTGATGTAAGGGCCAAATCGTACCCAGACCATCCTTCATGGACTGGCGTTTAATACCTGACTTTGTGGGCGCTTACTTCATCACATAAATTGACTTGTGGCTGATGGACACATAATTATTCCACATTTACTTTACGCCCGCGGGTGTGTTTAAAGATTCAAACTGAGTCATCCTTACTCAACACTTTGGTAAGAGTAATCGGATTTCGTCAGTTTATTGTTTTGTAATTTGTTTATCTCTCCTTCTTGTGAGCCACTGTTTTCGTGCCTTCTACTCATGTATACTTACTCATTCTTTCAGAAACATGCTACTTTACACAGATTGTTGTGTAATCCCTGCCTTTGGACGCATACTTTCCATCACACTAATTTATGTGTGTTTGAAGAAAACAGATGCAATAAATTATCACCAGCACATACCTATACTGTCAGTCCTTCCCCTCACTGGGGTAAGTCTACCTATTATACAGCTCTTACCTGAATCACTTGTGTCTGATATGAGGCCTCATCTATCCTTTCTTTTATTTTCGCCAGTGCCCGGCTGGGTCCCATGTGAGTACTCTTCCATTACACTCACTTCCTTGTGGTGCACTATTATCACTCTGACAGCGATTCCTTTTCTCAGGTACTTGCTCTAACGATCTATTAGCATATCCTCACAGCCATATAGTTGTTTTCCGGCCACAACACTGATGTTGTCATTTTCCTTATCATTTTTCAGATGTCCCTATATTACTAGGTCCTGAAGAGACCCCTTATTGCTAACGGGGTCGAAACGCTGTCGACAAAACCTAAAGCGAACCATTCACCAGTCTCTGCTATCATATTAGGAAACTGTGCTCATTGTTTACTAGTCTTATGGTCGACTTTATCATTTTGGAAACCACTTTTTTTATGTCACAATATGTCACAATTTATGTAGGTTCCATGTTCACTGGGGACACTATGCACCTTGTGGAATACAAGTATGATGCTTTATGTATGTAAGCTATTTGAATTTACAAGTATCCTGTAGTATATGGTTGTTCATCTCTCTCAGACATCCACTTAACCCTTTCCTATTGCCATTCTGCGTACTCTCATTGTTTATTGATTACATTGGCCACAGGAACCACTGTTTCTGTTTATATACATCCACTTATCATGGCATGAATGAATATCCACACTCAACAAGTAATGTTAGATCTTATCACTCAGTTTAGAGTAATTTTGTGGTTGCCATGGCTAGCTACCTATAATCCACTCAAACACTAGATAACTTGGTTGCTTACCTTCTTGTCAGTTTATTGTCAACATGCTTGTTTACCCAGGTTTGGTTGGTCCATGGCAATGAACAGTCCCTTGTAAAAGCTTAGGCTCCACCTTGGATAGCACCCAGCTCAAACCAACCATACCCTAGGAATACCATGCCTTGGTGACCGTATTTGGAAAATGCAAAGGGAAAATCGTGACCCCTCTGGTAGGGATTACGACTTCAGTATAGATATTGTTCCAGAACCTAAGCTACCCTTTGACAGATTTGTATTCTCCCAGCTAATGCATGCAAACAATTTGCAACATTATCTAGATGAATACCCTGGGAAAGGGTTTGTCATTTTCAGTCCCCCATGTTTCTTCCACCTTGTTCTTTGTACAAACAAAGGGGTGAGCTTTGACCTGTAGTGACTACCAAGCACTCAACAGAGTAACAGTAATAAACAGCTCTCTTTTGTCGCTAATTCAGGTACTGTTGGATCATGTGAAAGATGCCAAGACCTATACTGTGAAGGGACATACCATCTAGTCAGAATTCAACTGGGTGACAAATGGAAGACCACTTTCCTACCAAATATGGTTTGTACAAATATCAGGCCTTGACTTTCGAATTCTGCAATGCCCAGCAGCCTTGCCATACATCATAAAATAAGTATTACAAGATTACATAGACTTGTATTACATTGTCAGTACAGACAATATCCTAATTTACTCTTGCTCTGAATCAGATTCAGGATGTACAGGGAATCCTACAAGAACCCCTCAAGAATGATTTCAATGTGAAGATGGAAAAAAGAGTTTTCACTTCACCCAAGTTGAATTTCTAGGATATATATTGTCTGCAGGAGGGATCAAGTTAGATCTATGAAAAGTGAAAGCAATTCTGAATTGGCCATTCCCGTTTCCTTAGATTTGCAACTTTCACAGGACATTTATACCAGCACTTCAGCACCCTACTTAACGGTAGCAAGCAACATATAAATGCTACAATGAAACATAATACAGGGTTCTCTGTTGCTGTGACTCTGAGTACCAGGCTGCTGCACAAAGTGGTAAGCTTTGCGTGGTTCAGGCTACCCAGGAAGGATTTCAGATGCTAAAAGGCATGTTCACTGCTACATTTATTTCTTGACATCCTGATCCAACTCTGCCTTTCGTGACTGAGGAGGACACTTCTCAGGTCTCTATCGGTGGCATGCTATCCCAGCAAGACCATATCACTGGACAGTTATATCCAGTGGAATACTTCTCTCAGAACTGTTGCTTGGTGAGAGAAACCACTTGATTGTTGACAGAGAGTTGTTAGCTGTCAAGACCACTTTGAGGAATGGTGTTTTTACTTGCCAGGAGCTAAGCACACTACCACATACTGATCACTGAAATTTGCAGTTCATCAACTTAGCAACAGCCTTGACACCCACACAGCTTTTTTGTGATTTTGAATTAGATACTACACAGGTAAGAAAAACAGCAAGGCGGATGCTTTCTCTTACATTGGTGGACCAGATGCATTAGAAAATAAAGGCATGTCTCTTAAAATACTCGTTGCATGCTTTTCTGAGGTCTAACTGACTTCTTCCATTCTTGAGATTTAGCAAGCTAATGTGGCCTCTGTGGATGGCGTTTTACTAATTTATTTGTTAAAGGATAAGATATTTGTTGAAACTTTTCAGTTGAATTACGGTTAGAAATTGGGGTTTCTGGTTGGCAGAGGTATGCACCCTGTCCAAGAAGGAACCAAAATCCATCCTAGTCAGGGTAGGTCACAACACAACCTAAATTATCTTGTGCTCACCCTCTGGTAGCTTGGCACAGAGCAGCCAGGCTAAACTTAAGAGGCAATGTGTAAACTATTTGTGAAACACTTTATACAACAACGCAGTAAAAACACCACAAAAATACTGCAAACCAGGTTAGAAAAATAGATTATGATGTTATAACTAAAACAAGACCAAAATGACAAAAATCCAATGTGTAGAAGTCGAGATATGATTCTTTAAAAGAGTAAATATCAAAATAGCACTTAGAAGCAATAAACGCTTAAATGGGGTATCTGGTCATGCTAGACCGTGGCAAAGTCAAATGTTTAGGCCGATCCAGGGTGCATTGTCGTCAGTGAGGATGCGCGGTGCAGCCAAGCCGATAAGCCGTTGTGTAGCCAGTCAGTGAACAAGATGCTTAAATTTTCTCCATGCAACTGCTGTGATGTGTCGGTTTGGAGTGTGAGTGCTGGTTCCGGATGTGATGCGCGGCTGCTGCTCTTACAGTGGCTGATGCATCAATGCCGAAGGTGATGCACTGGTTTTGAGAATGATGCACCTGGTCTGGTCCACACAGTGGCGAGGTTGCGCTTGTTCCGAGGGCAATGCGCCGGGTCTGCTCCCTGCAACGATGAGGATGCGCTGGTTCCGACTCATGCAAACACAAATATGTGCTGGTTCTGATGAGGATGCGTGGGATCTGGATGAAGAATCCCCTTAGGTCTCACTTCCAAGGGTCCAGGACTGGGGTTGCACCGCTTGGCAGGGCAGACTAACAGCTTGCAGAGTCCAGGTGCAGATGCAGGTGGGTCAAGTCTTTGATATCCCTAAGACTTGGGAACAGAAGTCAAGCCAGCAAGCCCTTGGCGTCACTCTCGGTTCAAGTGATGCAGGTCCAGTCCTTCTCACCCAGGCTGGAGAACAGCAGGCAGCAGGGCAGCTCAGCAAGTCAAGAGTACAGCAGGGCAGAGATCAGCAAAGCAGCAATCCAGCAGAATAGCAGTCCTTTCAGCAGCACAGCAGCTCTTCTTCCTGGCAGAGTAGTCACAGGTCCAGAGGTGAACTGATTTGGTAGTGCCAGATGTCCAGTATTCATACCCAGTGGTGCCTTTGAAATGAGGGAGACTTCAAAGAAAGCTTTGAAGTGTGCAGAGATTCTCCCTTTCTGCCCTGGCTCCAGACACACTACAGGGGTTTTATTCAAACCATTGTGTGGGACAGGGCACAGCCCTGTCAGGCTTAAGTGTCAGCTCCTACCTCCCATCCTACTCAGGATGGCTGATCTGATGTAGATCACGCCCTAAGTTGGCAGGGTATGCCCAGACGTGGGTCCCTTGCTCACTTTGCCACTGGATTCAAGATAGCCTGGCTGATGAGGGTTATGAACCCGAAACCGGTCCCAGGATGCTTGTTTCCGGTCCAGGGAAGACATTGCTTGGCAGTTCGGGCTGGACTGTTCCCATGAGGCACAGGGTCAGACTGATTTGCATATGGCCATGTCTGAACTGGGGTGGTGGAGTGAGCTAAAGAATGATGATGGATTAAACCCAGATCAGTTGACTGGGGGTGAGTGTTTGATTTGCTCTAACGCTCCGTCCATCATCCCCTTTGGTGTAGATCACCACTCAGGCACACCTACTCTTCCTTTGTGTGTGATTGTCTAGAGGGAATGCAGGAAGCCAGCTGTCAACCACCTCTTGCGTGTATTACAGAGACAGGCAGAAGGCTCCAAATGGCTAAAGTAAGTAAATGCCAACTCTCTAAAAGTGACATTTGCCAAACATAAAATCCAACTTCACCATAAGCTGTGATTTTAATTTGTGAGTTCTGTGACATAAAACTTGAAAAGTCTATCTCTTCACAATTTTGAGTTACATTTAAATGATTTGATAAGGTAATCCCAATGTTATCCTCTGGGAGAGATAGTCCTTGAAGTAGTGAAAAACAAATTGAGATTGTTTCACTACCAAGACATGCAGGGCCCTATTATGATGTCAGTCAGAAAGCCTCCGACCACAGGTTGGAGGCTTTCCGACTGACATCTAAGGTTCACAGTCTGATTGCCTTATTACAATTTAAGCGGTCGGAGTGTAAAATGGCCGGGCTGACTGACTGGCTTCTGACAGGCTCAAGGAGCCCGTCAGCCAGTTGAAACCGCAACTTAATCCCTTAAGGACGGAGTTCCTGCCATATGGATTACAATGTCGGGTTCAGACAGCCTTTACATGCCGGCCTTTCCGACATGGAAAGGCTGTCGGAAAGTGACTTTTGGGGGCCCTGGGCCCTTGCCTCCACGGCCTACGGTTGTGGGCCTGGGGGGCACCTATGGAAGGATGAATCTATTTACTGAGATGTCCCTGCAATTTGAACTATGTGGTATGACTACCCGGAAGGTGAAGACAAGAATCACAGAACATCGGAGTGCTGTGAGGTGCAAACAAATGAATATCAAACTCACTAGACACTTCTCCGATCTGGGCCACACAGCCAATGACATTCTATGGATGGTGATAGATAAACCCAACTTTACACCAACAATGGGTCCACTCGATTCTGTCCTATTCCGTAGAGAACAACGCTGGGTGTTCCGGTTGAAGAGTGACAGGCTCGGGCTCAATGATGACATCCCTTGGTCTAGCCTAGCTAAGTGATGCACATGATTGCACTCTCTCAATTACATGTCTCCCTGATCACAGGGCAAGGAATGCCCTATGTCTGATAAACATTATACCAACAGACAGAATACTCCACAATAGAAGTCTGATTAATATCACACTATCGGACATAAACCCACCCTTAAAGAACTCCATAGAAAGAGCCACGAATACAGATGTGGATAGTGAGGAGGGTAGTTAATTTAGATATAGGGGTTTATTACGACCACTTATCCTGTAATACCCAATCGAGATACACATAAGTGGGATGCCATTTGCACTCACTTAGAGATCATTTTTCGAGCTCATTCGAATGATATTATGTCAATTTACTGCGATTAGGACTACATATCCCAGATAGCTCGTGGCTCACGTGATACGCGTCACACGTGTTACTCACGCCTCTGACGCAAAACTATCACCGTCTACTAGGACGCTTACTGCGGCTGTGTTCCACTCTCGCCGGGACGACTACGTGTTGGAGGTGCACCATTCACACGAAGGTAAGCAGGAGACTAGCAGGACACAAGCACTTTACCCCTCCCGTGTTCGAGTGTCCAGGGGTGAGCTCCAATTTGGGGCTCAGATTTTAGAGGCCGATCGCCAACCCTCCAGCCCTTATGGCAGTCACTTCTTTGTGAAATCGTCACCTAATTTTGAAGGGACTTGAAAAGCCCACCTGTTAACCTAAGCATGTCTATTAGAATAACCACACATTAATGCATTTTATCGCAGTCGATCGCAGATTTTTGAGGCCGATCGTCAACCCACTAGCCCCCATGATAGTCTTTTATTACTTATAAAATGCAACAAAGACACAGACACAAGTCACTCCTTTGGAATGTTGTCATCTAGCCTTGTAGGGTCGAGTAAAACCTACCTGTTAATTTAAGCATGCCTATTAGGAGAGTTTTACATTTTTGCATCTTTTCATCTATGACTAAACTGGTGTGTAGATTGCTGTATCTAATAAACAAAGATTCATTACTAGATGGAAATTCCGACTGAGGGAATTATCATACTCATAAAAAACCGAAATTGTGTTCTGCTGTAGTTTGTGCTCTGAGACTGTATAGATACAGGTTATCGACAATTGCTGTGCATTCTTACCTTTTAGTTGGGCACTACGAGGTGTACTGCGAGCTTGGAAAGCCAAGCTTTTTGCACCCCTTAATAGGTAAGACCGATTAATTACAGACAAGCTAATATTAGAAGTAAATAGCTATGAGATGTTAATGAGTATACACTGCTAGTGTGATGACAGACTATTATTAGCATGGAAATTTGTTTTTGTTTTGAATTTCAGGAAGACGAACGCCACAGAATAACACTGGTCGTCGTCAACCTGGCCGCTCTGATCCTGCGGTGGCCCGTATACATGTTTTCTATTTATTATTTTTTCGTTCATGAACACGCACCTTTGCAGAGTGACTACTTCACCTTGAGGTCCTGATGAATGCCCCTGGATCCCTGTAAGGGATCTGCTCAGGGCAGAAACATGTTGACCTTTGTGAGGGATTTATTTGATTAATCCCCAGTCCTTGTTTCACTCTATCCCTGAGGCCACCCAATAAAGATTTAGTGGACCCCCGGAGATAGTTTTAGTCTTCACCAAGATCACACTGTCTATGCACTCTGCCCCTCATTCACCTCCTTTCTCTGCTCATCTTGAGAAAACACTTCAGCTCCTCCCCTTGGGGAGTCGTAGCCCACACCTCGGTGTGAGGAGGGAACCCAAATGACGAAGCATGTCACCTAACGGTGAGTGAGGGTTCTCGTCCTGAAAGGATTTCTCCTTCCACTTTTCCCTTATTTTTGTCTGCTCTGACATCACACTATTCTCTTTTTTCTCACTTCAAGCCAGATGTACATTGTGTGTTTTCTGCCCCCTGTAAATCCCTGCACCCTGTGGCAGGCACCATGAGGGGCCTGCCACAGGGTGCAGGGATTTACCAGAACTCCCATTTCTCTATGGGAGCTTGTGCAGCGGCCGGTTTCCGACTGCCGCACAAGCTCCCATAGAGAAATGGGAGTCTGCGACTGCACCATGTCCGGTCCCATCGTAATAATGCATTTGGGACCGCCGACAGGAGGTCGGTCAGTCCCGATTCCGCAGCGATGTCGGTTGTAGGCAACTCCGACTGTCATCATAACGAGGTCTGAAATGTTTAAAAGTACATGTCCTGCCTTTTGAATGCACTGCACTCTGACCTGTGGGTTATACAGGGTCTACCTTAGCGGTGACATATCTGTATCAAAAGGGAAGGTTTAGGCCTGGCAAGTAGGGTTTACTTGCCAGGTTGACATGACAGTGTCAAACCGCACACACATGCTTTGCAGTGGCAGGCCTGAGACATGGTTAACGGGCTACATATGTGGGTGGCACAATCAGTGCTGTAGGCACACTAGTAGCATTTAATTTACAGGCCCTGGGCACATGTAGTACACTTTACTAGGGACATATAAGTAAATTTTATATGCCAATTGGGGATAAACCAATATTACCATTTTAAGGGTAGAGAGCACACGCACTTTATCACTGGTTAGCAGTCATAAAGACCGCAGAGTCCTAAAGCCAGCAAAACGAGGTCAGAAAAATGGAGGGAGGCAGGTAAAAATTTGGGGGAAGACCACCATAAGGCTGTAAGGTGTAGCAATTTGTTTAATGTATATTTGGGATACTTTCAAGACTATGGGGCCAATTTTGATGTCGGGGAACCTGAGCCCGTCCGACATCGATCTGGAACTGGGACTGACCGACCTCCTGTCGGCAGTCCCAAACCGGCAAGTAGGATGCGACTGAATACTGTTCGGTCGCACTCCTATTCTTTACAGTGGGATCATGCATTCCGACCGGAATGCATGCTGTCATTGAAAAGAGCTGTGGTGCAATTCATCCCTGCACCCCGTGGCAGGCACTTTCCCTTTTGCTACAGATATGTCACCCCTAAAGTAGACCCTGTATAACCCACAGGTCAGAGTGCAGTGTAGTCAAAAGGCAGGACATGTACTTTTAAATATTACGGGCCTCATTACGAGGACAGTCGGAGTTGCCTCCGATCGACATCGCTGCAGAATCGGGACCAACTGACCTCCGGTCTGAGGTCCCGAACGCATTATTATGATGCGACCGGACATGGTGCAGTCGCAGATTCCCATTTCTCTATGGTGCCTGCCATGGGGTGCCTTGCACCCCGTTGCATTCGGAAGCCTTGCACCCATGGGGGCCCTGCTGGGGGCCCCCTAAAGTCTACTTCCCATAGCCTTTCTATGTCGGAAATGCTGGTACAGAAAGGCTGTCGGAATCCGACATTGTAATCCCTCGGGCAGAAAGAGCCGCCCTTGGGATTACAGGAGGCTTTCTAAATGGCAGACGAGCTCTTCGAGCCCATCGTAAGCCATTCAGAAATCCTGTTTCGATTCATTTTCAACCAACTCCATCAAAATGGGTCGGTCGGGAATGAATCCAAACAGGAGAATATGATGCTGTAAGAACAGCTCCAACCGAGGGTCGGAGCTGTTTCCTATGGCATCGTAATCGGCCCCTATGACGGGGATTTATTGTTAAATGTGTTGCTTCAAAAAAGGAGAAAGCATAGAAGGATTCTGCAGTTATCCTTAAAGAGATTAAAATAATGGAACATACTTTTTCACTTCTAATATTAAGTAGTCCTTGGAGAGACTTTTTAAGGTGAAAAAGGAATACAGTACAACTGTACTGACAGTGGTTGCTGCTTTTTGCTGAAAGTAGGTACTATGGAGATGAGAACAGATCAAGGAAGTTATTTAAAGATTACAGAACAGATGTCTCATGTAAGAAATGTTATTGATGAAGAAGTTAATAGATTTTTTTAAAGACTCAGAAATTTCAAAATGTTTCGTTAAGTATTATGACATTTTTTATAGTTCTACTAATTCTCCATCTGGCACTATATTGGTTACTTGTTTTGGATCCCTACTACTAAACACACACACCAAAGTGGATCTATCAGCCCCAGAAATGACATAGAACTGGTTGAAATGTATGCAGCTCTTAACAAGTTAATTAATGGTGAAGCTGCTCACTCAAATAATGTTTCAGTGAAATATTTCCTACACTTTACAAAATTTGTGTGCTTACATTAATATTGCTATTTGATTATGTTAGATATAATGATAATGCACACACAATAGAAGCTACCCTGAAATAATGGTCACTTACATAATGTAACCGTATCCCTACAAAGCACTAAATTGGTTGAGTGCTGGGCATCTCAAAAACTTTTAAGGTCTGTCCTCACACACCACCAGGTGTCATGCTCCATCATAGGCAGTCCTCGCGCTCTAAAAACCCGGTATTTAATGATAAAACTGAACGATCTTTTTCAGAAGTAGTATATTCATTTTACTCTTGAAAAAAATCAGGATCCTTGATTCTGTAAAAATTATAGAACCATCTGTGGAGGGACGGGTGGGAATATGGCTTCAGAGGCTTGTCAGAATTCTGAATGTTCGCTTTAATGTATGCATTTTACAAGAAACAAATAAAGTAGGGAGGGGAAAAAATGTGGGTAGTTTAAAAAAGTCCCTGATCTGTCTGAGTAGTCCGGGGGTATGATAATATACAGATCTTGTGTTTGAGGCAGCTTATTGGGTTCTTCTTTCTCCTAGGCTTGTGGGACCAATGCCGCCAGCACCCTCAGGGAGAGACCAGAGCACCCAGGTAAGTATATGTAATGAACACAAAATGTTCTTTACTTTACATAGATACTTTTCTTCTATTGCTCAAGTTATCTACAGCCATGGTTACACCTTATAGCATATTCACCTGTGTGCAATTATTTGAAATGGCGGAAATAGTGTTCATATATCCCAAACCGGGCTGGAGCTAGAATTTCCTCCTCACTTGCTGTAGTATCCTTGCATGGCACTGTTCTGTTTAATTTTTATCTGTAAATGGCCCTGGTGGTTTGTTTACATCACCAACAACATGTTTTTAATGGTTTTATTGATTGATCACCTGGGTGATATTCTGGCTTCTCTTTCTTTTATCATGCCTTTCTAAGATCAGCACATAGTAAGCATGCACTATGTGAATGTACACCTGTATATAATACTGCTACATGGTCTAACCTTTTCTGTCTGTATATATTTCTTTTGGGGTATAGACCACAATGTGTCCGACAATGTCCTTTTCTAAATGTGGAGCTTGCAATTAGATGTTATTGAAATAACAACTGTGTAAACATAACCATAGATTAGGAGAGATAGCACATGGAGTTGTTGTGTTTATATCTACAGATAACACCTGTATCTGAGGTGGCCTTTTCCTGAAGAAGGCATGTCTTATGCCGAAACGCACGTAGAAACCACCTAGGAACAGCAGTCGCTTCACGACACAGAGACACTGTACAGGAGATTATCTACACTTGCGTTTGTAATAAGTCTGAGAACTCCATACTCTGTTTGCCATAAATATACATCAAATCATGTCTAATATGTTGTTCGTCTATGAATTTTTGAATGTCTTCACCGTTCTATAAATCTGTACACAATGTGTGATAGTTAGTATGAATGAATAGATAGATGAATGTGGTATATATGTGGTTGTATCAACTTTTATTTATGAAAATGAAAAATATCTATTAAGGTATCAATACATTTTTTTTGTATTTTTCTATCAATCTTTGTGTCTGTCCCTCCTAATATGCATGTATGTAAGTATTTTATGAAGTTGCCCTAGGATCCTTACAGTATGTAGTATCCCCCCCATTCAGGGAAGGCTCACTACATATGAAAAAGTGTTTTTGCACCCCAACTGTCTGAGCAATACAATTTCTTCTGAGTGCATTCTTATATGCTTCCCGCTCTACAGCTCTATTGGACGGGGAGTTATGGTTATTCTGAAAGAATTGTGTTGTGTACTCTTTAATATGTTTCAAAAATACAATGTCCTTTAATACCTCTGAAAGGGAACAAAGCTTTCCCATCAGATATCCCTTTCCCTTGCCCTACTTTTCAGGCCTCAGTCACTCACCCGGTCTGCCAGAACTCTCCAGAGTTGTGGCAGGTTTTTTTGCGACTGCCAACGGCATCCACCAGTCCTTATACCACTGGTCTTTGTCCTCGGGATTGGACGCAGTGTCCTCCTTGGCTGTCACTCGCTCACAGTCCATTCTGCCATAGTTCTTGGTTGCACCTCTGTTTGAGGCATCTCTCTCCACACATTACGGTACTTCCCAGGGTCGTGTTCCTCTCTGAAATGTCTGCATCTCCTCCCCTATCTTTCTCCGGCCTTCTCTGCTTTTTTATACTCCCAGGCTCCGCCTCCTTCCTGTATAACATAGTCATTTGTTAATGTTAGTGTTTCCTCCTGTCTCCACCCCCTTCCCTCCATTTTCCTGTGTCCATCTTCTCTTTCTCTTTCCGCACAATCTTCACCCATGTCAATTATAAATATCAACTATAAGATTGTCACCAAAATATCAGAAATACGCATCAACAGTTTTATACTTGAGTTGACAGGCCAAGAACAACTGAGGTTCATAAAGTGTTTTTATATAAATAATAAGTCTTGAACATCTCTCATTGTAATTCATGGGGCTTAAGAAGTAAAACACCAATGGTGGCCTTTCCACTTGCTGCTGAAAAGGCTTTTGATCAAGTAGAATGTGAGTTCATAAAATAGCTCTGGGATGACATGTTTTATTTCCTAAAGTGTTAAAACTGATTGCCATATTCCATAGCTCCCCTAGGACATCAGTCTTTGTAAAGAAAAGTCAGTCTTTGTATTTTTATCCTTAAGACGTTTAACAGGCACAACTGCACCTTTTCACATTCCTTTTCATCTTAACTTAAGAATAATTTTTTGAAAAGACGAGAAGATCCTTCTTCTATATCAGTATTTCAATATGCTGATAGAGAGGTAAAATATATATAATTCACAGATGATATATTGACATTTATGAAATGGATACTACATTGCTAGGCTTTTTATAGAGAATTGGGGAGTTTCCAAAGATTTTAAGTTACAAATTGAATGTTGATATATTTGAAGTTTTATCACTTAATAAATCTGGCATTAAAGAAATATTTACTAAGTATGGTTTAGATTGGCACAATCTTAAAATGAGGTGTTTCAGCATCTGGTATTCTAGCTGTATAAATAATTCAAGAAAATATAATTTAGGCAAGATGCAATCAAAAAACACTACTTGCTATCAATTTCACTTTATTGATGTTGCCTATTAGAATGACTAAGCATTTATTTCTTAAATAAATGTTGGTCTATTCTCTAAATTCTTATGGAATGGGAAAAAAGCAAGGATTTCACTGGACAAGCTCAGGAGATCAAAATCAAATGGAGTAATTATTTAAATGATCTATTAAATATAATTCTGGTTTCTGTTTACACCAGATCTAGATTGCTTTGTCAGGTGCCAAGGAAATTAAGAGTAAGATATGACAACAATTTGAAAGTTCTTGTTCCCATCCTTTCCCCTTCAAATAAATTGTATAGATGGCTAAGAAACTTAAAGTTGCGATGTCTCCTTTGGTTCCCCATTCTTGCTCTTGAGGTAAACACTTACTGTAGATGATCTGCCAGATATATAAACACTTTTGAGAGCCCCAGTATATTCTAACAATATGTTTAATGTTACTATTATAGATGTATATTAGAACAGATGAGGGTCTAAAGGAGTATGATGGATTTCTCAACTTATTCAGATTAATGGGCTGCTTTCATTTCAGGACCTGCAGCACATTGACACTATTCCTACATCTTTTCTTCACTAATATAATATGATGAATTATAAAAGAGTCCTTTCTTATGGATGTTTAGACAGATGGCAACTCAGACAATACTTATGTCAATACACTAAATATGGCTTCGGATGTAAAGGTATCTTTTATATATGAATTGCTTAATCCTCTCAATTGATGGGTGAAGTGGACCCTGATTGAGATTTGCCAATATTCTCATGGGATATAGAATGGTCAGAACCAAAATCTACATCACGAACAGCTGGTTCTTTGTGTAAAATCACCATTTTGGGTAATGGGAATTGTTGGTCATGTGGTTTTCAGCCTAGGGATATAATACATATGTTTTTTTACTTTCTGTAAGTTTGACTATTTTGGTTAAATGTTTGGGATAAAACTAGTTAAATTTCAGAAGTTTCTCTATCTTTTTCCAAATTGTACATTTTTCTGGAAAAATACCACATTGTTAAATGAAATGGTAAATTAGTTGATTTATTAATGGTCTTTAATTTTTCAGGTGATCACATACAATTGGAAAAATGCAAAGAATATCTTGTTGAAAGCATGATGGAATGCAGTGTGTCATAAGCTTAGTTTAGAATAAATTGCACACTGGTACAAATGGATATGTCATAGCTACTCTTCACTTTTTTTGCTCTTTAAATCATCACAGTATCTTTTCAGTTACTGCAAGGTACTGGTTTTGTTGACATTTTTAACACCAACATAGCATTGCATAACATTTTAAGGTAAAAACTGTAGAACAGCAGTCAATAATCCTGTGCTACTGCAAAATGAACACGAGGACATCTCCCCATTAACAATACGGATCAGTCCTTCGAGTCACTAAAGCGGCCTGCCACAACAGACCCAAAATCCCAACTTCTGTTTGTTACGGCTCAAGGCGGTCTATTGTTTGGTAGATTCATAATCTTAGAGAGCATCTCCTCTCACGCTGCAAGATCATCTGTAATCTTATCATCTCTTTGTGTCCTTTTCACATATTGCTCATGAGCCAATGCCCATTCTACTAGATCTTTCATCCAACTAGTTACACCTGGTGCCCTGGGTGACACCCACTGTTCAGCAATCCTCTGCCTCGCAAACACAGTCCCCATTGCCAACATTCAGAGCTACCTCTTGCCTCGCTTTTGTTTCTGCATTATGCCAAGGAAACACAGTTTTATTAACTTTCCCATTTCCAAACTATGATGGCTCCCATAGTCGGCATCACTTCCCACCGAAAAACCACAAACTTTGTGTAATTCTATGCCATATGCAAGAAACCAGCCAAGGGTTTTCTACATCTACTGCAGAAGTCTTATCAGTATAGACTAGATAGACCAGAGAATGCTTCCTCTATGTCAGATAGGGCCTGTGTAAGAATTGTATGAATTTAAAACTGGTGTTTGGGGATATATGTTTAACCTGTTTGCATGCTCTCTTCCAGTCCCCAACAGTCTGCTTATCTATGTAGTCCATGTTTAAGCAGCCTCTCACCCTATCTGTTTTCCTTCCCGTCAATCACTAGTGATGTATATAAACGTGTGATTAATTTCTACACCCAGCTATGCCCAGCAGCCACCACATAACAACATCATCTGGGGAACCTTCAGGGCAGGAGCTCCAAGTCAGAATCGCTGTGTATCCTAACCTAGCATACTGCAAGAACTGCCCCAGCCCCACTCCAAACTGTTCCTGCATGAACAATATAAACCTGTTATTTACAAATGAGTCTCTTCCACCATTTCACAGTCACATTCCTACCATCTAAAAAAGGAAGTATCATTGAGCAGATTCTTAAATGGGCACAGGCTCTAAAGGGGAATATTCAATGCAAAGGAAAACCTCCTCTGCCTTTGTTCATTAGTAAGTCACTAGAAATCGAGCTCTCGGAAGCAACCCACAAAGACTTCCCCAAAGACCGTACCCAATTAGTAAAATTGTCTCTTTTCTGATACTCTTTACAGGCCACATTGATGTGATCACTGGCAACAATGTCTGGGCCATTCTCCCATTGCAGGGTCAAAATATGTGACTTTAACCTATTCCTTCTCAACAGCCAAGATAGCATTCTTCCCAATTTGTTCCCCACTTGAAACAGTCGCTGTCTATACTGTGTGCGAGTATATTTTTTGAACCTCTACAAAGCGTCCTCCACTTACATTTCACATTAATAAGTTATTGGGAGTGATCAGGGCCCATCACCACCTAAGATGCTTCTGTGCCTGTTCTAAATCAGAAAAGGTTTGTCCCAGTTGTTTTTGCACACCAACTGTCTGAGCAATACTCTTTCTTCTGAGTGCATTCTTCTATTCTTCCCACAGCTCTACTGGACGGGTAGTTATGGTTATTCTGAAAGAATTGTGTTGTGTACTCTTTAATATGTTTCAAAAATACATTGTCCTTTAATACCTCTGCATGCATTGTCTATCACAGCATGCACGATCGAGCCCATCTGGATGTCAATAAACAATCAAAAGTGAGTAGTTCAAGAACAAATTGCAAAAAAAAACTGAATTTAAAAAAATCTCAATATTTTCTCTGCAGCCAAGCACATATTCTAATCTGATATGTGCCTTGTGAGCATGAGAGTAGTAGGAGTAGGTCTTATCTAATGGATGTTGGTACTTCCAAATGTCCAACAAATTCAAGACTGTCACCTTGTTCATCAATGTTGTCTCTGTAATGGGTTCAATGCCAGGTCTAGGTGGGCATTTGTCTAACTACCAGTCTATTAAGCAATGAAGGTTGCAGCCCATATGACCCTCATGGTCATATATGGGACTATTGCTCTTATAACATCTGGGAAGAAGAGCTGGTCATCTATATTGGGTGTGTAGGTATTCACCCATCCAAGAGACCTAGTAAAATCACATATCTACCCACTGGATTTAAGATCACTGTTTGTTTCATTAACGAAACTCCAGCGGCTATTCACATTAGCACCCCTCTCACATAATTAGAGTACGTGGCTGCAAACATATGTTTCTTCCATGTTTTCCCCAGTTTAGAAAATTCCACCATCAACAAGTGGGTCTCAGGTAGCATTAAACTTTATAGTGTTGAAGACATGAATATACTATATATCTTTTAGGAGAGCTATCAAGCCCTTTTACATTCCAAGATCCCTATGCATTCTGTCTATACGTTTGTAGAAAAGAGAAAAGGGGCACACCAAGAGCAAGCTTCAGGCAATGACGAAGGCCATATCTGTCTTCCTGACCCTGCGGTAGCTTCTCCTAATCAATATTATCCTGAACACACAGTCTGGTTGCATATAACTATAAAAAAAACGAAAGGTGGCTATCCTTTCCTTGCCCACTTCAGGGGCAGACTCAGACCCTCCACCCCCTCAAAACTAAAGGTTCACCCAGGTGTGTCGCTAAACCACCTAAATTTTTATTTGTATTTGGGATTTGTAACGCGCACGGCTACTCAAAGAGTGTCCCGGGGAAAGCCTGGAGGTAGGAAAGAGGAGACGGCTAGATGAACAGGGATGTCTTGAGCCATTTCCTGAAAAGCTTGGAATCCTGCATGCTGCTAAGATCCAGAGGGAGAAGGTTCCAGGCCGAAGATGCCCTGAAGGCAAGAGAGCTCCCACCCATTCTCTTAAGGCGAAATCTAGGAACATAGGCAAGAAGCTGCGTCGCAGAGCTCAGCTGCCTGGTAGGAATATAGAACCTGAAGCGCTTTCTCAGGTAAGCAGGGCCGTGCCCACAGAGAGCTGAATGTGCCAAGACCAGGGATTTAAACTTAATCCTCTCCAGTATGGGCAACCAATGAAGATCCCGCAAGTGTTGTCTCACGCTGGTCTTTATAGGAACATTAAGGAGAGTTCTGGCCACGGCATTCTGAACCACCTGCAGTTTGTTCAGACAGTAGCCAGGCAAACCTACATACAAGGCATTGGCGTAATCCAGGCGCAAGGATACCAGTGCACGGATAACAGTTTCCCTAGCTGACCTAGGAAGAAGAGGAAGAAACTTTTTTAAGTATTTCAAAATGCCAAAGCATTGGCCAGTGAGCTTCTTGATCTGAGTGGAGAAGTTCAACTTCTCGTCAAACCAAATTCCCAGGTTTTTCGTGTGGAGGCCTTCCGAGGTCGGCAAAGGAAAATCGGCTGGCTAGAGTGATTTCCGAAACTGAGGAGGGAAATCCCCGAAAAGGAGGATCTCAGTTTTGTCCTCGTTACATTTCAACTGAGCAGTGAACAGCCATCGAAAAACCGCTGACAGACAGGATTTAGCCAGCGTGGTATCAGAATCATTTTTCTTCCATGTAAAGAGGAGCTGGGTATCATCAGCATAAGCGATGATCTTAGCGCCGAACTCCTCAGCCAACTATATCAGGGGAGTGACATAGATGTTAAAGAGAAGAGGGCTCAAGGTAGACCCCTGAGGCACTCCTGTGGTCACAGTCTGGGAAGAGGAAGAAAAAGGGGGAATCCAAGTCTGTTGCGTTCTACCCTCAAGAAAGGATTTTAACCATCTCCAAGCGCACCCTGAAACACCAATATCTAAGAGACGGTCCAGGAGCAGCGAGTGTGGCACAGTGTCGAACACCGCTGATAGATCTAACAAGATCAGGGCTGCCCGACCACCTGAGTCCAACGTTTCCCGGTTGGATTCAGAGACTTCCACCAGAGCCGTCTCAGTACTGTAAGTGGCTCTAAAGCCAGATTGAGCCGGGTGAAGCAAGTTATGTCGTTCAACATACTCTGACAATTGCCTGTTAACTAGTTTTTCACAAACTTTTGCCACGGCAGGAAGGAGGGAGATAGGGCGATAGCTGGAAGAGATGGTAGGATCAAGAGAAGGTTTTTTCAGCAACGGGACAATTCTGGCCTGTTTCCAAGTGACAGGCACTGTAACTGTGGTAAGAGAAAGATTAATCAGCTGATTAACCACTGGATTGATAGTCTCTACGACCAGAGACAGAAATCTAGCTGGGCAGGGATCAGCTAGTGAGCCAGATGTAAGAGACTTGAGGACCACCAAGGAGTCCTGCTGAGCAATGGCTGTAAAGGCGACCAAAGTAGATGACGAAGCCAGGGACTGCTGATTGAGAGGCAAGTTCAAAGCTGAAAGCCTATTGCCGGTGTTGAAATTAGCTTGAGGAGCTCTAATTTTGTCAATGAAAAAACTGGAGAGTTCTTCGCACCAGGCAGATGAGGCTGGATGAATAATAGCCTCTGCTCTAGGGGAGAGGAAACTTTGAACGATGTTAAAATTTCCTCTAGCATTGTTCCTGGAGAGGGCATTGCGCTCTGCGTAGTAAAGGCTTTTAGCTTGAGTGATCAGTGCATAATAGGCTCTTTGAGCCTTTCTAAGGGATGTCTTAGCAATCGGGCAGTACCCCTGCCTCCACTTCCGTTCAAGTTGTTATATATATATATATAGAGTAATTGTGCACCAACCTCACTCAATAGCCTAAACAAAAATCAAACCCTTAACCCAACTTAAAACTTAAAGTGACTGTGGGCAGTAATTGTCTAGCTAAGGGCCCAGTCAAGATAGGGAACCACCCACTGAGTCCACCAGATCTGAAGGTCCTAATGAAAAGTGCTAGAGGGCTTACAGATCTCCTTCCATGCAAAAGGCAGGAGTAACAAGGTATATTGTGTTGCTCATCCCAAAAACAGTTGAATATTGCAAAAAAACACAGATTTACTTAATTCCCCTCTTCATTCCACCACATCAAGATAAAGGATTCACAAATCAATCATAGATGCAGATCTAGCCATCACAGTGCCACTGTCACCATCATAGTTCAAAGATTGTTATGACAATTCCAGCAATGTCATACAACCATGGAGATGACGGATCTACATCCATTGTGTCTGTTCCCAAATGCACAGAGCATTCAAGGTGATCACTAGGCATTTTAGACCCCTCAGAGGAGGACTCCTATGGGATTATTAAGATGTCGATTGGAAAGACTGTCCGACCGACTTGTTCTCGGATACATTCCACCTGACTAAACCGCGATATCTCCGACCGCCGTATTATGAAGTATAGCAGGGAAAACTCAGACCGCGACTGTCGGAGACAAGTCCGAACCGACTGCGTAGGTCAGAAAGGCTGTCCCATAGGGGTCCGGTTACGAACATGCATCAGTTGTTTCATCGAGCAGATTAGGATGCATCCGATACGGTTCAGGAAAAATGGCGGTTTGTGTGCTGCATGGCAAGTGCAAAAAAGAAAAACTCAGGCCTAACAACAACAAGCATAGGCAGTGCCCCCAAAAAAAAGTAGACACACCCACCAATCCACCTATATAAAGAACAAAAAAAGCCATGATCCTTTGCTCACACAATACTGTTGCAAGACCTACAGAGACATTTTTGCCAGTCACTGCTGTCAGCCCTGCACACACTCACACACTGCATTCACACCACTACTTGCACATAATACTTTTTGCTCAGATTCCTTTTCTTAGACACACCCTCTAATTCACATTCACATTCACACTCACACTCACCCTCAAACTCACCCTCACCATGTCCAAGAAGAAGCAGCCATGTTCACTGATGATGAGTTGAAACTGCTTGTTGATGAAATCCGTAGAGTGGAGCCAAATTTATTTGGGAACCTAGTCCAACAGACCCCCATCAGCCAGAAAAATAAGATGTGGGACAGGATAGTCAACAAGGTGAACGATGTAGCACCTGTCCTGCGCACAATGGATGATATCAAGAAGAGGTGGTATGAAGTCAGAAGGTAGGTCAAACAATTGTCCGCCAGGGAACACCGGGCTGCACAGTGTACTGGTGGTGGCCCTCCTGTACCACCTGTGCACTTTACTTCCTGGGAGGAGAAGGTGCGTGCCATCATTCCGCTGGAGAGCTTGTTGGGAATACCAGAAGGAATGGAGTTTGGTAAGTAGGAACTCCACATTTCACACAAGTCAGCAATGAAACTCCTACAGACATCTCTGTAATGGTCCCAGTTAGCTAAATGAACGTTTTTTGATTTAAACAAACTAATAGTTAAAAATTATGTGATGTGTAGGTAATACAGATAACCCACATACCTGAAAATGAAGATCAAAAGGCTCAAAACTATTGCCATGTACACACGTCTCCCGAACTCACATCAAGGTCTTGTGCTCCAAACACCATGCACCAGTGTCAGCTATCTTGCCAGTACATTTTCACTCACTGTCAGGAAAGCAGAGTTCCAGGTAGGCTGGCTGGGCTGGGTGAGAAGGTGTGGGTAGGACAGAGCGTGATGGGAGATGTAGTTGTAGCAAACACTCCTCCCCCCACCCATCCCAAACAGCCTACCTGGAACTCTGCTTTCCTGACAGTGAGTGGAAATGTACTGGTAAGATGGCTGACACTGGTGCCTGGTGTTTGGAGCACAAGGACTTGATGGGAGTTGTGGTCAACTTAGACCAGGCCTCAGTAACAGCTATCTTGCCAGTATGATCCCACTCACTGTCAGTAAAGTATAGTTTCAGGTGGGCTGTTTGGGCTGGGTGGGAAGAGTGTGTGTAGGATGAAGCCTGATGGGAGATGTAGGTATAGCAAACACTCCTCCTCCCACCAATCCTAAACAGCCTACCTGGAACTCTGCTTTCCTGACAGGGAATGGAAAGGTACTGGCAAGATGGCTGACACTGGGGACTGGTGTTTGGAGGCCAAGACCTTAATGAGATTTGTGGTCAACTCAGACACCAGGCCCCAGTGATAGCCATCTTGCCAGTACATTTCTACTCACTGTCAGTAAAGTATAGTTTCAGGTGGGCTGTTTGGGCTGGGTGGGAATAATGTGTGTAGGACAGAGCCTGATGGGAGATGCAGTTATAGAAAACACTCCTCTTCCCACCGATCTCAAACAGCCTACCTGGAACTCTGCTTTCCTGACAGTGAGTGGAAATGTACTGGCAAGATGGTTGACACTGGTGCCTGGTGTTTGGAGCACAAGGCCTTCATAGAAGTTGTGGTGAATTCAGACACCAGGCCCCAGTGACAGCCATCTTGCCAGTACATTTCCACTCACTGTCAGTAAAGTATAGTTTCAGGTGGGCTGTTTGGGCTGGGTGGGAAGAGTGTGTGTAGGACAGAGCCTGATGGGAGATGTAGTTATAGCAAACACTCCTCCTCCCACCCATCCCAAACAGCCTCCCTAAAACTCTGCTTTCCTGATGGTGAGTGGAAATGTACTGGCAAGATGGCTGACACTGGGGCTGGTGTTTGGAGCACAAGGCCTTGATGGGAGTTGGGGTAAAGTCAGACAACAGGCTCCAGTGACAGCCATCTTGCCAGTAGATTTCCACTCACTGTCAGTAAAGTATAGTTACAGGTGCGCTGTTTGGGCTGGGTGGGATGAGTGTGTGTAGGACAGAGCCTGATGGGGGATGTAGTTATAGCAAACACTCCTCCTCTCACCCATCCCAAACAGCCTACCTGGAACTCTGCTTTCCTGGCAGTGAGCGGAAATGTACTGGCAAGATGGCTGACACTGGGGACTGGTGTTTGGAGCACAGCCTTGATGGGAGTTATGGTCAACTCAGACACCAGGCCTCAGTGACAGCCATCTTGCCAGTACATTTCCCCTCACTGTCAGTAAAGTATAGTTTCAGGTGGGCTGTTTGGGCTGGGTGGGAAGAGTGTGTGTAGGACAGAGCCGGATAGGAGATGTAGTTATAGCAAGCACTCCTCTTCCCACCCATCCCAAACAGCCTACCTGGAACTCTGCTTTCTTGACAGTGAGTGGAAATGTACTGGCAAGATGGCTGACACTGGGGACTGGTGTTTGGAGCACATGGCCTTGATGGGAGTTGGGGTAAAGTCAGACACCAGGCCCCAGTGACAGCCATCTTGCCAGTTCACTTCCCCTCGTTGTATGGACACCACTCTTCTTGGTGGACTGGTTGGGATGGGTGGGAAAGTGTGCATAGGTCAGGGCCTGCTGAGAGTTGTGGCCAAACCAAACACCAGTCGCCAGAGTCAGCCATCTTGCTAGTCCATTTCCACTTACTATCAGGAAAGCAAAGTGTCCGGTGGGCTGGTTAGGATGGGTGGGTAAAGTGTGTGTAGGACAGGGTCTGATGGGAAATGTAGTCATTGCAAACACTCCTCCTCCCACCTAGCACAACCAGGCCACCAGGAAGAGTGGCATCCCTACAATGAGGGGAAGTAAACTGGCAAGATGGCTGTCACTGGGGCCTGGTGTCTGAGCTGCCCACAGCTCCAATCAAGGCCTTGTGCTCAAAACACCAGTCCCCGGTGTCTGCCATCTTGCCAGTACATTTCCACTCACTGTCAGGAAAGCAGAGTTCCAGGTGGGCTGGTTGGGCTGGGTGGGGAGAGGAAGAGTGTTTGCAATGACTACATCACCCATGAGGCCCTTTCTTACACTCACTGTCAGGAAACCATAGTTTTAGGTGGGCTGTTTGGGCTGGGTGTGAACAGTGTGTATAGGACAGAGTTTGATGGGAGTTGTAGTTGTTGTAAACACTCCTCCTCCCACCCAGTGCAAACAGCCCACATGGAACTCTGTTTTCCTGACAGTGGTTGGAAATGTACTGGCAAGATGGCTGACACTGGGGACTGGTGTTTGGAGCACAAGGCTTTGATGGGAGTTGGGGTAAAGTCAGACACCAGGCACCAGTGAAAGCCATCTTGCCAGTACCTTTTTACTCACTGTCATGAAAGCAGAGTTTCAGGGGTACTGTTTTGGTTGGGTGGGAGGAAGAGTATTTGCAATGACTCCATCTCCCATCAGGCCCTATCCTACACTCACCTTCCCACCCAGCGTAACCAGGCCACCAGGAGGAGTGGTGTCCAGACGATAAGAGGAAGTGTACTTGCAAGGTGGCTGACACTGGTGACTGGCTTGAGTACTACTCCCATCAAGCCCTTGTGCTCCAAACACCAATCCCCAGTGTCAGCCATCTTGCCAGTACCTTTCCACTCACTGTCAGGAAAGCAGAGTTCCAGGTGGGCTGTTTGGGCTGGGTGGGAAGAGTGTGTGTACGACAGAGCCTGATGGGAGTTGTAGTAATAGCAACCACTCCTCCTACCACCCAGCCTAACCAGTTCATCTGGGCCTATGGGTACCTGGCAGTGAGTGGAAGTATACTATCAAGATGGCTGACACAGGTGCATGGTGTTTGGAGCACCAGGCCATGATGTGACTTGTGGTCAAGTCACTCACCAGGCACCAAGGTCAGCCATCTTGCTAGTACATTTCCACTCACGGTCAGGAAAGCAGAGTTCCAGGTGGGCTGGTTGGGCTGGGTGGGAGGAAGAGTTTGTTAAGTTTCCCAATTAGCCCAGCAGCACTCAAACCTCAGCTTGTATACATAATTAGCTATAAAGTAGAAAAAAACATAGAGATCTCATCTAACTATGGAGTCAAAATTCAAAATCCATGAGCTGTGTATGCACAAAGCTAAGCAGTCACACGTTTTCATCCTTAGGGGATTTCAATCGAGGATCATGATTTTAGAACAATAAGCACATCACTCACACCATGATTACGAAATTACTGGGAAAGAAACAAACTGTGAGTGTATAGGCAGCCACACCTACGTGACTGATGATACACGGACTAAGTCCATGACACTGGCCAGACAAACTCAAACTTTAGTAGCGAAGAGTACATATGCCATTGACATTCTACAGATGTGGAGCACACTAATCCAACAGTGTCATCTACAGAGTGTCAGGTACAAATTGATGTCAGTGGACATGTCATAAGAGCTAAACAGAACATGGCCATTTCTGCATATATGTGGAGCTGATTACCAATCCACATCTTTGCAAAGTTGCATTGTACATTCCAAACATAGGCGAACATCATGGATAAAGGGGGCAAATCAATCAACCTAAATAGATCTTTTTGTCCTGTCATTTACATAATGGGTACCGTTTGAGGTGCTTTGGACATTAACATAATTGACTGTGTCATTTCTGTACCCATAGGGCGAGCTGGAACACTGCTATACCCACTGATGACAGCCAGGCCCAGACTCCAGCCGAGAACGAGCTCACTGGCATTGAAGACTTTCACTCATCCTCGGATGAGGAGGAGTAACCAGGCCCATCAGGTTTGGGTAGGCAGACAGCACCAGCAGCTACAGCAGGATCCACTGCAACAACTCCCGTCTCAGCTATCGACACCCAGCTGACCCCTACCCAGACAGACACAGCAGCCACGGCTAACGACAACGTTACAGCAACACAGAGCACTCTGGAGTTGACTGACCACAACACCACAGTCAATGACGAAGGAGGCTCAGGGTTGACTGTGCCACCACAAACTGTGCATGCCCGTGGGGGTAGGGGTGGTGGGAGGGGTCGTGGGAGGGGTCGTGTGGATCCACGCCATTGAGTAGCTGGTGCTGACAATGACCACCCAAACCTCTCCTGGGTACTCAATGCTTATGAGGGGTACCAGGGAGAAATGAACCAGGTTATCCAAATCCTCAGAAACATCGAACAGCTGCAGGCCTTACAAAACCAAAGGATGGGCCGGTTCGATGAACAAATGGACGATGTCACTGGGGTGCTGTGGGATATCAGTACCAGCCTCTGCCAGATTACTCATCACCTGAGTACCCCTCCCTGTGTGCCTACTACATCTGTGGCAAAAACATCTGCACAATCCACAGGGAGGGACGTTGAGTCAGGTGGAGACTCCCCAGTACCCCAGGAGCTTGCAGCTGTGGGTCCCCCACCCAAACATGGGGCATCTGAGGAGAAATCCGTGAGAGTCGGATGGCAATGCACCAGACCCAGGAAGTGAAAAAGGTGCCCTTGATATCATCCATTGTGTGCCGACCGTTTACTTTTTTGACTGTCCCAAATAACTGTTCCACATCTGATGGAGAGTCAAAGTTGGACTTTGGACTTGAATAACTGTGGCTATGCTCTATTGGATTTCATCAGCAGACACTCTCAACTCCAATCTTCACTTTTTTATGAGCACACCACCATTGTGTGTCTTCAACTATGCACTATGTTTTCTTTAATAAACCACTTTACACAGCATTACTAGCTCATGTTGTGACTTTGATGTCAAAATGACAATATTGTCATCACCTTCTAATTATAATGATGAAAATCTCACCCACATAGGTAATCAAGTACTTGTATGTAGTAAACTAAGTGCCTGTAAGTAAATGAACTTTTGCACAGCATGACAGATTTACACAATCAGAGTATCAGACAGACTGTAGTACACGGTACATATTCACAGGGAGTCAATTGTCCTCACAACTATCACTATTTGCCAGCCCAATCAACAATCATTGTTAGCCAAATAGTTTATCATGCTCAAACTTTTATTAGAACTGGTTTGGATGTGTGATATCAGACAAGGTACACCTCAAAGTGGAACACATTTTTATTGGCCAGATACAACCTGGCGCCTGATCACAAACTATAGTTATGTCACACAGTACTCAAAGGCACTAATAACAAAAACAACAGACTATTATGTCTGAACGAAGTGCATGACAGGGAGTTCAGCAATACTTACATGTCAGTGTCTGTCACAGCATAATATGTCTGGAGATGTCACAACTCTGCAAGTCCAAAGTACCCTGGTAAAAAAAGCATAAAAAACAGAGTTTAGCAATCATGAATAATGTATCACAGGTCAGAGAAATATGATATCTCAACCGGAACAATGTCTTGGTTAAGACTAGCTACGCTTCACTGAAACACTTTACATGTAAATTTTAACATTTCAATAACCAGTCTCCAGAAATACTTCAGGACACTTATCCTACACTCTCAATCATACATACACATTGTCCACTAACTACACAACAACAAGCAATGGTGGTTAGTCACTTCCTCTCATTGCATACTTAAAGTCATATGAAAAAGTTGTGGAGAAGCTGTTGCCTCAAATCCACTCCATCATCATCATCATCATCACCACTGTCATCATTGCCCAGTCCTGGATCCCCCATCGGTGGCACCTGCTGGTCTTCTTCGTCCTCGATTAGAGGTATGTTCTTACGTATTGCTACACTGTGTAGCATGCAACAAGTCACAATTATCTGGCACAACGTTCCTGGGACACATAGGAGGGCTCCTCCCGTCTTATCCCGACAGCAGAATCTTGACTTCAGTAGGCCAAAAGTCCGCTCCACTATCCGTCTGGTCCGGCTATGGGTATCATTAAAGCACACTTCTGCTGGGTGACTGTGTTGCATAGTGGTGTCAGTAACCATGGCTGGTTGGGGTATCCAGAGTCTCCTACATTGAACACAGAAAATACTTCAGTTGTCCAAAAATATCTCACTATCTGACATACAACCAACACACACATAACATTGATATACAACATCACGTACCAACAAGCCAGGCACGTTCAGGTTGCAGTTGAATCATCAAATGTGGGATTATGCTGTTACGCAGAATAAAAGCATCATGTGCAGATGCAGGAAATCGGGCTCGGACGTGTAAAATGCACATCAGGCAAACACACCACCTGGACATTGATGGAGTGGTAATGTTTCCTGTTGTGATACACTTGTTCAGTGGCCTGTGGTGGTACCAAGGCAACATGAGTGCAATCAATAGATCCAATTACATGGGGTATCCGTCTGAATGCATAGAAATCACCCTTCATGTCAGCCAATTCTCATGGTTTAGGAAAACTATATATATTGGTCATGTATCGGGTCAATGCCTGTAGCACATCCAGAAGAACATTACTGAACATGGGCTGGGACATTCTCCTCGATGTTGCCACGGTGTACTGGAATGTTCCCGTGGCAAAGAAATGCAGTGCTGCCATCACCTTCACCTTGGGGGGTTAGGGCTGTCAGATAGGTGCGCTGAGGCCGCAAATAAGGTGACAACTGCAGGCACAACTCATAACTTGTTGCACATGTGAGACAGTATTTCTTTATGATGTCTCGCTCTTCCAATGTTTGTAGGTCTGGAAAGAGCCTGTACACAGGAGGCTGTCTGCTGTATCCTCTGCGATACCTATGTGCAGAGTGTACACACAGTTGGTGTTAGTTCACAATGTACCAAGAAGCATGCACTTAGACCAACAGCAAAGAGCAATTAACCACACAAAAAACTCCATGTCACTGAAAAGACACATTTCAATGATCAATGTTCACCTTAGATACATATTACAGCATACACGTCATTGCTAAACAGGTTTGAAAGGTTTGGTGACACAGCAATTAGAGTGCAATAGTGTAATCTTCACTAGCATCAGTGATTGTTCATGTAAATCAAGCAGGACATACTCCAAAACTCACAAGCCTAGAAGCCTAGACTTATGTTTGTGATATCAATTATATAGTTCATCTGTACACACAATAGGATCATCTAATGCATGACATCTGGGACACCACATACATATAGCGTAGCCCAATGCAAATTATGCACACTAATGTCACAGGGTGGACACAGCCATGTTGTCATGTCTGCAATGCATTCCACAAACAATTATATACACAAACCATTTAAAATGTGGAAGCACCAGAAAATGCAGTTGTATACTTAAGTGTAGCACACAAAAATACTCCTAGAAACTCACATATCACAGCTATGCGTATGTGCCTGGGTAATGTCACGGTGTAGTCATTCCTCTGGAAAAGTAGTATCCAGGACTTGAAACACACACCGCCTTTCCAATCTCACATAACATATATTGCACACTGGGTCACACTGTCCTGTAATTAAGTATCTAGGTGAACAGTGTACTTTGAATGCACAAGGACTGTGAACAACCCTAAGAGGCAAAATGGAGTAGTATTCATTCATGTTGGGATTAGCCTACCAATCAGTGTGTCATGTGACCCTCAAGGTTAGGTCATCATGGGAGTGTAAGCCTTTCAGTTAGATGTCCCTTTCAATAGAAAAATACTGCATCCAGGCATGGAATATCCCAAACTCACAACATTTGCAAATGTGTTTGCATCCCATACCGATTTTTCAAGGTCGCGGTAGGTGCATCATAACTGAATCTGACACAGCCATAGGCTGATAGTTGTTATGGTGACAGTCTCGGATCTTGGATTGTGTCTGCATCACGTGTAAACCCGATGCCGTAAACATCCATTAGTCATGTATCAAAGTCACTCGCGGTCTGTTGATATTTTTTGAACTGCGCAGTAGGTATGTTGTCAGTAACAATGGAATGCATTGGATAGTTTCAGAGAATACGACCGACGCAGATCAATCGCTTTGGCCGCATGGGTCTAGATATAAGTATGGTGGTTCCCTAGAGAGCTCACTTGCCTGCACTAACTGCATGATTCCAGGATCTCTTTATCTCTCTGCTGGTGTCCACATCCTCTAGGAGCTACTATGTCTCACTGTACAGGGCACAGGGCCCCAGCCTTCAGAGCTGAGAACAAGATGCGGCTGGACACACTCCTGCCCCTGTACAGGCAGCTCTATGGCACACCAGAGGCACAGGTGAGTGATGATCAGACAGCATTGTAAGTTTACGTGTGCAATAACCATGCACTTCTGGCATTAGGAATCCTAGAGACAACCATTTATACAGGATTTTAAAAGTTTCAAAAGTCTGTGGCAACTGTTCTGGGCAAGTACACGGCTGTAGAAGTGTATGTACTGGTGTTAACATCATATCACTGTTCTCATGAGAGAGAGTCATCATTCAACACTGGTGAAGTGCACAGAATGACACTTTGCTAACCTTTAGACAGTGTGGGCAACCTGTTCATGACCTATGTGTACCAGTATTTGTACATGTACATGTTGCATGTGAACTAAAGGCATGTCACCATGTCATCCTTACAGGTCAACTCCCTTCAGAAGGTCTACCTGTAGAGGACCATCGCCCGGAAGGTGCGCTCCGTGGGGCTCACCTGTCGGCGCAGTGCCCACTGCAGGAAACGGTGGCAGGACTTGAGAGGCTGGACCGGGTAGATCGCAAGAGTCCAGCTGGGCCTGTCACCTCCAGGCAAGAGGGGTGCGCACCACACCCTGACCCCCCTAATGCGACGCATCCTTGCGGTGGTCTTCCCTGAACTGGACGGCCAGATGAGAGCCAGACAGCATCAAGGAGGGGGTGAGTATGTGCCTTGTTGCATAACATATTAACCCATGCATGTGCAGGTATCTTAGCCTGCTGCCCCTTTTTTTAGGTTGTGAGACACACAAATCCACTGTTCAGTGTTAAAAGATGCATATGCACCAGGATAAGTAGATGCAGGGTTATACCCCTTTCATCTGGGACATGGGAAGATAAAATAGTCAGAATATTGACAGTAGTGCCATGCTATTGTAATGAGAACGCATTAGAACAACATGTGCATGGAGATAAACTTCAGAACTATTGTAAGTGCTCAACATGTGTCAGCACATTGACAAATATCTGGACTGCTCTCTGTGTGGCCTCACCAAATCTGTAAGCTATGTTGATGTTGGATCACTCAAATGTGAAATCCCATGCTATACATCCAGGTAGTAGGTAATGTCTATGTTGAGGGCTTGGTGAGTAGTGAATAGTGAATGGTCAGTGTGCCAATGTTAGGTCCCAGCACTGGTGCCCAGTGTACTCCAATGTATCTGATGGGCAAATTACAGGTTTGGTAACTCATGTCACCTGTCACACTGGCCTTTCACTTGAATGAGTGTAAGATTACATCCTCTCTATTCCAAAACTTAGTCCATGTTTCTGACTCTGTAATAGTGACAACACATGCAATTCAGTGGCTAACAAAGTAGGTCTCCGGTGGAAACAGGGTTTTGATTGAAAGGGATGATGTCAGATACACATTCACAACTGTTCTCATGTGTGTAAATGCTGTTAACTGATCATACATGATGCTTTGTAAACCATGGTTTGGTTGTTTTACTGTTAGATTCAGAGATGTCACATGAGCATCATTTGGAAGTGCTTTACAAAAATTAGATGAAAAGCAACAGCATTTAAGCTGTACAATGTGTGCACGATGCAAGAAATAAGTGAGGGACATTCTGACTTGGCCTTTACAAATGTGGACTTCTGTAGTGTTGACAAAATGGTAAGAAATGTTGAATACACATTTACAAGTAAGATGTTCAGGACTAATAGTTTATACAGACGATGCATCCAGAAGGCCCAGTGGCATAGTGATCCACATGAAGCATGAGGAAGATGCAGTCATTGGAATTGGCAGTGTGCTGACCTGTGTTTACATGGCAAACTGGTAAAATGTATCCAATGTGGACAAAAATCTGATCCATCTTTCTAACACTGTGCATAAATGACACAAGACTGTGGGCCATATACCTTTCACCATAGCTATGCCTACTACCTTAGTGTGTCCACGATAAGAGTAAGACATGTGACCTGACAAACAACTACTTCTGCTACTGGACATATGAGCAAAATAAATATGATCTCTTTGATATGGCCCATTCAATGTCTACACCAGCTTTATGTATAACAATCAAGATATGTGACCTGTAACACTTGACCTACTGGTTCCCAAGTTGATGAAACGCGATTGCAGAATGGATACCATGTCTCAAATCAATTGTGTGACTCCTATTCCCATTATGAGGTCTAAACTCCTTTGCATTAGATGAGACAGGTATGTTGTGACAAAAGGCCGCCTGTAGTGAAAGACAATACATCAGTTGGTAGATAGTTATGTTGAAGACATTGTGGATGAGGTAGTTGTATTTGCTGCACACAATGTCGCTGACATCATCATGTTTGAGGGTGCACAGGTTTACTTGCATTCTAACGTGGTATTTACGGAACAGTAAAAAGAATTTTACCCACATGTCCAATTGATGTAGTTGTGTAATCATGGAAGAGTTCTGATGAAACCTATGTGTTAACTCCATATGGATGACTCATGTGATTCATTTTAATTCTTGTTCACAGCATCAGAACTGGCCAGCAAAGGAGACAGCACCACGGATATTGGGGGAGCAGCTAGCCAAAGTGGTTCCTGTGCTGACACCGCCTTAGAGGGAACCAGTGGCACAGAGGGTGGGAGGAGCCTCACTGAGGGCAGGAGCGAAGTAACATCTGTCAGCTCGATGTCAAGCTCCAGGAGGACTCCCATGTGTGCAGTCCCAGGGATGACCCTGGAACTGTATCCACAACATCAGAGTCCACCACCACCCCTACCATCTCCACCCTCCCAGCTGCTGCCCAGCCCCATGTCCGTGGCCGCTCCCCTAAAAGGGGAGGCATCTCTTTCGTGCTAGGCACCTCACCCCCTGCCTCTGTCTCCCCTGCTGCCCTGAATATGGAGGCCAGTGACCTCCTGAAGCAGATCTCTGTGGGGCAGACAGCAGTGCTGAATGTCCTCCAGGTGTATACCAATCACCTTACCAAAATGGTATCTTTCCTGGAGGGCATTCACTCTGACATGTCTGCCCTACAGAGATCCAATCAGGCTCTAGCCTCCACACTGATGGCAAAGTTGTCCCAAATTCAGCTGTCCCACCCCCGTCCTGCCTCTTCCCCCTCCACTGTCTTGAGTACCCTCCCTGACCAAAGCACACACAAACATAAACATGCATCTACCTCAACATCCACATGCAGCACACAAACACACAGACCTAAGAGCAAACACACACACGCATACTCACAAGACAGATCTCACACTCACTTCCTCAGACATGCCAACAGACACCACACCAGCATCCACAGACATGCCGCAGACATCACAACCCTCTGCCTCCACAGCCCCTACCCTTGCTTCTCCTCGTACCCACTCTGCCCAGAAACTCCACCTCATTGCTCTTGGCCTCTTCCCTACCCAAACAGACCTACCCCCTCCCAAAAGGAAGAAAATTCCCTTGATTCCCCTGCCATACCTTTCTGACCCCCCGCCCACCACCAAAACACGTACCTCCAAAAGGATCCAGGAAAAAAATCCCCCAGTTCCAAGAAGTCCCAACCCCTCCTGAAACCGTGACTTCCACATCCCACGCCAGTACCTCCACACCCAAAAAATCCCGGACCAAGAAAGCACCTGCCCTCCCTAGTCCCTTGCAGACTCTGCAACATTACCGTATTCCCCAAACTCCTGAAGCCCAGCCCATCCCCCTCCATCTAGCCCTCGCACTGCAGTAGTCCCACCCCCTCCATCTGACCCTCCCACTGCAGTTGTCCAACCCCCTTCCATCTGACCCTCTGTAGGAAAGTAGGATCTGCTTCTTATGGTTACCCCCACGTTTTGCTAAATGTAATACTGTTTTTGACTAGTCTGACTGGGATCCTGCTAATCAGGACCCCAGTCTATCTGCTTTATCCCTAAACTGTTATGTTATGTACTTAGGTACACTCCAGATTGGATACTGGAGTACCCTTGTCAGTCCCTTGTATATATATATATTTTTTTTTTAAATTTATATAGCGCAAAACTGTCACCCTACGGGTATCCTGGCGCTGTGACTTGCCCAGATGACATTGTGCATAAAGATAGTCTATACGGTATGCTTGTAACGCTAATTCTTAGGGAAAAGCCACGTTTTTAGGCTTTTTCTAAATGGAAGCAAAGATTTCAGTTGCCTGATATTCAAAGGAAGGTCATTCCAAAGTCGGGAGGCTGCTACCCCAAAGGCTCTGCCACCTGTCCTAGTCTTCTTAAATCTGGCGGTGGTTACCAAATACATGCCTGATGAGCGTAAATTTCTCCCTGGAGTATACCAGGTAAATCTCTCCTGCATGGATATTGGACCTAAACCATGTAATGCTTTGAACACTATACTGAGAGATTTAAAATGAATTCTCTCATTTATGGGCAGCCAATGGAGATCTCTTAGAGCTAGAGATGTGGAAGACCTGCGCTGCCTGTTTAACGCCAATTTGGCTGCTATAGACTGAATCCTCTGTAGTTTCCGCAATGCTGATTGTGGTGCTCCATATATGGTACCCATGTACCCAGGGCATAGGTACCCCAGAGGCTTCCCATGGGCTGAAGCATGTGTTATGCCACCCATGAGAGGCCATGCAAAATGGAACTACAGGCCTGCCGTTGCAGCCTGTGTAAGTTGGTGCATGGACCACTTACTTAAGAAATAGGTTTACCATGTCTAAGGGTCTCTGTACTTAAAACCTATAAGTCACCCCTATAGCAGGCCTTTACAATCCTGAAGGCAGGGTGCTTGGTTCTAAGTGAAAGGGTGCCACTGCATGAGCAGGACACCCCTGCTGCCTTCGGAGTCCATTCTCCCGGATTGTCAGTGAAACAGCCATATACAACATATAGAGGGGCATTACGTGACCGCGTGATGACCAACTCTAAAATGGCTGAAACAAACCCCATCATGTTTGGTGTCAAACATGTTGGAATCATACCCCCACACCAGTAATTGGTGTGGGAGGTATGATTCCACCCCTCAGAAGAGAGCTTCGTGGGGTCCCTGGTGTTCCCGATACCAGCCTTCTAACTCCGGACAGCACAAAATGGTTGCTGCCGGCTAGAGACACATTTCTGCCCTCCTGCTGCTGACCCAAGCTAGAGCAGGGGAAGGCAGAACAATAGGCATCCTGCCACAGGGAGGTGTGACCATCTCCCAGACAGGATTTAGTGTATTAGGGCTGGGTAGGTGCGCTTGCAAGCGACCAAAGGTCTGCATGAGGGGCACATTTAGTGTCCCTGTGCATAGTCCAGTTCAAACGAGTCGTGGGAGGCATTGGCTCCCGCTCTGGCGTGAAACTGGACAAAAGACATGGGAGTAACCTTCCCTCTGTCCAGACCCTCCCCTGGGAGGGTCCCCTGAATCTTTCCAACCCTCCCCCATGGGTACTTAAGGGCTTACCTGGCTGTAGGTCCTTTGATTCATCGTGGACAAGATTCTAACCTGAAACCACTGCACTTCGACTGTCTGGGCACTCTGGACTTCGCTGGACTTGGTTTGGGCCTGATTCCATCTCAGTCTGCTGCCTCGTCTGTGCCTGTGCACCATACAGGATCTGTGAAGGACCTGTGGAGCATCAAAGACAACTGAAGATAATCTCCCTTGGAGTGAAGGAGTCACTCCCCTGCATTCACAGGCACCACAACACTGCTGACTGGTCAGCTGATCCCAAGCTCCTACCGACTCCAAAATGCTCAGCAATACAGGAGGTAGGTTTCTATGTCCCTCGAAGCCCGAGCTGCCCTCTCACCAAGTTTGAGGTCAGTATCCCTCGTGGGGGCTGCAATATCTGAACCCCTGTGCACCTTGTACTTTTGCAAGTGCATGTGCTTGTTGGCAATTCTTTAACAAGTGCATTGGTTTCCGAGTAGCCCCAACCTCTGGCACCACTTCCTACAAAGATCTTTAACCACCTTGCACCGTGTACTCTGTGGCCTGTTGTTTTGTGAAACTGCTTGAGGTCCTCTCGGGACTCCTGTGCCTCCAGCCTGTAGGTCCATTTGAGGGTCAACTTTGCTTTTCATGGGCTTTCCTGGTTGCTACAGGCTTGCCCTGACTTCCCTGTGTGTGGTGAGTCTCCTGGACCTTGCTGGTCCGAACCGTAGACTTCCTTGACCTTCTGCGTGGGTTGCCGTTGCCAAGGATTGTTGGTGCTCCCACCAGACACCGACCCCTCAGCACTCAACATCCTTCATGGGACAGCTCGTATCCAGCTCCTGGCCATCCTCGACATCGCCTGGTCCCAGCAGCTGCAGAGTCAAGGTCCTCATCAACTATCCTGAAGCACCCGACATCGGTGGGCATTCGTCTACCAAGCCCCTGGTCTCCCTGAAGTGACCCAGACTCTGTCCTCTCTGCTTTCAGGTACTCTTTGACGAGGATCTACATTTGGATTCCAACAGACATTCTTCTCCCTTCCCTGGGTTAGGTAACTTGGGTACTTCAGTATCCATGGGTGGGGTGGCTCTCCAACCTTCTGTCTTCCACTGGGTTTCTGCGCAATCCACTGGGAAGAGTCCTTAATCTTTAAAACTCCAAACACAACTTTCACATAGAGTTGTACGGAGCACGCGGTCGTGTTCCCACACTGCACCCGTCCTCCGTGGGGTCCCTATCTACTCACCTAGGGTGGTTCCTTGGGGACCTAGTGATTCTACGTCCTCTCGACATCGTCCTGACTCGAGTCGTGGTTCTTATACCACTTCTTAGCATATGGTTTGGTCCACCCCTGGAACCCACTGTGTATTAGTACTATTTACTGTCATTTCTTTGCTGTAGTATTGTGTTCTTTGTGTCTATCTCCATGTAGGAGATACTGTAACGTACTAGATATTGTTATATAAATAAATACATATTTTTATAACTACTGTGTGGTTCTCTTTTCATTTAATCTATACTATAAGATTGCATTCTGGTAAAACAAGCTGCTTTACACTCCTTCAAGCCTGAAGGCTTCTCTCCACAGCTACCACTTGGATAGTTTTCTAAGGTTGTCTGAGACCACTTAAATCACCATTAGGGATATCTGGTCTGGTGCAGGGTGCCCACTTTAATTAGTGGACAGCATATACCAGGCCAGCCTCTCACATTGGTGTGCAGCGGTTGGGATTCAAGCCTGCATTGTTTTACCAGATAAATCTGTTGTTTTGATTAACTGAAAAATCAATAAGTACTAGGCACATATAATACAAGCTTAGAATAAGTAAGTTCTACTGAACTTGGGATTGGGTAGTTGAGGGTCTAGCACACCCTTTCTCCAACCTAAGAGAGTTTAGCTCCCACAAGGTTAGGTAGGTGCAACACCACACCACACTTAGTATGTCTACTAAAGGAGATGCCAGTGGCTCTCTGCCTTCTAGATACAGTGAACATTGGTTCCAAGAACTGAAAGCACTGTGTGCGTCTAGGTAGCTGAAGACAGGGAGGAGTGCCAACACTCAACGTCTGGTAGAGGTGTTACTGTTAGATGGCCTAAGGAAGACTCCTGGGTCAGATGAACAGGACAGAGTGGGTGGGCCAGGGTATGAAGATAGGTCTGGAGGGGGACCCCTCTTTGACCTAGAATCTAACCTGGACCAGGGGGAACCTGATGGCTCCCACCTGGACAACTCAGATCTTTAGGAGGAAGATGGAGAAGGCCTTGGGGGCCCCTCCTTTGTTCCTCCTGGAAGAGTGCAGCGTTTACCAAGGAGATCTAGATCTCCCTGTGCAGAGTATAATCACTCAGGACAGTCTGTAGGGACCTCTGTATCTAGCAAGAGGGACCACTCTTTTGATAGGGAGTACCAACTTCTTGAGAAAGCTAGGCTTAGGCTCAGGAAAGAGCAGTTGGCCCTTGACAAAGAGTCCCTAGAAGTCCAGAGAGCTAGAAAAAAGTTGGGGCTAGAGTCCCATGGTGGCAGCAACAGTGTCCCTACAGTTAAGGAACATTCCTTTGATCATAGGAACCTGAGCAAGATTGTCCCTGCCTACCATGTTGGGGATGACATCCACAAATGGATAACTGCTTTAGAGAGGGCCTGTAAAGTGTGAAGGTCCCTCAAGAGCAGTGGGCAGCTATCTTGTGGCTCTCCTTTGCTGACTAAGGTAGAGATAAGCTCCTCACTGTCAGAGAAGAGGATGCTGACAATTATTCAGTTTTGAAGACTACTCTCATTGATAGGTTTGGCTTAACCACTGAACAGTACAGGATTAACTTCAGAGACACCCAGAAGGCTCAGAATCAGGACTGGGGAGACTTTGTGGATAATGCTATAAAGGCTCTGGAAGGCTGGTTGCTTTGCCGCAAAGTAGATGATTTTGATGGATTGAATAATTTGATTATGAGGGAGCAGATCCTTAATAATTGCCAAAATCAGTTATTGCATCAGTACCTGGTGGATTCTGATCTGACTTCTCCCCACGAATTAGGAAAAAAGGCAGATAAGTGGGTCAGGACCAGGGTGAAGCAGAAAACCTAGAACACTGGTGGTGACCAGAAGAAGCAAGATTCTAAAACTCAAGATAAGGGTGGGGACAAGGGTAAAGAAAAAAAGAGTCTTCATCAAGGCCCCAAAAGCTTGCATCTAGGGGGGGAGTCACAATCCAACAAAGGTAAAGGCAAAAAGAAACCTTGATGTTACTTTTATAAGGTAAAAACCCATTGGACAAAGGATGCTGATTGTCCAAAAGCCAAGGAAAATCCTCCTACCACCACTGCCCCTAAGGCAACTGCGCCCCGTAGCACAAGTGCAAGTGGTGGTACAGGGAACAATGGATTAGTAGGGTTAACCTTGTGCTCTGAGATTGGTTCTGGCCTAGTCAGAACTCCAACTCAGGCTGTGCTTGTCAGTGATGGTGGCATGGATTTTGCCACCTTATTTGTCAGTCCCAGTAATCTGGGCAAATACAGACAGCAGCCTTTGATAAATGGTAAGGAGGCCATGGAATACAGGGACACAGGTGCAAGTGTCACTATGGTGACAGAAGATATTGTGGCCCCTGACCAAATCATACTTGGAGAAATGTACCAAGTGACCAATGCAAACAATGTCAGGACTGACCATTCCTTGGCAGTTGTTAATTTCAGCTGGGGAGGGGTAACTAGCCCTAAAAAGGTTGTGGTAAGTTCAGACCTACCAGTAGAGTGTTTGTTGGGCAATGATTTGGAAACTTCAGCTTGGGCTGAATTGGAACTAAGGACTCATGCAGCACTGTTGGGCATCTCTGCAGATGTGTTTGCTGTAACTAGGTCACAAGCTAAACTGTCAACCACTGAACAGGCCCTGGATCCTGGAACAATGGACCAGGTGCCTTCCAAGAGAAGGAGCAGGAGGGGTAAGGCTGTGTCTTCCCCCCAGATTCAGAGTGAGGATCAGTCTCTAGAGAGAGAGGATCTTAGCCCCTGTGAAGGGACTGTCTCAGATAAGCTTGAACCTGATCAGGTTGAGTTCTTGGGGACAGGGGGCCCTTCCAGGGCAGACCTGAGTTTGGAGCAGCAAACCTGCCCCTCTCTTGAACCCCTCAGACAGCAAGCTGCTGCTGAGGCGGCTGGAACTGTCAATGGGTCCCACAGGATCTACTGAGATGAGGGACTCCTTTACTCAGAGGGTAGAGACCCCAAGCCTGGTGCCACCAGGAGGTTGGTCATACCTCTGAAGTTTAGGGGCTTCCTACTTACCCTAGCACACGACATTCTATTGGCAGGACACTTAGGCCAAAGTAAGACTTGGGACAGGCTTGTCCCTCACTTTCACTGGCCTCACATGTCTGAGGACACCAAGGAGTTTTGTCGCTCCTGTACTACCTGCCAAGCCAGTGGTAAGTCAGGTGGTACCACAAAGGCCCCCCTCATATCACTAACAGTGGTGGGGGTTCCCTTTGAAAGGGTTGGGATTGACATAATTGGTCCCATGAACCCTCCAACAGCATCTGGACACAGTTATATCCTAGTGGTGGTGGACCATGCCACTAGGTACCCAGAAGAAATTCCCATTAGAACCACCACAGCTCCTGTGGTGGCCAGGTCCCTCCTGGGAATCTTTTCCAGAGTGGGTTTCCCTAAGGAGGTCTTAACTGACAAAGGTACAAACTTCATGTCAAGTTAAATCACTGCAATGTGGAAGGAGTGTGGAGTGAACTACAAGTTCACCACCCCCTATCACCCACAATGCAATGGGCTGGTTGAAAGATTCAACAAAACCCTCAAGGGCATGATCAGGGGCCTCCCAAAAAAGCTTAGGTGAAAATGGGATGTTCTGTTGCCCTGCCTTTTCTTTGTCTACAGAGAGGCCCCACAGAAGGGTGTTGGATACAGCCCTTTTGAACTTCTGTTTGGGCATCCAGTTAGGGGTCCCTTGTGCTTGGTGAAGGAGGGATGGGAGTCACCTCTCAAACCTCCTAAGCAAGACATAGTGGACTATGTACTTGGTCTCCGCTCCAGGATGGCTGAGTACATGAAGAAGGCCAGCAAAAACCTTGAGGCAAGCCAAGAATTTCAAAAAGCTTGGCATGACCAAAAGGCTGTTCTGACTGTTTACCAGCCAGGGCAGAAGGTGTGGGTGCTGGAGCCTGTGGCCCCAGCAGCTCTCCAAGACAAGTGGAGTGGACCCCATACTATAACTGAGCAGAAATGTGATGTCACCTACTTGGTGGACCTTGGCACTCCTAGGAGCCACCATAGGGTGCTCCATGTCAACAGGTTCAAACCTTTTGTGGACAGGGCTGACATGGGCTTGTTCATGGCAACTGATGAGGGACAGGAGGAGAGAGTAATCCACTCCCTGATCTCCTCTCACAGAACCCTGATGATGGGTCAGTTGATGGTGTAGTCTTGGCAGACAGCCTCACTGATCAACAGCAGATTAATTATAGGAAGGTCCTCAATCAATACAGGCATTTGTTTTCTCTGACACCCAGTCAAACCACCTGGTGTACCCATGAAGTGGACACAGGTGAGAGTCTACCTGTTAAGAGTAAAATCTACAGGCAGCCCGACCATGTCAGAGATTGCATCAGGACAGAGGTCCTAAAGATGCTGGAACTGGGAGTGATTGAGCCCTCAGATAGCCCTTGGGCTAGCCCAGTAGTCCTGGTACCTAAACCTCTCACCCAGGGTGGTAAGAGAGGGATGAGGTTTTGTGTGGACTACAGGGGCCTCAATGCAGTCACTAGGACTGATGCTCACCCAATTCCTAGGGCAGATGAGCTTATTGATACTTTGGCCTCAGCCAAGTATCTAAGCACATTTGACCTAACTGCTGGCTATTCGCAAATCAGACTAGCTGAGGATGCCAAACCCAAAACTGCATGTTCTACCCCAAGTAGGCATTATCAATTTATTGTGATGCCCTTTGATTTGAATAATGCACCTGCCACATTCCAAAGGCTGGTGAACAAAGTTCTCACAGGTCTGGAAGCCTATACTGCAGCATATCTTGATGATATATCTGTCTTTAGCTCCACCAGGGAGGTTCACCTGGTCCACCTGAAGAATGTTTTGGAGGCTCTGCAGAAAGCAGGCCTCACTATCAATGCTACTAAGTGCCAGATAGGGCAGAGCAAGGTTGTGTACTTGGGCCACCTTGTGGGTGGAGGCCAGGTTCAACCATTACAGAGAAAAATTCAGACCATAATGTACTGGGTTGCTCCAACTACCCAGACTCAGGTAAGAGCTTTCTTGGGCATGACTGGGTATTACAGGAGGTTTGTAAAAGGATATGGGCTATAGTGACTCCCTTGAATGATCTCACCTCTAAGAAAATGCCCAAGAAAGTTCAGTGGACAGTTAGCTGTCAGAAGGCATTTGATGATCTCAAGCAGGCCATGTGAACTGCTCCCATTCTGCAGAGTCCTGACTACTCCAAGCAATTTATTGTCCAAACAGATGCATCTGAGTTGGGGGTAGGGGCTGTGTTGCCACAACTTAATGCAGAGAATCAGGATCAACCATTTTTTTGGGGGGGAGTTTTATATAGCGCGAACTAGACCCGAGGCATCGGGTATCAGAGCGCTTTACATGAGCACCAGTTTCGTTACAGATGGACACATTAATTTTTGTTAGGCACGGGGAGATTAAGTTATTTGCCCAGAATCACAGGATGTTGAGTGTTGTTGCCGAGACTCGAACCCGGTTCCCCAGCTTCGAGGTTGACTGCTCTAGCCATAAGGCTAGATCCTCTGCCCAGTAGCTTTTATTAGCAGAAGGTTGAACCTCAGAGAGAAACGTTGGTCAGCTATAGAGAGGGAAGCCTTTGCTGTGGTCTGGGCCCTGAAGAAGTTGAGGCCATACTTGTTTGGCACTCACTTTATTGCTCAGACAGACCATAAGCCCCTCTTATGACTAAAACAGATGAAGGGTGAAAACCCCAAACTTTTGAGGTGATCCATTTCCCTACAGGGGATGGACTATACAGTGGAACATAGACTTGGGAGTAACCATGCCAATGCAGATGGACTCTCAAGATATTTCCACTTAGAAAATGAAGACTCAACTGAGCAGGGTTAGTCTCATCTCCTTACGTTTGGGGGGCTTGTGTAGGAAAGTAGGATCTGCTTCTTATGGTTACCCCCACTTTTTGCTAAATGTAATACTGTTTTTGACAAGTCTGACTGGGATCCTGCTAATCAGGACCCCAGTCTATCTGCTTTCTCCCTAAACTGTTATGTTATGTACTTAGATACACTCCAGATTGGATACTGGGGTACCCTTGTCAGTCCCTAGTATATGGTACCCATGTACCCAGGGCATAGGTATCCCAGAGGCCTCCCATGGGCAGAAGCATGTATTATGCCACCCATGAGAGGCCATGCAAAATGAAACTACAGGCCTGCCATTGCAGCCTGTGTAAGTTGATGCATGCACCACTTACTTAAGATATAGGTTTACTAGATCTAAGGGTCACTGCACTTAAAACCTATAAGTCACCCCTATAGCAGGCCTTTACAATCCTGAAGGCAGGGTGCTTGGTTTTAAGTGAGAGGGTGCCACTGCATGAGCAGGACACCCCTGCAGCCTACGGAGTCCATTCTCCCGGGTTGTCAGTAAAATAAGCCATATACGACATATAGAGGGGCATTACGCGACCGCGTGATGACCAACTCTAAAACAGCTGAAACAAACCCTATCGTGTTTGGTGTCAAACATGTTGGAATCATACCTCCCACACCGGTAACCAGTGTGGGAGGTATTTCCACCCCTCAGAAGCGAGCTTCGTGGGGTCCCTGGTTTTCCCGGTACCAGCCTTCTAAATCCGGACAGCACAAAATGGTTGCTGCCGACCAGAGACACATTTCTGCCCTCCTGCTGCTGAGCCAAGCTCGAGCAGGGGAAGGCAGAACAATAGGCATCCTGTCACAGGGAGGTGTGACCACCTCCCAGACAGGATTTAGTGTATTAGGGCTGGGTGGGTGCGCTTGCAAGCGACCGAAAGTCTGCATGAGGGACACATTTGGTGTCCCTGTGCATAGTCCAGTTCAAACCAGTCCTGGGAGCAGTTGGCTCCTGCTCTGGCGCGAAACTGGACATAGGACATGGGAGTAACCTCCCCTCTGTCCAGATCCTCCCCTGGGAGGGTCCCCTGAATCTTTCCAACCCTCTCCCAAGGGTACTTAAAGGCTTACCTGGCTGTAGGACCTTAGATTCATCGTGGACAAGATTCTAACCTGAAACCACTGCACTTCGACCGCCTGGGCACGCTGGACTTCGCTGGACTTCGTTTGGGCCTGACTCCGTCTCCCTCTCAGTCTTCTGCCTCGTCTGTGCCTGTGCATCATACAGGATCTGTGCAGGACCTGTGGAGCATCAAAGACAACTGAAGATAATCTCCCTTGGAATGAAGGAGTCACTCCCCTGCATTCGAATGGCACCGCAACACTGCTGACCGGTCTGCTGATCCCAAGCTCTTACGGACTCTGAAAGGCTCAGCAACACAGGAGGTAGGTTTCTACATTCCTTGAGGCCTGAGCTGTCCTCTCACCAAGTTTGAGGTCAGAATCCCTCATGGGGGCTGCAATACCTGAACCCCTGTGCACTGCATACTTTTGCAAGTGCAGGTGCTTGTTGGCAATTCATTAACAAGTACATTGGGCTTCGAGTAGCCCCAACTTCTGGCACCACTTCCTACAAAGATCTTCAACCACTTCGCACCGTGTGCTCCGTGGCCTGTTGTTTTGTGAAACTGCTTGAGGTCCTCTCGCGACTCCTGTGCCTTTGGCCTGTGGGTCCATTTGAGGGTCAACTTTGCTTTTCTTGGGCTCCCCTTGTTGCTCCAGGCTTGGCCTGACTCGCCTGTGAGTGGTGAGTCTCCTGGATCTTGCCGGTCCGAACCATATACTTCCTTGACCTTCTGCGTAGGTTGCCGTTGCCAAGGCTTGTTGGTGCTCCCGCCAGACACCGACCCCTCAGCACTCGACATCCTTTGTGGGACAGCTCACATCTGGCTCCTGGTTGTCCTCGACATCGCCTGGTCCTAGCAGCTGCAGAGTCAAGGTCCCCATCAACTATCCTGAAGCACCCGACATCGGTGGGCATTTGTCTTCCAAGCCCCTGGTCACCCTGAAGTGACCTAGACTCTGTCCCCTGTGCTTTCAGGTACTCTTTGACAAGGATTTACATTTGGATTCCAACAGACATTCTTCTCCCTTCCAACAGCGGCTCTTCTTCGAACTCCCCCATTGGGTTTGACTGCGGTTTCCGACGCCACTTCACACCTATGCACCCAGCTTCCCTGTTTTAGGTAACTTGGGTACTTCGGTATCCACGGGTGGGGTGGCTCTCCAACCTTCTGTCTTCCACGGGGTTTCTCCACAATCCACTGGAAAGAGTCCTTAATCTGTAAAACTCCAAACACGACTTTCACATGGAGTTGTATGGAGCACGCGGTCGAGTTCCCACACTGCACCCGTTCTCTGTGGGGTCCCTATCTACTCAACTTGGGTGGTTCCTTGGGGACCTAGTGATTCTACGTCCTCTCCACATTGTCCTGACTCGAGTCGTGGTTCTCATACCACTTTCTTAGTATATGGTTTGGTCCCCCCTGGGGCCCACTATGTATTAGTGCTATTTACTGTCATTTCTTTGCTGAAGTATTGTGTGCTTTGTATCTATCTCTGTGTAGGAGATACTGTAACGTACTAGATAGTGTTATATAAATAAATACATATTTTTATAACTACTGTGTTGTTCTCTTTTCATTTAATCTATACTATAAGATCGCATTCTGGTAAAACAAGCTGCTGTACACTCCTGCAAGACTTAGCTTGAAGGCTGCTCTCCACAGCTACCACTTGGATAGCTTTCTAAGGTTATCTGAGACCTCTTAAATCACCGTAAGGGTTGTCTGGACTGGTGCAGGGTGCCCACTTTAATTAGCGGACAGCATATACAGGGCCAGCCTCTCACACCCTCCCACTGCAGTTGTCCCCACTCCATCTGACCCTACCACTGAAGTCATCACACTCCCCTCCCAATTCCATCCCTCCCAAAACCCAACCTAGTCCTCCCTAGTCTTGTCCCCTTGGTGCCTGGCCTGCCCCCTAGATGCCCCTCCTGTGGGAGGTGTCCCTTTGCAGGACTAGTGCAGGCAAGAGAAGATGTGCATGAACTTTGTGGCCCATGAGAGCAAGGAACTTTTTTGGACTGGCCATTGGCCTTTTTCTCATTTGAAAAATCCCCTTATGTTGCTGAATAAAGCATGTTCTAATTTTGTTTCCAGAGTTGTGTGTCCCCAAAATGGATTTTTTGCTAATTGTCCTTCATGTGTAATTTGTGATGTAAGTATACAATGATGTTAGTATGGCATGGTTTGCATATGGTCCATGGAGTATGAGCACTTGGTTAGAATGTAGTCTAGATTTGTATGCCTACATTGGCTGTGTGTCAATGTCAACATTAGTTTTGTCTATGAGTGTGACATGAAGTCACAAACCTCTGCTTTGGAAATCAGACTTCCTCATAGTTCCTGCTTACAGGTGTGAACATAGTGCAAGTGTGGCAAAGTACAACAGTTTAGGAGAAGCATGCTGTATTTCTTTGTAATGGGCTGAAAGACAACTGTCTCATCAATACACCTGGATACATATGGACTTTGACTAGATGTAGTGACTTTGAGCACACATATGTACACAGAGTAATTGTACAATTGATGGATGTGACTTGATAGTGGTGGCCCAATGTCTGTGCCTTCAATAGAGCTGGTTAACTAGTTGCAATGACAACATTGCCACAGGTGGCATGCCACTGTACGGCAATACCCTTTCAAGGCAGTTAACCCATATAACACATTTCCTGTGCCTATGGTGAGTGTGAGGTAGGTATTGTTCTGACAGTGTCCTGACCCTGTTGCCTTCCAGAACTCCCCTTTCTACAGATATTCCTGTTAGGCAAGGTGTCTGTGGTCTGTATTCAGAAGATTTAAAAAAGAGGGAGTCACCCCAATGTCTAGCAAAGGGACGGGGTACAAATACGACAAAAACACAAACGTCCCTATATTCTAAAAAAGAGGACAGATGCCTCACCCTGGACCAAGTGTCTATTTGGATGTATACCTATATAGTATAGATGAAACTATTATCTTAAAAAGACAATTGTCTAGCTGAAAATCAAATATCCATCTACACCCCTATATCATATCATATAAAGTATATATCGCACAAGAATTTCTTAACTTAAAACACAATATGTTAAAAAGTTTTATTAAAAATAATTTTATCACATATTCATACAGTAAAACCATTCATATTCCTCCCAATATAGGTTACAATCTAGTTTCATTACACATATAGATAAAAACTCTAAAAACAGTCGACGCAGTGTTTCGGTGACACCTCGATATGTTCACCTTCCTCAGGACTGCAAAAGTTTTCATCAAATCTAAATAGTAAAAATACATTGTTTTAGTCATATATACATACCACAAACTAGTTGTGCTATACAATCCTTATTCCTAATAATGTGCTCTGATGTTTTCAGCCTATCACTCAAGAAGCTTAAATATTTATTCTACCACATTTGACATTTCTATTCTATACATCAACTTCTATTTCTTGACACTTGGTCCCCCAGGGTCACATATAAAACTGTAGCATGCTTTTGTCACACTTTTATTTACTATTGCGCCTTTTTGTACAAACATTCTTTACACAATACCCTGCTATTCCAGTCTTTATAATAGGGAATCTCTAATGAACTGTTATAAAAATAATCAATCAAATGCCACAGTATTTCTAATGTGCCCATGATTATATAATGGTACACTCATATTCTATTCAGAGTCCTTTCCTTACACTATAACCACTCTCGATATAAACAGGCATAGTGAATACAATACTGGATTTGTTATATTAATACTTGTTTCAATTGCATAATGAGTAGGGATAAAACCTCTCGCCACATCAAAAGACCACAATGATAGAGCCTTCGAAATAGAAAAAATAAAAAGAGAGCATTCATTGTCTTTATATATCCTCACATTAATTCACGATTACTTTTTAATTTAAAAACAACCCCTTGTGCCACATTTATAACGTTTCTCGATAGTATAAATTATACTGTGATTAAACCTATTCGCATACCTTTCAATTTCAGTACAAATTCTTTCTTAGTGTCCGTTAGAGCCACTGTGCTATTCGGGGTAAGGGAGTTGAAAATAAAAATCGGCACAGATCTCTGTCTGGCTGTTTCTCTGTAGATACGAGACATGATTGTCACACATTACTATGTTTTATAATCTTTCTCTAATACATCTTGTTCATCGTGAAAAGGGCTGCTTACCTATTCACATCAACAAATGTGCCGTCCCGTGTAGATCACATTTATTTTGGGAACAGGCATCAGCGTTTTAACATTGGCGATACCCTGCTACGATATTGATGTTCATTTGTTGGCAATAAAAAATCTATAGGGGAAAAAATATAAATAAAATAAAAATTCTTTCTTGGGATTATTCAATTCCATAAAATCAACGTCTACATCTAAAAGCCAATGTTTGTGGGTTAATTATAACAGCAGTATGTAACATCCACTGTAGGCTCACAGAGTATAAATAAAAACCTACAGCCATCCAGTTTAATAATGATTATTAGTTTGGACTATATTAGCGCTATTTACTATGCTGGTTTCTATAGCGCTCCTCAATAATACCTGTTAGTTGTATTAATATTCACTTAACCCTTGTGTTAATCACACCTATACTGTGATCCAAATCGAGTTTATATCTCACGTCATAATTTAAACTGCGTTTTACTCCAAACTTGTGCTATCTAAAAGGGGCGGTCAAAGTTGATGATTAGTTGAACTGCCTCATCTATTATCTAAAATGGAAAGGAATAAGATCAACTTATGTTCTGTTGCTGATATAAACTCATATGTAGGGGTATATATTCTCAAGCTCATATTCCTTTAAAAACGGAAGGAAAAATATCTTCCTTTCCATGTTATCACCGCTGAACACTTAAATGCGGTGTATTTCAAACTTAGATAAACTCAAAGTTAAGGCTCAAAAGACTCTCTCCCTCCTACTCACCGGATCGGGAACTTGCGGCCTCCCTGCTCTAACGGCCTTCCGGAATCAGGATGTATAACTCTTCCGGGGTCCCGACCTATTTATGTTTCTCGGCGGCACCCACGTGGATAAAGTTACAACCTTCATATGTCCAAAATTTAAAAGTTAAAAGGCCCCATGTTAGAAATGGGATCTCTAGTTGGCAAGGGCTTGCACCTTTGTCCAAGTAGGGACCCTTCTTCCTTAGTCAGGGTAAGGGAGTTACACTCCTAAAATAACCCCTGCTCACCCCCTTGGTAGGTTGGCACGAGCAGTCAGGCTTATTCTAGAGGCAGTGTGTAAAGCATTTGCACATAACCAACAGTAATACAGTGTAAGCACTACAAACGGACACCACACCAGTTTAGAAAATAACCAATATTTTTATATACTCAAGACAAGACCAATTACGACAAAAATCCACAGTACTATACTTTAAAAATGAATGCTTGATAGGGTAACTTCTTCTTTGCAGGAATAACACAAAAGCAAAGTTCAGTACGAGTCGGTAGCCCCGTCCGGGTCTACCGCGATGCTGAATTACACAGAGTCCAACAGTTCCAGCCGACCGCGTCGCTACGGGCCAGCAGAGTCGTGAACAGACTCGGTCACAGTACCTTTCTCGTTGTGGCTGGTACGGAGTGTACGAGCCGGTCGGCGTTCGTCGCGGTTGCGGTGCAAGACGGAGCGATTGCAAGGTGCGGTGTCCCTCGATGCGGTGCAGGCAGCGGCTCGATGAGCGTCGTGCAGACGGAGTCGGTGAGTCCAAGGCGTGCGGTGCAGGGCGAGACGTTGTACGATGCGGTGCTGACAGGTTGCGATGCAGGCGACCAAGCCGGAGTGCGGGAGCTGGCGTCGGACAGCGGTGCGAGTCGGAGCGGTGCGTCGCAAACGTGCGAGCGGTGCCCCAAATGCGATGCGGTCACGACTGTTGAGCCAGTTGCAGCGTCCGCGTCGGTCGGGTCCGGCTGGTTCAGTGAAGCGATGCGATGCGAACTGCGGTGCCCACAGGTCACGGTGCAAGCAGCGGCTCGGTGTTGGCGGCGTCGGACGCCGCCACGGTGAGACCAGGGTTGCGATGCGAAGCGGGGCGATGCGGTCTGCGGTGCAAACAGGTCACCGGTCAGGGATGGATTCGGTTGATGGAGTCGGTTGCAGTTCCCTTCCTCTGTGGCAACTGAAACAGCGTTCCAGAAGCGGGACCCAGAGGCTTGTGAAGTCTTTGTAGTCCCTGAGACTTCTTAACAGGAGGCCAGCTCGGTTCCAAGCCCTTGGAGATACTCAGCACAAGTTTGTAGAAAGTTCAGTCCTTTCACTGCCCAAGGCAGAAGCAGCAGCTGCAGGCCAACCCAACAAAGCAACAACACAGCAAAGGGGCAGTACTCCTCCTGGCAGCTCTTCCAGCTCTTCGTCTTGGCAGGTTCCTTGATTCCAGTGAGATCTAAATTCATGGGGTCAGGGCCCCAATATTTATATCCCAATTTCCTTTGTTCTCTGAAGGCAGAGGGGCCTTTGCCTAGTCCAAACCAGTTCTGGAGCACTTTGTTGACAAGTCTCCATCCCTTCTTTCAGAGAGTAGGCCAGGGACATCAGACGCACCACAGGAGGTGGAGCCAGCATTGTGGAGGGAAGGCACTGTCCTATTCAGGGCCCAGGTGCAACTCCTCCCACCCATCTACATGTAGATCTAGCTATTCAGCCCTGTGCTGACTCACCCTGTCTCCTGGCATCCCCCAGCCCCTGTCACTCACACTCCAGACAAGGAATACACAACCTCGCAGAGGCAGGCTTGGATGGTTAGACAAGAAAATACCCACTTTCTAAAAGTGGTATTTTCAAACACAGAATGTTAAACCAACTTCACTAAAAGATGCATTTTATCATTCTGAGTCCAGGCATACTAAACTCGAATTTCTACCATGTTCCCGGGGTCAGTTAGGATTATAAGCTGTAATAATCAAAACTGCCCGTTCTGGCCTATGGGGAACAGGTAGCCTTGCAATAGTGAAAAACGAACTAGGCTGTAATTCACTATCAGGACATGCCACACACACCAGGGCATGTCCTACCTTTCGCATACAATGCACCCTGCCCACAGGGGTACCTTGGGCCTACCTTAGGGGTGACTAACATGTAGAAAAGGGAAGGTTTAGGGACTTGCAAGTGTGCGCACTTGCCAAGTCGACATGGCAGCCCCAGGCTGCGCACAGGCTCTGCAATGGCAGGCCCGAGTTACTCTTTACGGGCTGTTTGCGTGGGTGGCACAATCCAGTGCTGCAGCCCACCAACAGCATTTGGTCTATAGGCCCTGGCACTCGCAGTGCACTTTACAAGGGACTGACACATAAACCAAATAGGCCAATCATGGAAACGCCAATCCGTAACACATTTTATACAGGAGCACTTGCACTTTCCCACTGGACAGCAGTGAGGAAAGTGCGCAGAATCATTACACCAGCAAAAACAGAGTCAAAACCGGGAGGTCAGAAAGCAAAAAGTCAGGGGAAACATGCCAAAAGATGCCACGTCTAACACATGTCCCCTCCAGCTGAAAGTAGGGAGAACTACCCAACCCCATTGGAGTTCTCTTCACTAAGGCGGAAGAACCTGGACAGACCATCTGCGTTGGCGTGTTCTGTACCAGGACGGTGTTCCACCGTAAAGTCCATTCCCTGTAGGGAGATGGACCACCTCAGCAGTTTTGGATTCTCACCCTCATTTGCATCAACCATCTGAGGGGCCTGTCGTCTGTCTGAACCCGGAAGTGAGTCCCAAACAGGTATGGTCTCAACTTCTTCAGCGCCCAGACCACAGCAAAAGCTTCCCTTTCTATGGCACTCCACCTCTGTTCCCTGGGGAGTAGTCTCCTGATAAGGAAGACTACAGGCTGATCCAGGCCCTCTTCGTTCAGTTGTGAGAGCACCGCTCCCACACCATGCTCTGAAGCGTCAGTCTGCACGACGAATTCCTTGGAGAAGTCAGGTGCCTTGAGCACGGGCGCCGTGCACATGGCTGCCTTCAGGGCATCAAAAGCTTTCTGGCAGGACTCAGTCCAGATCACTTTCCTGGGCTGCTTCTTAGAAGTCAGCTCTGTTAAGGGGGCAACGATGGTGCCATAGCCCTTAACAAATCTCCTATAGTAGCCGGTGAGACCTAAGAAGGCTCTCACCTCTGTCTGGGTCTTGGGGGCTCCCAAGCCAGAATGGTGTCAATCTTGGGTTGTAGGGGCGCCACCTGGCCGCTTCCTACCTGGTGTCCCAAGTACACCACAGAACCCTGCCCGATCTGGCACTTACTGGCCTTGATCGTGAGGCCTGCACCTTGCAGAGCCCTCAACACTTTCTCAAGGTGCTGTAAATGTTCTTCCCAGCTGGAACTGAACACAGCAATGTCATCCAGGTAGGCGGCACTGAAATCCTCCAGCCCAGCCAACACCTGATTGACCAACCTCTGAAAGGTGGCAGGGGCATTCTTCAACCCAAAGGGCATCACCCGGAATTGGTAATGACCTTCTGGGGTTGAGAATGCTGATCTCTCCTTGGCCCCATCGGTTAAGGCAATCTGCCAGTACCCACACGTCAAATCAAACGTGCTGAGGAACCGGGCAGCTTTCAACCGATCAATGAGCTCATCCGCTCTGGGGATGGGGTGCGCGTCAGTCCTGTGACGGCATTGAGCCCACGGTAGTCCATACAAAACCGGAGTTCTGGAGTGGCACCGGGCGCAGCAGCCTTTGGGACCAAGACCACTGGGCTGGCCCAAGGACTGTGGGAGGGCTCAATCACCCCTAACGCCAACATCTTAGAGACCTCCTCCTTGATGCTGGCTCTGACCCGGTCAGTCAACCTGTAAATCTTGTGCTTCACAGGAGGGCTGTCACCAGTGTCCACGTCATGGGTACACCAGTGAGTAACACCGGGGGTCAGAGAGAACAGTGGGGCGAACTGTCCCAACAACTGGTGACAGTCCCCCTGCTGCTCCTGAGTCAGAGTAGGGGAGAGGATCACACCTTCTACTGACCCATCATGCTCCTTGGTAGACAGGAGGTCAGGGAGAGGCTCACTCTCCTCTTCCACCCCATCATCTGTCGCCAAGAGCATACTCACTTCGGACCTCTCGAAGTGGGGCTTGAGGCGGTTCACGTGAAGGACCCTCAAAGGGTTCCTTGGAGCTTGCAAATCCACCAGGTAGGTGACGTCACTTTTGTGCTCCACCACCTCATATGGCCCAGTCCACTTGTCCTGCAAGGCACAAGGTGCCACTGGGGCCATAACCCACACTTTTTGCCCAGGTTGAAATTCGACCAGAGTGGCATTCTGGTCATACCATCTCTTCATTTCTTCCTGGCTTGCTTCTAGGTTCGCCTGAGCGAGTTTCCTGAAGCGGGCAGTTTGGTTTCTAAAGGCCAGCATGTAGCTAAACACATCCTGGGGAGTTTTCCTGGGAGCTGCCTCCCAGCCTTCCTTTACCAAACTCAGAGGTCCTCTGACAGGGTGGCCATACAGGAGCTCAAAGGGGCTGTACCCAAGAGACTTCTGAGGCACCTCCCTGTATGCAAAGAGTAGGCATGGCAAGAGGACGTCCCACTTACGCCTCATGGGTTCTGTTAGACCCTTGATCATGCCTTTCAAGGTCTGGTTGAATCTCTCCACCAGACCGTTTCCTTGTGGGTGGTAAGGAGTGGTGAACTTGTAGGTTACACTGCACTCCTTCCACAGGGATGTCATATACTTGGATATGAAATTGGTCCCCCTATCAGAAACCACCTCTCTGGGGAATCCCACATGGGAAAATATCCCCATTAACGCCCGGCCCACCACTGGCGCCGTCGTTGTCCTGAGAGGGATTGCCTCCGGGTACCGGGTGGCATGGTCCACCAAGACCAGGATGTACCTGTTGCCCATGGCTGTCTTGGGATCCAGTGGCCCCACAATATCCATCCCTACCCTTTCAAAGGGTGTACCAACAACAGGAAAAGGTTGGAGAGGAGCTTTGACCTTCCTCCCACTCTTACCACTTGCCTGGCAAGTTTGGCAAGACCTACAGTGTGCATCTGACTGCCTTCGCATTTGGGGCCAAAAGAAGTGGGTGACAAGCCTGTCAAAGGTCTTGTCCTGCCCCAAATGTCCTGCCAAAGGCACGTCATGAGCCAGACCCAGTAGGAAGGTCCTGAAGCGCTGGGGTACCACCAGCACACGGGCTGACCCAGGCTCAGCAACCTTAGGCTCACTGTATAGGAGACCACTCTCCCAGTAGATCAGATGTGACCCGGACTGATTACCAGCTGCCTGGTCTGCAGCCTGCCGCCGCAGACCCTCCAGAGTAGGGCACTCGTTCTGCTCCCTGCAGAACTCCTCCCTGGTGGGACCCCCTTCTTGCTGCCAATGGGTCAGCTCAGAGATGTCTCCCAGTTCGGCTACCTGCTCCCCTGTAGGCAACGGGGCGTCCCCCTCGAGGTCCACCTCCTCCCGGTCCGTGGGAACTTCGGGGGCCGGTTTCCCGTGCCCCCTGCCATTTCTCTTGGCAGGGACTTGGGCCACTGTTCCAGGCTCCAAGTCCTCTTGATCACCCTTTCTGGCTGCCATTGACCGAGTAGACACGCATGCCCACTCTGGCAACCCAAGCATCTCCAAGTGAGACCTGAGCTCAACCTCCTTCCATAAGGACTGCTCCAGGTCGTTACCTAGCAGACAATCTACAGGCATGGTAGGGCTCACAACCACCCTCAAGGGACCTGAGACCCCCCCATTCAAAGGGAACCTGCGCCACCATACACTGGCGCTCAGAGTTGTCTACAGCAACTACTTGGTGGAATGCCCCTGGGACTACCTGCTTCTCAGAGACCAGGTTACACCGGACTGAGGTCACACTGGCTCCAGTATCTCTGAGAGCCTCTACCCTGTTCCCATTAATGGTCACCCAGGTGCTATATTTCTTTGTGTTAGGGGGCACCTGGTTTCCTGGGACCATCTCACTGTCCCCTAGTGAGACAAGGGTCATTTCTGTGGGATCCCCACCCTCCTGTGGGCACCTCTCCTCCCCAAGCGCTACACTAGCCAACACTTTGGACTGTCCACCGGTGGGTAGCTGTGTCCCCTTTGGGCACTTGGGGTCCCCCTTAAAGTGACCTACCTGGTCACACGCATAACACTTGCGGGGGCCGGTCTCAACAGGCTTCCCTGTAGAGACCCCTTTCTTCTTATCACCGGGGGGCTGGGAACCTTTACCCTGGGTACTAGTTTGGGGCCCTTTAGAGAACTCCTGTGCTTTACCCTTGTCCCCCCCACCTTTCTGCTGGGGACCCTGCCCACCTTTGGCTGAGTCTCCCCAAACGCTTTCTTGTGGACCCTGGTACTCACCCAGCGGTCCGCTTCCATAGCAAGCTTCCTGGGGTCAGTTAGCTTACTATCCACTAGGTGCTGGCACAGATCTGCAAAACATAGACTAGACAAGTGCTCCCATGCAATCAAGTTGTAGAGCCCCTGAAAATCTGTTACACTACTGCCCTTTACCCAACCATCCAGCGACCTGCAGAACACATCCACACATTCCAACCAAGTGTTGGCATCAGACTTCTTACTGGACCTGAACTGATCCCTGTACTTTTCAGGAGTAAGACCATACTTAGTGAGAAGGGCATCCTTCATGTCAGCATAGGTGAGGTGATACCCCTTACCCAAAGCTATCAGAGCTTGCTTCTTCAGGGAAAAGTGGCCACAATCCTGCTCCCCAATTTTCCTCAGGGACCCCATTCATGTGTATGGCTGCCTCATAACCCTGAAACCACCTTTGTATGTCATCCCCCTTCTTGAACTCCTTGCCTACATTCTTGGGAATGTGCACAATCCTGTCTGCCTTCCTGGACGAATTGCTGCCACCATCTGAGCCTGACTTACTCCTAAGTTCTAGCTCCTTCAGTTCTCTCTCATGCTCTAAGAGCATCTTCTTCTCCTCCATGGCCAATCTCCTCTCCTCTCCTCCCTCTTCTCCTCCCGCTCACCCTCCAGCCTGAGCTTCTGCAGCTCAAACTGCCTTGCCTCTCGCCTGTCCTCCAGCTCCTCTGGGGACAGACTGCTGCTGCCTGACCTGGCGGGTTCCCCCCCACCCAAAAGCACATCCACCCTGGAAATAGGCTCCTCCACCTCCTCACTGAGATTACCAGGCTGCCCACTGGCATGTCTGGCTGCTACCCAGGCCCTCAGCGCCTTCTGTAGCTCCTCCTTCCTTGTGAGGCCTTTAATTTGGACTTTCAGGTTTTTACAAATTGCTCGTAGTTCCTTTACGGCGTAGGTTTCCAACCTATCCTCCTCAAAGATAACTTCCAGAGATGCAACGGATGATGCAGCTGAGTCAGGCATGACAAACGTAGTGAGTTGAAAACTGGCAAGATCAAAAATAGGCCAAAAGAACCAGTATGTGGTACGTAATGGTCTGCGATATGGTAGTAGTGCACACCAATCACTGTAAGTCAAGTGCAAACACAAGTCCTATCCTCACCGCTGACAACCAATGTTAGAAATGGGATCTCTAGTTGGCAAGGGCTTGCACCTTTGTCCAAGTAGGGACCCTTCTTCCTAGTCAGGGTAAGGGAGTTACACTCCTAAAATAACCCCTGCTCACCCCCTTGGTAGCTTGGCACGAGCAGTCAGGCTTATTCTAGAGGCAGTGTGTAAAGCATTTGCACATAACCAACAGTAATACAGTGTAAGCACTACAA